>OZ026843.1:27323043-28523043 GCA_964023205.1 Lutraria lutraria
TGTCCTTGAATGATATGTTGTGAATGTTTAACACCAGAGTGTGAGAACAAAAAAATATAAAGCTTATAGCTCTTAGCACTTTGACACTGGATTTATTGTCTTCCTGTTTTAATAAAAATTCTTCAGTTCAAACTAATTGTGTGAGAACTTTAATACCAGTACACATTTTAGTCACATTGAAGTATTCATCTTGGTTTTTGACTGTATTCAATTTCTTATATTAAGCGTTAGCTAATGCTGTACGTAGAAATTAGTTTGGTAAAATATCATTATTTGTATATATAGTAATACAAAATGGCCTTTAAAGTGAAGGTAAAGAATAACAACCAAAGAAATATTATATCGACAGAGGCACAAGCTATTGTTGTTGCATGTCTATGTCAGGTATATCAAAGGAGATGATATCCCCTGGTATAAAAAAGTCCAGTATTGTTCATATATTCTATACTTTATAGATTGTGATTGAACAATGTGAAGCAGCTATTAAATCTATTGAGATACAACTTGTTCGAGTTGAGACATGCGGTTGTGCTGAAGGATATGCAAAAGATGGTAAAGTTTTTTATTTCTCTTGTGAATATTTCGGGGACCTTTATGGTTGTGTGTTTATTGTCTCAGACCAGTATCACTAGTCCCTCACTGCTGTGAGTTAGAGTCCCATATTTGACCAAAGTTTACATGTAGGGAAGCTGCACAGCTAGTTTGCAGAATGTTGATGATTCTATAAGCAGGTAACTGAAGTCACATTAGCCCAGTCAAGAGGTTGTGAGTTAATTCGAAACCCCGGGGAGGCTCACACTGCCCGTGATAAATTTGACAGAAAGTATTATATCCTAACAGGGCTCCAGATAAATATTTGGACAAGGGGTATTTTACCGCCTGCATAATTTACAGGGGATATTTTACGCCTTAAATGTTTTGCGGGGGTATTTCAAATTTTATAGGGTAGTTACAATCATGGAACTATTCTAAAGGGCATTCACTTATAATCACAAACACACTAAAGCATTACCTTTTAAATGTACTTTGTTGTATTATTGTCTTCTATATTTAATGTGTGAATCATTCTTATGGACTTGTTTTACATCCAGTGAAGAATATACATGTAGCTTATATACAATATCTTTGCCTTATTCAATAGTTCAATTAAATCACTATAGTCAGAGATCAATACTACTTCTTATTTGATAGTTACACATTTTAATAGAGTAAAACGAGTACCCGGGATTTTAAATGCGTAACTGTATGCTGTAGAAATATTTTGTATGCATATTTCGGAATAACTAAGGCGTATTTACGCAAATACGTCCCTTATCTGGAGCCCTGTCCTAAGTTAAATTGTCTTCCATCTCTGAATTATGTGGAGTAGCTTGACTGTAGCTTGATAGAATGTGGTTAATACTGGTTAAAGCCTAAATGAAGACCGGGGAAGCTGGTTAGGGATAACTTTCCATCGTAACAAAAAAAATTATATTGTATACGTACATCTTATTTCAGAAACAGATACTTAATTTTATTGCGGGTGCAATATTTGGCTTTTTAGCTCACCTGAGCATGAATTGCTCTGAGAGCTATTAGTATCAATCAATGTCCGGCTTCTGGTGTCAACAATTGGAATTGTTAACACTCTAGGGGTCACAGTTTTGATTGGTTCTTCATCAAACTTGTTCAGAATATTCGTCTCAATGATAGCTTGAACACGTTTGAACATGGGTCATCTGGGATCAAATATAAGGTAAAGGGTCAAATTCCAGGAAAACCTTGTTAACACTCTGATGGTCACAGTTTACCTTATGCGAACATTTGTCTCAATGATATCTTTGGCCATTTCTAGCATGGCTCATTTGGGGTCAAAAATTGGGTCACAGGGTCAAATCCCAGGAAAAGCTAGTTAACACTCTGTAGGTCAGTTTTGATTGGATCTTCAACAAACCTTTTCAAAATGTTGTCTTAATGATATCTTGGACAATTTTGAACATGGGTTATCTGGGGTAAAAAATTAGGTCACCTAGTTAAATACCTTGAAAACTTTGTTAACACTAGAGGTCACAGTTCTGATTGGATCCTCATCAAACTTTGCCAGAATGTTTGCCCTTATGATTTATTGGACAAATTCAAACATGTGTCATCTAAGATCAAAATTTGGGTCATTGGGTCAAATCCTGGGAAAACATTGTTATCACTCTAGAGGTCACAGTTTTTTATTGGATCTTCATCAAATCTTGTTAGATGTTTGTCTTAGTTTATGATATCTTTGACAAAAATAAAAAATGGGTCACCAGGTCAAATTATTGGTTAACCTTAATAACACTGTAGAGACATCATTGTTTATCAAATCTCGATGAAAGATGCTCAAAATATCTGTCTTGATGATTTCTTGGTCATTGGTAGGCTCTGACCAAGTTGAATATTGAGAAAGAAGCTGCAATGATATGAAAGAAGTTGCAGGTTTTACTCAGGTGAGGGAAAAAGGGTCATCCTGGCCCTCTTGTTTCATGTGTTCTTGAATTAGCCAAATGTATAATTTGCGGTATTCATTTGCTTGTCAAAATAATAAGTGGTGTTTTTTACATGTATTTGTGATGCTGACAGCCCAAATCTCAAAAAAAAAAAACTGAAATAATGTTGAAAATGGCCTTAAATCTGATGAAATAAATAAACCAACATTGTTTAAGATAATAAAAACATTGACTTTGGTTTGATGCATCAATGTATTGATGTTTCCTGTTACAGCTACGGAGATACAGAATATCCAGATAGCTGATGGTGATGTGATGAGAGGGCTTACTATACCAATATTTATGATCTTTCCTCGATTGTTTACATGCCCTACATTAAGTACAAATAATTTCAAAGTGGGTAAGTTATAAAAAATGTGCAGGTATTTTCTTTTTACAGACAAAAAGTACATGTTCAAATCATAAAATGTATATGATTCATTTCTTGCTGGAGTTATGTTAGATGACATAAGTATTTTTTGTCAAAATTCAGATAAATTATTTTTCCCTTGATTTTGACCAAATCAGGCCATTACCAGGATTCTTATATTCTTCCTGCTCTCTTAAATTGATAGTCAATAAAAATCTACCAGTAAGTATATAATCTATGTAACCGTTTTGTTTATTTTTCCCTTGATTTTGACCATATCAGGCCATTACCAGGATTCTTATATTCTTCCTGCTCTCTTACATTGATAGTCAATAAAAATCTACCAGTAAGTGTATAATCTATGTAATCATTTTGTCTGTCTGTCATTCTGTCAGTCCTTCAGAAAATCCAGTGTCACTCATATCTCCAAAAGTATTTGGTGCAGAGTTATGAAATTATACTGGAATATTTATCAGCATATGAATTTGTGCTTATAAGCTTCTAAATATGTCAAAGGCTGAATACTCTGGAGTTATCTGTCCTTGAATTTGTATTTTGGTATTACACATTATAGGAAAATCTTGTGTCACATGACCAGAATAATAGAGTGGGGACATCTATGTCATATAGACACATTTCTAGTTTGTAATGAAGATAAATGTGTTTAATACATTGTAAATGAATTACAATGTATACCTGGTCTCAGGCATGGCTTTTGGGTAGCGTGATGTATGTAATGTTTACAGTTGCATAACATACCCTATTTTTAGGGGTTGACCTTAAAGTTTCTGACAGCAAAATCCAAACTACAAAAAAAATTGTGGATGTATTGTGCCCAAAAGTATTTAGGGTATGCTTAAGAAAGATACTTATCTTATTTTGTTTGGTAAATGATCATAATTATGACTTTTTTTAGTTGAATGTACAACCATTAGTTGTAGAATTATTTTTGATTTGTTTTAACAGTCATAAAAAATATGTATTTTTTCTGTTTCAGAATTTGAAGTTAATGTTGTGATAATCTTCCATGATGACCATCTTGTGACCGAGAACTTTCCTGTTAAATTGACTCGGTACTGAATTAAATACATAAACATGATAACTTATGAAAACAAAAGTATGTAGGATGTTCCATGTGTAGTAATATTAAATATACATTATGGGCAACAGCCTGTCCAGTCAGGGATGCTATATATCTAATATAGCATCCAGGATCTACAAAAAATGCAGTATCTTTTTGTTTATGACCGTACATTAATAAAAATGCTACCATTGGGAAGTGGACGCTATGAGTCTTTCATTAATTGGTACAACTTGCTAAACTGGTTTTCTAGAAAGGCGATATTATTTAATATGTAAGCTTAATTACAGAGACGTAGCTTTACTGGTTTTAACATAATCATGGAAACCTAGACATGACTTTTGTCCACCAGTATAGCTTGAATATCTGAATTCCTGCATCTATGTTCCAACTGACAGGTCTTGATTTATATGAAGTAAATGAAATCAAATGGGACATAGATCTGGACAGATGTAAAATATATGAAGTTTTGATCAAAGATATATTCTAACTCTATTTTCAAATGCTACATACTTTAATATCGACTGCTTTAGGGACCAAAAAATGAGTGATTCAATTTAAAAATGAGCAATATTTTATGTCACTTTACAATGAGTCACTAAGTGACAGGGTGAGCTTTTAGGATCAGTCTCCGTCTGGCATCGTGCGTCATCAAACTTTATGTTGTGAACACACTAGGGGCCACATTTTTAGCCCAATATTAGCAAGACTGGGTCAGAACATTAATATCGACAAAGTCTAGGACGAGATAGATATTGGGCCATTTGGGGTCAAAAACTAGGTCACCAGGGCCAAATAATGGAAAACCATGTTAACACTATAGATTTCACAGTTATAATTGGATCTTCACCAAAATTTGTCAAACTGTTTGTTTTAATGATATAAAGGTCTAGTACAAACATGGGTCATCTTGGGTCAATAACTAGGTCACCAGGTCAAATCTTAAGAAAACCTTGTTAACACTACATAGATGTCACAGTTTTGATTGGATCTTCACCAAACCTTGTCAGAATATTTGCCTCAGTGATATGTGGATCAAGGATGAACATTGGTCAGCCGGGGTCAAAAACTAGGTCACCAGGGCCAAATAATGGAAAACCATGTTAACACTATAGATTTCACAGTTATAATTGGATCTTCACCAAAATTTGTCAAACTGTTTGTTTTAGTGATATAAAGGTCTAGTACAAACATGGGTCATCTTGGGTCAATAACTAGGTCACCAGGTCAAATCTTAAGAAAACCTTGTTAACACTACATAGATGTCACAGTTTTGATTGGATCTTCACCAAACCTTGTCAGAATATTTGCCTCAGTGATATGTGGATCAAGGATGAACATTGGTCAGCCGGGGTCAAAAACTGGGTCATCAGGTCAAACTTTAGGTAAAAATCTTGTAAAAGCTCTTAAAGTCATGGTTTTAATTGTATCTTGGCCAAACCTTGTCAGATTGTTTGTCTTGATGATATTAAGGACAAGTTCACCTAGGATCAAAAACTAGGTCACAAATTCAAATCTTAGGAAAACCTTATTAACACTGTAGATGTCAAATTTTGATTGTATCTTCACCAAACCTTGTCAGAATGTTTGTGTTAATGATATGTAAGACAAATTCGAACATTCAGTCAAAAACTAGGTCACTGGTTCAAAACAATGTTTTAATGAGTGAGCAGTGATTGTCATGTGAGCAATATAGGGCCATCTTGGCCCACTTGTTCTTAATAACATCACTAATTGTAACGTAAAGGTCACCTATCTGTTTATTGCTAAATTGTATGTACCTGAAAAATTATGTTAATGATTACATCTCGCTGTAAATAAAATATGAAACATTTGACTATTATTTTTCTTCTGAGTAGAATGGAGAGATGATATATAGGAAAGGCTCTATGCAAAACAATGCATATATCTAACTTTCCAAACTTATATCTAACTACAATATCTACATTGACAAAAATGTTGATTTTCCTCTGCATATGGAGAATTTGCCAGTTCCTATTGGAAAGGTAAATTAATACTGGTTGGAATATACATAGTTGCCACATCTACAATATTTACATCCCTTGTTTTGAATCTTGAAAGGCAAATTTGACAAGCAATGGTAGAAGATATATGTTTGTTTTGAAAATTATAATTATAGGAAATTCATATGTGACAACTACATTTTCTTAAACCTGATGTGCTTATGGTTTTTACAACTTCATGATTAAGTTATCGTTTATCAATTGAGCTGTTTAATAACTATTTTTCTGGGTTTTTAGCTCACCTGATTGATCAGGTGAGCTTTTAGGATCAATGAATGTCAATCATGCAACGTCCGTCAAGGACTTCAATAGTTATGTGCCCTTGCTATATTTAGCTTGTTTACACTCTAGCGCCTTCAATTATTCACCAATCCTAATAATATTTTCAGTAAATGTGTTTGACCTAAAGATCAGAACAAGTTTGATTAAGGGCAGAATCGGGTCAGAACTATGGGCCCTTGACTTTGAACATTTGCTATATTTGAGTTTGTTTGTACACTCCAGCGCTTTCATTTCTTCACCAATACTGATCATATTTTCAGTGATTGTGTATAACGTGATGGTCTATTATGAGTGGTAATTAAACTAGTACTTGTAACACTTAGTTTATATTCTGTTATCCAGTTCTAGATTCATTGGATTATTTAGATACTAATAACTAATTTGGATTCAGATCTATGTAATTCTTAAATTTTGAAAAATGAAAAAGCATCAAACAGACATCAATCATCATTAATAAATGAACAGCACTTAATTAAACATGTGTTATAAAAAGTTGATTCTCGTCATAATAATTATTGCATAATAATAGTCGCAACAAAAGATAATTGCGCTCGTACTAATTTTGATGTTATCACAAAATGAAGCCGAGAGCCAGCGTGTATTTTGACGACAGAGGTCGCCGAATTCATAATACTTATAATAGCTGCTCCCTCTCCGGCATTCCATAAATAGCGTATGCGTCATCAAGCTAACACTATGTGAGTGATCACGTGATGTCCGTCGTCCGTGTGTGTGCGTGCGTGTGTGTATGCGTCAACAATTGCTTTAAACAACATAATTCTCCTTCTTAACCAGTTGGACTATTTCAATGAAACTTTACATGGATGTTCCTTTCATGAAGCTCTATCAAAGTTGTTAAAAAATATAATTTCATGAAAAAAACTCTGGTTGCCATCGAAACCAGCAGGAAAAAACATTAAAAATCTTCTTGTCAGAAACTACAATGCCTAGAGCTTAGATAATTGTTGTGTAGCATAGTCTAGTGGACATCTACAATTCCCTTACGGAAAAAATGGTTTCCCGCATACTGTTCCGGTGAACATTCGGCGTACTATAAGTTTATTGCCGTAAACAAATTTAGATGTTTGCGGCGCATACACCTGATATACACGAAACATACGTTAACAGTACACTTTTCAGAAAATTGAAGGTTTGCCACGTACATTTCTTCCGGTGGACATTTTAGTTTGCAACAGGTACACCGCAGGAAATATACACCACATGTACACCACAGAGTAGTATGCGACATTTACGCACTGACTGTACAGTTTTTATAATGTATGTAGCAGGCAATGTACACAGAATGTTCACCGCAGGTTTTGTACGTGTAATGTACACAGGAAGACAACACCGAAATTTACAGAATGTAAAACAGCAGACAATTGTATGCGGAATGTTCACCGCAGGATTTGTACATGTAATGTACACAGCAAGATAATACATGGAAATTAATATATACTTTATATATATGTATACACATGACAAATTAATGGTTATATCCAAATAAAAAAACATATTCTATATCCATATTAAATCAATACAAAAATTGTATGGAATTATACACACAAAAATGTCGACACAAGCTTATGTTGGCCTAGTACCATTCATTTTGTTATTAATTGGCCCAACGTTGGAAAATGACATTGTCTCAATGGGGGCACCATTGGCCCAAAGCTGGTATTTTTTTTATCGTTCGGCCGGGCCATCATTGGATCAATGTTGTGCCAACCACCGCCCAACTAAGACCTAACAATGGTGCACTGTTGGCCCAATGATGGAAAATTGTATTCATCATAGGACCAATGTTAGCCAACAATTTCCCAATTAAAACCCAATAATGGTACAATACATTGGCTTTATTAATGAAAATGCAACCTAGGTTTCTATCCATCTCATCTGGGAGCGTTTCTGCCTCTCTAGATTCGTTCTATAATCAACACAGATTATATAAACAGCTGGCTGCAGTTTAGTCAACTTTTAATAAACTCTTATCTACAAATATACAGTATATTTATGATTGTGCACAATACAAGTAGTTAGTATAATAGAATATGAGTACTTGTTAACTAAAACCTGATATTTCAATGCCAAAATCAAACAATAATTACAAGGCAAATCCAAGTATTGATATCTATTTAATTTCTCTGATAAAGGACATACTGGATATAGCATAAAGCTCATTAATTACAACTAATGAATTTAATAAACACCATTAATTTACTATGATCAACAATTATTATATATCCTAAAAGCTGTTTTTAAATTATCCTCTAAACTGGTGCAAATGAGTGCTGTATAAAATGAGTTCCTCAAAACCAGATTTGTCTCCACAGTCTGAGTAACTAACCTTTTACAATAAGACTGACCCTTATCAACCCCAGTGTCCAAATTCAATTCAAGCCAGATCCAATACATCTGGTTATAATTACTGAGAAAAAGTTGAAGTTTTTGCTGCAAACATTCAGCAAACCAGAAATTATGAAATCCTAAGTCACTGCAGTGTATGCATCGTGTACTTTTACTATAGAAAACAATATTTCAAGTTGCTGCTGTGAACATCCAGCATACAAAAAATAAATTTAAGTCTCTGCTGTGTATGTTTTTTGTACTATTAATTTTTGCAGCAGCATCATTGTATGCGAATAGTACACATACAGTATATTTATAGCACACCAGAGAAGCCTTGTTCTGCCAGGGACAGTTTGTTAGAATTATTGCCCTAGGGTCAGAATTGGCCCCGCCCCAGGGGTCACATGATTCATTATATGCTTATATAGGAAAATTTAAAAAATCTTCTTGGCTGAAACCGCAATGCCTATAGATATAGAGCCTATAGATATTTTGTATGTAGCATTATTTAGTGGACCTCTACCAAGTCTGTTAAAAGTATGGCCCCAGGGTGAAAATTAGCCCTGCCCCGGGGTTCACATGATTTTTATAGGCTTATGTAGGAAAACAAGAAAAGAGCTTACGTATTTTGTATGTAGCATTGTCTGCTGGACATCTACCCAGTTGGTTTAAATTATTGCCGTAGGGGCTAAATTGGCCCCGCCCCAGGGTCACTTAATTTTACAAAGGCCCATGATAATTATCTCTAAGAGTCTTTTCATCTGGTGAGCGATATAGGGCCATCATGGCCCTCTTGTTAGTTTTTTTGCATTAAACTGCAAGCCATGTACTGAAACTGTTTTCATGCTTGTATCTATCTTGTATATTTGATTAATGTGTTTTTGGTTAGTGTACCCACTTAATGCACAGGCCATCATTAAACATTTGTTTGTTTGGAGTGCTCCGACCCTAATTTTCCAGAGGTAGGTATTTTTGGAATATTTTTTTCTGAAATTGCATTGGCAGAAATAATTGGCAATTTTGAAATTATACACAATATTTTAATGTAGTCTTCTCTGCATTAAACATGCAATTAGACAGAACAAAATATGATGAACAACCAGTTTGTATTGGACAAAGGCCGTGAAAACCTTAAAAAAGAAAAGTAGGGGCCAATTTGAAGGGTCGATCAGAGCACTACAAACGAAGATTTTTTTTATTTACAGCCCCCAATTCACAGCATTACAAACCATCCAGCTTTGTACTAGCCCCATATGTTTACTGCTCTTTATTTCTATTACTTAAGTCACATTTAGGTTGTATTCATAATCTTTTAAAAGTTGAGATTATTAAGGAAAATTTTGCACATAAATTTACCGTGTAGGGATTCTTAATGGGAAAGATATGCTTGATGAACGGGACAGTAAATTATTTGATTAGTTATCAGTTTGAAAATGAAGGCAAATGAATGTAATGGAATGTATTTATATCTGATTTCTACTGGGCGTTAATTCTTGCTGTAATATTGTAAACAAGTATTAATCATTTCATTCCTATCCATAAACGGGGACATATGAATACTTAAATAATTATCTGTGTTTAAATGACATCATTGTCCTCTCAAAATAGAGTTGAAGACCTGTTTTACTGAATGTTCAAGATGCATTTGGCCACTGCTAGTGTGTCTAACTCTAACTAAGAGGCATTTACAAGGGGTTTCAATATTATTCCAGATTTACCTGTCCTAAAAGGGCTATGATTTATGAGCAAAATAAAAGTTATTTGATGAAAATATCTCAAGAAATGGCAAAGTTATACTGAGTTAAATATGGAAACAATCTGGTTGAAGGCCTCAGCCACACATAATTTGGCTCTATTGACACCCCTGAGTTACTGCATGATCTGTGGACCAAGGTTAATAAAAGGAACAAAAATTAGCGGGTTGGCCATTATGCATAGGTAAAATACTGTGATATAAATATAGCTAAATATATATGTTAAGGAATGATCTTTGACAGTGTGACGAACTTTTTAAGCTCACCGGAGCTCATGGTGAGCTACTGTGATGTCCGTCGTCTGTGAGTTAGTGTGTGTCCGTATGCACCCAGGTGTCATTATGGGGTTAGGGTAAGTACAAATTGGCGTTATGGTGTTCCAGTACGTACAAACCGACGTTGCGGGGAAAATTTGTGCTTATGGGGTGCAAAAAATGTTGCTTGTGGGGTTCAGAAGATCAAAAGAAGACTAAAGGCGGCACCCCACAACGTCACTTCAATGAGTACGTCCGTGCGTGCGTCAACAATCGCTTTAAACAACATCTCCTTCTTAACTAGTTGGCCAATGTTTTACCTTGAAACTGTACATGGATGTTCCTTGCATGAAGCCCTACCAAAGTTATTAAAAAAAAAATTTCATTAAAAACTCCGGTTGCCATGGCAACAAATAGGAAAAACTTTAACATCTTTTTGTCTAAAACCACTGGGCCTAGAGCTTAATGTTAAAAATCTTCTTGTCAGAAATTACAATGCCTAGATATTTGGTGTGTAGCATTGCCTAGTGGACGTCTACCAAGATTGTTCAAATTATTGTTCTAGTGTCAAAATTGGCCCCGCCCTAGGGGTCCCTTGATTGTACATAGGCTTATATATGTATAGATCTTCTTGTCAGAAACTACAAGGCCTAGAGTTTAGATATTTGGTGTGAAGAATTGTTTAGTGGACCTCTACCAAGTTTGTTCAAATTGTTGCCCTGGGGTCAAAATTAGCCCTGCCCTGAGGTTTACTCTATTTTTTTTTTTAGAATTTTTTTTTAAAAATCTTCTTGTCCGAAACCACAAGACCTAAAGCTAAGATATTTGGTATGCAGCATTGTGTAGCAGTCCTCTAACAAGTCTGTTAAAAGTATGGCCCAGGGGGAGAATTAGCCCCGCCCCGGGTTCACATGATTTTAATAGGCTTATATAGGAAAAAATCTTCTTGTCCAAAACCTCAAGGCCTAGTGCTTACCTATTTTGTTTGTAGTATTGTCTGTTGGACATCTACCAAGTTTGTTTAAATGACTAGTATTGCGCAATTATTTCTCTCCTACTTGTTGATTTGGAACTAAATGAGCAAGTTTTAGACACAGATACTTGATATATGGACCATTGGGACACGCTCACTATACCCATGTACTACGGATCAGATATGAATTTATAATATACACTGTCACCCAAAGCAATGGGTCAGTAGGTTAGTAGAAAACTGACTTGAATCTGAATGATTAGCATTGGTATGCATGTATAGAATGTACTCGGCGTATTTGAGCTAAGCAGAGCGGACACTAAGGGTGGGGCGTGAGGGGGAGGCTCGCTATAAATAAACCTAAGCATCTGTGGGAGATACTGCCGCGAGATCTACATTACGGCCAGCCTATTTGCCCAGGACTCGGTGCAATTCGGTTTGTTAAATTCTAGCGTCTCTGTCACACCGCCACTTCTTAGTATAAAATGTTGTCAACGCCGGTTCGGGGAGCCGTTATTATTTTTACTATATTAATCAGTTATCCCCCTTATTTAAAAGGGACAATTTTAGCGCAAAGAAACGAATTTACCTTCATCTTTCTTTTCAATTGCTTCACCTGATTTGTAAAACAAGTGTGGCTGTTTGAAACAAATATATATTCAGATATCAACAAAGATTGTAATTACGGAAATGTTATTCGTGAATATAAACCATAAATCTATAAAAATAAACTGAAACAAAAAGGTATCGATTTTAATTTCTAAGCAAACATGAGAGAAAGTGCAAATTAAGTGCTTACTTGTAATTAAAATATTTGCATAAAATTATGAAGTCTTATTATTAAATAACACAACGAGCGTTTTAATATGAACGACCAAATTAACATATTAAACACTTAATTGCAATGAAAATTATCTTCATATCAAGTATCATATTTGAATTATAAAAATAATATTTCATTAAAAACAGTGGTCAGTACACCAACATCAGTGTTATAATTAAAATAACAACGTACATTTCCACTAAGATAGGGAAAATGCAATTCTAAAAAGAAACACGTGAAATGAATTAGCATGCTGAAATATCAATTAGCATAACGCATGAACTTCCATAGTAATTTAGATGGACAACTACTGACATTTTGACAAAATTCCACTGGTATTTAGGTGCGTTTCTACTCTTTTGACAGACTGTATCTCATATTAAGAAGGTATTCTACAGATATATTACTTGCTGGACTAATTAATGAACGTGTTCCTGAATTAGTCCATGAAAATTTGTTCGTAAACTTCATCTGACAAAGTTCATGAACCAAGTGTCCAATTTTTAAGTCATTGATAAATTCATGAAGTATTCACGAATAAGCTCATGAACATTTCGTGAACTGTTTATCAAATTCTCAACAGGGACAGGATGGTTTTATATAACACATTTAAACTTCGTTCCTGACAGTACTCTCAGTGCTTTGATTTCACAAAGATATAAAATTATAGGGAAAATGAAAACTCTTTCATGATTTTTAAATAAACTTTGCATGATCATAGCATTTGATAACAGAAACGTTTTAAGCGAAAAGAAATGGGGTTGACGAAATCGTTTTTGAGTTAACTGCCCTTGAATTTTATGTCTGATAAATCACAGTGAAGATAAGCAAGGCCTTATTTATTTTGCTTTTTATGTAGCCTACTTCTTTTCACGTCATTGTCCAAAATTTGAAGTATTTTTTGTATTGTTTTTCTCTTTGCCTTAACCAATGCCAATTTTCGTAAAAACATGGCCTGTTTTTAACAATCTTTAGTCTCTTTAATTCACCTGAAAAAAAGATTATAAAAGTATTTAATGGAATTGCATGAATTTTTGCATTTTGACCAAGAATGAAATTTAAAAAAAACGCAAACCAAGAGTAAAAATATGGTATTTGAGATCAATTTTGTGTATAAGTTGTTTGCCCCTTAAATTTCCAGAAATTAGCCCAAAATTCAAATTCAAGGCAGATAATTCAAAAACGATTTCGTCAACCCCTATTAATTGTCCCCTTAAAGTGGTTCTGCTATCATATGATATGATCATGCAGTGTTTAAAAATCATGAAAGAGTTTTCATTTTTCCTATATGTATATGTAAAAAATGGAAACTGTAGCAAACTACAAATCAAAACTACATTTTATGTCTTGAAATTAGTAACAATTTCTGACTTTTAATCATTATCAGCTGATGTTATTTTTTCAGTACCCCTATATTTTTAAAAAATCTAGTGAGCACCCTGTATACAACGACTAAGTTCAGTTTTACTTGTACCATAATTTCTTACAAATTTATTATAAACACGATGAAAAATAATAAAAGAAACTTTTTGACTAAGTGACAGAAACTGTAAATCAATATTATCGTTTAATGCAACATATCACTGTGCGTTGCATGTGAGATATCACATAACATTTGAAATACAAACCATCACCTTATACAGTTTACGGTTTGAGAGATTGGAAACTAGATGTAAACCGATAGAAAACACGTTGACGTGTCAGTATGAAATGTTCGCTTGAACGACTTTGTGTGATTTGCTTTAATATTACGTTGTAAGTCTGTTCAACAAACAGACACTTGGATATCAAGAAATTCAAATAGGGAATTTACGAGCATGATGGAGTTACTGATTGCAGGTAAGAACGTTATTGACATTGCGCATGTATTTGTTTCGTACATAAGTTCGAATATATTTTTTGTTTTTTGTCAAAACGTAAGCTTTTCAGATATCCACTAATATTCAAGTCGCATTTGTAGCTCGTTTATTTCACGTACATGTATGCGTTTCACCAATTTGAACGTTTGAAGTATTAACATTTATCTGTTCGTTTTTTATTGAATTTCATTTAATATGCAAGGCGGGTGGGACTTAACGAATATCTCAATTACTGCATCATTATTATTATCAAAATATAAAATGAGTTCGTCTGCTTTAATCGGTTTAAGAATATTTTGTATTCAAACAATTCATCCAAATCAATTCATGCATACGGTCAGACAGTACGTGTACATGATCTAACTTTGCTTCATTATTTAACGTTATTCAAACTTCCCTTTAACTATTGTTATCGAGAATTGTTGTTTACATTAAATGCAAATTTGAAACATGATCTACAATTGGGTCAGCAATGTTATTGTATACATGGAAGATCCCATTTGTACATGTAAATGTTTAGGTAACACAAATATTATTGTAATATGCTATAGAGCAATCTAAGAAGCATTAATATAACAGTCCTCTGTGGCGCACAATGATTGGTAAGGCGTAAGGTTGGTGAGTCTGCATGATGTTGGAAATCATTTTTTATTGTTGACTTTTTTCATTTTTAATAAAAGTTAACTTCATATACATGTATATATCGATAAGAGAATAATGTTTACAAGTTTTTTATCTAAATTGTTCCGTGAAATGAAAAAATAATATATAAATCTGTATATACTAAGTAGAAACCGTTTAAAGCCCCATTAGCTTTTTGCTGCAGAAAAATATAATTATGCAAAAACATTTAGTTGCTGATATTATCCGAAGATAATTATTACCGACGAAACAAGCCCTTTTTCGTCTGAAAACACTCATTTCACAATGATTTTTGCTTTTGTAATCTTGAAATATGTAGAGCGCGTGACGTCACTTTACTACATGTGCATAACATGACTGCGGGAAAACACAGGTGTTCTATAAATAGTATTTATTTCAATGATATTACGATAGTGGTTTCGGAAACATTTTTTCTTGCTATAAAGTATACACGGGAGGAAAACAGACCGGATTCCACTGTTATAGAACAAACAGAAACTATTAGGACCAATACATTTATAAGCTTATGGGACTTTAAGGTGTTTAGTATTATAAAGTATAATAATTAACTTTTGGGTGGTGAATTCGTTCAATACAATGTATAAAAGAAAAAAAAGAGAAACACGCCAGAGAACACAATTAATGCTTTTCTTCTTCCCTTTTGAAATACAAAAAGGTACTATACAGTGCTCCATCTGTTCCAATTTGTAAAAATATCATGTATGACACTTTACTACGGATCTAAAAAGGTTATGGCTATCAATTTACAGTGATTACCTTTACAATGGAATAGTCCAGTATTCGACCTTGACTATAAGAAAATTGAACTAGAGTTGTTTGGGCTTGACTGTCTTATAGGTATTGATATTTAAATAATACAGTGTAGTGTATGTACATTATAATTATAAGGATACCATTTTACATTTTAAGAGATCTTGTTACACTGTGTTATTACTTATTAGGCGTAAAATGTTGGCCGGTTCGATTTTACTCTCGATAGAAGTGAATACACCGGCTAGAAGAGCTTAGAAGAGAAACCCAATCGAACGCAATTGCCGTCGAAATGTCTGCATCCGAACATTAGGTATGGTTTAAACTAACCGAACAACCAATATTCTTTAAACCATGTGGATAAACTAATGCGCACTCTGACATTGTAAACAATGCTGTTTGGTCATGACTTTTGTGACAAATATGTCTTCCTCCTCGGCGGAATAGATCTAAAAAGTGCTTCTAAAAATAGAAGACGACCGATCGAACAGTTCAGGAGAGTTCTACCTCTTCCGGCAGCTCTTCCGCTTGACCAATCGAACCGGCCTCTTGTTACTTGTACATTGAAAATAGGATTGGCAGGTCGGCGTTTGTTTTGGCACTTGAAAGCAAGCTTGTGCAAAGGTAAGAAGTGAGACATTTGATGCACCGTTCCTGTGACCAAATAAAAAGGGGGAAAGCAGGTGTAGGTCAGGTAACCAGGAAGAAACATTTTACGCCTTATTGAAATATAGCATAATATTAATTTCAGTAAGAAAATGGCACGATTACCCCTGTTAAACTGTTTTAACTAGTTCTTGATATAGTAAAAGAAAAATGTGTATACAGTCCCATATTTCATTAATTGATTTTGAGGAGCACAAGGGAAAGTTATAGGAGGATAATTTTCATACCGCAGATAATGTGCTTTTTGCGTTGATTTAGTTATTTGAGTCCGCAAGCCCCATTTTTTATATCATTACATATGGTTGTGTCAACTTGGTTATATTTAACAACAGATATGAAGAAAGTTCAGGAATGTTATAACCATTTTGTCCGTAAGGGAGAATGTTCAAGTACTGTATAGACATAATGTTTGTGTGTCCTCATTTAATACATTAACTTTACAATATGCCTTTATATACACCATATCATGAAGAGAAATATAACTTGGGTAAAATATAATTATTTACGTATTTTTTTGTCAAAACTATAACAAAGCTACTAGTCGTAGACTTTTATTTCATAGTCACTGTACCGTGGTTCATAAAATATACTTAACAACAACAACTATAACAAAACGTTATAGTTAGACGAATTACAAGAAGCATTGGTTTACATTTGCCTACGTTACTTACTTACGTTTCAACAACAGAGCAGACGAACACATTCAGTCAAACATGACAGGTAACGCGACGAATAGCCAGTCCAATGATTGGCCCATCAAAAATGACCGAAATCACCATTAGCCAATCAAATGGCCAGTATTAGCCAAACTAGTAATAGACAATACTGTAAGTACTCACAAACAGCTAAAATAAACAAATACTCCTAAGTATAATTCGTCTAGAAAACTAGATATCATCGTATGATTCAACACTTTCAAACGTATACTCATTGTCATACAGTACATAAAGACTCTTTACTCGAGTGTTAACAGTCATAATAAGTTTATTTCAATATTCTCAGTTCATACAAGTATGAAATTATTATTATTTACATATATAAAATGCAAGTGTACAAGGTTAGTAATATGTAGGTAGTTGACTGTTTATAAATAGCTATGAGTTCGAATTTCACACGATGAAGGGTCGAAGAAGATATACGCCTGTCGCCCCCCCCCCCCCCCCCCCACACACACACACAGACACGCTGACAAATGCTAGAAATGTTGCGAACTGTCCCCGACATTGGTGCGAGGTTAAACCCAGAAAAATATTAATACAGCTTAAATCAATGGCGTGTTCTTTTTGTGTGCATTTATTCTGTTTTTTTTCTTTAATTATATAAGTGCACCATTTATTCAGAGCATGTAAATATTTACGACATTTTATTGCAAACCGAAGACTAGTAACTGTTGTTTGCATGATATGTCCTTGTATGATTATGTAAAACTAGAAATTTAAAGCTAATTGAAAATTCTGTTTTCAGTAAAAATGCAACACAAGTAATGAAAAAGAAATCATATCTCCGTATCAAGGACACATACCAACTCTCCGCAGTGGTTACTTCCCTTGATCGGTACCTTAATTATAGCAAAGCGTGACGTAACCGGTGTGAGGAGATCCGGACACACGTGGTCTTAAAATATTTGTCTGTGTATTAATTCATTTTCTTACCGCATGTGTAAAGTAGAAATCTGATAGGGAGCACTTGTTATTATCTTGTATTGATCACAAGTTTACGGCACGATGAATAACATTCCGTATTACATTATATAGAAAGGTAAACATGAAGTCAGAGACCAATTACTCCACCAAATATGGACCAATCTTAATCAACGAGGGCTTTTTTCTATGATATAGTATAATACCGACAAAAATTTAAGACAAATTTTCATTATGATATTTTTTTTTTAGGGAAAGACTAAAACACATGCCGTATACCTGTGGTATTGATTGCTTCATAATTCTAATACATTTGTACTACTGTTGATTAGACTGGGTAAAAAGTTGGTCATTTAAGGATCATATACCTGTGCAAAAAAAATGAAACAAATAAATGTCCAATGAAACATACATGTATATGATTTATTTGTAAGTTCGGATTATTCAAAAATTGAGTTAGTGATCCTTATCGCAGTTTACCCAGTACTGATATGCCTAATAAATCAGGTTTTATAAAAATGTACATTCAAGAATCATATACCACTGCACAAAATGAAAAGAAGTGATGTACTTTGGAGCACATCTTGACAACGAGAAAGTGATCCTTACCAAGTATAGATCTGGCAACTTTGTCCATTTTCAGTTGTTCTATTGCCTATCGTGACGTCCACAGTACTAACTAATGTACAGAATGCAAATGGTAAGTAGTGTATATATACATGTACAATGTTGGACACTTGCAATTTCGTGAAAATCGATGCTGACAAAACCTCTGATATTTGGAAAAGACGAATTTACATATTGAGAAAGAAACTTCGAATTATAAAAATGTACAAATGAAGGATTTCATAGAGAAAATATTATGCATGCATTTGTGCTATATTCAATAGGTAATACATTAATAAAGTATCATTATCATCATTTAGTAGAAACAGCAAACCATCGTATATTGTCCTATTATCTGAAATATGATGTGGTTTAGATCATAACACCCCTTTTGGTGGTCTTCTTTATACGATGTTGTGCACTCGAATTATTATCTTATGTAACGTTACTAGTTTTTAGGCTGTTGGGTCAAATGTTAAATATCCGTATATCAAAGTCTAATTATTTCAACAATATTTATGTTTTACTGTCAGACACATCAATTCTAACAGAGCATGGCGTGAACAGGTACCCAACATGGAATGATAAGAAAGTTGTATTATACTGTGAAAGCTACAGTAATCCAGAGATGACATATGTTTGGATGGCTGGGAATAAGTTCATTTCTGACACCTCATTTAACTATATGGAATCGTACAGTTGCTCACAGGTATCCTCTAGTTATGACTTTTTAGTAAAACCCGTGAACGAAGGTCATCTCTGGGAATGAAAGAATGTGGCCTTAATTGACAGGTTACCTTTATCTAGAGGCATTTTGTTCTAAATAATCAATGATGGTTATTAAAGGAATTGTCTGCAAGTATTCATAGGGGGATTTTAATTCGGAGGTGGCCGATAACACAGGTTTTACTGTAACTGAATTTTGACTTTATAAGAAATAATAAAAAATGTAAGGAGACAGAAACAAATGAAAAAGATAGTATGAAGAATTTTGTGTATTTGTTTTTCAAAATAATTATGAAGTAATTATTAGCTCCATAAGTAAATACACGATGTAAGTCCGTACACTTATACAGGAATATTCATTTTGCTACAAGTATTGCTATTCGTGTAAAGAGTAAGCACTTTTTTATTAGAACCATATATAAGAAATAAGAATGCCTCTGTGAGAAATCTGCTCTTTCTACTAACAGTTTTACTGCTATCCGAATTTAGAAATTATTAAAATGTTTTGATACATGTATATTATTTTTATTTTCAATGACATTTCATATTACTGTGTCATTGTACAGGATGACGACAGACACCATTCACAGCGATGTCGATCGAATATCACCATAACAGACCTGAGAAGAGAAGACTCGGGCATTGTTATAGAATGTATATATTTGTTTAAGGGACACAATTATTCAATGACTGATGTGTACACAATTGATTTACCATGTAAGTGGATATCAATATTGGTAATAAATATTTTGATAGAATTAAATAACAAATGTCATGATAAGTGTTCAGCTCTAGGTGCACAAACTTTTAATCGACTTGAGATATAACCATAGAACATTATTTATGTACCCAGTTCTGAAATAGTCATTGTTTAAAAAATTAGCATTGGGATGATCGGTGGACTAGAAGTAACACTGTGGACTCCTGAACGAAAGGTCGTCGGCTCGAATCCTGGCTCCACCTTATGAATGTCTCATTGAACACCTTTTCAGTGTTCCAATCCCAACAACAGAGCCGAGAACTGTGTCATTAAATCACAAGAAAAGGGGCGGGCGTGTATCTGTGCTTTACATGCAGTATGGTGTTGAGGTTGATTCATCATTTTACTACAGTTACTATGTTTTAGACCAAGCTGCTGTCATGTTCGAACTAATGAATAGAGTCCATTAATAGGCTAATAAATTATGTTTTCCGTCTTTACTGGAATAAAAGCAATCAAACGATGTTTCGTTTGTCTATTCTGGTCAGGTATTTAATATATTCAAATCAATGGCGATAACAAACTTGTTATACCTATGCATATTTCTTAATTACGCTTGTGAGTTACACCGTTTTATCTCAGGAATATTTAGACCTTGATGTAGTTTACCAAATAAGGACATAATCACGAGACTCTTTTACGTAACAAATGTCTTATTGTAGTCCCTGCAACCCAAGTAGCAGTGACTGGTAATGCGTCAGCAGCAATCAACAACACAGGGGAATCTCTAATTAAACTTCAGTGTAGCTGTAATGCCGGTAATCCAGCACCCGTCCTAAGGTGGTATGAAGGCAGCGGTATTGGAAAGTACATTGGTTCATCAGCACTGGCAGCCAATGAAACACCGGATCTATACGGTGGAGTTAATGTTACACATACGATTGCACTGAAAGTTAATAGGACAATGGACGGATGCCTTATTACTTGCTGCGCAGACTTCTCAGATGTTTGTCAAAGCGTAAGACTGGATATTAGCTGTGAGTTTACCTAACAATAATGCACATGAATTTTCGTATTAATTGCGATCAAACTAGATTAAATGCTACATTCAGATATAGATACCGCAATTCTACAAAACCACACAAACTAATTGCTATCAAGAATGCAAATCGTCATATAAAACATGCTTCTTACAGAAAATGATCCCTAGTATATCACCGAGCAGTTATAGATCGTGTTTATATCATTATGTTTGGTTATTAACTTACGATCAATACTCACTTATAAACACCATGCATTTAAGTCGATATTGAAGATAAACGTAATTCAACCACAATATACACGTAGCCGAATGTTTACTTGGTTTGGGACTTTTTGCATGTTTAAATGAATTATAGCCACATACGTTCAAGTTGAATAAGTTACCAATATGATTCACAATACGTCTGTGTATCTCAATTAAATCTCTAATTTGTCGCACAGACATTGCATTGTACCACACACTTCCTTTGTATTAAAGAGCACTGTAAAGAGCAAGGATTAACAATTCAGAAAAGTTGGGATATAAATTCCCGGTTATTGCAGTGCGTTTCAAATGCAATACGTGCCAGTACGGTTTCACACAGTATCGTGATATGTTTTAAATACATTGTAAATTGATATTGACTACTTCAACTTGTATTGCATCAGCTGTAGCCTAATTCGACCGGAAAACAGTGGGAAATAGTTTGTTTGCTTGTTTGTACTGTATAGTGAGAGTTTTATAATTAATGTACACTTGTTGTATATTATAATGTAGCATGAAATTTCATTCTTGTCACAGATGTTTTCATTAGATGTTTGTGATAGCTGTAATAACGATACCATCACGCAAATTATCAATGAAACTATATATTTTCATTAACACCGAGCTTGAATACGTAATAGATGAAAGGTTTTAAACTCCCAATATATCGCAATATATTTCGATAGGAAATTTCCCACAAAACCCATCCCTATAAAATCTACCCGGTCAAGTCTATAATCATAGCATAGAAGTGATACCAGGTATTTTTTTCTATAAATACGTTGGCTATAAGTATCATCAAAAGTAGTTTCCCTATCATGTCTGATAACCAGTAAATAGTCAGTACTCAAAAAATGATCTGAAAGAACAAATAAACGTGCAACGGAACCAGAATGATGCATCATAATACTGAGCGAGTATTGTCTTAAAAAGAATTGAATCAAACCTGCGAACAAAGACCGCCCTTGGGAAAGATATGTGACCTTTATTGACATACGACCTTTATTCGGGGGTAGTTTTGTTCTAAATTATCTGTGACCTTTTTCAAAAGAATGACTTTTACTCATTGGGCGACCTTTATTCGGAGGTGGCTGCTTACACAGATTTGACTGTACTAGTAAAACAAATTGTTTATATCTTTCAGATCCTCCCGAAATGATTGCACCCCAGAAGTCAGAATACCGTGTTTACAATGGAGACACTTTATCAATACCATGTATTGTTAACAGTAAAACTGAATCAGTAATCAAATGGTATAAAGAGGATGGACTTCAATCAAAGCTTATCAGTACTAACAACGAATATGTCAACAACAGTATGCATTTAGAGGTGAATGTATTTCCCATATACCTTAAGGTAAGGTGTGGATTTCATGGCCCAACTTGCTTACTTAAGCTAAACACAAAATTAAACTAAGTATGACTTGCGTCTTAAATATTAAGTATGCAATATTTATGTAGTCGGTGAAGTTGAAATCGGCGACGTGAATTATTACAACATAATTTTCATAGACAAACAGGTCTATAGCCTTCAATGACATATACATTTGAATACAGGCGTGTTGATATTGATATGCGCAATGCGCTGGAACATTATGCTTTGACGCTGTAAATATTTCATGATTTGAAAATTGAGATTTTACAATACAAAAATAAGCAATTATCAATCAATTATGTAATTTCAATTACACCGCAAGCATGAATCAATTGAGAACATTGATTTTCATATTATCCGTCGACAAAATCAATAACTATCAACATATCACATCTGACTTGTTCTGAAATTTTCCCAGAGTCCATCCATCCCTTTTTACACACTTGTATGCATGAATATGAACGAAGATACAAAATGTATAGTGGAAATTAATATGTTCTTGAATGAATTGTTATTCTATTTTCATAGAACATCTTGTTCTTGTATCGATTGTCATCAAGCTAAAGATGTTAGTTACATCTCATAAGAATTGGGTTGTATTCCTAGTGACTGGTCTAATAAAAAATTACCACCGGAATAAAAATCAATGATTGGCCTCGACACAAAGGAAAAAATATAAATTCAAGAATTGTTGATTAATGCAGTTCATCTTACTATTCCGCAGTATAAAACCAATTACAACCAAAGCACACTATCATTGGTGCTTACATAAACAGCATTATTATTGAACATTTATAATGCTTCAGTTCACCAGTATAACACAGACGGATGCTGACGTATATCGTTGCAAAGCTTACTTCCCTGTAGAGAGTGTGGACATGATCTCAAAAGTAGTCACCATTGTTGTCTTTGGTATGTACCATATCACATGATAGTAGTTTTGAATCAATGTTGTTGATAAATATGATAATGGTTCTTAATCTTTACACACACACACACACATATATATATATATATATATTCTAGTCAATTGACTGCATGAAAGATGTTCTAAATATCGCTGGTACAGCTGGTACGAGGTAAAGGCGGTTAATGTTATTTTGTAACTTTTGAGGGTTTGGTTACGGTATTCATTTCCTTACCGTCATTAATTCGCATATCACTTGGAAGGTAACGTGTTTGTTAAAGAAATATGGGCGTCGTAAGATATAAAGTATTTTAGTATCGCAAATACATAATACATCATAGTCTCTTGGCTATGCAATTCGTCGTTATATCTTTATTCTCACATATGTCTGTTAGAAGTTGACCTGTACTTTATATAAACGTATATTACTAGCATGTTTCATTTCTTTTAGAAACACCAAAGAAGCCAATAGTTTATGTGCTTGACTCCACTTACATGGCACCGAACATTGTCGTAGAGACGTCAACAGAAGCCAAAGAAGAACCCAAAACAGTTAACATCCAGTACAAAACAACGAAAGGTTCAATATGGCTTGAGACTAGTCTACCATCACGCGACACTCGTCCTGGACAGGGATTAACGCGCTATGTGTTTGATTCCTCGAATCTAAGTCTTTGGCCAGGCGAATATCAAGTTAGATTAAAAGTATTATCACAAAATGGACTGGTGACTTATACGAACCCTCAGTTATTCCACATAAGGAAATCGGGTAAGTTTTATTGCATGAATATGCTGGTAAATGGTTTAACAAATCACTAAATAAAACACATCGTTGTGTATAAAGTTACACTGGAATATGCAAGTCCGCAAAATGTGTTATATTTGTTCTGTTAATTCTACCTTTTCATTTAGTAATACGCGTTAAACACACATCCTATTTGATTATCACATGTCTGATGTTTAGTACTACATGTATTTCATTGAAAACTGAACGAACCTTCCATATATCCACAAGGGCTTCGTTTATAAGCATTTTTTCAAAACGTCTACCTGTAATTCTATCCAGTTGCTGTTAATAATCAATATAATACATGTATACATTTGAATAGAAGTCCTAGCTAAACACATCAAGAGAAAAAAAGGTAGTCGTCTCCTTTGTGATATTACGGTTTACAAAAAGTATTGAGATATACTACTATAAAATAATCTTGTTGAAAGACATTTTCCCGACAGTGACTATGTGTTCATTGGAACGTCAAGATTACTAAAGGTTGAAACTGTCCAAACTCTCTTCTTGATGCTTTGAATGTGCTATACTTGCCGATGTGATAATGCCATTGCATGAAACGAGAGTATGATTTTATCATATGTAATATTTTCGTAATCAACCTTCAAGAAAATGTTAATGTTACCTTTGATTGAGCGAAATATGATGAACCTTCAACTACTCTGTTTTGTTTTTATTTTGTCCTGTTCAACCCCATATGTATTAGTTTGTGTTTGACATAATAAATTATGGTAACTATATTAATACAACATGGCTAATGGATCGCCAGAGTTTAAAAGTTTTTACCAAATTGTAAATTTATTCCATTGTTTTCTTAATTGAATAGATGTTGATAATGACGAAGAATTGGAAATAGACTTGCACGAAGCAATAGTCGTGTCAGCTCTCGCTACTGCTGTTGTGCTTACTGCTATTATCATTCCCGTGGTTGTTTATGTTAAACGTGGAGCGTCGTATCATGTAAGTGTATTTCTATTTAAAAAAGCAAATTTTTTTTTATATCGAAACGAATCTTTGTCCAGTAGAATAATATGCGTGAGAATGATGCTTTTCCTCTAGATACGAATATATTCATATGCACGTGCAGTGTTTTATATCAGAAGATTTTAGGGGGGGGGGGGGGAGAGAATTTTCGTACGTATTTCGTAGGAATCATATTTCTATCTATGTTGAAAATTTCACACATTGAGCAGAACTAAATGTCTTTTATTTTTACGTGTCACCACTGTGTTAGCGTGTATGGTAAATTATTATCATTTATAGTACATATAGCAGGAAACAGAATATTTCAATTTGACAAAGTTGTTTTTTGTAATATATTTCTCAAGTATCGGAATTGTCTGTGATACGAGTTTGCAATTAGAATTTCTATAAGTTGATGTAAAATATCTAGATATATGTTTGTTCGCTAATTTGCCTTAATTAATACCATTGTTCTGTTTTCTTTCTCCTAGAAGTTAGTGCCAAACTCAGAAGCGAACTTAATGTAACTGATGACTTCAACAATGGTATGACCCGGCTTAAAAAATTGGATATCAAGGAGGTTCATACCAGGATCCTGACGTGTGGAAATTTTGCTATGTATACAGTCATTAATAGCAATCTAAATATTGGTTTTGGAAGGATTCTAAATTGATAGCATGTTTTTCTAAATGTTTCTGATTGAATTATTTATATTTCATGTTGCTGAATTGTGTTACATAATGAGAGGGGATGTTCACATTCCTCTGAAGGATGGTACGGTATGGTAATGTCATTTTATTGAGAGTGTATTTACAAGACATAGTATATACAAACAAACAAGTAGTGTTTTAAGTGTCATTCAAATACTGAATTTCATTGAACATGTTCTCCTTCAGTTAAGTTTGTATAATAACATAAAATTATGCAAATGAGTTCAATAGATTGTTTTTATCAAACATGGACTAAAACGATTATGTGGAGCATAGTTCAAACTTCAAACATATGAAATCCTTAAACTTCGTTCTTTCTACTCGACTACGCAGAATGTAAATAACAGCATGATCACTGAGTACTTTTGAGCACTTAATGCAATATATATATATATGTATGCACACACACGTAACGTATCTAATAAATTAAATATATTGTGTACTATGCATGAATATATCATAGAATGATGTTATACTAATGTCACTGCTCAGCTTTTATTTAATCGCATTATGATTAACAGTTTATTTGTATGTATTTTCAATAATGTAAATAAATACTATCAAATCTATGGTTTATATGTAGACGGATAATACATACAGAATTAAAGATAACACTACGCCTCCGTAATTGAGTGGTTAAGGTCGTTGACTTCAAATCACTGAAACCTCTCGTTCGAGACACGCTACCGACATATTTATGTGAGAAAATAGCAGTTGCTTACGGAGGATGGTAGTCTAGTACTGTTTCTGTTCAGGAGCGAAGGTTATGTGAATAGCTGTCGGCCTCATATGACTCTTGACTGTTGAAAAGGGACGTACATTACGAAATAAATAAAAAATAAAAGAAAATATTTGTAATACTTCTATGTTTCAATTTAATATTATGCAGTCTTTTCATTATGTACAGTTTTTTACTAGTATTCACTTTTCTAATGTATTCATTTTAATTGATATCATTCGATTCTTTGCTGCATTGTAATATGAGTGTTATATCGTGTTACATATATATATATAATTATTATGTTTATTATATATTACAAAATTCAGTTGAATATAATATATTCTAATATATACTAAACATGTTTGCATGCATGTCAGTGTACACTTTTCGTAGTGTAATGTTTTGACGGCATGACTCATATTATCATACTTGTATCTATTCAGTTTAATTGGCACCATTCGATTCTTTGTTGCATTTCATAATTGAGTTTGTAATTGTATTATGTTGTCATAATGTTTTACTTTTTTTAATAAAAATACATGTTAATCACCTGTTTTATTTATATTCATTACGATAATATTTATAAATACGACGTATAATAACAATGTTACCTATATCTTTGAAAACGCACACTCATTCTAATATCCACGAACCTTTTAAATCAAATATCATTGAGTAAGTAAAGGCACTTACTTGCAGATAATTATTTAAGAAATAAGGGTGGTTCCTTAGCAATTTGGTTAAGTGAACACTGGCTTGAATTAGAGCGCAGAAATTATTTGTGATCAATTTATATACAGAGCTGAATTGCTATACATTCACCTTGTTGTTCACCATTTGTGTTCACGTTATTTTTTATCAATGGACTGGGATTTGATGTTTTGTAATCCTCTCTGTCAACAGTCTAAATTTTATTTTAGATACGAGACAACGAATTTCGATTTTCTTTATTACTGATACACGAGGTAAGGACCATATTTAAATATTAAATATATCATTATTAGAAAATATCTATTTTGAATGATAGCCATGCAAATATTGTCAATGGACTCGGATTTGACATTTTATTATCCTTTCGGTCAACAGACAGACACGCCACGGACTTAACTACTGACGAAGTCAGGAACTAAGTAAAATAATGGCGGAGACGCTTGAAACGGTAAGTTAACTAGTTAATATTAGAAGGTGAATTGTGAAAATATTAATTTTCCAGTCGATAATCGTATTTTATCAATGTGTATGATGTGGTACGTTTTTACCTAACGTTTTAATCAAAATAGATTTTACAAGCTACGCGAGTTGACTAGTGTTCGGACAAATAGAGGGGATTGTGTAATTTCGGATAGTTGGTGAATATGATCATCATTGTAAAGCCTGATGTCAGCAAAATGTATTTAGAACACATCATATCTATAAAGTTGCCATATATTTAGTAAGAATCGTATGTACTCATTGAAATGGCTGGTTTGTAAACTGTATGGCCTGTAGCGGTGTGGTATATTTTACTATGAATTGGCTGGGCTATTCATCGGCCCGATTAGCTCAGTTGGTAGAGCATCTGTCTCGATTAATTTGCTTTGAACAAAAAGAAAGGAGGAACGTAGCGGTGTGGTATATTGTACTATAAATTGGCTGGGCTATTCAATAGCCCGATTAGATCAGTTGGTAGAATATCTGACTTGCAAGCAGGATGCCGCGGGTTCAAGCCCTTCATCGGGTACATTATTTTCCCCCTTCCTATTACAGGTCTATACAGGTCAGTTACTTTTATGATTTATTCATTGCTCAGTTTACTGTGTCAATGTTCATTTCATGTAATATTTACTGTACTTTGCACAACTTTCTACTTGCAGTACTGCCAAGATTCTGTCTTTATTTGTGGATTGAAATGTAATAAAATAGTAGTAGTTTTATAAATGCATGGGATTGTTTTGATAATAAGTATGAACAAAATTAATGCTAATTGGTCGGGCTGTAATACTCACTCCCCACGAGTCCTGCATCACTTTTATTTTTTCTAATGAGTCCCCCCTCCCCCATATTTTAACGAATGAGGCCCGCGTCCCATTAAGAACAAAATTAATGTGAGTCCTGCGTCCCGTTTCTCCACCGTGTCCTGCGTCCTACCTAAAATGGCATGAATCCTGTGTCCAAAAAGGGGATATTAAAGCCACGTTGATCATTCGAACAACTCCATGAAAAATGTTCTTTAAAACAAAAAGCAAGAATTAGTCTTCAGAAATATACTACAGGTAGTAAACAGCATTGTATATTTTTCTATTTTGCAGGATTCATGTGAACAGTCAGTTTTGGAAGCCTTGAAGCAATGTTGTATAGAATGTAATGCTAAAACAGAGCATAAGATGAACTGAATTGGTTATGGATATAAATTGGCAAAAAACTTTGTGATGAAATCTGCTCAGAGAAACCATCAGAGAAGAATATTATAGTTAGTTTAATACATACCATTCATCCATGGAGGGCTCTGATGGTAAGGTATTACTTACAGTTATGTAATATTTATCAGTCATTAAGGGCCTACATATGTTTTCTTTTTAAATAATTTTAAAAAGCATATTATACTTGACAGCAATATTTAGTAACACATGTACTAGACACTTAACTAGTAAAAAGGTGGCTTTTTATCTGGTAATTTCTTAAATTGAAGAAAAATGACTAGTTTGAACTATAAACATGGAACAGTTTTGACTGTAACTTTTAATGAATTTTAGTTGAAGAAATACAGGATAAGATGATATTTGCATCTGTTGTTTTAGGCATGGGTGCAGATTTGAAGCATGTGAACAAGCTGATTAATGCTGGTGCTCCAACTTCCTTATAAAGTGAGTTCATGTATCAGGTGTATGTTTGTGTAATATTTACAAAAATAAATTGGTACGCAGCTGTTTGAACTATTTGTTTTTGTAAACGTTTGCGTATATGAGCACTAACAAATGTATTGTAACATAGAAATAATGCAAATTTAAACGTCATATTTTATTAAGTCTCAAACAATGCATTTAAACTTGAATATATATAGTATAATACAATTTTTATCCAAATATTGAAATCACATTTTTCATTTAACAAGTTATAGAAGTAAAGTCTTACAGTATAAACTTTTAATTAAACAATAAATCTATAGACTTTTAATAATCATTCACTGAAAATACCTTTAAACATTAATATTTTAAATGAAATACTCTGGTTATTACTGCTTAACCTAAGTATATACTCCAGTGTCTTATTAAAGTGTTATTCTTACCGGCCATCTTAGTTTGGGTGTACCAGATATGCTAGATTGTCTCACCTTATAGTTTGGACTGTACTGTATCTTTGTCTACTAGGTCTTAATATAATTATATTTGCAGTTTACGTACAAGACATTGACAGAGCAGGAAGAGGAAATGTTGATGCACATTTTTTTCTTTAACAAATCAGACACTTCATCTACACACATGACCAATGAAATGTAGGATTGCTGTAAGAATGCAGACTGATATCTGCAGAATAAGTTTAATCAACTAGTGTTCCAGATTTCACATTGAACCAGATAGAAATTTGTCCATTTGTTGTTATTTGTGCAACAATGAACTCGGGATAGAATATGATTTTAGCAAACTATCAACTGATTCAGAATAAAAGAAACATGACATAGCTTAAAGTTTCATACTGAATGTTTGCATTCATTGTATTATCACTGAACAAAATAGTTTGTATGTATGCAAAAGTTGGTTTGCTTTTAAATCACTTATTTAAACCTAGCTGTTAACTGAATGTCCTAAACCAATACTTTAAGTATATCGTCCATACATGAACATGCAGTGACATATTTCAAATAGCATTTACAACAATCAAGATTGGTGTATACCTGATTCATCTTTATATGAAATGCATCAAATAATATGAATTAATCATAAACATTATACCGAATCAATATTATATACAAATTTCAGCATTTTCACTTAAAAGTCATTTCAGTGTAACAAAGAAAAAATTATCTTCACCAAATTTTCTTCTTATATACAGCCAATTATTATTTTGAACTGCCTATACATATATGTATACATTAATTGGATTTGAAAAAACGAATGTGCTTGAAATATGCAAAATTTGAAATGTTCTTTATGCTTGTATCAAAAAGTGGACATTCAATCAAATTGTTTATTTTCCAAGTTCATATCTTTTTTTATTTTGTTCGCATAAATCCATTTATTTACTAGTTCTTCAGAACCACCCTGTTGAGAATTAGTTCATGAACTGGTGATATTCATGAACTGTTCATGAACAATTAATTAATTAATTATCAAAATGGAAGCATTCTCACATTATAAAGTAAGCTATCTAGATAAGATTGTACTGTTTTGTGAATTGATGATTTTGTTCTGTTGTGTTACATTTTATGTCATTTTCAATGTTTGTAAAACGTTGCAGTACAAACTTTGTGCAGCAACACCCAGTGGGAGCTGCAAATATTGGCCATTGTTTAGAGTTTGTTGCTCTACAGAGGTAAGATTTATAGTAATATAGGCTTAGGGAAATTTTAAAGGTGTTGTTATAGAGAGATGGTTGCTTTACAAAGGGACACTCTGAAGAGGTTGTGATTTTAAATGTTTATATGACGATTAGGTGTAATGCTTTGGTCTTAATAAAATATCTGTTCTGTTCTGTTTTTGTATGCCTGAAGTATTTGTGTGATATATTATGATAATGCACATGTCTGCATAATAACAGTTGATATACTTGATGAATAGGATTAATATATTATGGAAAAACTTATCATTTAGTTTTCAGATTTATTTTACTTTATAAGTGGTACTCCTTTTTTGGTAAATTTTGTATGAGATTATATTTTACACAATAGCTTTTGTGAAAATAATCAGCTCAAATGACTTGTTTGCCTGTTGATATACTTGAGTGTACTGAATACTTGTGTCTTACAAAAACTTTAAAAGCGCAATTTGCAATTAAATATATTAAAGTTTTCCTAAATCATCATATTCAAAATGGTTTTCTATCTTACATGCTTTCTAACCAGATAATAAAACATGCACATTTTTACTACACATTATTTTATATTACTTTGAATTTTTTGTCATATTACAGTATTATTTAGTTAAAATAGGAACAAATATACGCATATACATTCATGGTGAATACTTGCAGACAAGTTACCTTTATTGATAGTGTGCATTTATGTTTTATTCATTTACACATAGTATTGTTTTTACAATATTGAAGAATTCGTGGGCATGTTAAATTGAATGAATACCTTGAGGAAAAGACTTAGTAATATAATACATGTAAAACAAAGCCGACACCATGATGTATAGAAGATTTCTTTCATTGATATTGTGTTTATAAATCAAAACACTCAGAGTACTGTCAGAAGCAAAAGTTAAAATGTAATTCATAATATCCGGTAGATGTAAATTAGATAATACCAAAAAGCTCAACCAACTCTGGGCACCATTTTTCAAACTCAAATGTATATATTGTTTGGACTAATAATTTCCTCAAAATAGTCCGTTTTGGCTCATTGAAATGAAGACGTTTTGGTAGAGGTTCACTGGTCATGTTCCCAATTCTGTTAAAGTTGATAGTTAAACTCATACATTCACTTCCTGTTCACTGTAAAACACGCCTGACTCTCAAAACATCGTTATTATATGTAATAATAGTTAGTTTTTCCTTAATTAGGGTTAACTCTTTAGCGATGTGTTTGAGTGTTAATTTATTTTAAGTTTTATGATGAAGATGTTTTTATTAAAGACGTATTATAGAAACCCATCTCGCAAATAAGAAATTCATTCCGCACGATCGAGTGCATTCCGTACTTTATTACGACAACTCATGGTCTGTTATATTTTTTAAAGCTACAAGCTTCTCCAGTCTCCATCACCACGACACAAATAACGTTGTATCTTTATATCTATCCGGTAGGCGGAGTAACGGTTAACTGGTGTCCTTGCCCTGCTAGTGTCTTTTAGCGATTCCCATGTATATATATAGTAGCGTAGCGTACTATGAATGAAACTTTTGTGCAGATAAATACTGAATTAATAAACCCAATAGTTTTACAGTTGGAAATGCCATTACAGTGTAATTATTCAAAATGAACATAATCATGCAATATATCCAACTTATATTGATCATAACTGCAATCGGTAGAGTTATACAACCGATGGTGCTATTTTTCAACGCGAATGTATGGCGTCACGTTTTTGTCAAAACAAAACTGGGTGTATAACTATAGAAGCACTCGCTTCGCTTTTGCTTCTAAAAATGATTTCCTTTAAATCTAAATTTACCATTATTTTGTGAATATAATAGTAGTTTCAAACTAATGTAAAATAGTTTGCATAATATTAAAAAAAACTACAGATGTGATTTATTCTTGCTAGAACTTAATCATCTATCATATAAAGAAATGTTGCTTCTTTTTTTTCATGTCAGCTACGAACCGGTATAGCAGTCTTTCCCCAAGGAAAGATTGGCCGAGGCCATTTCTCCCCCCGTCTAGGCTACTCCCCTATAAGAATAGTATTTAATCAGAATTCTTTATAATAAAACCATACATTCTTGGCAATCTTTACTCTCTTGACCACTTTTTTGGCTCCACCCCTAAATTCTGAAATAAAACTAACCATTATATTAATTTGGTTACATTCTTGGTTACTTTTCCCTTCTAGGCGACTCTGAAATATGAAAATAAAGACGTAAGTATTGACTCAGAAAAATGAACATCAAGACATAAAGCGAAAGATGCAGATATATAAAATGAAAAATAAAAATCAGGGGAAAAGTAGCCATGGAGGGGGGAGAAATGGCTCTTTGGGAAAATATGGCCTAAGCCAATCTTTCCTGAAAATAAACGGCCAGGGGGAAATAATTACATCATGTACATTTTAATCTTAAGACACAAATATAATTAATTTTCTGTTACTATCCTGTTATGCAGTGTAAGAGATTTATAACATGAAATGTTACATTAGATACATTGTTACAGCTCCTGTAATTATTAAGTCACATTTGAAGATAAGTCATGTTCAAACAAACATTAGACAATAAGTAGCTTAAGATGCTTTCCATAAAAAACTCCATCATTTTCATGAAAATAATTCTGTATTGTCTTGTGATTTGCAATCAAGAATGCACCTGTGACTATGGGTAAATCATTTTCAATATTCACTACAACTACAGTTTTCAATAAATTCTTAAAAGGACTGTTTTTCAAACTGGTTAATTCTCATTTTTGCTCTATAATTAGAAAATATAAGTCATACGCCATGTAGAAACTATAGTTGTTATATCATATTCAATTTTGATACATTTGTGATACATTTTAAGTACATATCTTTTGTTCTTTCATACTTTCATGACCCAAAGAGTGAATTATTCAGAATGACCAGTGTTTACTCATCAACAGGGAAAACACTAAAAAATCAAAGGCATAACACACATGAAAACAACACCGGTGGAATTTAAAGTCCCTTAGATGACATAATAAGCGTGGGTCCCGGCTTTCCTTTTAAAACTGTCAAAACGTTTAAATTTTGGGCGAACTGCAACGAACGCAAGGTTCTGATTCATTTCTGAGCGATTGGGTGTATAATATTCCAGGCCGCTGAAAACGTGAAGTAGGAGGCCTAGCGGCATAACTATGTTGAAGTGAAATTTTGCGACTTTTTCCATCCAAAATAGTTTCTAATGCATGTAGAACGTGATTCTGATACATTTCTGGCTGATTGGGTGTTTATATCCTAGGCCGCCAACTTCAGGCCGTCAGGTCGCTAGGCTGCCAACTTCACGCAGCCAGGCCGCTAGGCCGCCAACTTCACAAACATTATAATAATACATTTGTACATTGGGTTAGTTAAATACATATTCTTATTTCTTAGATTTTTTTAGGTATTATTTTACTCTAGGTCTGACAGTCTGGGGGCGGAGTTGCTGATGCAGTGATAACTGTTATATTCCGCTTTCGTTATAAAACGAGACTGACTTTAAACAGTCAACGATATCGGATCTTTGAAACAAGTCAATACAAATTGGCCTGCTGAATTTCTATTTAAAACATTAATCTAATGGCACAACAATACGAAAGAGACAATCATGTACTTAATAAACTGGAGAACATACAAGATCAGAATTATTCTATTCGTCTACTGTTTAACAATTTTGGTAAAACAAAACAAAACAAGAGGGCCATGATGGCCCTGGGCCATGATGGCCCTATAAATGCTCACCAGGAGAAAAGGTTATTTGGAGATGAACATTGTTGAAGCTAGGCCTTGTGGTTTCGGAGAAGAAGATTTTTAAAATTTTCCTATATAAGTCTATATAAATCAAGTGACCCCCGGGGCGGGGCCAATTTTGACCCTAGGGCAATAATTCGAACAAACTTGGTAGAGTCCACTAGACAATGCTATATGCCAAATATCTTAGCTCTAGGCCTTGTGGTTTCGGAGGAGAAGATTTTTCAAATTTTCCTATATAAAATAGAATAAACCCCAGGGCAGGGCCAATTTTGACCCCGGGGCCATAATTTGAACAAACTTGGTAGTTGTCCACTAGACAATGCCACATACAAAATATCTAAGCTCTAGGCCTTGCGGTTTTGGAGAAGAAGATTTTTTTAATTTTCCTATATAAGTCTATATAAATCAAGTGACCCCCAGGGCGGGGCCAATTTTGACCCTAGGCCAATAATTTGAACAAACTTGGTAGAGGTCCACTAGACTATGCTACACACCAAATATCAAAGCTCTAGGCATTGTAGTTTTTGACAAGAAGATTTTTTTAATTTCCTATATAAGTCTATGTAAAATCAAGTTACCCCCGGGGCGGAGCCAATTTTGACCCCAGGGGAATAATTTGAACAAACTTTGTAGAGTTCCATTAGACAATGCTACATACCAAATATCTCAGCTCTAGGCCCTGCAGTTTCGGACAAGAAGATTTTTTAAGTTTTTTCTATTTGTTGCCATAGCAACCAGAGTTTTTAATGAAATTTATTTTTTTTGAACAACTTTGAAAGGGGACCACCCAAGGATCATTCCAGCAAAGTTTGGTTGCAATCGGCATAGCGGTGTAGGAGGAGATGTTGTTTTAAGTAAAACTTGACGCCACTTCACGACGAACGACGCACGATGGACGCAGGGCGATCACAAAAGCTCACCCTGAGCACATTCGTGCTCTGGTGAGCTAAAAACGCAGCTTACACTAAAGTGTCAAATATGTTTGTTGCATTGAATGACATAAAAAACAAAAGGTCCGTCAGGCTATAACAGATAATCTAACCCACAGTTTGTAATAACGGACATGTGGTTACAAATCGTAATAAATTATATTCAAAACACCCACATTCAAACTTATATTACGTTAGATGAAATAAAATATATCACAGAATATCACCCCTTTTGAATTGGTGAATTGTTTGTTTGATATGTGGTTTGGGCCGTTAATCATCCAGTCACATTTATCAATGAGCGTCTTTCACCTGTATGTGGATTTCAAGGAAAGCGTTATCGTTTCAATGTCCTCAAACAATATGGTTAAAATGTTAACAAGAATATTCGTCTGATCGCATAATGAAATGAAACACTAACTGAATTTCAGTATCAATATAAATGTATGTGGAAAGTTTTTAAAGTTCGAACGTTTAATGTTTAGAATACAATTATGTTGATAGACCCATTAGGTTACATGTACATGGTAAATTACAATATTAGCATACAAAACATACATACCGACGTTAAAAACGGCGGTGAAGATTTGCCGTATGGAATTAAAAAGGAGAACTATCACAAAATAGTATTTAATGACTGAGTGCAGAAAGTGGAAGCATTAATGTAAACATGAAAAAATAAAAGATTGAACTAATTAATGAATAGGCAACTTAATGAATAAATGTGTTAGGTGAGTCAGGGGGTGAAAGTTGCTCAATCAGTCACCTCACTCGTTCAACTAGATTCTGGAATATTATTAATATTTCCCAATCAGTCATCTTGAATTGGCAAGTATCCATCTAAGTCACATTTAGATGTCTTTTATTTGGATGCATGCATCTGTGTCAAGAGATCCATCATGGTACACATGCTACCTTTGATGTCACCTACGTCATTTTGCAGACTGTCAGACCGTTTCATTAGGTCACACATTCTATCGTTGATGCCACTTATCTCATGCTTCACTGAGTTGATATCAGATTTAACTGTGCTCATTTCTTCTTTGACAGACTGTGAGTCCGGCAGTATACCAGAATCAACGGAAACACTCCTGTCTACCACCGAATTAAAATTTTTCAAACCGTTTTTGTGATTTAGTCTTAGGGATTTAAATATTTCATCTAGGGGAGTAACAAAACAAACCTCCCCTGCCATACCAGCTTCAACCATTCCAATAGCAACCAGCTTGTCTTTGTCTTCTATGAATACAAGCGCTCCCGAATCTTCTTTCTCTGCAAAATCGTTATCTGACTCACTTAGTATTTCAAACTGATTGTGTAAACATATATTAAATTGTGTTTTCCCGTTTTGAACAGGATGTGGGAAGCGAAATGATGCGCCATCAAAACGAAACATGCCCGAAGTCCAACCCGTCCTACATCCGTATTTATAAAAGCGACGGTCTTTATCAATTTCCAACAAATCATGTATTTTCTTTCGGTCATATATCGCCCCTTCGGAAAATACTTTGTCCATGGTGATACCTGAAATGACATTTTCATAATGATAAACACACAGCCTGGTGTGTATGGCTGAAACAAATAAATATTTTTCTTACAAAACAGACATTGCTAACATCATTATCAAGGTCTATAGTTATTGAACAAATTTTTTGATACCACAGGGTCGCAAAGAATGGCGGCGCCTCGAGTACGAATGTAAGTCGTACATCTCATCAACAGTTTAAACGTTTCGAGTTTTCCATGTAGCCCATGTTTCAGCCAACGATTTCCCGAATCAATCGGTTTCAAAATTAGCATTGTTACTGCCGTAGTTTGTCCAAAGACACTGCAGAGAAATTTGAACTGGCCTGATTTCTCTGCATGGTCTATGGACAAAGGACGGCAGTGAATATACTAATTTTGGTACCGATGGATTCGGAAACGAGAAATACGACTTACCTTCGAATTCGTAGGCGACGCAATTTTTCGCGATTTAATAGACATTGCTATACAGTTACATTACTTTTTTATTTGAACCATGGCACTCAAGCTTATAATGTGAACTATGTACGATGACGCCATAAGCACTCGTTGCGATTTCACCTGTTCGTAGACTAACGGGTAAAATATTGAATAAAATGTGTTTAAACCTATACTGAACGGCAGAGATGCATTACTGTTACTGGTACAGCAGTACGTACTGCAGTCAGTTTGCAAGTACTGGTAATGATACTACATAACTCACAGTAAACTTTGCAACTACTAGTACTGGTACTGCATCACTGTCTCAAAAGAATTGTCATTGTCGCAATTAATGGTACTGGTACTGCAGTACTGATGCAGTACTTTTGTATTTATAAATATGCCAACTTTTTCTCTAAAATAATAAACTTGTTAATCTCATATATCATTTTATTATTCATGAAAGAGCGAACTTTTAAATCAAGACAACCATCCATGTTATGGAAATTTATATGTAAAGTTGTAATGAAGCTTTGAAGAAAACACAATGTAGACTAATTTAGTACTTCAAAAATAAAAGTACTGATACTGCACTAAAATCTAGTACTGGTACTGGTACTGCATAATAGACAATTACAGGTATTGAAGTACTACACCTAGTACTGATGCATCTCTGCTGAACGGGCGACAACTCGAATTATTATTAGTCGTGATTTGAACATATTAAACATTCCCTTAGAAAAGTGTTGCGAATGAAAACAAACCTTTGGCATTCCTTGGGAATCCTCCATATTCCGGATTCCTGTCGTTTATTTCAATAGATATCACGTCTACACCGGTTGATCCATTTCCACCTTCAATATACACTGCCATTTGACCTTGACCAAAAGGGTTATGATGGCTATCATATGGTTGGAATGTTTCACGCCGTTCGATCCAATTCATTGCGCCAAGAAAAACTCTCTCTGTTTTCATGACCTGCTCCATTTGTTTAGCAGACAGAAACGCATGACACGATGATAAACAACAATCTGTTTGTCCATCTTCAAAGAATCCACCAAGAGTACCACATTGCGGTTTACCGTCTTTAAAAAGTCCACCACTTATAGAACACCCCATTTGTAAATGATCAAGTCTGTCATACGGTCCGTCGTCATTTGAGTATGCCTCGACGAATCCTTCTCGTACGTCCACCACAAGTTGGTCGTCATCGATTTCATAGGTTTTTGGCATCAGATCCTCGCCAAGAGGAATATACTTTTTCGAATAAACATACAATGCAATGCATGTTGTTTTTGTTGTTTCGTTATCAATAGATTTAAGTCCACAGGAAATTCTACACACATTTGAATGTTTTTCCATTAATGTTTTGGAGTGATTTCGTAAACATTGTGTCAACTTAGACGTTTCATTTTCTAAATATCTGGATTTATCGCTTGCTTGTTTGTATACATCTAGAGTCATACCCTCGACATAAAACTCATTCCCGAATTTCACATATTTTTCCGAAATTGCTATGAATGTTATTTGTTCTCTATCAATTGTTCTACTCGTTGGATGAAATCTATGCCCAGAATAAACGTATTTTATGTGCTCAGACCTGTGATAAATATATTGACATATTGCATTACATATTTTCTTTACATGATCAGTCTCAAAAAATTTGTTTGCTTCGTGTAGCTGGGCATTGTCTGGCAGTTTCTTCTCACATATTAAGTAATCAATCATTCCCGTCGCTTTTTGACTTATACATGCACCCCATGCTCTTGAATCTACAATGAATTAATAAATTGATATAGTGGTGTTTTAAAGTACCCAAGATGCATAACGAATCCATTAGGATCAGTCCGTAGGCATCGTATTAAGATAATAACTACCAAATTAAATCGTTTCATTTTTAGCTCACATGTCACAAAGTGACAAAGTGAGCTATTAAGATCACTCTCCGTCCGGCGTCCGGCGTCGTGCGTCGTGCGGTGTGCGTCGTGCGTCGTCAAACTTTTTGTTGTGACCACACTAGGGGCCACATTTTTGGCTCAATTTTAGCAAAACTGGGTCAGAAGTTAATATCAACAAAATCTCGGACGAGTTCGATATTGGGCCATTTGGGGTCAAAAACTAGGTCATCAGGGCCAAATAAGGGAAAACCTTGTGAACACTTTAGAAATCACTGTTCTGAATTTATCTTCATGAAACTTTGTCAGAATGTTTATTTTGAAAATATGTAGGTCAAGTTTGAAAATGGGTAATTTCTGTAGTAAAATTAGGTCACTAGGGCAAATTGCTGGAAAACCTTGTGAACACTCTAGAAGTCACTGTTTTGATTGGATGATCATGAAACCTTGTCAGAATGTTTGTCTTCATAATATCTTGGACGAGTTCGAACATGGGTCATCTTGGGTCAAAAACTAGGTCGCTAGGTCAAATCTTATGAAAAACCATGTTAACACTGTAGATTTCACAGTTATTATTGGATCTTCACCAAACTTTGTCAAATCGTTTGTTTTAATGATATAACGGTCAAGTATAAATATGGGTCATCTGGGATCAATGACTAGGTCACCAGGTCAAATCTTAGGAAAATTTGTTAACACTGTAGATGTCACAGTTTTAATTGGATCTTCACCAAACCTTGTCAAAATGTTTGCCTCAATGATATGTGGGTCAAGGATGAACATGGGTCGGCCGGGTTAAAAAACTGGGTCACAAGGTCAAATCATAGGTAAAAATCTTGTAAAAGCTCTAAATGTCATGGTTTTTATTGGACCTTTGCCAAACCTTGTCCGATTGTTTGTCTTAATGATATTAAGGAAAAGTTCAAATATGGGTCACCTAGGGTCAAAAACCAGGTCACAAGGTGAAATCTTAGGAAAACCTTATTAACACTGTAGATGTCAAATTTTGATCGTATCTTCACCAAACCTAGTCAGACTGTTTGTCTTAATGATATGTAAGACAAATTCGAACATAGGTCGTCTGGGGTCAAAATATAGGTCACCGGTTCAAAACAATGTTTTAATGAGTGAACAGTGATTGTCATGTGAGCGATATAGGGCCATCTTGGCCCTCTTGTTACAAAAATCTCAACAACACCATGAACTAACACAAGTATCCTTGAAAGGTAAGTTTATGATGAACTATTGCTTTGTTATATCAACATTTGCAGCAACTTATAATAGTATATTGTTTACATTCTAACCTCTAGGCATGTTGTAAAACATATTCCGACGAAATTGACAAATTTACCAAATCGTAAATCATAAAGTAAATCGAGACGATGTAGTTCAGACAAAGCACGCGAAATGATTCAATTTGCCAACGTCCTAAGAATTTGTTTCACCAAATTTCGATCACCAATTTGATTCCGAATTCCATAGAATTTGCAATAGTGTCAAATATATGCACGTTAATTAAAATTTATACACATATTATATATTAAATACTATACAAGGATGCTTCCGTTAGTCGAATATTACCAATGATCCATTCTCCTTTCTTTCTACTTCGTCGTATTTTTCTTTGCCGTTTGTATCCCCGCTTTTTGCTGTCATCGCTGTCATCAGACGGATCATCAGATGAACCACCAGGTTGACCTCCACTGGCTCCAAGTAATTTACTTTTCTCTACCTTTGAACGTCGATGTTTCTTTGTTTCCATAAAATTTCGGTCACCAATGTCATCATCCGAATCGTTGGAATGTCTTTTAAATTCATCTCCTACAAGAGATATTTTCATTTTCCAATAATATCTATATATGCTCTTACACGTTTTTTACAAGTGTCTGTCACATGCTAGACACATCATTCTCATTTCTTTGTCAGATACCAGCTATTTCGTGCTATTCTGATACAGTAATCTGTCATTGGTAAAGTTTGGTGCTTATTGTTAATGTATCATATGTTAAAACGATAAAGTGAATACCTGAAAGCTTTGTTTTGATTGGATATTTATCTTCATTTCACCTACCCATTTCGTTCGGGGAACCTACCTTTCGAATGACACCGGCATCTACATGTTGAACGACATCCGCATCTCTTGCATGGTCGCTTGGTTGTTTTAACCAACACATCATCATCTGCAAGTTAATATCAAATAAGGAACTCAAATCTAAGATTTTTCCAGAAAATTTGAATTACTGTTGAGTTTCTGTCAGCTGTATATTTGTTAGGAAGTTACTTTTATCCGATTACAATATTAATGCAAATGTAATTCCATTCAATTATGAAGTATAGATATTTCATAAAATACTGTGAAATAATTGTTTGACCATAATAATCGGCTTACCGTCGCTAAGGTTATGTTTCGAGTCAAACTGTACCTGAAACAGATACATGTACACATATATACACTTATGAACATGTGATCGTGTGAACACTTTATACAGAAACAACACGGAGGATAACTTCGTTGGCATTTTCTCATGCTAGATAAATAGTGTTCTTCAAATAATTAACCACAGTGCAGTCGTTACAAAATTACCTTATCCTATAGAAAGACTTTGAATGATAATGATATTATGTCAGGATGGTAAGATTCAGCCTCTTTTATGCAATAATAAATCACGATACCTTAAAGTTTGTAGATATGACAAACGTCTTTTGAGTGTTTATTTAAACTTGGAATTACTTTATAAAAAGTATGGTAATTATTTAAATTACGATCTCGAGGAAAGAAAATAGTAAAGATAGTCACCTGAGTTTCTTCGGGTTTTCTATCAAGACGTCTTAATTGTTCAAGGTACTGTTCGTGACGTTCAGTTTGAATCTTGAGTGAAAGAAACGACTTTGTACATTAATGTATTAATACGTTCACCTCATGACCAATTAAAGTGCAATTGAATGTTTAACAAGATGTAATTATGAGTTCCTTATTTTGGTACGCCGTTCTTAACATAAATGAAATGCAGTTTTACACAAAACTTGAACGTGTTTCAGCTCGAGTGGTACAAACAAAAGCTTTGTAGGTATGATGTAAAAAGGCTTGAGAATGTTCATTGAAACATATAAATGCTTACACTTTTTGAGGGATAAAAATCACAATAGATTACCCGATTCGATTCAGCCATTTGTTCCTGAAACTGTCCTAATTTAGTGTTTACTTCTCCAAGGGCACCTGTTACTTGTTCATGCCGTTCAGTTTGTATCTGGAGTAAATTGATTGCTTTTATTTCATTCATCTTAATGTGTAATTTATGTCATAGATCTATGAGGATTTAGATAAAGGAATTAGTTTGTATGAATGATTTGTCCAACTAGTATTGTTATCGAAAAGGAATTTTGCTCCAGTCAAACACATTTCTCGATTTAAGAGATTAAGATGTAGTACTCTATATGAATAAACCCATCAGCTGTGTATGAATACGTACCTACCGGCTGTTTATGGATATACAGCATACCTATCATCTGCACATGGATATATGCCTATCAGTATACATATACATAATTATGTATATATATATCAGCTGTTTATTTTACATACTATTCAGGGCAGAAAACGTATATTCAGTGTGATTATGTTTTAAACCATAAGAATTCAAATTCATGTACGTACCCGATCTTTTTCATCCAAATGCTTCAACGTCTCTGATGTCTAATTTGAAAAAGAAAATTCTAATGAGACTTTCACAGATCCGTCTGATATACTGCACGTTTGGACAACTTGAATTTAAATATTTACCAATACAGACGAAACTTCATTCAAATGTTTTTATGAGAAATTGATACATCTGTTGAAAATGGCATTCTTAGTCGCTACAGTAGATAAGCAAATCCGTTCCGTAATTTAAATGAGATTAAAAGATGTTCGGAGGAGCCATTACCCATTACCTAAGAATGGTTTGAAGACAACACAAACAATTGACAAAAAGAGTGCAAGTATGAATAACAAATATAATTGTACAGAAGAAAGAAAGGACGCGATCACAATACCAATAATGATAAGTATATTGTCCATTATACATGCAAATCATTTTTGAATAAACAAATTCAAACGAGGTGTACCACTACATCTTCATAGGTAGGTGGGTCGCCAATGTATGCCTTCTGCAGTTTCTGTGTCAAATTGACTTGTTTATCAGACATGCTTCCGTCTGCCCGCTGCATAAAAACAGAAATAGCCACAAGCTTAAGTACAAAGTTGATCAGATTTAACAGTTAAAAAGTATTTTGTACATATTTAGATAGCGTTGAGTCCATTCTCGAATTAATGAATAATTTCAAACTAACTATATTTATACTCTGAATGAAACATTCCTAAAACAGTCAAAATAGTTGTTTGATCATAATAATCTTGTTAATTAATAATGAATACCGAGAATGTGACGATAGTCTGAATTATTTGCATACAAAGTACACACTGATTGTATCTCTTGCTATCAACCAAACTTCGCACTCTTAAAATGTCTCTTAGGAATATCCAATCAAATCATAATGTTGGTAATATGTTATAAAATGTAAAATAGTGTTAACGACTTCGACAAATAAGAATCATTTTGAAAGTACCTTAGTCATATCAATCATCCGATTTTCTTTTTTTTCTAGTTTATTTGGTTCAGATAGGCTATAGTTTACTAGTCCACTTTGTAGTTCATCAGTCTGGGTCTAGAGTAAGAGAAAATTCATCATTAGTATTTTTAACATACACACCGACTTCAAATTACTTTTTTGTCATGAACAATTATTTAATCGAAACTAGCTGTTGTTATGCAGGAGACACACTGTCCCAAAACTGACACCAGATGGACACACGATAAAGGTAATACTCCTATTCGGATCTGATCGTAACAATTAGAGCCATCAGTTGATATTCTCAGACTTCGGCAAAATCTTTGGCATGCCAAATATGCCGAAGGACTTTGCGAAGGTTCATTTTCGTGTTGAAGTCGTTTGTCCATTTTGCCTTTCGTAAGGCGATCATGAGGACATCTGGTTAAATCGTGTCACGATCGTAGTTTCTTCGTTATGATCATCGGTGCCGTCGGCATTTTCGCCTTTAGAAGATAATACAAATAAATAAGAAGCTGCCCGATCGTTTTAGGAAGGCAACACGACTACGTGAAGTCGTATCAATGTCGTCATGTAGCCATCGTATTATAGTATGAAGAAATCAAGATGGGACCATGATGTCGACAAAGTCAAATTTGAGAAGGTCAACTGTTTTACATGCATCATAGTAAAGTGGACATATTGTATAAATGACCAGCCTCTTAGCGGTTTCCTCAGTCAGGCACTAAGCAACTCTACAGAGCAGAGGCGTGTGTAACTTCCAAAGATCCAATTAAAATTATCATGATAAATGACATACGTTGATGATGAGACGACCAGGAAGAGTCACTCTTTCGGCTTCAGCATCTCCTCTTGAAGGTAAAAATGTCTTATGAAAGTTTGTCATTCTATGTTATTTGCCTTTCTAGCATTAGACAATGACTTATCTTGTTTTTCTAGTGAAGGGGCAAACTTGAATGAAGAATTAAACCAAAGTCTATGTGGGTCTAGAAATGGCTATTTGGCAAAAAGGATAACTATTATATGTACAACACTCTACTGAAGACAGATGAGAATGTCTTCTACAGCTACATAGTACTTTACATAGGCCTCTATGGAGAGGTCCTGTAAAGGGGAGAAGACTGAACAGAATGAAACGACACATGATACAGAAAGTCTCTCCCTCAAGGCTTTAAGCTGTCCGTCACTAAATCACACATGGCCTACATCAGAGTTGCTCCATACTTAATTTCTCTAATCGAATATATTAGGTCTGCGAAGCCTCCAAATCTGAGTTCGCTGCCGAGATGAGTTTAGTCCGACTATAATTGAAGATTGGACAGCCATTGCTGGGCAGTTTGAGAAGAGACGAAATGTTCCCTCTGCGATGGTGCTCTGTCTGGAGCAAGCATGAAGACATCTGTCTTTGGAATACTGACTCTATCTAACTAATCTACAAGAATTTATCCTCCATTGTCCTCATGGCCTTGGTCGACGCAAACTACACACACTATTACCGCGGCTTTTCATGTATTTATCAATTTACACAACCGTGACGTACACACTGTTTTTCAATAAGTCGATCCATTCCGATTTTTTAAACATAAACTCTCAGAATAATAACGTAGTGAAGTTTTCTTCCGTTTTTATATCGTGAACTGTTACCACCTAGCTGGGTGAAAGGCAAAAGCCCTTATAGTTCTGTAAAATTAAAGTTGGATAAGATATAAGCACCAAAATTAAATATTCGTTATTGTCGCCGGCAGCAATGTTTGATATAAATAAGGTAGTTTTTCTTAAGAAACAAAAAACCCAGCTTATTTGTATACTTTCTCTGTTACATGTACGCCTTATCGATATAGCTCGAGGCAAGAACGACATATATTTTGAATGTGCACAAAAATATTGCGCATCAAGAGCATGTCGCCGGATTTTTGAATTTCCGTAAAACATTTTTATCAACATTCACGCGAATAGAAAAGAAAGAAAGGAAAATGTTTACGCACGAATTTGCGCAATGTTGTATTCTTTAGTCAAGTGCCGAATGAAATCAGTCCTTTTTTTAGCGACAATGATGACACATGCATATAGAATAATAGCATCATAAATCACATAACCAATGCAAAAAAGTAAATAACAAAATCTTTGTTGCTATGGGATATAAAAAGAACGGCATGCATTTCACATAACCTATCATTCTAGGATAATAGATTACGTCACTAATAGTAGGACATTTCAGTATGAACGATCTTGAACTTCGAATAAACAACTGCAACCATTATAAAAGGGGTACATTAAAATCTTCGTTATCAAATCTTCGTTATCGCTATGATCTACCAAACTAAGCGATCACAATTGGTTAACTAATTTAACGAAATTGGCGTTATGGTATAGCTTTGTGTAACCACGATATTAGAAACCGTTTTGTAAGTGTACCAAACTCAAGGTTACCGGTTTCTATTGGCTTTGATGTATCAATCGATTGTAACATATATGATGTGCTGTTTATAATTTTATATTTTGTTATTGATTATATATATACACAAAGTCATAACATTTTTTTCTTAAACATGCGGTTATTGATTTATTAAGATATTTACCGTGTCATTGCCACGCTGTTACCCCCCATTGCCCTGCAAAAGCTATCAAGCACGAGAAAAATCTTCGTTATCAATTGATAACGAAGATTTTATATGTTTACACTTTTCAATCTCAAACAATGGTATAAGCATGACTTTTCTTGTTACATGTTCTGATAACTTGGAATATCCCAGGTACAAAGTGCAAATAACATGGTTTTAATATTTATGTCAAGATTGAATACAGTGAAATAAAAATTAAACAGTAAAGAAGTGGGTGCCATGTGGCAAATGAACATATGTTTTTCGCCCATAATTGCCATAATATACAATAAATTTTGATATTATATCAGGAGTTTGTACTTACATATTATCATATACAGAATACAATGTTATGAGTAAGAATGACAGAGTACAAGAATGAGCATTTCAAATGGTCAAGACGGCCAGATAAAAAATATGAATAAATGTATCCTCAGTTCTGCGTAAATTATATCAGTCAAACCGCGCAGGAAATTCGAAAAATATAGTGAAAATAATTGACAAAAAGAAAGTGACCAAATTATATACTGAAAACAATTACTGAAAAGGTTGAAAAAAAACGCAAATTTAGTTCTAAGATTGCATACATAAACTTTCGTTATTATGATGTTCAAAGTTAGAAGTTCTTCATTTGTTCGGGTTGTATTGGGTAGTTTTCTCAATAAGTGGGTTGATATTAATGTATATTTGAAACAACAGTGACTGTTCGGCTTAAAACTGCATGTATACTTTACTTAAAAAACGTAGTTATGAATTTAATTTATACAAGTGTTATTTCTGTTTGAAGTTATTAAATCTTCGTTATCGTTTGTGTCAGTGTCGCAAATATATTTTTTTCGATTCAAGAGCTTAGTACAAACGTTTTATACATTCATGTGGTCCAAGAGATTATTGAAATGCTATAATCGTTTATCAATTTGACAAAACAGCATGTTTTGCATACCATTTAGCAGCAAGTGTTTCATTATTCCTTATTACTGCTTTCATTCTGGTGCAATAAGGTATAGTAAAATGTGTTTGCAATGGTTTAATACATGGACATAGATTAATGAAAAGTTTGTCAAACTTTTTGACAGCAATAATATAATTTATTCAGCGGTCGCGTTTTATGATACTTAAATGAAATCTTCGTTGCCATCAGTACTATGTTTATCTTTAGGCACATGGTTCCACCGACGGTGGGACACATGCTCAATGTTCTTGTTATTTGTTTTATAACTCGTCATCAAATGTATTTCTATACTTAATAAGCAGGATACATACATTACGACTTCAATGTGGTATTGAAAGGATTCCGTATTTAACAGTCTTGGTAAATTTTAAAGTCATATTTAAAGTTGCTGAAACTTATTTTCTGGAAAATATGCATACTTCAACGCGATCTAATCTTCGTCCAATGATTTGCCGCTTTCTATAATACATCTAAAAAGGATATATTTCACCTCTCAGATCCAAAGCGACTGTTTACATGTAACATACCCATAGCAACGAAGATTTTCAAGTGTATTTTTTCTGTTTTAACAAGCACTATTCGAGCATCGTTAACTGATGTATGGTTTGAGTGTTGCATTCCAAATTTTGCGATAGCACTGATAAAAGCCACTAAAATGTTATTAACATATATTTCGCCAAATTAAGCAAAGTTCATTTTTTTTGCATTTTTTATTAGTCAAAGAGCGAACTGAATTCGAAAATCCGATGATACTGGTTTATCAGGTTTCAATGAACATAATTTGGACATAAATATACCCTATGTGTACACAAGACATCGCGCTACATTAAGAGCGATTCGGGGAACCGTATAAAAATTTACAGTTGTAGTGAATTCGGATAGTATTATGTTTTTGACGGACCAAGTCCTTTATTTCAACATATGCAATGGATATTGTGAAATAAGAGTAGATATTTAATGAATGAACTAATAGTTAGGTCCCTAGAAATAAATTTCCGCAATTCGATGAAAACCATCACCTACTTTCAATATCCATACCTCTTTGAATCCCATAAAGTCATAAATACCGCTTATAATCGTAACTAAACATCATTGTCTAGTAATGTCAATACTTGACACATCAGCTTAATATACACTAGCACAGAACGGTGTTTATTACCTTAATTTTTTTATCTTCGCGTGTCATTGTTCTTTTGTGTCAAGAAATCATGAAATCGCGTCAACAGAAACAATAACAATACAGATAAAAAAAGCTTATGAGACGCAGTAAATAGGCAATCGAAGTAAACGCGTATTCCAAGAAATAACATATCCTCTAAAATATTTCACTAAATTGAATACTAATACTAAACATGAATGTTATTGATTGTCCACAAAGCCCATCATCTTATCTCAATAATTAGAGCATTTGGTCCACGAACGCTGAGTTCATGTGTTCAAGTTCTAGGATGTGATACAAGCCCTCAGTTTAAATGTTTGCGTTCAGAGACAATTCCTGCTTCATCGCTGATAATAACGTTTATCACACAATGCGAAATTGCCACGTACGTGTTACTTATCGTGTATATTACATAATGAACACAAAAACTCTTATACAAGATATATTTGAATAATATGCTTATTGATTTACTTCATGCCTAAAAAAGATTACTACGTAAAATCATTACAAAACATGACTTGCTTGTAAACAAGCCAATGTTAAAGACAAGCTTATATTTTAAATTAATAAAAATGATAATATACATTGTACCACGTTGTGAAATTAATTCGAGTGTCTTAATAAAGAGTCACCAGTTAGAAAAAAATTCAAATTTCGGAGATTAGGAACACATTATAGTCATCAATTAAGGATTGTTTCTTATTTTTCTGGCGTTTATGCAGTATAAACGCTCAAACGAGGTTTTGAAAATTCCATGAAAACCCAATATTTGACCTTTGACCTTCAAGAGTGACATTGATCTTCGGAGGTACGGGCCTGGTTCTTACGCGCTACACACTGTCCCATAGGTGAACAATCATGCCAAGTGATTTTGAAGTCCGTAAGTGAACAACAATATTACTGTCGTAAAAAGAAATGGGACGCCACGGGATGAGACGCGACGGAACATTTTCGTTACTCCAGTATGGCCCCCATCACAGCTAGTGGGTATTGTGTATAACACGAATAATGAGAATACTCTACCAGAATGTCTTGTAAGGAAAGGTTACAGTTACTAGTAGAGCTACATAACAGTGATAACATAACGGGTTGTAAATAGTATTTGAAAATGTCATTAATAAATTATACATCGATTGTTGTTGCATCCATGCATAATAATGATAATAATAATATCTTTATTAAAAAAAGGTGAAAATAAAGTAGATATACAGAACATTTGACTTATTATCAATCAGACGTTCTGAATGAATTATCATGATGAAATAAATAGACATTGAACATTAAAATCATTGTCGTGTCATGTTGTGACACTTCATAGTGCTCAGTGCAGAATACCTTTGGATATCCAGGCGTATTATCAGTTTCGTGTTTTTCTACTCCACTTACGTCCACAGACACTTGTTTAGAAAAAATTACCCCACCCACCACGTTCGCTCTTATGACTACCAATGTATATGTATACATAGAAGATAACAAGCTCTAAACGAAAGCAGAACACATTTTTTGGGTTTATTAACAAACGAAAGGTAAACTTACATTGGAATCCGGTTTTGCTTATTTAAAACGGCTTTTCTTTATTAACTGACACGCTTTCCACGGTCTACTAAACTAAATATCGTAGAATTCCAACTTTTTCACGTTTTGCACTGTGGGGTCTGCTGCGATCGAACATTTGTCACAAAAACGTAAGCAGGCGACAACTAGACTATTAGCGCGTATCGCGGTTTGTCTGGTTCCCTGCATTTCGTAACTACGATAACGCAGTGTAAGGGGCCGATTACCTGGACATATTGGTGTTGTGTTGAAACGGTGTGTCGGCTGAATTTCGGGTGTTTTGGACATTTAAATATTTCACATTTGTAAGCATTTTATTATTTGTATTTTATACAAGGTGTTTTGGACTTTAATATACACATTTGTAAGTATTTTTCTCCTTTTCTTTGTAATATTTCACTATGTTTATAAAAGTCAGGCGTATTTCTATGCGGCTGCTGTCGCTGGTCACAATATTGTGTTGACTGGTCAGGGTGGTAGTGGAAAATCTTACGTTTGAAAAAGAATTGCTCAAGACATGACCGCTCTGGGTAAAAGTGTCGCAATTACCTGTAGTACAGGAATTGCTGCAACTCAGTATGACAATGGTGTAACATTACATAGGTGGTGTGGCTTTGGGATGGGGGTATTGAAAAGAAAGAATTAATAACACTTGTATGTTCATAAATTCCACAAATGACTCACTGTCACACACACTAATACTATATAACAATAAATTTGTCCAGACACTTTAACAAATGTTCATAGACTCTTTTAAATAACAAGTAATAATTGAAATGTAAAACATATATTTTTTTATGCATATACTGTTAAGATAATCTATTTAAACCGGTAGTCCAAATCGTTAAGCAATAATAGAGAAACAAAAAGAACATAAAATGAAAGGAAATAACTGCAAAAATAAAATTAATTGCAATTAATGTCAATAAAAGATGATTGTCACACCAGCGATGACAGACTTTATAATGGAACCTTAATTATTAACATATCCCCCTAACTAAGTAAAATTAATTTATGGTAAAACACAACTTCTCGATTAAAGTGTAATGTTTTTCTTTAAATAACATATGAACAAAACAATGTGTATATGACACCAACCTGTTTAATTTTATTACTAATATAACTCGTAATTAATATTTATAGGTATTTAAATTTAATAAGTAACTAAAGAATTTTATAAAATACTTACCAAGACGCACAATGCTTTGAATTCCACATATTGCACAAAAGATTGTCCGAAACTAAAATCCGATTTGGGTACCAAACTGATGTATGTGTATATTGCACAGGAAAGACAACTCTGTGTGGATATTGACCATATACGTGACCGTAGGTCAGGCGGAAACGCTTTAAAATGTCTAAAAATAGCATTTTCTCGATCGCAGCAGCCCCCGATACAAAATAATTGGAAATCGTCGGAATTTACACTTGTATTTGCAAGTTTGAGTGTGAGAGCGGCGTCGATAGAATTAAAAAAGATGTAATTGTGCATAGAAGCCAGAAATTATGACGCAAGTGCAATATTTGTTTGAAAAACCCAAAAAATGTGTTCTGCTTTCGTTTAGAGCTTGTTATCTTCTATGTATGTATACATTGGCAGTCATAAGAGCGAACGTGGTGGGTGGGGTAATTTTTTCTAAACAAGCGTCTGTGCTTACGTCATGGTCAACCGTCGTTTCCACATTTTCCTATAAACAAAACGATGTCAACTAAATATCAGACATGGAAATTAGTCGACGCTTAAATCGCATAAAGTTTCCATTGCCATTCGATTTTTTTGGTTCTTTATTCGATACCACATTTTCAAGTTTGCACTCTAAATGTAATATTTGGGTTGAGAAAAATACTGGAGATTGTGGTATCCAAATGTCACTTTGGTCGAGTACAGGTACAAACCACTTCGTGGTATACACCACATCATAAATGTGTTATAAACGTGATCCCTACCGTATTAGTTGATGCTTTATTTCCTTGGTTTGGACCATCATGTGGCGTGTCATGGTCATTCTTAAAATGATAAAGGTTATAATAACATTGTATATTGAACTACCAATACACATGAATTAAAAGATAAAGGCACACAAAGATATAAACGTTATCAGAAATCATAAACTGTATTTAGTAAGATTATCAAATTGACGAGTATCTTGTGATTTTTTATTAAACATCTTCATGATTTTACTGACTTTTTATGGTTAAACAAAATCCACTGCTTACGCGCGATAACTGTTTGAAATTAGGCAATGCGATGATGATACCTATCAGATTTCAATGAGCTTAAGTTGGACATATCAATGAAATACTTAAAACATACCGTACTTGTGCATGATATTGCGCTGCATTGATTCGGGAATCAGTATAGCACAATGTTTGGGATCTCGGATAGAATGACATTTTTGCTAGATCAAATCCTTCAATGTACTCAATGGATGGACGTTGTGAAATTATATAATTTGTAAACATAAAATTAACTATATGTAATAGTTTAACTCCACAGACATGCATCATATCCGTATATAACAGTGTTCTACTGTATGCTGCTTTCAATGAAAAGTTGAAAACCATTGCATGTTTTCCATATTCATACTTCATTGAATTATCTAATGGCATGATAAATATTATATTTATAATCGTACCTAAACACCATTGTATTGAAAATGTTAATACCTGACACATTAAATTAATATACAGTAAATTAACACAGAAATGTTATTATCACCTTAAATATTATTCTTTTTTGGCTATCAGTGTCATGGTCGCTTTGGTGCACGGAATCCTGATAACAATACAGATAAAAAGTTCATGATATGCAGTTACAAGAAAATAAAATAAATGCGTATTCCAAGAAAAAACTTATGCTCTAAAATATTTCACTTAAATACTATACAAACAAACATGAGGGTAGCCCTTTATGTAAGGAGTTGCAACAGTTATGTGGCTTTAGAAGAAAACGAAAAATAATGCACTTACGTGATATTTTCCTAGTTTAATTGACAGAAAACGCGCTTATAACGATAACATTGTGACGTCACTAGATCGCGTGGATTCCCCACACTGATATAGCTACTGAATAATAGATAAAGCTAACCTTGACAAAAAACAAAGAATGAAGGGCCAAAAGTGAAACTGGTCAAAATAAATGTTCAACTAGACTAAGTATCTATCACTTCTGCAAATTTTCAATGAATTCCTGTAGAAAGAAGATTAAAATTATTGTCGTGTCATGTTGTGACACCTTATAATACTCAGTGCAGAATACCTTTGAATGTCCAGGCGTATTCTTACTTTCGCTTTTTTCTACTCCACTTACGTCATGGTCAACCATGGTTTTCACATTTTCCTATAAACAAAACGATGTCAACTAAAGATCAGAAATGGAAATTAGTCGACGCTTAAATCGCATAAAGTATGCATTGCCATTCGATTTATATGCTTCTTTATTGGATACCACATTTTCAAGTTCGCATTTTAAATGTATTACTTGGATTGAGAAAAATACCGGAGATTGTGGTATCCAAATTTCACTTTGGTCGAGTACTGGAACAAACCACCTCGTGGTATACACCACATCATAAATGTGTTATAAACGTGATCCCTACCGTATCAGTTGATGCTTTATTTCCTTGGTTTGGACCCTCATGTGGCGTGCCATGGTCATTCTTAAAATAATAAAGGTTATAATGAACTACCAATACAGATGCATTAAAATATAAAGACACACAAAGATATATACGTTACCAGAAATCATGAACTGTATTTAGCAAGATTATCAAATTTACGAGTATCGTGCGCTTTACTTTTAAACATCTTCACGATTTTGCTGACATATAATAGATACACCAAATCCACTGCTTACGTGCGTTAAGTGTTTGAAATTATACAAAGCGATGATACCTATCAGATATCAATGAGCTTAAGGTGGACATATCAATGAAATACATAAAACATACCGTAATTGTGTATATGATATTGCGCTACATTGATCCGGGGATAAGTATAGCACAATTATTATGATCTCGGATAGAATTACGTTTTTGCTAGACCATTTCATTTAATGTACTCAATGGATGGACGTGGTCAAATATATAATTTATACGCATTAAATCAACTACATGTAATAGTTTAAGTCCCCAGACATGTATCATATCCGTATAAAACAGTGTTCTACTTTATGCCCTCCTTTCAATGAAAAGTTGAAAACCATTGCATGCTTTCCATATTCATACCTCTTTGAATCATCTAATGTCATGATAAATATTATACTTATATAAATCGTACCTGAACACCATTGTATCGAAAACATCAATACTTGACAAATTAGATTAATATACAGTAAATTAACACAGAAATGTTATTATCACCTTTAATAGTATTCTATCTTGGCTATCAGTGTCATGGACGCTTTGGTGCAATGAATCCTGATAACAATACAGATAAAAAGTTCATGGTATGCAGTTACAAGAAAATAAAATAAATGCATATTCCAAGAAACAACTTACGCTCTAAAATATTTTACTTAAATACTATACAAACAAACACGAATCTTACTAATTGGCCACAATGTCCGACCGCTTAATTCAATATGTAGAGAGTTTGGTCCACGAATGCCGGTTCGTGTGCTCGAATTCTGGGGGGCATTACACAAGTCCACAGTAAAAAACCTTGTGCCCACCTTTCCTCCACTATCACCGATCAGTTATTTGAAAATTTGGCTGTTAGCTGTTAGTTGAAGATAGCAACGCTAGTACTAATGCAGAACCCTTAGAAACTGTTTTTGGTTAATTATCCTCCGGTAAATCACTGAATTATTGGACATTGGGTGTACATATAGCTACTTAATAATAGATAAAGCTAACCTTGACAAAAACAATGAATGAAGGGCCAAAAGGGAAACTGGTCGAAATCGGACCGATCAGACACACAAGGCGGTACTCATCAACAACAGCTCATTGCGCTTCTCCTTAGTCGTTGACGACTGACGGATGCCAACATCATGCCAATATTTTCACAAACCTAAGACAACCCACAGGACATCAAACCATGATAGTGCCATAAAGCCATACTAAGTTAAGGCCTATGGACACTTCAGCCCGTTACATTTCGATCAGCCGAAGTTCATAATAGCAAGGCATTTCGAACCCTTAAGTTACCCTGACCTTTTTCTAAATACACATTATATAAAAAGGAACAAAGGGCCTTAACTCATTAAAACTCACTTGGACAAAACCTATTGTGAACATGCACAACTTGGCAAATTACCTATCACTTCTCTTAACTTTAACTGAATTCAAGCATGCAGTTGCTGAGAAGTAGTTCGAAATAAATTTACCTATTGTATAAACCTGTATAAAAAACTCAGTGAAAATTAATCCAAACAAATCCTGGTTAGTGCATGCACAACATAGCTTACTTTTTATCACAAAATATTTTAATCGAACGCAAAAAAGGTGTTTTATTGCGATAAATACTGCACCCCTTTATCGACTCTTCCTTATCAGCGTTAAAAATCAATACCGTAATGCGCATTGTATTGGTATGTATTGTATCATATGATACTATTAATTCATTAATGACAAAAAAATTGTCATAAAATCTTTTACTTGATATCAAACATGGGCGTGGTTTCAATTATTGAACCGTCAACATCAGCGATTTTGATTAGCTATCAAAATTGAAAGGGGTGCGTCAAATTCGTTGATTTCATGAGACGATATGATCCGACACTTCAATTGTTAATTACTCAGCTTAAAAAACACAGAAGGTGTCATTTTCAAATGAACATTGTCGTCTTTTTTTTGATGACAGATTTCGGTATTATGTAGCGGAAATGTTAACCTAGGGAACCGTACCTCAGAATTTTGATACTTCTTTTCATTTTTTATCTATGGCGTAATAAGTACTAAATAGCGGAGTTTTGGGTACGGAATTCCTTTAAAGTCAAGTATCTAACGAACCGAGGACATTATCAAAAACTGAGGCACCCCAGCAAACACACAACGTTAAGACAACGTTGTGTTTTAGTTGTGTATTGGTTGTATTATTTTACAACGTTGTCACAATGTTGTCACAACGTTGACAACTATTTAACACAGTGTTTTGAAATGTGTAGGAGAAAGTCTCATGAAAGCAATGCATTTATGTATTGAACGGACACTGTAAAAATGCTTACAGCATTGTTATCTAAAACTTGAAATTTTTACAACGTTGGTACAACGTTGTGTAAACGTTGGACTGCAACGTTGTGTAACCACCATGCTGTAACGTTGTGAAAACGTTAGTAAGCAATGTTGTCACAACGTTGTACTAATGTTTTAGTCGCAATGTTGTTAGAGTAACGTTATATCAACGTTTTGACAACGTTGCCAATTTCAGTGCAAACTAGTGTAGAACATAATGAAAGTATATTCAGAATGGTTATGGATTTATTCTGCATCGTTTTTATTGCTGCAAAAACAAGATCCAATCCCCTTCTGCCAAATTTCAATCACTATGACATTTTTTCATGTGTAATTTACCAATTGTAGACAGTAAACAGCACATTCAACTGTTTGTTGCTCTATATTTAATGGATAAAGTAGACCTGTGTTCTGAACATACACCAGAACATAAAGTACATGTTGTATTCTTATTTTCATACATGTATGTTATACATATAATGATATTCATACATGTCTGCCATATCTTCAGACTGTCAATAAAGTTGAGATTTGCTTCAGAAGCGTCATTTTTTAAGTGAGAATTGGGTTAAAATAAGTGAGACTTTTTCTCACACTTTTTTGCTTGCGAGATGGCGCTTTATGCATGAAAAAATGCCTCTATGATCCTATGATATTTATCAATGCACATCGTAGTCTTTAGCAGCATATAATATGTTATCCTCACAATTACATTGAACAACGCAGCATCAAGTCTCTTCGATCTTCATCTGCACCTCATTATACAATATTATATATGCTTAAATATCACGACATTGTCTAATAGTATATAGTAGAGAAAACTTCGATTTTAAAGAATATTCATGAGGGGAAGACGCCTATTAACGGCCCTTGCTGCTATAGAAGGGGGAAAAAGCCCTGAGAATAGTCAAAATATTATTTTTGTAATGGGTCTAAGCTGATAAAACTAGGATATTTTTTCATTATAGACAAGAAAAAAGAAGGAAATATCGGAAACAATGAAGGAAACTATCCACTTTGGAAAAAAAGTAAAGAGGCAGAAAAAAGCAACATGCTGCTGTGTTGCTCTTCGTGTCCTGATCAGTCAAGCACATATTCAACATCAGTCATCAACATCAAATAGAAAATATACCAAGTAAACAGTAAGTGAAGGTGCTTCAGATTAATATAATGAAGATACACTCATTATGTACATCATTTTTAATAACATACATAATAATGCAGTAAGCTAATTGAAGGGGTCCATGCAAAACCATGCCTAACTACACTTTTGGTAAAAATTGAGTTAGAACCTTTTTTACATAAAACAGGCTATTTCCCACCAGATTAACTCCCCTCTAGCCATGTATTCTCCTGTTTTAGTGTTAAAAATGTTATTTTTTCAAATCAAGACTGAACTTACTCATCATATTGGACTTAGGTCATTTCTTGCACAAATTTGATACATCTGTTGTGAAAACCGTTTATCTTTTTTCGCAATTTTTAGCAATAAATTTGGTAAGATTTACAGCTATAATACATTTTGTATGTGTAACAAATATTTATTTTACATATTTTTCTTATATTTTGCACAAAAAACAGCACAAAGGGATTTAAAATCGCAAAACATGTGTGTTTTGTATGATGGAGATAGGTCTTTTCTTGCATTAACAGATTTTCTATGACCTTTGGCATCGATATTTCTAAACATCTATATTACAAATTGTCATTCCATTGAAATGGATAGAAACTGCTTGAAAGCAAAATAGCATAATGTTTTTTATTAATGAATAAGTAATAACTACCTACTCAACACAAAAATACATGACGATTAAACATGCCTTCGATGGAAACCCCGACATGATTTTATTGACTTAGGACCTTTCTTGCATAACGTTTTGTGATGAAAAAACTGATTTTTTTGCTATTACAATAGCCTAAATACTGCAAAATACGGGAAACTATATAATAACACTGCTTATATAATTATCAATCTCTTGTAACAATAATCTTTTAATATTAAACACTTTTCCAAAATTTTACAAAATTGCGTTTTTCCAACATTTTTGCTAAATGTAGTTAGGTATGGTTTTGCATGCACCCCCTCAATTCAATTCTGAAAGCTGTTTCATAATTTTTACATATATATTTTTGTCAATCATCCAACCTATTTCCATTGAGAGGTGGCTTATACCTTAAATGGTACGATCCTCATACCAATTAGGATAGGAGAGGTGGTACAAATGCATGTAGATAATAGATACCTAGACTTGCATGTCAATACTTAGTTTGTCAGATTTAACTAATAAGTCCGAAAACTATTTCATGCTTTTTTGTCAATCCTCAGACCTGTTTACATGGAGAGGTGGCTTATACCTTAAATGGTACGATCATCATGCCATGTAGAACAGGAGAGGTGGTACAAATTCATGTAGATAATAGATACATAATCTTGCATGCCAATACTTAGTTTACAAATCAATTTTAACAAATAAGTCTGAAAGCTATTTCATGCTTTTTGTCAATCCTCAGAGCTGTTTACATGGAGAGGTGGCTTATACCTTAAATGGTACGATCCTCAGGCCAAGTAGGACAGAAGAGGTGGTGCAAATACATGTAGATAATAGATACATAGACTTGCATGTCAAAACTTAGTTTGTCAAACATAGTTAACTGATTTAACTAACATGTCCGAAATCTATTGAATGATGTTTTTTTGTCAATCTTCAGACCTGTTTACAAAAGAGGTGGCAAATACCTCATCCGGTATGATTCTCTTGCCAAGAATGTCTTGATGGCTTCTTCCTGGGTTCTGACCAGTACTTACTCCGAATAAAGGTTGCCGGCCCACTGGCAGGATTCGAACCCACAACCTCTGGGCTAGGAGTCCGACACTCTACCCCTACACCACTGCCCCTCCCTGCATAATTATTTTGTAATTCAGGTCTAAAAGAAATCTCACGTACTTGTCAATCCTCAGACCTGTTTACATGGAGAGGTGGCAAGGTACGATCCTCATGCCAAGTAGGTGAGGTGAGGTGGAACAAATATTTGTAGATACCTTGTCTGGCCTTCAAAGTAAACATTCAATTACTCAAGAAAATAAAAGGCGCCTTATGATAAGGATGTTAACATGTTCTGTGATAACTCATGAATTAATGATTGAGTGACTGAAAAGAATTATTTAAAAGCAGTCCTGCAATAAAAAGTAATTCAATGAATATGACAAAATAGGCACCGTCTTCTTTCTTGTTTAATAATGAAACCAACTTAATGCGGAATATGGTTGCTTTAGAACATGTTAGACCAAATTTTTTACCATTGTTTTAACAATTATTTTGTTTCCTTTTTACCAATTACAGTATGAATAATATAGTGCATTAGGTGTCAAAGATGTTGACACCACATGTCGTTAAATGATGAGCTTCACAGGGTTTGGTCAGTGAAGGAAAGAGAGGGATTCTCAGGGAAGAAGAGATTGGAAGATCTGGCTATATGCAAATCAATATTGAGTAAGTTGTCCTTTGTACTGTTAAAGTATGAAGTAAGTTTCTTGTTAGTTTGTTATTGTTGTTAAGAAAAAATGGTAGCTAATTTGGTAATTGAAAACAAACATTTTCAAAATTGATATTGATTATTTAAATCAGCATGACTGACTTAAGTATTTTTTTAAAAGAAAATTAAGATAAGAAAAATAGTAGTTTTATCTAAATCATTATCAAGCTAAAATTCAGATTCAGAGTCTATTTCAAATAGTTTTTAATCCTGTTTGTGGTTTCATTAATAGAATTCATAGTTTTAAAGAAACAAGTGTACAAATCAGGACCATTCACATATGTGCATAAAGCATACCTATACTAAAACTAAAATGGGGACAAATTTTAGTGTGAATCTGCCATTTGAGATGACTGCACATTCAAATTTTCTTTTTAAATACAAACATACCATCAATTCTTCTTTGCAGATGCACTCGTGAAAACTCAGCCAAAAAGGAAACTTTTTGAAACATGTGACATTCAACAAAGGTGGATTGAAATTTAAGGTATATTTACTTTTCTTTTGCTTTTCTTTTCTGGGCTAAAGTCAGGAAATATCGTTAGTGTTACTGCTTTTGGAAAAATAAAATCTAATTTACAACATTAAACAGCTCTTGTTTAAAGGTCAAACTGACTGTGGTTACTAGTTCATTTAAAAATATCAATGTTCTTTAAGCTTTATAATCTTTTGCTTCACCTATTTGTTCTTTGTAGTGCACTATAAAGTTCAGCATAATTTGATTCTATTCAGATTTGCTGCATGATTCAGGATGGTTGAAGTGTTGTAAAAATAACGAATCAATTAGTGCTAAACATAAATCATACTTTAGTCCTAGAATCATTGAAAATCGTTGAAATATATCAAAATAATTACAGAAGAGTGTAACAGAATCTGTAGTCCAGGAGGATTTGGAGATCCGGGAGGAATTGAAGACATAAAGGAATCCTAAACTGAGTTTCGTCAACCTTACAAAAGGCGAAGTGGGCCACAAATGTTTGGATTGTTTAAAATAATCAAATACTGTCACTTATGTATAATTTGTCATATACTTCTGTACTTACTACATACCAAAAAAGTAACGTAAAAAAGACAAGAAGTTAAAAAGTCAAGGTCGGTGTCATTCATTTCTGGATGAGGGATAATATAGAATATATTGTCTATGTGAATACCTGTAATGTTTTACATTGTATTACATTTTTATGCCCCTGCATCGATAGATCGGGGGCATATTGTTTTTGGTCTCTGTGTCTGTCTGTTTGTACCAAACTTCAACCTTGCCTATAAAATCAAAACGCCTGCACCTACATCCATCAAACTTCATATGTACAGTAGGTTCCTCATGACAACCTCTACAGGTCACAGGGTCATTGTGTTTAAAAAGATTCCGACATTTCTTTTAGGATACTACTCCTACACTTTTAATGGGATTTTGACGAAACTTTCACAGACTTGTTGTTACCAATAACCCCCACACATTTATTCCGGGTTTTGTGATTCGATCATTTTTTACGGAATTATGGCCCTTTGTTTATTTTGTGTGATTGTAACAGCGAAATACTCTTGTTTCCTTGTTTTCATGAAACTTTTGTTATCGAGATACCCAATGCATGTTGTGAAGGTTTTATGATTCGATAAATTCTGACGGAATTATGGCCCTTTGTTTATTTTGTGCATATGTAATGTAATATAGAGAAATACTCATTTGTTTGCAACAACTTCTGTATTTCTCAAGGGATTTTTACCAAACTTTGATAGAACTATTGTCACCAAGTTCACCAGGACATATTGTCAGGGTTTTGTGATCGATCATTATTAGCATATTTACGGCCCTTTGTTTGCCTGTACCGAAATTTAACTCTGCCTATTAAATCAAAACGCTACCACCTGCAATCATCAAACTTCATATCTTGTTTCATCATGATAATCTCTACAGAACCTGTGCATTTTCAAAAAGGGCAACCGGAGGGCATGGTGTTTATAAAACACATTTTGTTTTTATCTTTTTCTGTTTACTTCAAACTTGATTTAGACCTAAAGAAAATCTTTAAATGAACGAAATGATATAATATTACAATAATTTAAATTAAGAGTAAATTATAACATAATTATAACCCCGCGAAACGTTTTTTATACAAAGGTATTTTTAACAAAATGTTCAAAATGTCATACAGAATCGAAATGACTGTGAAGTCTTAGCAATAATAATGTAATTAAGAGCCACTGTCAATCTTAAAATGAACTTTTAAGGCGCAGGGTGTTATTTTGTAAATAAGATATTGTTCTTTGCGATAAGCTGATAATTAGTGCTGACACGCTAAGTTTCAAGATCCTAACTTAAATAAAACTGTGTTTATACACAAAATCAATAGATCTACAGACATCTTTTTAAATACATATTGTCAAGGACTTATATACATACAATATTATGTAATCCCGTTGATTCACGTGTTATTATCGCGGGATTTGATTACTTTAAACTGTTAATACGGAAGTTGCGAACATGTATGTATATATATATGTCCTTGATATTGTCTTACGAATTGATCTGACACAACTTCCTGGTTGCTATCAGGTACTTCGTGTTCCGACTGACTGTTATTACAATTTCGGTCGTCCTGAAAAAAAAACGAAATACAAATTTCAAACTTATCTGACCTTGGAATTGTATGTATACTTGACCTGTTTTGAATCAAACGAACATTCCAGGTTAAACTGGTTCCCGTTGACTTGTGTGTACAAAGCCTTTGGTGCACTGCATCATGGAACGGGAACCAGTTTAATTCCAGGTTGCACTACAATTTTGTTTACATGCTAAACTATTTTGCATCTATTTTGAACCGCGTTTCGACCCTTGACAATCTCAAGTGCCCCTTTTCTACCTTTGCCTCTTAATTTAAAGCAATGCCTATGTTATACTTATATATCACAGTAATTTTACAACACGTAAATCATTGCTTATGTCATTTCATAACACTACTCTTTTTTACTAACGTCTATGAAATGAAGGTGTGATTTGGTAAAGTGTCGCTTTAATTGGTGTTAAAATCAACAATATTACATTAAATAACATTCATAAAAATATTTTACCATTGTAAAAATCAACCATGTTCTATTTTGTGAACAATATCAAATCCGATTAATTAAAAACTATAACTACTAGTTTCGTTTCTAAGTAGTTTTAACTTCCTATCCGAGTTATGCGCATGCGCAGTACACTTATAAGCTTAATATTCCGCTAAACTGGTTCCCTTCCATGTTGCAGTGCACCAAATGGGTGGGGTCTAGTAGACTGGTTCCGTTCCATGTTGCAGTGCACCAAATTGGTGGGGTCTAGTAAACTGCTTCCGTTCCATGTTGCAGTGCATCAAAGGCTTTTTGTAGACAAGTCAACGGGAACAAGTTTATCTCTGTACAACCCCCACGGGAACCAATTTAGTATTACGTTTTAGACGTGTTACTTCCCCTTACTGGTTAATTTGATCGTGTCGTAACAGGGGCCTTTCTACGACCGAATAACGTAATTCTTCACGATTTGCGTAAACTATTTCATAGAAGGTGACAAAGTCTGTCGAGGATGTGGACGAGCACAGATGGGGAAATGGTCCTGTTCCATCCGGTAGTTATAATGGTCGTCAGAGCAATGAGAGCATACACACTAGCTGAAGCATCGGGTGCAATGTAAGAAAACGTAAGAGAAATAAAAGGATCGTTACATAACGGCGCCCGTATGTCTCATATTCAGGGACGGGTCCAATGGTATTGTACCGATTAGAAAAAAGAACTTTACCACAGTCTCTGAAGTAGTCAAATGACGTGAACTACTTAATATTGATATAGGTTCATCTCAGAGGATACCAAGACCGGACTTCACTAATTGCAATCGTGTTCTGTCTTTGATATATAAATATATATGCTTATAAAGGTTGCTCCCTCGATCTGGAATGAAATGCCACAGCATATAAGGGAAGGTTAGAGCCTCCCTCAGTTTAAGTCCACCATCAAAGCCCATCTGCTTGCTAGTGTTTTATAAACATTTTAAATATCAATAATACTTAGATAACGATGTAAATCCTGTGATAGTAATTTTATTCTGTGATAATAATGATCTCTAAGATACATTTGTATTCTATTTTCTTTTCTTTTTTTCATTTTAATATAATTTGATGTTGTTTCTATGTTATTTACATTAATTTAATAATTCTATAAAGGATCACAATGGAAATAAGGATTTACTTCCTTTTTGTGTTATCCTTGTATTTTAACGTTTGTGACATGGTTTTAATTTTTTACTGATATTATTTACCTTCAATACTTTTACAATCTCAATTTGTATATTCAGTAATATATTTTTGTTTGAACACTGTAACTTATGGCGTACGATAAGGGTCATAAATGCACGACCCTGCATGATGCTAAAAGTTTTCAGCATCATGCTGAAATCGTACGCCATAGTAACTTTATATGCTCATTTTGTCTCCTATGTACCATGTTTTTAGAAATGGTTAAAGTAAGAATAATAATAATAAATAAATATATATATATATGGGTCACATTTGGATTACGCATGGACAAATATTACAAAGTATGTACATGCATGTACCTGGATTACGCGACAAACTCCTTCGTTTTCAATGGTATTATTCTATTTGATTGTATTCTTGTTATGAAATAATACTATATCACTTAAATGCAAGATATGACATTGTGCAACAAGTACTTAAATGACTGTTTTGTCAAGGACCAGGAACACTACGTAATGTAGAGTCACTGAAAGGATCTGATAACTTTTACAAATATCCAAGACATAACATTGTGCCACAAGTAAATGACTGTTTGTGTCTATTCCCTACAGTTCATCTTTTTCAGAACGTTCATTGAACACTGGTTGTGCTTCGATAAATATATAATTTATTTATAACTTAAATTATTTTCCGAAATTCTGTCCTTGTTTCTCTGCAATTATTTGTCAACGACCACATTTTCGTAAGCTGTGTTGACAAATGGCTTTACAGCCGAAACGCGTTAAGTTAAGCAATTCTGAGATTTTCCCCATTATATTCGCGAACAAAAATGATAATTCGTTATAAAATAGAATTTTGGCATCTTTTTCATACCACATCATCAAAATATAATTATGTGTACAGGTATATTTTACGCATGTAAGCTAATTTTAGGGCGATTGATTGGCAGATAAAGAAGTTTTGTGTAACGTAATCACGGTAACGTAATTTACAACTAATTTGTTGAACATGATGTATCAATTATTGTAACCTTTGATACCATGTGATACTTTCTTATACCTTATGCAGGGATGGTTTGAACAGAATTGAAAGTTACATGGTTTGACAAGTGTTTCGGTTGTATAATGCCTAGTAACGTAATTCACAGAACAAGATTGTTATTGCGAAAATCTGTTTTAGCAAGAGTGTGGTACCTACTACAAACATGGTATGGTAATTAAATTACTTTTCGATTTCGCGGTCTATGTATGTCAGTGATGTATAAACACATGTTTTATTCTTCTTCTTTGATAGTGTGATGCATGGTAGGTTTAGAAACGTAACGAAATTCACATATACTTATGGGGAAAACGTATTTCATCTTCACATATTGTATGATTACGTATTTTCATGTACAGGCTATCACGAAATGCTTTTTAGTTACATGTATACGTTGGTCATATTTGACTGTATGAATTTAACATATAATTACATATAAATGTATAAATTATGTGTCGTCTACGTATTTGCGCAATATGAGTACTGATTATATAACCCTAGTAGCAGGACAGGTGTTATAATTTTGTATTTGACGTGCTCAAATAACTATACCAACATGAAACGTAAAAGTGTATGTTCATATTTCGATCGTAGTTAAGACTGTTCATGAAATAAATCAACAAGTTTGGAGATAAAGGGATATTTCATGACTTCAGATCGATGTGACATTAAATATCTTTATTTGTTCAACTTAACGCGATTTGGCTCTTTAGGTACAATGCATTCTACCTAATTGTCACAAAGAAATCATGCCATGCCAAAGGTTCGGACTTGTCTCTAGACTTAATGCGCTTCTAAAGGAGCTAAGTTGACGGGCAGTCAATCAATTTAGTGCTCTGACCAGTATGGTCTAACCTTATCTGTGTTGTCAATATACCTGGCTATCCCAGTGGGAAAAGCCTTATTTGGGATTTTGTTGCTAATTATACCCAGCTTGCAAGTATGTTCATTAATTAACTACATAATAATGGTAGTGATATTAAACAAATGCCAAGTGTTATATGAGAGTGACTATGTCAATTGAGATATCAACTGGGTCAATATTAGAAAATCGGGGCCAATGCGAGACAAGAGGGCCAAGATGGCCCTATATCGCTCACATGACAATCATTGCTCACTCATTAAAACATTGTTTTGAACCTATGTCATGAGGCCTGCTGATATAATGGTTTTCCTGTATTTTGACCTGGTAACATAGTTTTTGACCCCAGATGACCCATGTTCGAACTTGTTCTGCCTATCAATGAGAAAAACATTCTGTCAAGGTTTGGTGATGATCCACTATGTACAGCGTAAAAAAAGATTTTCTTAAGATTTGAACTCGCGACATAGTTTTTTACCCTAGATGACTCATATTCAAACGTGTCTTACATATCATTAAGACAAACAATCTGTACAGATTTGGTGAAGATCCAATCATATTTGACATCTACAGTGTTAATAAGTTTCCCTAAGATTTAACCTGGTGACCTACTTTTCAACCCCAGCTGACCCATATTGGAATTTGTCCTTATCATCATCAAGACAAACAATCTGACTAGGTTCAGTGAAGATCCAATCAAAACGGTGATATCTACAGCGTTAATAAGGTTTTTTAATTAAGATTTCGCCCGGTGACCTAGTTTTTTACCCAAACAGACTCATCTTATCCCACATATCATTAAGACAAACAATCTGACAATAATTGGTGAAGATCCAAACAAAACTGTGACATCTACAGTGTTAACAAGGTGTTCTGAAGATTTTACCTGGTGACCTAGTTATTGACCCCAGATAACCCATATTCGTACTTGACCTACATGTCATTAAAACAAACAATTTGACAATGTTCGGTGAAGATCCAATTATAATATAACTGTGAAATCTAGAGTGTTAACAAGGTTTTTCATAAGATTTTACAGTGTCCTAGTTTTTGACCCCAGATGATGTTTGAACTTGTCTATAAAGACGACAAGGTTTCATGAAGTTCCAATCAAAGCAGAGACTTCTAGAGTGTTCACAAGGTTTTTCAGCAATCTGCCCTGGTGACCTAATTTTTCACCGCAGATGACCCAGTATCTCACTTGTCCCAGATATAATTAAAATAAACGTTCGGACTAAGTTTCATGTGAAGACCCAAAGCCAACACTGACTTCTAGAATGTTCACAAGGTTTTACCTTAATTTGCCCTGATGACCTAGTTTTTGACCCCTAAAAATGTGGCTCCTAGTGTGTTCACAAGGCATACATTGACGGCTTTGTGACGAAGACTGATGACAAAAGCTCACCCTGAGCAAAAAGTGCTCATGTGAGCTAAAATCCGAGACATTTTCAACCAATTAGAAAATTGCTAATAGACATAGAAATAGACGCCATCCTGGAAAAAGGTATAAAATCTTTTTTATGTCCCCTATCATAGTTAAGCATACAATATTATATACATGTAGTTAATTAATAAAATTCTCATTCTTGAAGTGATTTCATATTGGCTTTGTGAATGGGCCTTGGATAGTCCTTAGCCCAATAGGTTAATTACAAAGCCAAAGGATAGTGAAATTATTGGCATTATGCCAGCTTGTTTGTAAGCAGAAATCCATGTGTTCTCATTATATGCTTTAAATATTTAACATCTCAAATGCTAGTTTATCTGTTTTTAAAACTTGCACATTTGCTGCATAAATTATCTTTTATTATTAGATATAAACAAGTGTGCCAAACTGTCACAAAACTTTCCAAGTTGTCTGATGATGAATGTTTAGGAATTGTTCAACTTATGATGAAGTGGATCAGTTCTATTTCATCTTCTTGATAAGAGGCAATAATTCATGTGTTCAAAATCACATTGTTTGTGCAATGCTAAACTCTTGGTTAAGAAAAAGAATCATAGAGAAAAAAGCATTCACAAATTAATCTTTTTTTTTAATTATAATAAAAGCACATTTGATTCAACACACAGTTCCATTCAACAAATTTTGAATACATATCACATAAAAAAAATAAAGTGACACATGTATTCTTTATTTTATCTAAACATAATTGAGAACATCTAACATCTAACCATCAATTTTTCATGATAATCTTAATGTTTATATATTAACAGATTCAATACCAAAAATGTGCAACACTAACAGTCTAATTCATACTTTTTTACTTTTCTTTACAATAAAATTATTCTTTCAACAATAATCAATTTTAACACTTTAATTTATTATGAATCACTAGCTTCTTCCTTGGATGGTACTACTTCTTTAATCTTCCCTTCCAAGAATTGCAACTGGTCTTGTTTGTTGTTTAATTTATTCCACTCAACATAAGAAACCTGAAAAAATCACTTGATAAGATTCTAGGCAAGAAAGATAATACACATAGTCAGGATTGAATTAGCAAAATAATTATTATAAGTACATATACGTTGAAAAACTTTAATTGTCTATTATTTTTCAAAACTCAACTTTTGTTAGAATATGTGATATACTGGTAACCAGTAAGTATTTTTGCTCTTTGGATTTTGCAGCAACTAACTTGGTAGGTGCACATAAAATAAGGACAGTCTGGTAATCGCAAACAAAACTTTTATTCTGGCCATTTTAAACAGTTTATAATAACAGGCACTTTGAATTCAGATGGTATTGTAAATTGCAGGTGTTAAATATCTTATAGAATGATATAAAAGAGACACAATATCACAGATCTATAATACAAATAATCAGGCTAGGCAGATCATAAGTTTTCCTTTAAAAAGGTTCAGGCATAAAAAATGTTTGATTCTGGTGACATGGTAATAAAAAATAGGTAGAGCATATTTCATTGGGCTTTTGAAAGCCTTCCCAAAACGTAAATAAATGAGAAGGTGCATGTACCGTTCCTTGGGCCTAATAAAAAACTTAGGTCTTAAAGGTAAAAATTGTGGTAGTCATAGTAACCAGAAACATTTCCTTTATGCCTTACAATAACTTACATATACAATATGAACATCTTTTTCTTCATTCAAATGTCTTATAGCCATCACTGTGTTCCCTGAGTGTACAGGTTCACTGTCCCTTCTTACATAATCAATAAATTCTAAGACCTTTATCCAAACCCTAGAAAAATCAAAAGCATGCATTAAAAAAACTCAAATCATAGATTTTGATTCATCCTTCCTACTGTAATTATTAAATGCTGAGAAAAACCAGATCATGGAAAAGAAATGTTAAAATATGAAATACTCCTTAACAAATACCAAGGCTGCATTGATTTACAGCTTTTTAAGAACAATTTCAGTATTTGCATGAACACATGGGAAATAATCCTCAAGTTTATCAAAGCATGATTTATTAAACAAAAGATGGGACATTCATTTGGGGAGCGCTTTGCACCATCTACCTGCACTTAACGATTGGACTGTGTATTTTGACGGGCCCAAAGTTTGAGATTCCAAAGCTTGAGATCTGACACCGAGCTCATATGCAATGATGCATTTTTTAAAACCTCTGAATTAATAATGGCAAATTAATTATGAAATTGCTCATAAATTAATCAATCAGCATAACTGGTCTGAAAATGAATTTAACATTTATCGGTGATTTCTTTTTCAAGAAAGAAATTGATACTTAAGGTGGAGATTATTCTCAAGATTTATAACCCAAAGTCCAGCAAAAGAAACTGTTCCCCAATAATGTTTCCCAATTTTGATAAAAAAATCTGAACTTCACTTGAAATTTCTAAAACTCAGAAGACCATGATTTATTTTTAATTTAGATAAGTTGAAAAGATAAGATTTCAATATATAATTTCAGGTGTTGTAATTTAATAGTAAATATTTTAAACAATAATTATACATATAATAATTTACTCACCTTTGTTTACCTTCTGAATCAGCTTGACGAACAGCTTTACCTGTCTTTAAATCAAGAAATAATTCCAATTCTGAAAAGTAAGAAAGTGCTGGTTTGTTTCTCAATTATAGTCTTTCTGAAATTTTTAGCTTAAAATCAACATAACAATGCTCCTGGGACAGCCGCATGACTCCTAACACGATGTATTACATTGCAAACAGCTTTTCAACTTAAAACACAAGATTTGGGAAACAGATAGTGAGATAGTTATATAAGACTGTGTCTTTATCTCACTGAGTCAATAGTTTACAGTGTATGTAAGTTCTTCAATAACAGCATCAAAAAGTATGGTGAAAAAGATGAAGACATAATCAAACAAAAGGGAATACTTACCAATATTAGTACCATACCGAGTTATTATGTTTGTTGTGGTGTATTTTTCAAGAGGAGCAAATGAAGAAAGAACTATGCCCACAGGTTGCGCCATTTTTACAAGGTATCTCCTGGAGTTCTCCTGGAAAAATATAAAAATAAAAAAACATTCATTATAAATATGGCAATTACAAGACTCTCTCATATACATTTAAACCTGTGTTAGTTTTCGCCTCTAAAAAAGGTCACCCTATGAATAAAGGTCATTCCTTTACAAACTGTCATTAACAAGAAGTATTTGTGAAACACAGATGCCCCCTGTGACCTTGACCTTTGACATATTGACCTCAAAATCATAAGGGGTCATCTACATGAGTTGACCAACCACCCAACCAAATCTGAAGAGCTTGTCTCTAGTTATTGGTCGGACAAGGTTTGGTGACAGACGAACCGACAGATGAACCTTACATTTGACTGTCCAACCAAAACGACAATGAAAAACAATATACTCACTTTTTTAAAAAAAGGGGCATAATTATTTAGACCAAATTGACCTCCAAATGAAGGCTAACTGTCAATAAAGGCCACATTTTGCCCTTCCCAAGGGTGGCCTTAGTTCACAGGTTTTACTGTGTTACCAATAATACTTCAGTAGCATTAACCATTTTAATTTTAGTTAAAAAATATCAGAAACATCACAGGAATGAGAGAATTATTAACAATGCACAATGCCATATTCTTACTGCAATATATATATATATCTTTATTAGTGTCCCTTTGTTATAAAAATGCAAACACAGTCGACGTTTAGCACCTTATATCAACAACGGTTACAGGTAATGTTCACATGTTTGTATGTCCATATCAACAAGAGCTACGTGGTCGAAAACATATGCCCCCCAAACAGGGCCTTAACAGAGAGTTATCGCTCAAACGATTTTCACACTCCATGTCGCAGTGACCTTGACCTTTGACCTAGTGACCCCAATTTCAATAGAGACACCTAGTGTCCTAGGCCAATGCACCTGTCAAGTATAAGGCCAATCAGTCTATCCATTGACTATTATCCATCGAAAACGATTTTCACACTCCATGTCATAGTGACCTTGACCTTTGACCTAGAGACCGCAATTTCAATAGAGGTCACCTAGTGTCCAAGGCCAATGCACTTGCAAAATATCAGGCCCATTGGTGAATTCATTGACGAGTTATGCATCTGAAATGATTTTCACACTCCATGTCACAGAGACCTTGACTTTTGACCTAGTGACCCCAATTTCAACAGGGGTCATCTACTGTCCAAGGACAATGCACCTGCGAAGTATCAGGCTCATCGGCCAATCCGTTGATGAGTTATCCATAGGAAACGATTTTCACACTCAAGGTCACAGTGACCTTCACCTTTGACCTGGTGACCCCAATTTATTTAGGGGTCATCTACTGTTCAAGGGCAATGTACTTGCAAAGTATCAGGCCCATCAGTCAATTCGTTAAGGAATTATCCATTGGAAACTTACTGGTCTACCGGCAGACTGACTGACCGACATCCAGCAAACAAAATACCCCCCTTCTTCGAAAAGGGGCATAATTAGCATTTTTTTGTTAACTGATAACAACAATTACAAATACCATTTTTATGTACATGAGTGTATAAAAAATTATAACTTATAATTTGCATATATTTATGTTCAAGGGTTCAACATTAATATTGGACCAAAAGACACTGTAGTAGAATGTGGGTCTGGCCTAGTTATGTCCATTTGTAACTGGTCCAACAGTTACTGGTCCAGTTAAAAAATATATTGATTTCTTGTTATTTTCGCCTTCCCTTCATGTTATCAACATGTACATAGTTTTAATGAATGGAATATATTTGCTCATGTTTTTAATTTGCTTTTGTTTGGAGCTTGGAAATAATCCAAATTCTATATTTGGATTTTCGTCTGATAAAGTGTCAATACTGTTACATCTGTTGGTGTATCCTCAATCAACTAATAGTGTAACAATATAGAGATGTATTGTACTATACAATGTTGTTTGTCCTGAGAATGTTTGGTCAAGTTCAAATCAAGTCAGGTCTAGTAAATCTTCTGGGTTACTGGACCCACTGGTCCAGTGGTTGAAAAACTTAATGTTGAACCCTGGTTAAAACACAGATAAATTGTTTGTAGATTTTAAGTCATGTTAGTTGTTTCACTACTTGTCAATAAACATGAAGTGTTCGTAAAACATGGATGCCCCCAAAGGTATGGCAGTATGACCTTGAGCTTTGACATAAAATCCAATTTGGGTCATCTACATCTAAGGAGCTTAGGCCAGAAAATGCTCTAATTAGTGCCCAGACAAGGTCTTGTTACGGGCAGACTTACAAACCTACCAACATGTGCCAGCAATATATCCCCTTTTCTTCGAAAGGGTGCATAATTAGTTGGATTTGAAAACTTAGAACCTCTTTCATTAACAAAATAATGTACAACCTGTAACTGTTTTCTCCACTCAGCAGTTACACCATCAATGTCAGAGGTACGTTGATTGAGATCCACCTTCAGGTAACCATACAATGATAGTAGTTTTCTTCTGAGGTTGTCTTGTACAAAAGTAGGCTTATCTTAAACGAGAGTCAAGTAATAATCCTTATTTACTTTTCAACATCTTGTCTTAAATTCAGCTAGCATTTAATTTACATTTTCTCCTAAACTTCTAAACCAGTACGAACCAGAAGTGTTCTCTGCAATCAGAGGTACGGGTCTTATGGACTTCTACTAAGGCATCACACAGAACATGAGCAACACCTAGTATTCAAATTTATGAATTCAACATCTACAGACCCTACACTTTACCTTTTGTGCTGATTCAACAGTCAACTCAGTCAGAATTGTCAATGTGATTGTTATCTTTTGGTGCAAGTATAAAGATATAAGCATTATTATAATACAATGACATGTTAATTAATTTTTTGGAAAAAAATAAATTCACTGCACACTTCTATAATTATTTTGAACTCATATAAAAATTGATATATTCCATTAAGTAGATGTCATCATAAAGTTTGCAATCTGCATGATAAAAATATTATTAGAACATGCAAAACAAATTCTAGTCCAAACAGGCAGTTTTAAGACAGATACCTGATCAAATTTGAATTACCTATATATAGTAGCGAAGAAAATCTAGATTTACACTTCATCAGACTCAATAATCTGAACAGATGATATGCTATCGAAGATTCTATAGTCAAGGTAATGTTCTATACCCTAGACCACATACTATTAATATTTTCACACGATATTTGAAGCATTTATATATATAATAAGATCATGCATATAAAAAAACATCTATGACATCAGATATTTACCTTCTACATCGTCCAATAAAGGTTGATAAAAGTCAGCATTCAATAGGGCCTTCACATCATTTAATTTAGCCATCTTTGTGCAAGCTAACGAGTAAACAACATCTAACCATAATGCTGGCTTTTCACATTTTAAAGATTGCAGGTTATTGGTAAGCTTAAGACAAAAATCGCCATACTGTAGTAAATTCAAATGACCAATTGAAACTACGACATTAGCCAGTTTTACTTTGTGTTCTAATTTTGTATGGTTTACAGAACTATTTTCAATTACTTTCATTATTAAGTCAGTCAGCTTAACATAATTCCATCCCATCCTTGAGCATGAAGTTAAAATGGGTAATACGTTATCCAAGCTTACATCATCTTCTTTACTCAAACAGTCAAAAGCATTCATGGAAATTTCTTCTAACAGAGTCTTATCAAGAAGTCTAAGTGAATCACAAGCAAAAAGCAAATTGGAAATCTTCTTTAAATCCAGAGAAATAGGTCTAGAAAGTAACTGTAATTTCACTTTATGTATTAAATCAACATTTCTAGACTTGTGAATAGCCAATAAATAGAAGACTTTGTACGTCTGTATGGGATCCATGCCAGGTAACATGTGAAACAATTCCTCTTCTATGCATGATTTCATACCAGGTTTTGGTAGTAGTAGGTACATGATTGACAACATCATAGATGGTGTGCTCACTGATCCAATTAAGTCCACAATTTTCTTCTCTGCCTCCTGTCAAAAAATTCCTGAACAATTAGTAAAATACAGTGTAAACAATATAAATATGAACAAATTAGTACTAGGTACAAATGTAATTAACAATTACAAAGTATGAATTTAGACAATTTTTTCTCTCAGTTTCCTAAAAAAAATCCAGAACAATAAGTACAAATATTGCGTCATGCAGTTTTATCTTATTTAATTTTAGCATATTACAACAGCATCAATTCTACTGCTTTACATAAGAGAAACAGGGGTTTTCAGTTTTGGTGAAGGCGCACTTAATATTTAAATATCAAGAGGGCCAAGATGGCCCTATATCGCTCACATGACAATCACTGTTCACTCATTAAAAAAACATTGTTTTGAACCGGTGACCTAGTTTTTGACCCCAGATGACCCATGTAAGAACTTGTCCTGAATATAAATGTCAAACATTCTGACTAGGTTTGGAGAAGTATTATATAGTCCGGCAAACTGTAACAAAAAATTAATTCAAAGACTGGTCTTTAACATGCACAATACAATCATTATTTGTATGGAAATATTAGGCCATACAGCGCCAACAAAAATTGTTGTTTGGGTGGCAGAATTTTGAGTATGTCATATGGATACATTTGTAAAGAGTAAGACAGACATACTTAGATCATAGAAGAAGCAAAAAGGCCGTAGAAGGCAGAGTTGAAAGTCCATGTAAGAAAAAATGAATTTTGACTAAGTTTAACCAAGGCTTTGAGACTTTCAGTGGCGGTCACATTTACGGTCACGCACGTAGTTGACCGTAGTTCATTTTTTACGAAGTTAAGCGTAGAGTCACTAGGATTGACTAAGATTAAGTAGGTTTGAAGTAGGGTGAAAATCACAAAAAGGAAAATTTGTAGAAGACTAAGTACGGTGAACTATGATTAAGTATGGCCAACTACGTTTAACTATGTGCAGAATGGCCAGGATTATCATTTGTTCATATTTGTGCAAAAATGTATTAAAATATTGCTTGCTTGAAATTTTTCAGGTTCTACTGTGGCGGGTCAACGTGTTATGACATGGTGGAGCACACAGAGTTCTGCCTACGGCAAGGTTACTCGCCTTGATGTGTCGTCTCTTATCGTGTGGTTTTCTTTAATCAGCTTACAGTAGCGACAGTAGCAGTTGCAACAGTGACACCAACAAAAATGTCTCCTTTTTTGTGTTTCTATGAAGACAACTCCCAAGCTGGCTGCTTTTGGGCGCATGGATGGAGGAGCATTCGAGGGACTGCAGGTAGATGACTGCTTTGCTTGTGAAAAATAAGCGGGAGTCCAGCTTATTCAGTCTTTGTGTCACCAGATGTCACCACCCACCAGACCAGTGCGGACATCAGTCCTAGCATCAGTCATTGGCATGCAGCAGAACCAGCAGTGCCCAGGTGGCTTCATTCAGAACTGGCTGCAGAAGTACCAGCAGCAGGCAGACACGCAACAGACAGGTCAGCAGAAGCGTCAAAGCAGTGCTCCTATTGTTTTTCAGTCATCAATGGATTGTTAAATAACTTGATAAACAAATGTTCACATTGACAAGAGTTTTGGTCATTATTGGGGGGGAGGGGGTTGTTTTTGAGAGGCGGCATTTGAAAATTGGCATGCCCCCTTTCGAAGAAGAGGGTGTATATTGCTTTGCCCATGTCTGTCTGTCGGAAGGTCGGTCGGTCCGTAACAAAACCTTGTCGACAAATAACTAGAGCATGATTTGCCCTAGGCTCTTCATCTTCAGGATTTGGTTATGGGGTTAGTCATTACATGTAGATGACCCCTATCGATGCCAAACGTCCAGGTGTTACTATCCAATTGAACGGTAGAAAGCATGTGTTTCACAAACTACTTGGACCTAATTAACCGTACCTTAGGACGTAGTCCAACCTGAGTAAGTCCTAGTTGACCGTACTGTTAGACGTAGTGTAAATGGTTGCATCATAGTACTACAGTCAACTACGGTAAGCACTTCAGTCAAGTAGGGTTAACTACTCAACAACTACTTCAACACGTTGAAAAATTTAAAGCTAACTCAGGGCCCTAGCTGCACTTTAGGGGAAGGGGCCCGGGGCCCTCAGGTAGGGGAATTTCGCGTCATTTTGATGGAAAAGGGGAATTTCAGGGAATTTTTTTCAACTGCTTTATAACCCTGCAATAAGCATTTTAAGCTTAAAATGGCTGTATTTAGAAATATTAAATACATGAAATATACAATTAATCAAAGAATGATAACTTAATATCAACCATTTATTATGGCATTTAAGCAAAGGGGAATTTTTATCAAAAATAGGGGAAAAAAGTATATGTTTCTAGGAGGGGAATGGGGCCGAATTTCGGCCCCAAAAAATGTCAAATGAGGGCCCTGTAACTATGGACAAATCATAAGTTTGAACTACGTTTATTACTACGGTTAACTTCGGTTAGCTATGTATAACTACATCTGATACATATAAATAAGGTTTCCCCTTACAATGGTCAAGAACATGTGTGACCATAAATGTGACCGCTGCTTAACTACGGTGCATGAGTTAGAACTACGTTTATAACTACGGTTAACTATGTCTAACTACGTCTTAGTACGCCGGACACGCGTGAGTACTGTCAACTACGGGTCCCCCTTACTACGGTCAGGGACCTATTATCTAACCATAGCGATGACAACCATCTTCAATATGAATTTTTAGTGAATCTTGACAACATTCAACCAAGCATTGTACAGGATCATGACCTTTGAGCTTGCAACATGGTTCTTGCATGCAACATATCCATGGTGAACATAAATGGGCTAACTTTTTGGGGGGGCAATGTTTTGGGCCAGAGATTTCACCCTATGACCTAAATTAACACAGAAAAAAGAATTAAATACACAATCAATTCATACAAATTATACAATGGCAACATTAGTATGCTCCTTTATTCTTTGAATGGTAAGGGCATGCACTAATGTGCCAGCTAAAAGTTTCAGAGCAATTAAGGCATTTTCTTTCCACCAGATGGAAGAAAAAATACATATTCAACTGCAGTTTAATTTGAAAATAAAACATACCTCTACAACTTCACTGCGTTTATCAGTAACACAATTTATCTTCACAATATTAATGATATTCAATACAGTAGGCAATTGTGCTTTTCTTAATCTCCAAGTTGCTTCATGAAGAAAGTTGTACGCAAGTTTTGAATCTTCTACACAATTCTAAAATATAAAAAGAAAATACAAAATTTTGATACATTTAAATAAGACAGAGAATGTGAAGCCTATCTTGCATACAATAGATTGGTCATCAAAGATGATTAAAAAAGCAACTTTAGTTCTAAATAAGTTAGAAGCCAACAGGCCTTAAAGCTAGACAAACAGTTCTGCTAGGGGTGGGGTAGGGGTATTTTCCAGCAATATTTAATAACACTGAGATATCTTACTGGCTCAAACTCATTTATACTTTGCTAAATCAGTTGGTAGCCTTTGAGAACCCAACAGTGCCAAAGACTAGATGAATATTCTGTGCATACATATGCATGTACAAAATAACAGACTTGCCAACATACACTTTCTGCCATTTATAATGTTGAGAAAACAAAATGCTGACAATTTTTAGCTTATCAAATAAATGTAGAAATATTTACCTTAACAAGGAAAGCTAAAATCTGTTTGAATTCATCAAAAGGCACTTTCTCAAGATGTCCAGGAAAATCGAAATAAGAAAGCAACTGAGAGGAAATTGTTTCATTAAGCTGTGTATCATTCAAGGCTTCTAGTCTTTTTAAACAGCACACTATTGCAGCAATATCAGAGCTATAACTATATGACTTCTTCAATACGCCAGAGAGAATGTCTAATACTTCTTCGGGTTTTTTAAGTGAATTGATAAGAATCAATTTGCTTTTAAGTGATTTTTCCTTTTTTTTAATCCTGAGCAGTTCTGTGCTTGACTTCTCGTCTTCAACATTGTCTTCTTCATGCCTTTCAGGCAAATTGTTGACCTTTTCAATTTCTTCTTTTATCTCAACACTATCATCTCTCACTATATTCTTTACATCTTTAACTTTATATTCACTGCTAGCATCTTTAAGTTTAATGTCATTTTCATCATCAATGCTATATATGTCAAACTTGACTGGCTTATCTTTTCGTACAAAATCAGCTAGATTCCTGCTTAATACCAGTTGAAGATACTGTGTATTACGTTTTGACACCTTAAAGAAACAAGTTTACTGTAATTAGTCTGTTATCCAAACCAACAAGATACTAAGACAGCCAGTTAAATGGTCGTCAATAGGCATTGTTCAAAATAGTTCACAATGAGAATTTTCATTCCTGACATTTAGAGACACAGCTTTTTTTAATAATTTAAATTACTATAAATGACTTGTTTGAATAAAATAATTAAAGTCCCATTAGTTTTTTGAAAAATATGCAAAAAAAAAGCAAAGGCTGATATTATCCCAAGATAATTATTACCAACGAAACAAGCCCTTTTTCTTCTTAAAACACTCATTTCGCTGTGATTTTTGCTTTTGGAAACACCTAAAGCGCGTGACTTCACTTTATGATGGGTGCATAACATGACTGTGGGAAAACACAGCTGTTCTATAAATAGTATTTTTTTCTATGATATTGAAAAAAGACAATGGTGGTTTGGGAAGCAATTTTTCTTGCTATAAAGTATGCACAGGAGGAAAACCGGATTCCTCTGTTAAAGGACAAACAGAAACTATTACGACCGATAAATTTATAAGCTTATGGGACTTTAACAGTATGAAAATAAATAAATTGTGAAAGACATAGGTACAAATATATAATTTATGCATCAGAATAAGACAAAAATATGTTTGTTTCTGGTTACACAACCTATCTACATCTCTAGACTTTTATTAGGTCAGAGGAGCAGTACATCTACTGTCTCAATTGTTTCCTTTCTGCATGCTTTAAATAATAATAAGACAATAAAAATTCATACCTTCCTTCCCTATATAAAATGAGTATGTAACCAGAAACAAAACATATTTTTGCGTCTAATTGTATATTCTCACCTCAGAAGAAAAGGGACCACCACGACAGCTTTTCCTCAGGAGCAACAGAATCCTAGGACAGCCTCGATACACAGCAGACATGACTTTTATCCCTTGTTCCACATGTCCTATGCACTGAATAACTTCAAACCCCTAAAATAAATAACCAAAATTAAAACAATTACTTAGTAATTGTAATTAGGCACACATGCATGATATATGAATAGTTTGCAATAAACAATTGAAGAGTAGAACAATTTATGTATTATTATTTATCAAGGATTTTTTTTGGACTAATTCATTTCATAGCTGATAATCGGCCCAACTGAAAATAGTATCTTCTTGCCCCCAATTCACCAACAAAAGTTCCCAAATGAAACTTCTAAATCTTCCAGATCTTTCACTGTAATAGGCATGTAATAATTGAAAGTTTCCACTATGGACATTGATTGTGTTTGTACATTTAAATATTCAAAATTGGAGTCATAGTACATATTTTCCCAATTTTTAACAATTTAACACTACAGAAATTCCCAATTCCAAAGGCAAGTACCGGTATGGGTCATGTTCCCAAAAACTAAAAAACTGTTTTTATGTAACATAATAATTTAAACTTATTAATATATTTGACATCCTTATTTTCCCCTGACATTGTTTCAGTTTGCAACAGAAAATCTTTTTTGTGTAACATTTTCAGGAGGAATTGAGTACTGAGAAAAACAATTGGGTATCCAACATATTGTTACCCCACAGAAATGAAATCAATTGGGTACTCTCATTTTAAGTTTGTATGCTGGAAATTTGTATCTTTGGTAAGGCATCATAAGCCCAAATACTGAGCACTAACTTGCTAAGCTTCAGCGTTAACTTACACTTTTCTCACTTAGTCACTGCACACACTGCATTTCAACCTACTTCTTCTATTTTCAACCATTGGTATTTATCTGTTCAATTTCTGAATGTCTTTTGACAATGACATGTTTTATACCCAGTGAGTGACTGCATTTTTAAAGTTTTTTTACAGTCGTTTTCGGGATGATCGAGTCAACAATTGAATGAAACTTGTCACATATCGTCACTAGACGAAACAGAATTTAAACTTAAATCATCAAGAATCTCTCTAACAATTACTGCACCTTCAGATAGTTGTTTCTTTACAACAAAATTTAAATCAAGCCTCAAGTTTTCCTCATCTGTTGTTTTGATCGTGACAATTGCAGAGAAACGCTTTCCAAGTGCTCATAGTTCAATTACCAGTAGTAAGGAAAGCGTCTATATGACCGTACAACTGGCTAAAACCACATATACAGACGAATTGAAAATTGTATCAGTATGCATGCTATTGGGATAAATTGCGTATCAAGGCTTTCAGTTTGCATCTTCCATGAAAAATGTGTTAAACGGCACAACACTGCATACCAGTCTACGCACTTTTCGCTACTTTACCGACCAAGAGCGTTGCTATGGCGATAGCTATGCATATTTACCTTCCTTGCTAAAGTAAAGCATTTGGTGAACATTATTAATTTACCGATCAAAACGATTGTTTTCTTGCAAATATTTGAGACTAATTGAGACTATGAAACTTAGTCGTCCAACTGGACGACTGTTATTTGAAATCTCGCTCAGGGCATGAAAAATATTTTGAGGGGCACTCGTCCAATAGGACGAGTGACATATAAAATCCACTCGTCCTGCCCTTGATGTCACTCGTCCTACCACTACTTGCTAGAAAAAGCACAGTAGAAACAGTAAATGTATATAGTAGTTATACAAACACTTACTGAGCCTTTTTGATAATTTAAACAGCCAACTATACAACCTAGTGTTCATTTCTGAAGCATTGGATGCCTTCGTGACATTACACCATTTTAAAAATCTTCAAGGTTGTTAATTAACAACTTTATTATTGACAGTAACAGTGCCATAATAATGCATACTTAAAGCTTGTAAGCTGTCACAATAATTGTATCATGTGAGAATGGAGTTCAAGACAGCTAAGTAACTGAATATGTAATAGAAACAGACGACAGCAAACCGAAAATGATAAACATCCTGAGAACAGTCTGGATAAATGCCAGACCGGGCCGTTTTACAGGTATCACGATACGGCTAATATGAGTATAAATATTAAGTACCTCCATTCATTTCTCAAATGATAGCTAGGTCCATTTCACATCTATTTTTCGTAAAATGTACGCTATAAGTACGAAGAGTAAAATTAATTAAGTATTGTCCATTTGATAGTAGTCGTTCGCCGCTCACGGAGCGAACCGGGCGACCGGCATTAACTCCAAACCGGTGTCAAGGCTATTTTTTCCATCTGTCAAACAAGAAATTATTAACAGACATTTCGTATCGTTATTCTATTGCAAGAGATTATTTTAGATTGATTTTTTGTATTGGTTTTATAACGCAAAAGCAACTCGTCCCATCGGACGACCGTAGCCGATTTTCTACTCGTCCTGACCATGAATTCACTCGTCAATACGAGCGGACGAGTGGATTTTTCGTGCCCTGTCGCTCGTCAGACCATGAAACTTAGTCGCAAATACGAGCGGACGAGTGGATTTTTACACCCCTGCTGTGACCCAAGGCAAGGCAGTTGAGAATTTACTACATCACCAATTTATCACAGAAAATCTGCCATGAATATTAAAACAGTTTGAGTAGAAGTTTACTGTAACACTTTATCAGCATATATCTACCATCGGGAACTAGAGCTTTGTCACAGAGGAGATTAATACCAAGACCCTCTCAGGGTTTTTTTTACCAAGAAAGTGACGCCGATAGTCGGAAAATAAGCTATATTTTTCCCCTAAAAAAAATTCCCTACGAGCCATGAAAAAAATCCAATATTATTATGAATAAGTGCACATTAAGTGTGATTTGACACTAACAATGCAACAGTACACTATATATGGCTAAGCTCACATAACTCTGGAATGGGTGGGTAAATGGGCATGAAAATTGTGTCTTGCACATGTATCTACATTTCATACTGATAATATCGTCAGAGGTCCTAACTGCGCCAATGTCCTAACTGCGCCATCTTTCTTGTTTTTATCATAGTCTCGTGAGATTTTACCGCACGCGCCAGTGACCGTGTGAATTTTTTTCTATGACGTAATAGATAAACGAGGATGAATATTTGTGTGAAAATACGATTCAAATATATAAATAATTCCATTTCATTTCACTCAACTGTTTTTATGTGTTTTTTCTTAATGCAAAATGGTTTCCACGAAGAATGTCCTTTTATGCACAAATTATTGGAGTAAAAATGACTGGAACGCACCGTTTGCAATGTTTCCTGTTGCATCAATAAAAGTCACGTGACCATAGTCGTATTTTAAGGCTGTGCCTATTCTTATTATTACTTTGTTATCCCTTGTAGATGTTAAGCTGGGTAAGTGATTTGAATCAGTATTTTTATTCTCAATTGTCTCCCGGAACATACAAAGATCAAGAAAATATTTCAATGACGCACTCATTCAAGCATTATTATAGGAGGAAGACGTGGACATAGACAGAAATATGAAAGTAGAGAAATGCAACTTAAAAATATGGGTTAATTAAATTACAGTGCTCAAATTGGAGAAGTATGGAGAGGTGACACATTTTTTAAGTCCTCACTGTAAACAGGAGGAATAAACTATGTTTAAAGCTACTCATAACCGATAAAATAGTTTAAAAGTTGAAAAATGCATTGTTTTAAGTAAGTTCGTTCAAAAACCTATTAACATGAATAACCTTGCCTAAATTATTGTAAATGTCAAGACGTCACTCACGCATGGCGCAGTTAGGACCAAGAAAAATGGTGACATTGTATTTGGCTCACAATGTGTTTTATATTACTTTGTAGTAGAAACGTATTTATGATGGGGGATTTTTCTTGGTATTGAAGTAAATTGGTTATAATTAAGTGGTTAGTAAACAGTTTCTTTTATATGTAGTGTATTAATGTAGCATTTCACAACTAAAGCTTAGATTGGCGCAGTTTGGGCACTCGAGGATATATTTCAAGTTTTAATTAAATCCTTTGAAAAATGTTGAATAGGGTCATTATTTCAGGACAGTGTCAGGTTGGAAAACTAGTCGTTACATACGTTTTGTTTATTATGTATATATAAGAGACCTTACAGACCAGACATGTCAGGCAACCTTGTTTGAAGTCATTCATGCTGGACTTACATAATCAGGTAAAATTCAGTGGAATTTCAATTTATGACAGAAATGAATGTATTTTTCTAATTTAACAATTTCATACTTTAATTGATTAATTTAAGAAATGTCATGCTCTTATATCTTTTTTAGTGAGCGATGAGTTTCACCTTGTGAAAATTTAGCTAAATAAACCATCCGAAAACTACTACACTGTAATTTTGTTTTGCCTGTGATGCGATCATTCACATATTTACCACGCACTGGAGATACGACTCTTGCGGTTGTATAGCAAAATCAATTCAAGCTTATTCAGTATCGGCTTTTATTAATTTATTGCTCACCGTCCACCAAAACTTTCACAAGGTCAATCCGCACGCCGACGATCGGGTAGGAAATTTTCGTCTATGGTTTAATGCGCGACATGTTACGAAAAATATGCGGTCTATAACTTTCTAGGCTCCTTCTTACTGTACTTCCTCATATTTGATGATTATGGAACTGCTGATAAAAAAGTTTGTGTTTATACATAAAAAACAGTAACATTAACGAGACAAACTATTTACTGAATTTTAAAAAGAAAATCTTATCCCTGAATCAATCCAAAATTTAATACTCTAACTTAATTTACGTACTGGTCTGTACAATAAACAAGAAACGCGGCAATGTCACCCAAAATAATTTTACAATAGACTTGAAATTTAGCCCACACGAAATAAAATAATACCACAGTACATTAGAATTCTGTGCTTTGGTTCCATAGTTGTTTAGTTTCCAGCGCTCTCTATTGGAGGCAGAGTCAAATTGCTGTGTTGAGAAAAAGCTGATACAAATGCAGGTTTTTCTTGCATTGATCATTAAATGTTAATCATGCATTTACTTGTGAATATCAACACAGCAATGGCACCACGTACAGTTTTGACAAACTATGTCATAAGGATCCCCACTTGGTAAAAAAGGAGTCGGTATATTTTGCAGGCGAATTGTGCAGGCAATATAAACAAAGGAGGATTTTGCAGACAATATACACAAAGAAGGATTTTGCAGGCAATAAACACAAAGAAGGATATTAGATTTGACAGGCACTATAGATTTAATAGGGTTTTTTTGTTAAGGATTCATGAGGTGTGAATGTTAACAGGGTCTTATTATTCAAAATGTCACACCTGCTGTACGTATTAATTGAGATAGCAATTTATATTTCATGTTTTCAATTCTGGATCATAGCCAGATTTATTTTTTATTGTGAATATCAGAGCATTATTGATTTTGATTAAATTTTTATTTAGTTATATTTTTATACAGAATTCCTTTGATTTATTACTTAATTTATTATGTGCTGAATCTATTAATTGTTGCATAATGTATCTGTGATGATATAATTATTAATTAACATAGTTATGTTTGTACATGTATTTTATATCATTAATAATTTGTCAGCTAATAAGTAAGGTTTGGTAATAGTAATCATTTTTCTTTTTATGTTCATTTATGTTAGGGCTGATAATAAAGTTGAAGATAGAATTTGTACAAAACAAAAACAAAGATGAGATTCTTATATAATTTACTCAGTGATATCATAATTATGTTTATAAAAAGCTAATATCAACTGTACATGTATACATCACAGATTAATACATCAAAGGCTCATAACACAAAAAAAACACAAATATATACATGATCAATGATATGCTAATAAAAAAATAACTACACATGTATTATTCAGTAAAATACATCAATTGATGCATTAATTTGTGACAGTCTTTATGTATATGTAGATAGTTCTTAACAAAAAACACACATATAGTCATCATCTAGTTTGGAAATATCTGATGGCCAGTGCATTTACACAGAACTTATGAAACCAACATAGACATTTGTCACACTGCACCATGTCATCAACACATGCAGGCATATTGCAAATACAATATTGCTCTAATTAAAAAACTCTCATGTTTTTTCTGCATCTTATACCTAAATGTTTTTTGGTTAGTGGGAATTCAGTCATTTTATGGTTTTCAAGGCACTGTAAAAGATAAGTTCTAAACATTTTCGAATCAAAGATTAAGTCAATGCATAAAGATTTTTTTAAAACAATACGATGTAGCAAATGCCACTGCAAACAAACCACAGTCCACAGAATTTGTTTGTTTCATGACACATGGCAAGTGAACAGACAAAGACTTATCATGTCTACCATATATTTGTGACAATTGTATTTTAAGGCCATCTGGTATTATTCGATCAATGCTCCTGTCATTCCCTAAACTGTCTAATAAGTAAATGTTATCCTCATGGCACAAAGACAACACCCAGTGGTCTTTATGGGTGTGATGTATTTGACATGCAGGTGAATGTTTAACAGGGTCAAAAGGAAATTTAGTCATCCAACGGTTTTCATTATCATTAAAATATGGCACCTTTTCGGTCAACTGTAGCCCATGTACTGAATGTTCTACTTGTTTTCTAAGGAGTTTATTTACTGCTTCCATGTGATTTGAGTTCAGTTTCCCCCCATTTATTATTTCTGATCTGTCGTTTAAAGTAAGTTGCAAATCACCAATCCACCAATTTATGTTTGTAGTTGTTTCTTGATAAGTTTCATTGTCATTCCGGCTACAGTCTAATTCCACAAAATCATTATTTTCATAAATTACAGATAATTCAGGATCTAATTTTGGGATTTTAATAGTTAGTTCTTCCTGAAATTTCAGTTTCCTCTTTTTGTTACAAGACTTTTTGATAACAGTATCATTTTTTAAAATAGATCTAGGAGTTTTTGGTGTGCTATTTACAAATGATGTTTTAGAGTTAGGTGTCGTGTCCTCAAACAATGATTTTTTAACATTTAAATTTGGTGTTACAGGTGTATCATTCAATTCATTTCTTTTTATGGATTTTGCTACAGAGTCTGGTGCAGCTATTATTGTTAGTTCAAGTTCATTGTCACTCTTTCTACCTTTTTTTGTCCCACATTTCTTTTTTGTTGTTTTGGACGACAATTCCTTCTTAGCTGTGTTAAATTATAAACCCTTTTATCATCTCCTAATGGCATTCCTATTGCCATCATGGCTGCAATTATATGATAGCATCTGCTGGAAGAGGGACAAGTACAGTTCTCTTTTGGAAATAAAGTTACAGAATATTTTTTATCTTTTGATCCTTTTACCATAAAAGCTCCCATTTGAGGAACAAGTACTATATCATTGTCCATGATTGTTTTTGCTGCTAGAGATTTCTGTGATAATGGTCCTGATTTATTTACTAATTTTTCTTCTATGTCAGTGTTATTATTGTTGATTTGAAGCTCTTAAATTTTGTTGCTGTTTTTAATTTCATCCCCTTTATCATTTACAAGTTTATTTAATTCTCCATTAATTAAATCTATAAGTCTATCAGGATGACATACATTTTTTGGAAGATTTACTGTGTCTGGATCTCTCGATGCAAAGTGAAATTTAGAATTGAAAGTCCAGTCGCTTTCACCACAAAAAGCCAGAATTAAGTTCGAAAGTGCATTACCTTGCATATAATAGAAAAACAAAACAATTTCATCAATCCGCTTCTCTTTCCTGTCTGTAAGTCTTTTTAACTGGGCATTTAGACTCTCACTAACATTATTTGTTATTCCAGAGTAAGGATTATATACCCCTTTGATTTCTAATAACCATGCATCTATAGCAGCATGAGATATAATGGTGTCATAAACACAATCTTCAACGTAAGTTACAAATGATTCACTCCATGCTAATTTCATTTCACCATAGTTTTTTTCAAATTTATCTTTGTTTTCACATTGTAGAATAGCCCTAACATTCATCTCGTATACCCTTATGTCATCTGCATGGCCCCATGTTTTTTAACCCAGAATTTTATGTCATTTAAGATGTGATTCCAGCAAATTAACACCTGTGCATTACTTAAGCGTTCAATGAAGGCATTTACAATCCCCTTTTCACGGTCTGTTACAATATTAATGTTAGTTTGACTAAGTTTTTGGCACTTTTTTTTCACTAGTTCAATAAATTGCTCATGGCATATTTGATACTTTCTTTCATGAATAGGGATAACTGGTCTTTCATTAAACATTGGATGTTGAATTGCCATTGTTGACACATAAAATTCTCCTAAGTTAAATGTTGTATCATAAAAAATGTTCAAAGTAATATCATTTAATTGGAGAAGTTTATTTAATTCATCAAAGAGTTCATTATTCCCGATTACAACTTCTAAATCAGGTGTAGTTTTAATGCTTAATACATAGTTGTCCAGTTGATCTACCAGCAGATGCAGTGCATACAATGCGTCTTGAGATAACATGTTTTCTTTCCTTTAATTTAGATTGTAAGTTCTTAATTTGTCGGTCATTTTTTGGTACACTAACACCTTTTAATTTACTATCCGGTGCTTTTTCAGACATCATTTTTTCATGAAGTTGTTTAGGATTTTCCCCATTACTTCTACTTTTAATTTCATTAATGACAGATGGTTAAGTGCGTTTGTTCTGACGTTTATTCTTATTCCTATTACCATGAGGAAGTTCTTTATAGGCCTGATGGTACGCCCATTATGATCATCATCAACAAATCTATAAACATCACGCTGAAATTCATCACTTTTTACACCTTGATTGTAAATCTTAAAAAAAAATGTCAATTTTTTTCCCATCATATGTTTCATAGCGACGATTCCCCAAATTTCTCCATGTGTACCCGTCAGCTCGCCAGTCCTCTTTGGTACCTTTATCTCCAGAATCATCATAAACATACACTGTACCAGCTGCTGGTCTGTTTGGTGGTTCTTTCGTTATACTTTCAGGTACGTTTTGAATAAGAATGTCTGCTGCTTCATGATGGGTCAATTTCCTATCTTTTTCTGAAAACATATTTACATCTTTTCCACCACCAACAAGAGGAACTTCTCTAATAACACTATCATTATTATCACCTAGATCAAGCACATATTTCTCACTAGTTTCCAACAACAAAACTTTACGTGAATGTTTCCGTCTTGATGGTTGACAGTTAATCACAGGCGCAGATTGAATATCTTTAAAACAAGATGACACAGAATTTGTTAATTTTTTCAAGGATGTGTTTGTTTTCACTTTCACACAAGCATTTGTTTTATTCCTTTTCCTTCTTGAAGTGTGTATATAGTTTGCAGCAAATTAGTTAATTAGCATGCAGTGGCCTTTACACTATCGGCCCAGAATGCAATCCGAAGCTTGATTTCTATGTAAGCTACCTACACACAAAATTTCAATGCAAGAGTGCTATGTACCAAGTTCGGTCAAGATTGGTCAATCCAAACACAAGGGCCATTGAAAGGAAATCCCCTATTTGACTGTTTTTAGTAACAGTGACCTTGAACCTACTGGACCCCAATGCAACCCAATTAAGTTTTGTCTGTGTGTACATCTTATTGATCGGAAACCACCTGTTAGACTGTTATCTGTTTTAGCAACAGTGACATTATACAGTTTAATATTGACTAGTGAGCCATTAAATATGATGTGATATTCACCGGCAGAATGTACGTTTATTATATGAAAAGTTGATTTGAAACCATTAAGGATAATATTCTGATTCATTTCTTAATTTAATGTATTACTTGATAAACGGAAATGTGTATCATATCAATTATAAGTTATTCACCGGACACCAGATCTATTTGTCGCCCGCCTGCCCGCCCGCCATTTTCGGCATTCTTATAACCAGGTTTCACTTGAAAACCTGATTAAAAATTATTCAGTGCTGTAAAACATAACAAAACTGAGAGCTGTGGATCGATTTACACCCATTAAGCCACTTACCAAGGTCTATATATAAAAACGTAATCGATATATATTTTTTTTGATACCACAGGGTCTGAAAAAATAGCGGCGCCTACGAGTTCGTATTTTTTCGTCGAAAGTTCAGATGTTTCGACTTTTTCATGTATGTCCCAGCTAACAATTTCCGAATCCATCGGTACAAAAATTAGCATTGTTACATCCGTAGTTTGTCCATAGACCCTGCAGAGAAGTTTGAAGTGGACAGACTTAGTTTATCAAGGTCCTCTATCGCGGATATTAATTATCTAAATACAATCAGAAAATGCAAAAAGCTAATATATTAAACAACCAGTTCCATTATGTCTTCTAGCTCTTGCTCTTGTCTCTTGGTCATTCATGTCTGTCTAAACTTAGATCTTCCATTCCAGGTCAGAAAAAATATCCACATATGCCTTAAATTTACACAAATGGTGTTCTTTATAAACTTCTCTCCAATCGTCTTCTTCATCCCTGTGAAGTGCAGAGCACACTCTGTGGCAACGACGTAAAACAATGTACAATTGATGTGGTTGCGAAGCGTGTACGTATGTCGAACTAAAAACCGATAAAACGTGGTGTGTGCTGAGTTTCTGCATGGTGATGGGCAGCCAGCCCAGCCTTTAAAGTGTCCAAGGACAGAGCGCAGTGACGAGTTTCTCATGTATCTCATGTCACAATCGAATACCAGCTGGGATGAAGCTGTACCTGTATATATATATGTCTGTATGGTATTATGGCATAATGTATCTGGATGAGTGGCCCCTTGTGAGCGATGTTACTGGATGAAAATAAAGTCCAGCTGGAATGTCTACAATGTCGTAGCTGATTCTATCATGACAAGCTTAGCATCCTAGCTGTCGGCGTTCTTGAACGGTGGGCAATTACATGTAGTCTGGTATTTAATTCACAGGTGCTGCTTGTCGTCTTGTAAAACCCGTATGCGAACCTGTAGCTGCCCTACGTAGAACCACTTCCAGTTCATGAATATTGGTGCTGGTATGGGGATCCAAAGCAGGCGAGGCATATTCTAAAATGGGTCTTCCAAGTGTCTTAAGGTGGGTAAAGCAGCTGGTCCCTCTTACAAGAGAACTGAGGGATGATTGCTTATCAATGTTGTCTGTCTGATCTTCCAAAAGTCTATTTCTACAGGAATTCTTCCATCGTATTGGACGAAAGCTAATGTGACTCCTTTATATTTATAAAAGAGTGAAAACGGCAACCAAGCAAATTGCTGACCCATGTATTTCCCTGACTTGCACAGGCGTAACTTCCAATAGACACTGTAGGCATTTGTCTACACTTTTTTCTGACAAATGAAAAAAATGCCAAAGACGCAATAAAAATGAAGGGGGAATTCTTTTAACTAGTGAGCTTGTTACACGATGATCCGAGTTCGAATCTAGGTCTCGATATGTCGGACATACGTACCTTCTATGAAAGTATCCTTCTATCGATTTTCATCCATATGCTGAGACTCCTAAATTGAAACCTAGTTGTCAAATGCCACAGTAGAGAGAAAGGGTATATGACCTCAAGATGTACTGTTAACATAATTATATTCAGATGTCTCATTTTTCTTTTTTACCAATATAGTTTGTATACATTTGTTCCTCCGAGGGCCCCTATTCACTGGACGACATTTCGAACTAAGACAAAAGTCAGGTTTTCAGAATACTTATTATTGTTTTCTGGGGTTTGCTGTACAAAACTTATAACATATAACAGCTCCAAAATTTGACAAAAGCAAACAATTATAAGCAAAGCCTACAAAAAAGTATGAACTAAGGGCATATAAAATATGGAAATATGATAATGTTAAAGTTATAATAATTTACACTTTGTTATCTTTATTTGAATATGAATTCAACACATGTTTATGATATATTTACACAAATTAAAAAAATATTGAAAATTTACAAAATTGCGACCTAACAATCAAACAACCTATTCGGCATGATCATACACGTATGATACAATGGTATTCACATGATATAAATTAACATAAAACTAGTGAGTATGGTGAGGAAAATGAGCAGTGAACAAATATTTATACTTGCATGAAATGTAATTTCGCAAAGTTAGAAAATAATATACACGCGCTAATAAATATCATGAACCATAGAAGGATAGTTTCAATTCATACTAAATCATTAGGTTATATTATGATAAATATACATTACATAAAATTGCCAACAGGAGTAACTGATACTTAATTTATTCAGTATAGATTACTAGTAAATAACAAAATAGATGTACACTGTACTGATTAACATCCGTGAAAGTTATGACAAGTGATCATCTAACCAATTTAAAGACATGCATTTTTAAATTACATTCACCATACATTTTATCTCATAATCAGATGCATCACCGAAACCTTTTATTTGTAAATTATCATAGGTTTCGATATATATGAACACTTAGACATACAATTTACAATACCATTAAAGATATCAGGTGTCGGTGGGACTTAGTACGAATATATTAAAAGCAAATAATACAATGAACATTTAATAACTTTCCACGTTATAAAGTATAAAACTAGTCAACAACTGTATCATGAAGCGTTACATATAATGTAGATGCAGATAACAATATATCATATAATGGCAAAAAAACTGGGCTTATCCTGAACAAAGTATTCTCAATAAAATTGGAATGTCGAATATATGGATAAATAAAATAACAATGATATCATAATTAATCTTAAGGTAACGGGACTGGATGTCTGGTGATATCAAGTTTCACCAATTTATAGATATAAAAACTAAACAATAATCATACACAGAAATAAACCTACTGTATGAAGTCCATTGCAAGTGATTTGAAACAAATATTACATTTGGTTGGTCTTCTATAAACCAATGTCGCAAGTAATTTTTGAACATCTATAACTTCCCTGTATATAGGAATATATTAATCAATTAGTCTTAAATATTATTTTACGTTTTTTAACATTTTAACCATTCCCGTTACGTTAATTTAATTGAAATATTTTACGTTTTTAGCGATTTTAGACAATCCCGTTACGTGAATTAATTAAAAAAAGAGTATTAGATAATTACAAACTAACATAAATAACTCTAGTAGATTAGAAACACGCAAAGAGTGCCTTAAACGCATTTCCGTATCTTGAATGATATCATCTGATTACTAGATAACATATACTATGCATTCACTATTTGCACACATATTTTGTTATGGCTATATATAATAAATAATAATAATAATGTTTCTATGTCTGTCCAATTTTGAGATGATAATTCCTGGAGTTAGACTCCTTATACATAATATAATCTTGATATTAATCTTTATTAGGCATTGTACGAGGCTTGTCCAAAAAGTTCATGGACACCCCCTTTATTATTTTTCCCGACGTCATTATATCAAATTAAGCTATATCACATCAAAACATAATCCAATACACATATTATCAATGATTCTGATGAAATTATACTTGTTATTATGAAAGTTACGGCCGATTTGATAACCGGGCCACACCAATTTTCGAACAGTTGATGTTTCAGATATCACGGCACAAAAAAAACACTGTTTATAGATCATTCATGTATAAATGGTAAAAACGCGTTGAGGATGGTATAGACAGACTAAACAAAATTATGAGAGAGCGGGGCGCGTGAAAATTGTTAAGAACGGGCTCGTGGCGTCGTTCAACGAGCTAGTTCTTGGGGATAGTGCGTTCTAGTACGAAAGCCAAATTAAAATCAACATAAATCATTTACTAATCTATCAAGAGATGAGCTAAGTGCATAGTGTACATTTTCTTATTTTGAGAAGAGGTGACAGTATTGAACATTTTAGCATCACGTCCATAAATAACGTCGACGTCAGAAGTTGCGTGATGTAACGTGCCCCGACTAGCGATAGTTGTTTGTTATATTGTGATGGCATTTTACATGCCATACTGTTATATATCAATATTTGATATAGTGAAAGAATGATATTGTTATCTTGTTTTGTTTAAAAGTTATCATAGGTCTCCACGAACAATGCCTAATAAATATTAATATCAAGATTATATTATGTATAAGGATTCTAACTCCAGGAATTATCATCTCAAAATGGGACAGACATAGTTTTAAATGTTTATAATTTTTACAAAATTCCATGATAGAAAAATATTTGATACCATAAGATTTTTAAAAGACAAAGACATTTCTTTGAGTTGTTTTGCACTTTACATCTGTATAGAAATCTACGGAAGTTACCCATTTTCAATGATTAATAAAACGGTCCATCTCAATGAAAACAATCTAATTTGATAATGAAAAAAAAGATCACCAGACAATATCTGCCGAAATGAATGTCTATCTTTTACCAAGAGCAACAACGCATATAAAATTAAGTTTAAAGATATGCCGTAAAATAAATAAAAGTATCCGAAGTAATTAGAAATAAAGAAACGAAGAAATAGAGATTATTGAACAATACTATTGAACAATACTTATTCTGTGTTACATTGAGCAGATATCTAAGAAAAATACAATATTAGTAATAGTGATGTAATACATGAAACACAAGTTTTGCTACACTAAATCAACTGCCGGCATGCAAATTACAGATGGATTAAAATAAAAACTAACAATTTACTATTCTTCCGGTACATGTACACTTGTACTCCTTACAACCTAGTATTGTAAATAGTTCGATTATTTACAGCTTCCTCAGACTTAATTTCAGTATTGTGTACATCCGTACTCATCTGTTTGTAAGAAACTCTACTTCCATTACCAGCGCAGACTTCCTTGCCATCATTATTGACCGAATGTGCTCCGGGGTCAATGCTTACAGACGAGACTGATTTTTGTGATCCGCGTCGACTTGACGTTTGTGTTGTGAGAGTCGATCGTCTGCGAGTGCTTCTGGCGCCACCGAAAATTCCAACACCATGTCCAGGTTGACAACGGAACAGCGCCTTTATTTCAGCCCTGAATTTAGAACCGCTAACGACATAAAGAACGAAATTGAAGGCCGCATTGATGTATCCAATAATATTAGTGAGAGCATGGACAAAGTTGATGATTTCACGGGATTTTATGAAGCCCTCGGGATCAGTACAAATCATTGACTCGATACTTTCCATCCAATATGGTCGGTACACGAAGAAGATTGACACCGGAGTGAGACATAGGAAAAATACAACACTCAATAAAATCAGCATAACTGTAACCAGCCTCGTGCCTCTGGCTTGCTTCTTGTCAGTTTGTGTTTTCACGATACTAAGTCGTCTTCTTTCTACTCTGGTCTGTCGCAACTTGTGTATAATGATGGAATTTGCGATCAGTAAAATAACAAAAGGCACCGCAAATACAACCACAAGATCTATCCAAGCGTAAACCTTACTCCAGAAATTGTAGTACCCTTCATTCATGACTTCACAGACTCCTTGTCCTGCAAACATAGGCAACTCAGAGCGCCCAAACCCGTAGAAAATGTGTGTATTCAGTCCAAATATTATTATGAACAGCGCAGTGATGACCATAAAAGCTAGTCTTGGCGTGCACCCTATCTTCACGTGATGCGGACGTACTACACTAATAAACCTCTCTAAGGTAACCGCGACAAGAATCCAAGACGAGAACTGGTAGCTGCTGTACGTGAGATAGATCGAAAATTTACAGCCTATCTCACTTTTGTGCCTAACATCAATCTCCCAGACCGCAATAATCCACAAGCGGAGAGGAGCATTTAGCAGAAATACGGTGTCAGAAATCGCGAGTGTCAAAAGGTACAAAGCTGTGGATGATAATTTCCTTGATTGTCGGAGAATAATTAGCACTGTCAAAGTGTTTCCAAACGTTCCAAGTATAATGATGATAGGCGGAAGTATTTTCCACATCCATTCGGTCGCATTGGCGTAGGCTCCTGGGGGCGGTGGTCCGGTCCAGCCGGGAGGAGGAAGGCACGGTAGTCCACCTGGTGGAGGGCCTCTAGCATTAGAATCATTCATTATATCTAATGTTTCTATGATGGTTAAACTAATTAAACCAAATTACACAATTAAACTAGAGTGACAACTCTCAGACTATCGTTTCAGTCATTTACAAAGGTTCAGTATATTCAATAACTCTGTGTAGATATCATCGTGAATTAGAGGTAGCGAAAATATCCCACAAAAACCTATATTTTTTTGTATTCCAGTACATGCCCGTCTATAGTTTCACCTCCAATATCAAATGAAATATACTTCACAATATAATTCCTAGAATCACACGCAATTCTAGGATTTCCATCATGCATTAGAAAAAGCGAAATGATACATATATATATCAATCTAACTATTCGTCATGCTTGCTTTTAAGGAGTGTTTGATATTATATCTCTATATTTGTGTGATCATCCATTTGTTACGTAAGTATCATTAACACACTTGAGCAAACACGTATCAAACAATATCGATTAAGCGATGAGTACTTAAACTATTTTTTAACTTAGCTATGCGTGTTATGACCATAATAGGTGAAAATGTATCCGGGATGTTTAGATTTTATCACTGATATATACACTTAATATTTGCTCCACTTTTACAGACCCACCCCATCCGTTTGGCTCAATAAATTGGTTAGGTAAAAAAACGTTAGATCTACAATTCCCGGGCCCGTGAATTCGAACCCATGACACGGTACATGTTCTCTGTGGAGATTTGGTTGAGACCATTGCGGTTAGAGCCATCCATTTCCAACTGATGATCATTCAAGGATGTAGATAGCAGTTACATGCGGGAAACTAGGTTGGAACGGGCACAGAATACGAACAACCCGCCTGCTTGTTATAACTGAAATACCGTTCTCCTTGTAAAATCGATATTCATGAATCTACATAAAGAGATAAGAACATAGATTGCCATAGGTTATAACGTAAATAAAATGTTACAAATTTGTATCAGGTTTATTTTCTTCAGCATTGACATAAATATGGTGTGTCTTAATATTAGTTAAAACACAGAGTAGATATTGAAATTCGCTCCGAAAATAAGTGCACACAATTTACATTTACTTTTACAATTTATTAACTAATACAATGTACAACAGGCAAATATGTTCTTGAGTACACTTTTTAAAAAAAGACAATAAATACATATTCATAGATACAGTTTATTATTATCTAATACATTTGTAATAAATAAAGTTATACATAAATGTATGTACTATCTAAAAACGTTAAAATTACAGTTAGATACACAAGCAAGCGTAGGGAACAGTGACACGAATCAAGTTAGTAAATTAAATGTTATTTATAAAAAATGCATGACGTATCGTTTACTTACAAATACTGAAACAATCAATGTCAGTTTGTATCTGATAATAGTTAATGTAAAATCAAACATTACGAGCTAACGCGACTGTCACAGTACAACATTGTTTTTCGTTACGCCCGTCTAATTTCTTCACGCAAAGCAGCGTAATGTCAGGCTTTGTCTAGTTGTTTGAAAGACTTTGGGCCTTTTTTCCAAATACGTTTTTTTCTCCAAAACGTTACTTCTAGTAAATTCGGTACATGTAGTTTTTTGAATGACTTTGGTCCAAATAAGTTACTTTTTTATCCAAATAAGTTAGATGGACTGCAATGTATGTTTCAAATGGGCCCGACATATTTAGCAATTTTATTTATCATACATATTTCATTGGGTTCGTTTTTATAACAACTTTGTTGCCTGAGCATTCTACCCATCAGGTTCAGACAAAGAAGTTTTTAACAAATAGGGCCATCATACTAAACCGTGTTGTCCATCTCCGTATTGTCCTAGTTTTCTACACAGGATGTTACTATACTAAGTATCACTTTATTCAGAGACAATTCGAACCATCCCTAGGATATATCTAATGTGTACAAACTTTTCTTTGATTATAGATCCAGTGTTCCAATACTAGAATTCCCCTAATTATTTTCGACCGAGTGATGTAGATTTCATTATCGAGTGGCATATCTTCGAAAAAGACCTATTCTAAGCTAATGTATATATGTTAATCTATTGCGTTCATCTTTATAATCAAGTCAAAAGTCAAGTCAAATATTTTATTGGCTTTTAACTTTCACAGTTGGGCGCCAAATAAATTATCTCCATTGGCGGTACAATAATTTTATATATGAAAATAAATATACAATTAAAAATATGTATACTTGATAATTTGAAAGATAAAACGCATTACTTATTAGATGCAACTGATGTTATACAATATAAATGAACCTAACTACATATATTGAGTTTTGCGATCAATTTACGGTTAGATTGCCGGAAACTGGTTGTACCGGGATACAAGCACTGCATAAAACAATTAGCCATAAAGTTCAGAAAAAATCTTAAGGTTCGTATCAAACAAAGAATGCAACAATAATCATACCTGCAAGATTATAGTTACACTCGACTTGATATCATTTACGCGAACTTCTGCAAAACTTAGCACTTTTCTTTTTAGTTTATCCAACTGGTCAAGCAATTATTCGTTATTGTTAACATGCTGATGTAATAAAAATCGTGAAAAAACAGAATAGATATTTCAATATCATTAATAAAAAGGGTGTATTCGGGGGGAAAAAATACGATACCGATTCTTCACTACTTCCGTATTCATTATAAACGTGTTTTACTGTGAAAATGAACCAAATGCACTTATTGTTTCTTTGCACTAAGTTGTTAGGAAGATGTTGTCTATCAGATATGAAAGAAGTTCATTTAAACTTTCTCAACACTCATCTTTATTATAAATGTTCTAAATGTGTTCATTGTTTTCCTCACCGTACATCATATCCATTAGTGTAACCCAGGACGGCATGACAAATTCGGTCTTATAATGTCTTCGTCTATAAAGTAAAACAGACACAGTAAATGTTAAAAGGTATCGTAATTATAATTATAACTGTTTTTAAACTGATTCCCTAAATCATCAGAATATCAAATATATCATTACGTTTGTTTTATGTAGTAAGTTAGGACGTATACATGATACAATGTGAAAAATAATAGACTTTTTTCTCCGTTTGTTCGACACTATTTCAGGTACTGGCCGACAGGTAGTTACAAGCTTTCCTGGATTCCGTACCAAAACTAACCTTGTTCTTTGGAAAAGGTGCCATCATAATCAGCATACGAACTTCGTCAAGAGCTCATCAGATATGAAACAATATTCCACAACTAAAGAGTAGGTCATAACAATTAAAAAGTATTACATTGTATTTTGTTTTTAACACTTATCTAAATAAGGATCACCATTTAGACATTTAAAATTATATATCTCCGATGTTTCTTTTCATCAAGATATTTTCAAGTAAGCCTAGGACTTATAGTTTCTTATCTTATTTGGTGTATGTCGCGTTAAAGATTCGAACTCACGAACCTAGCGTCGGTATACCTTTCACTGAACAGATTGAGCTAACCGGCATACAAGATGCAAATAATTATTGTATATTCATAAATTGGAATACCTTTCGGCTTTCCGCTTCTTTACAACCAAGACAATAGCAACTATGATTATTGCAACAACACATAGTATGGGTACGACAATGTAAACTGGCACTGAAATGTTTAAATGAGTGACCATGTAGTTATAGTACAAATAAAGTTTGCTCTTTTCAAAAGGTAAAATACAATGCTGTTAATGTTTTTTTTTGTGAAAACGAACAGGACATGTTTGAATTCAGCAAACGCTGATTGGTTCGTTAAACAGTGGAATAAAATGCTAGGAAACACTTTATTCTAGATTACAGAGACAGTTTTGAGAAAACGCTAGATGTTTGGGTATGGAAACAACGTGATTTTACACTTTATGATTTATGCAGCATTTTCTGTCAGATAATTATAGTTTCATAGCATTAATAGTTGTGTTTTCGCACACAAATCAATACGATATGTATGTACCTGCTTTGAGGATGAACAGGTGTTATAAAGATAACACGTTTCTAATTTGTATCGAATTTATACTTACTTAAGTTTTGCGTACTATTGTTTTCTCTATTTAAATTTGCCTGACCTTCATCAGCAAATTTGACAGTCCTTACTGAAAAAAATATGTGCAAACACTGAATTTCAAGTGGACGAAAGCTAGTATGACTTTTGTCAAATCAAATTTTATTGAGTATAAGTATATATTTTTATTACTAAAAAGTCGGCGATTAATCGATACTTTGTTTCTACAAGCAATGTACGTCATTTTAAATGGTACTTGACATTTTTTCATTCATTAAAACGTTACTAAAGAACGTGAATGGTGAATTCGTAGTACGAAACATAATCACTGAAGACATGTGTGTCTTCATTCTAGATCAAATTACTAAGTATTGAGGCTAATGCCATTTTACTATAATACATGTATTTGTTTAAGATCATTAATCCAATCACTATTTTACTTTTTGTCACTCCTGTTCTATTTCTCTTATTCGTCATGGTTATTTTGTCAGTTGTACTTGTTGTTGGATATGAGTTCTTAGGTGTCGATCGCATTTTTCTTGTAAATATGATTTGCCCCGCCTCTGTAGCGCTAGTCTGTTTACCGACTTTTACCGTTTGTGATTGTGTTGTTGATGAATATGTACTTAAATGATCATCAGTCACTACAGTTCTGTTCATTATTTCACTCACTGATGGAGTAGTGTTTGTCGTTCCACTTTCAACAGATGATTCAAACGCCACAGTTGAGCTACTTGGTTTCCTGTTCATAGTCACCTCTCTTGTTGTTTTATCTAATATTTCTGTAGTGCGTGCTAGTCCATCTGTACCTCTTACTCCGCTACTCATTTTAGTTTCAGTTGTTAGTTGTGTTGAACGACTCGTAAAATCGGTTTTACTCGTATCGGACGTTGATCGTTCTGTTATTTCTGTTTCACTTGTTCTCTTCATTGTCCTACTAGTATTGTTAGTAGTAATTTCATTTGTTATCTGTTCATTTCTTCTTGACCATGACAGTGATGGTTCTTGAGATGTAATGGCGACTACCTGTTTTCCTGTAATCATTGTAAAACAAAGCCTGTCACATTGTGTTCAATTGATGTTTTAATGAGCCAAAATGTAATCATAATGAATCTTAAATGTTCAAGCTAAAATAATAATCTTGTTAGTAAATTGCCAAAACCACTGGTGCAGTTTGGTAAAGATTCTGTTGCTAATTTCTATCTTAAAAAAAGGTGTTGTTCACAATAGTTGTTCTTTTTCCATTGTTTCAGAAAACAAAGTACATGTGTTGACATATTTGAACAAACTCGGTGTTAGTAAAGTCACAGTTCTTGATGATATTCCGACGCGTTTTATCAAAGACGGAGCAGCTATCATTACTTGTCCACTTACACATGCCATTAATTTGTCTATAATATAAGGTGTTGTACCAGATGATTATTAAGGTACACGTGTTGTTCCCTTGTATAATCAAAGCGCTGATAGCGCTGGAAGTACAGGGTTTGATTCTGAAGTTAGACAGTTGTATCAGCCACACAGTACCACACTCACGACCGTAGTCCAGTGGTTAGTGCACTTGTTTAATACATCTGTCTGACTATATAATGTTTTATTTAAAGGGAATTATGTTGAGATGGTTCGACTGGATTTACAGAAAGCTTTTGATACTCTTGACCATGCCATTCTTTTAGACAAACTAAAATGTTAGGTTTTAGTCCAGATGTTGTCGGATGGTTTAAATCATATTTAACTGATTGACAACAATGTATAAATATATCTGGCATTCATTCTTCGTAATGCAAAAGTCACATGTGGCGTGCCTCAAGGTTCGATATTTGGGCCCCTTCTATTTTGGATTTATGTAAATGACATGGCAGGTGTTGTAAAAAATAAACTTTTACTGTATGCAGATGATTCTGCTATTTTAGTATCTGGCAAATGTAAACTTGAAATTGAGCGTTTGTTAACCCAGGAACTTGAACAAGTTAGTAACTTGTTAGTAACAACAAATTGTCGTTACACCTAGGGAAAACAGAATCAATTTTATTTGGTTCAAAGCCCAGGTTGAAGAAAGATTCTAACCTTAATATAGTGTATAATGGTACTGTGATTTTAAAAGTAATCATGTTTGTAAAATACATTCAAGTTCGGTTCTGCCCCTTCTTACACGAATGGGTATTTTACTCCAGCTAGTTATGTGCATAGTCATAATACCAGGTTTAGTAATGGGTCGTGCTTCAGTATTCCTAAAGACAAAGATTTCGGTAAAAAGTCCTTCTCCTAGAATGGTTATTCATTATGGAAAAAAAATCCACAAGCTATTAAGGTTTCACAAGGTTTCACTTAAAAGCATAATTTACTTAGCCTGTAGTTACGTTTGTATGAACTGATTGATACCATGATTCCTTACTGTGATTGATTCCCTTAGTTGTGCCATCCTGGGTATATAAATACATGTCCGGGTACATCTTTTAAATTTATTTGTATTTTATGTCTTAAATTCATATAAGCATATAAATTTATCTGTCGTAATAGTTTCTATTTGTCCTATAACAGAGTAATCCAGGGTGTTTTCCTCCCGCGCATACTTTATAGCAAGAAAGAAATGTTTCCGAAACCATTATCGTAATAATAATAAATACTATTTATGTATGTCTACAACTTAAGTCTGCTTGTTTGTAGTTTTTCTCTGTTTGGTTAAAGGGTAAACAATAACACAAACTAAACATGAATGAAATATGTAATTTAAAAATAAATGACGAATAAGTATGGCATAATAGTAAAATAAAAAGGATGACATATCAACACTGTCAACTCACATAATAGTAATGATACATATCAATACGATAAGTAACACATAGAACAGCAGACTGCTGTGTTTTCCCGCAGTCATATTGTGAACAAGGCATAAAGTGACGTCACGCGCTCTACATATTTCAAGTTTACAAAAGCAAAAATCACAGCGAAATGAGTGTTTTAATAATTATCTTGGGATAATATCAGCAATTGTTTTTTTTTGCATATATTTTTATAGCAAAAAGCTAATGGGACTTTCATGTCTTTCAATATGTGTTTTATTTTAGTCTTTGTAATTATGTGATATTTAAAACATTTTTATCTTGTATTGTAACATACCATGTGTTTTATGTGCTGAAATAAATCTATACACCTATCTATAAAGAGTCAATATCTTACAAAGCAAATGGAATATTCACCTGTTGTAAGAAGTGAAGTGACAGTAGTGTTTGGTGATTCGTCATTGGGTGCTGGTAACGATTTACTAGTATTCCAATCTATTGTCGAACAAAGAGTAAAATATTCTTGATTATCGCAGTTGAAAAGGTTTTATTTTTAAATGCAGAGTACTTCCCACACATGCACGTTCCAAAAAAGTACGGAATTAATCAATAAGATTATTTAAGTACAAAAATATATAAGATTGTTGTATTATGCTTAATCAGAGCCAAATCACTTTTGTTTGCCATTGCTTTAATAGTAATGATATGCTTTGACATTTAATGGCACCTTCACAATCGAATATAAAGATAAAAACATTCCCGCTTTTTATTTCAGAGTTGCTTATTATTACCTTATTATTAAAGTATGAAACTTACCTTGGCACATATATCTCTTTTTGGTATTTTTTGAAGCAGTTTCAAATCGAAGACTTGGAAGTCCACTTTCTTCTATGCGAACATATCCGTAATTATGGTACACCGAATTATCTATCAAGTGAATAGTTGATCAAATAACAATTTAAAATATAGTTTTTGTTTCAGTTTGCGTGTGAAGGCGCATTGTGATGTATACTTAAATATCACTGACCTCAAGAGTTAAAACTTGAATGTAGTAGTGGCATGAGATTCATTTAAATGTATACTAGTATATATTCAGAATACTCGAAGTGCATAAAAATAAGAAAATAAATCCTTTAAAACTCATTCCCCAAAAACCTACCAACCCAAATCCCACACAACACATATGAACACAAACGAAGACAATTAAGGCTTTTACACTATTTATACTTATTTTGTAGAACGTAATAAAATGCTATTGTTTTGACTGAAGATTTAATTAACATTAAAAATGAAAACGTCTGTGCATTCTAAATATCCTATTAATCCTACTAGAGTTATAATTATACCATACATAAACCTGCATATTTACTATGATATTGATCGTCGACCGTTTTACAACAAGACATTTCTAAAGTCTTATATATAACATACCCGAATAAACTGTGAAGATGGTCTTGCTTCTAAACATTCCAGTCCATGTATGGCTTGTTGTTCTTTGTAGTCTCCTAAACGAGTTATGCGAAAGCGGAAATAGTCTTTGTTTAAAGCAGTGCCTCGTCATATCTGTCCATGACATAAAGGTTCTGTCGAACTCGTATGGAAATTCTGCAGCTAAAATAGTACATGATATAGTTCAAATTACACTAAGAACATAAATTGGTGATGAACTAACAACAGTGATTTGCAATTAATGTTCGCCAACGATTAATCAATGACTTGAAGGTGCCTGACCTTAAGAATGTGCCCCATCATTGCGCTCCTTTCTATCTTAAGTCTTACAGTTAGGTAACTTTTATTTTGACAAACGACGAACATTAAACTTTCGAACCAAGGTGAAAGCATCGGTTATCGCATTATGGTCAACTTTATCGGAATAGGGAAGATTCGATAATAACTATGTTACAATACCATTCTATCTTACTGAAGGCCGCACGAAGAAAAGCTTCATATGATATATTACAAAATTAATGTATAAATTAAATATAAAATAATTAATAACGTTAACGTATCGTTTTATATGAAACACAATCACAGCATGGTTTTATTACTTGCCTGTCATGCATCCTACATTAAAAGACAAAGTGCATTTAGTATAACTAAACTTCCGAGCGTTTCCGTCAAACACAACGCAGTTACCATCAAAATCACTTTGACTTGCTTCTACAGAATCAGTTTGTTTGGAATCATCCACTGAAGATGAAACAATAATACGCGTTGAAATAAATCTATATTAAAATTCTGAGCAATGTCATTTGACCATATAGTTGGAATGCAAAAATAGATATAACTCACCAAAGTAAAAGGTTTATTTCTGACTCATTAGGCCCATGTGAACAACATATTTGCATAAATAAATACAGTCATACAATACACTGAAAGGCATTTCTAAAGGCTCGGCCACAAAAGCAAGGTGTACGTACGTGTCACGCACGCTATGCCTGGCCATTAGCGGTTGCGTGAATCGTACGTTGCATACGTGGTGAGTTACACGTGCTTACAACGTACTACCGTCGTGCGATTGCCAAGTTATCGTACGAAGGTCGTATTTGCACGTACTGTTCACGAACGGTGTCCTTTAATTCTCACTCGCATGTTGTAAGTGGGTTCAAGCACGAAGAACGTGAGTTTTTTCCGCCCTATGACTGTAGAAGGCACGGGTGTCTGGGGTACCCACCACGTACGGATCGCCAAGTTTAGCCCACGTTTTTTTTTCAAGTAGACAGCACGCACTTGCAAGTACGGCGGGTTGGGTCCACCGCTTCATACACTAAAAGTGCTTAGGCGTGTCTGCGCGCTTCCAAATCCGTACGGAGGCGGTACTCACCACGTACGGATCGTCAAGTTTTGCCCACGGTTTTACCAGTAGACAACACGCACTTGCAAGTACGGCGGGTTGTGAACGCCGCTTATTGCAGCACCAGTCTGTGTTTTCGGGTTAATTGGGGAATCATTGTTGACAATATAGATAAATGAACACTTTATTCATGTTGTCTGTACATTTCACTATACTCAGCATGTAACAAAAAAGTAAAATTTCTATTAGAAGGAAAACATGACTGTAGAGGAAAAAAATCACAAAAAAATCATAACAAAACATTATAGCGATATGAAACGATTATTTATCACAGCACATATCACAGAAAATAATCGTAAATGATGAATTTAATATCCAATGCAACCTCCCTTTGCACGAATAATCTTTGTCTCATAGACATTACATACTTCCATACAAGCCTCCATTCGTGTATCAGGGTCTCTGGTAGGTCCCGTGGTTGCAATGATTACTTACTAACGCGCCTATTTAACTCGTCCAACTGATGTCAAACGTGGAGACTTAGTTCGACTAACGTTATAGAACAATTTATTTTATAAAGATGAAATCGATAATTTTCGTTCAAATACTTTTCTCGTGCAAACTTTGAAGTTGAATTCAAACCTGGATGAATGGTCAAACTAGTTCTGGTCATATTTCACCATTACTGTAACACATTGCAAGGGAAATAACAAAATAACATACAATGTATATTATTTGAAACATACATCGACTTATTTTTTACGCGACAGCGGCTTGAGAGCGAGGAATCCCAGTATTACCACAAGGGGCCGACCACTTACGGAGAGGAAATTCAACATCTGCCGTGACTGAGATTCGAAGGTAAATAATAAATGATACGTGACGTGTTAAATAACAAGTATCGTACAAGTGAAAGCATTGTGTGGAGAAACTCGCGAAAACTTACAAGAAACATTTAAAATAAGAATGCGACTATTGAGGACACTGACCCTGGCCCTTTATAGGATCAATCAAACGTGAAAGCGAATTGCGAGGATTATTTTTTAAAGGATACCTTTAGTGTATATAGATATTGATCTCCAGTCACCACAAACACCACCATGATCGGGTTGTTCACAATCCATATAACATGTTGAACGCTGTGAATCTACTGTTGGAACAGAATCAAAACAGTAGCAATTATTTTTCTGAAAAAGCAAAGAGTTGGTATACGGTATTATATGAGACATAAAACATGCAAAATATTTCGATTTTTATGAATTTTTTTTGCGGTCTAAGCGTGGTCGTATGAAATTTCATAGCTTTTCAAATGCATCAAATACAAACCATAAGACTGTATAATTTTCTTTTCAGCTTGAAGGATTGAAAATGAAAAATGCAATTATTGTACATACCATTACTCCAAAGTAGCCCTTGTCGCAGGCCACTTGGCAGTATCCCGGTTTCGCTCCTGTTTCAAATGGCCCACTGATTTCAACATCATTTTTTCTTACGCATCCTGGAAAATAATTGTTGAACAGCTGCAATAACTAAAGACATTTATTCAACTAGATTACAATATAGTCAATACGTATATCTATTGTTTCGAATCAGTTTCAGAGCTTCCATCAGCTATTGGCACGATCTATTTCCCGAGTTGGGGTTCCCTGTATTATGAATGGCACATGTTTTTTATAGATTGATTGATGATATCACTTTCAATTGTGTCATTTGTATCCGATAATACGTAACATCTTAATATAGATATAGGTAAATTAGATAGACGTTACATGGACGAATGTTGGCATTTAATTATAGCTGTGGCAATAAAGTATACGTTGCTGTACAATTACAAGTAATTAGGCCAATAACACACGTGTTCCGGATGTGGTGATGTGGTTTCCACACTTAAGTGTCATGATCACAAGTGTTTAGCTAACAGGACGACTCTTTTCTTATCCAAGCAGAACGTAACTCATTCGTGAAAAATGTTCTCCTGGAATTAGTCATGTGATAATTCCAACGACTGTTTTCATTTTTGCCGACATGTTCAAGAGTTGTGGTCTTTGCTACCCTCCACTCACTTCTAAGGCTACTTTGCATGGTAACCTAATTCCAAATTTTCAATGTTCTGAATTAATTCTAATCTATTAATAAAATATATACATGTACCTAAATACTGATACATGACAAATTCGGAAGCATATCCAACCCAGGCTTCGTCGCCAACATTTAATGAGAGCCCTATGTCTCCAAAATCAAGAGTCGGCTTGTTGTCCCTAAACAAAATATCTGGAGTAGCTAAGCGACATTTCTTCATTGCTTCGGTAAAAGATAGCTCGTCTGAAGGCTGGGTTTCTTGTCCTAAAGTAAATATTAAATATACATATAGACGTGGATAAATATTAAATATTTCCATAAAACGCTTTATCAACTTACTGTTTCAGCCTGATCCCTATATATATACTCCGATAGTAATATGGAGAGAAACATGATAATTTGTATTTGTATGAATATAGTAATGATCATTACAATGTGGTTAAATTTCGGCAATCTGTTCTAGAACGGATATATTTGTTAGTTTTTTTAGAGGATATGGTACATAAAATTCTTCATAATAAAGACTATTCGAAAAAGTTTTACAACATTTGTTTTTGACTTTTGTTTAATATTTGTTCGTCTGGATATTAAAAAGTGGCTGAAAATGCGCGGGCGTAAAAAACGAAAATATATGTAGAATATAAAATCCTTTACTAAAATATAACAAGATGTAAGCTCAAGGCAAACGTGTAGGTAAATTCTTATGTGTTGAATATACACTTTTTATAGTATATATCGTACATTGTTTTTTTTTCTCAATATTTCAGTATAATTTGCAATTCTTACTCATAACGGTCTCAGGCAAAAGATTATTTAAATGTGACTTTAGAATAATTTGTTATGTGATATACATTCGTATTATATATTTAGGTTCAACGTACGTTATTACATGGTAAAATACTTGGTATTGAATCAAATGCATTTTTGAAAATCTTATCTTAGAATAGAATACAAGAACAGGCAATTTAAATTTTTAGTTTCAATTACAAAAATGTATTATCATTGTGTATCAGTTAAACATGGACAAGTGTCAATTTGTACCAATTACGATCATCTCAATATAATGATCATTTATTTTTGGACTTATCTTCAGTATTTCTTCTACATTATAACTCGATGATAAGATCACCTCAATATAAACACAGAGAGTTTAGTCATAGAGTTGACGGTCATGGAGACGAGTGGTACAGATGGAATAAATGTACTAACTTTGATATTAGCTTTAAAGAGCACTGCAATAATGATCCTGTTTGTTTGTGTTTGTTTGAATTATTTAGCGTAACTGCTGAATTGCGCTAAAACGTAAACAGTATTTTAATATATTTATATATACAGTTATCTACAAAGATTAGATATATCATACTTTCATATCATGCAAAAAACAAATAACCAAACGCTCAAAATGTTGATTTTTTACGATAAATCCGTGAAAGTATCCCTTTGGTATCATAAAATAATAAATATTCTGTTCTGTTCTGTTCATAAACATATCTGAACTGTAATGTCGCAACAAGTCTTATAAAAAAAAATTGCAACTGTATTCGTTGCAACATTTGAAATGGACGGAGCCATGCTACTGAATACGTCTTTCAATCTGCGCGGCTAAAGGGCGTTTTAAGTTAAATATTCGCGATGTTCAATAATTGGCGATTCTTAAAATTCCGACATATAAATCCATGCATTGTCCTTCGCCCGCTAAAATTATATTAATATACCATATACTGTAATTTGCTGTATATCTGCGATTATAAATGTTCATGTAACTATTGTCAAACCTTCCTACTACATGTACAACGCCCATTCCATACCCAACTTTGGCGGACATGCTGATTTGGAAAGTCGATAAAAAATTTACATTGAACAAAGAAGGGGATTTTCACTATAATCGTCATGACTTTTATTCTATTTAAAATACGAAATTTGTACTCATCACAAAAGTTTATTTAATCTTTTATCTTTCTAATGGTGTATTTTTTATTATTTTAAATTAATGCTTTCTTCGACCCTTTTGCGTTTGAAAAAGACACCTATCGATTCCCTCTATATTCAATGTAAAAAGCGTAAAATTGGTAGACTTTTCATTGAAAATTTGAAGTTTTCAGCATCATAACTCTTTTGGGGGAAATGTGATCAAATTTGTACTCATTGCATTTGTTTTGAAAATTTAATTTCCTTCACCATGTAAAATATGAAAACAATCAAATAATATCTTCTTCGACCCTTTTGATGATATTTAAAACTACCCCTTAGATTTTTTAAAGTTCAATTCGTCAATCGTTCGGCAAATCTCGGATATTTATGTACGTTTACGGAAACAACGTGCATTTGGCGATGATCATATCTGCTGATTAGGTATATCCATGTATATACAGTCACAGCATGATGCATTATACAGGGTAATAAAAATTGGACGCGTTGAATCAGGTTTTAGGATAATTGAGGTTGAAGACTAAAAAATATTACAACATGGATGAAAATATTAGAATCTGTGAAATATTTTACTTTACTTCCGAATAAAAAGCGAAATCGATATTTATAACCCATTTTGTTGATATTATAGAAAAAATAACATAAATAAAAAAATGGTTTTCACTATTAGCTTTTTGGATGCTAACATTGAAGTAGGTCTTATTTTACCTAGACAGATGTGAAACTGACTTTTACTTGCAATAAAAACGTTCCAATTTTTATCACAAAGTACATATAGAAATACAGCACAGTATTTTTAATCATGTTGCAAAAAATAGGCTTTCTGTAATATACATGTATATCATTAGTAGTATCTCTTTCTTAGTGATAGAACATACATCATAAATAGACTTCGTGTTTCTAGCGTGCTCACCAAAAGATCTCCGTTCATAATTAATATCAAGCATCGTAATGAAAGCTCGTTGATTACTTATTCCTAATCATATACACCTAGCACCTAGTAACTATCAACTTTTACTGCGTCTAATTCTTACAGATGCGTGTGTATTCAAAAAAAGATGTTAACATTGATATATGTTTTATTCATTTATTACCAAAACAATATACATTTGTAATATATCATATTATAAATGTGATGTACCAATTCAATATAGTTTGTGTGTATTTAGCTATACAACAATATCATAAATTTCACGCATGTGAAAGCCTGGTAGTAATAAAAACTTTTCTGCTCTTGTAGTTTAAATTTATATCGTTCATACTCTCCATGGCATATTGTTATCCTTTCACGAACTTTCAAAAGTTGTTAATAACTATATAGATAGTTTTGACATGACAGATCGCTTGAGTCAAAGAAACTACTCAGCTGGTCTTACCCGGGACCAATATTTTGGTCCCAGAAGTTGCCTAATGTATGCTAGGCATGAATATAGTAAAATCATAAAACGTTTGTAAATTGGAATTATAATTATATTGATTGAGAATTCTGTAATTTGATTGTAAAGTTTCGATCTTGCTTAGCTAAGAGTTGTCATTCATACACGTCGACTGCATGCTAAAGTTTGCACAAAAATGTATCCATTACAGTAAATTACTGTTTATTTCATTTGCCGACTTGTAAAATGCTTGTCAATAAAACCGGTGGCAGTCTACATCACCAAAGCAAATTAATTATTATAAATACAAAACACACGTATTTACATAATTTAAACTGTTTAAAACTCCACCTTGTATGTGTCGAAAGGCTCCCATAGATATAACAGCGAATATTCCAAACAAATGTATTATCCACTGCATTGTGATAAATGATGCTGCATTACACGTAGTTATACTATTAGTGATGAGGCACATTAATTATCTATATAGTGTAATCCTACATGCTTGCTTGAAAAAAATACTATGATTTAAATAAGAACATTAGCCACCAGCAAACATGATCAACGTGATTTGATGTATATCTAGAATTAATTACTTGTAATTTTGGAATGTATTAAATTAACATATTATGTCAGTAACACTGAAAAACAAGCAACTACGTGATAACCCGGATTCATCAAAACACAAGTTTTGTCCACATACAAAACTGCAGTGACTGTACATGATACAATATTATTGTTACATCTGTGTAATGATTTTATTATATATACGTGAATTATGTTACTATATGTACAGGTCGGACACTATATATATTTAAACTTCTTTAAAGTGTATTTCCGTATAGTCAGTTATTATATATATATATAGTCACCGACACGAGGATAACATAATACATTTATATTAATTATCTCTTACTAGTATGCGTATCGACATGTCAACTTGTATATAGCCTTTTTACACATCAAATGTTAACATCGAAAAAGAACTAAAACAAAATTGAAGTTTATATATACCAGGCCGGTAGTTGTATATTATCTAAATACAACTACCTGTACACAGTACTAAATACTTGCTAAACAATTGTGCCAGTAATCCAGCAGATTTATCATTCCATTGAATGTATACGCAGAGACGTCTCTGGTATACGTAAACAAACTGCGTGTACAAAAGATGCCGATTTTTCTGAAAGTCAGTCCACATGCCCAGCTAAACCAAAACCATTAATTATATTTCGGACTATATGTAAGTCCTTGATCTTAATGGACTTTCAATGAATTGCTTCAACAAATATTAATTTTGTCAAGGACTTATATACATACAAATAAGTCCTTGATTTTATCAAAGACCTATACATACAAAGATAAGCAACTAGTCTAAATCTCGCAAAGTCACGCGGCAGATTGACAAAATCTCGCAAAATCACGTTTGCTTATTGCTCATTTTCTATTGAAGACATATTAAAGTAAATTATATCTTCCAATAGAGCAAACCATTCCCTACAAAATGATACCAAGTTGATAAAAATCGGAGCACAAAAGAAAAAGTTTTATGCAAAATACAAAGGCCCCTGCATGAACCTTATATCGTACATTTTGTCATTTTTCTGCTATACTGGTTGAATTTAAGTAATAATTTCAAAGAAATTTCTTAACAAATCATATTGAAAATATTTTCTTGCATCAGAAAAATGAGTACTTAATGACATGGTTGAAAATTCATTAATGAGATTTGCACAAATTTTAAGTAGTTTGCAAAATTCAAAGATCTGCTGCGTGCAAAAATAGCATTTTCTACAGGCGCTTACAGGAGTTTCTTATCTATGTATGTATAGGTCTTTGATTTTATCATGCGCGTTAACAATATTAAATTAATACTTGTTCACATTTTGGAGAGGCTATATTTTATCAGGGATGCTATATTACATATATCTAGCATCCCTGATTTTATATAGCATCTCTGTGTACATCAACGGTAATCCCTGTTATTATACAATACAATACAATAGATTTATTTGCATAAACTTTTACAAGTTTATCGCCATTTACAAAAATAATACAAACAAGATGTTTTTGATGCGAATCGGTATGTGATTGACGCACTGAAGAACGAATACCCCCTATTATGTCACATGATATGATCACGTGACATTGATAGTTTCAAAATGGCTGACAGTCGAGAAGAGACGTCAGTTGTAAACAGATCTGAGCCAGAACGTTTCGATATTCATCTTGACGGATCCACAGGTGATATCGGAAAATTAACGAATCTAAATAATCATCATCATGTGAACGAGAGAACAGCTGATACGCTTTCAAGTTCATTTTTAGAGAAAAAGAGTGTGTTCAATACTGAATATGATGTGGGTGGGGTAAATTGTGATGCGGAAGATAAAGGTTTTTTGGATTTCAATCAAGCAGGCAACGATCATTCGTCAAAATATCTACCAAAATTAGTTTTCCTAGATTCTGAAGACAATATTCCCAGAATTCATGATAATGGACTTTTCCCTGAAAACATAGGCCTTGATGGACCAATCCGAACAGAAAGGTCTGTAAGTGATTCACTTGTGGGAAATGGACATTTACTGAGTGAGGGAAATCATTCTAACATTCAGTGTGATGGTTTTAGTAATCCATTGAATTCTCGAGAGAAGTCTAAAACATCTCTTCAATCCAATGATTCAGACTTGTTATGCGACCATTCTGTTTTGGTATTGGAATCAGATAATACAAATAGACTAAATACTGAAAGGTTATCAATGCAACGCTCAGTTGAAGATCCCGAAGCACAGGACTGGCATTGCCATTCTGCCAATCAGTCCTTCCCTGTAGATAAAACGGCAAGGAATCAACTTATTGTTGTATCGGTTCTTTGCTTTCTTTTCATGGTTGGCGAGGCAATAGGTATGAATTTATTTTAAATAAAAAATTCCTTTTAATTTATTTTGAAGCATTTTTTTTCTTTGAAGGTTGCTTTTTTGTGCATTATATAATATTGTTTACCAAGTATTAATTGGTAGTAGGTTTATAGACCATTGAAAGTTTGAAACTGTAAACCGACAGCAATTTTGATATAAATAAGTATAATTTTTTTAATTCTTAGTTTTATCATTTGATAAATCAAGATTAACTTGACAATTTTGACTATAAATAGACAAATTTATTTTATTTTTGTTCAAGTCTTTTATTTGCACTCTTATAATTTGTTCTCGTTTATTTATAATGTTATAATAAGACTATACTTCTGTTGGAAAATCAGACTCAAAAGAGAATCGAGTATCGAATCGAATCGGAGAGGGTGTTTCGATTCACAATCAAAAAATAATTGAAAGCATGCAAATTCATATCCTTATTTTATAAACTTATTTGGTTGTAACTTGTTTGTCATACAATATTATATAATCTGAAACTCAAAAAACTTCAAGACAGTTGACCTGAACCTCCTTGCCCCTCACTGGACACTATATTACTGACGATTCTGACTCTGAATCAACTTGTACCCATTTTTGTTCATTGTTGATGTTCACACAGTCTGCATTGATTGTTTTTGTTAAATAAAAACAGTTTGTCGACATACTTACAAAAAACGTAATTACAAATGTCAAGGACTTATTAAAAATATACAAAACTATAACATCCTTGCAAATGTCAGTATAAAAAAAAAATACAAAAAGTTAGATTCTTTAAAGTTTACAATTACACGTGATGTTTTGTTGGTACGAGTGAGCAACAAATACAAGAAATACGGGTCATATTTACATATTAAAAGTCGGGTACGAGTAAACTGAGGGAATGCGTAGATGAATTCGGGTATAAAAGTTCACCAGATTTCTTAGATTTTAATGGAATATAACAAGTCATAAACAGCTTTTATAGCTATAACGTTGAGCCAGTCATCACTATAAAAATGAGGTCCATATTCCCGATCATATCCCTTTTTTTTTTCAAGTCAGCTTTTGTTTTTCATCTGGAATTTTCCGCATCGCGAAAAACTGTTACTTGTAAATAATTGACTGGTTTAATTGATTCGGGCGTTGAGTATCATAGGTAAATTAAAAGAAAGCGATCCAGTCTGGAGAAATTTCTAAAAATAGATACATAACTCCCGTCCTGTTCCAGGCATATTTAAAACACTGCCACTGGTAACCGTTCTTAACAGCAATAATGCCTCATTTGTTATGTACCAGTCTTTTTTAAGAATGGGATTTTCCTACTGGCAAAATTCATCGGATATCCATGACGACCAGCAGGTCGTGGGTGTCACTGGTTCTTTGTGATTTATGTCAGTCTCGGACGGATGGACTTAAGTTTAAGTGTCAAACCCAACCTGGATATGGGAAAATCTCACTAGATATGAAAGTAGAGGAAAGAGGTCGGTTGCTCAAATAGCGGCGGCGGTCTTTACCTACATGTACCTGTAACGACATCAATTTAACACCTCTAACATCGATAGTCGCCGACCTGAAGCTGTCAGAGAAGAATATTCAATTCTACTTGATTATCGTTTCGTCACTAGACTATACACACTTATCAATTTTTCTAGGCGTTAAACGAGAATAATAGAGTACCCAGGTAAAGTCGTGCTATACGCTGATTAGTTGATATCGAGAAACTAGTCGAATACGCTCCGCCCAATACGCTTCCGAAGCAGTACGTATTAGTGTAAACCGGGTAAATTTATACTACGCATCATCAAGAAATAAATTGACTCTTCAGGAATTTACGTTGCGAGTCAAAAATGAATATTTTGTTATTACCCGTAGTCCCGGGTCAAATGAAAACCCTGTTCTGTACTGTCCATTCATTACAAGGGACTTAGGGAGTTACCTCTTGTAAGCATATATGATGTTATGCACTTACTAACAACTAGACATCACTGTGGTCACTTTTCAAAATAATGAATTGGTGTTTTTAGCTCACATGTCACAAAGTGAGCTGTATTAGGATCACTCTCCGTCCGGCGTCGTGCGTCGTCAAACTTTATGTTGTGACAACACTAGGGGCCACATTTTTAGCTCAATTTTAGCAAAACTGGGTCAGAACGTTAATATCAACAAAATCTCGGACGAGTTCGATATTGGGCCATTTTGGGTAAAAAACTAGGTCACCAGGGCCAAATAAGGGAAAACCTTGTGAACACTTTAGAAATCACTGTTTTGACTGGATCTACATGAAACTTTGTCAGAATGTTTATTTTAATAATATGTAGGTCAAGTTTGATAATGGGTTATTTCCTGTGAAAAACTAGGTCACTAGGGCAAATTGCTGGAAAACCTTGTGAACACTCTAGAAGTCACTGTTTTGATTGGATGATCATGAAACCATGTCAGAATGTTTGTCTTCATAATATCTTGGACGAGTTCGAACATGGGTCATCTTGGGTCAAAAACTAGGTCGCTAGGTCAAATCTTATGAAAAACCATGTTAACACTGTAGATTTAACAGTTATTATTGGATCTTCACCAAACTTTGTCAAATCGTTTGTTTTAATGATATAACGGCCAAGTACAAATATGGGTCATCTGGGGTCAATAACTAGGTCACCAGGTCAAATCTTAGGAAAACTTTGTTAACACTGTAGATGTCACAGTCGATCTTCACCAAACCTTGTCAGAATGTTTGCCTCAATGAAATGTGGGTCAAGGTTGAACATAGGTCAGCCGGGGACAAAAACTGGGTCACCAGGTCAAATCTTAGGTAAAAATCTTGTAAAAGCTCTAAATGTCATGGTTTTAATTGGATCTTGGCCAAACCTTGTCAGATTGTTTGTCTTAATGATATTAAGGACAAGTTCAAATATGGGTCACCTAGGGTCAAAAACCAGGACACAAGGTCAAATCTTAGGAAAACCTTATAAACACTCTAGATGTCAAATTTTGATCGTATCTTCACCAAACCTAGTCAGAATGTTTGTCTTAATGATATGTAAGAGAAATTCGAACATAGGTCGCCTGGGGTCAAAAACTAGGTCACGAGATCAAATCTTAGGAAAACCTTGTCTATGCTGTAGTTTTCATGGTTTTGATTGGATCTTCACCAAATTTTGTCAGAATGTTTGTCTTATTTATATGTAGGACAAGTTCTAACATGGGTCATCTGGGGTCAAAAACTAGGTCACCAGTTCAAAACTATGTTTTAATGAGTGAACAGTGATTGTCATGTGAGAGATATAGGGCCATCTTGGCCCTCTTGTTGCAATGTTCAACTTATTCCACTTATTCTCCAATAGAACAGCATTAGAATAAGGTATTAATTACTACCAATAGTGATGTTAATGAACTTATAAAATTTAATAAAAAAATAAAATGAAAAAAAAAACATTGATTGGGAATTTTTGTCTGTGAATTGGGAAAAAAAGATACTATTTTCCATTGGGAATATGACCGAATTTTTGAGAGCAGCTAGGACCCTGAAGGCTCAAGAAAAAAAAAGAAAAATGCTAGAAACTCATAGTCTACATGTACATGTAGCTCTAAGTAAAAAGGATAGCTGTAGGGCTAAAACAATCTAGCAGAATTAATGTCTTGGAAATACAAATGTACATTCTAGTAGCAAAGTCTTGTTCCAGGTCTAAAACGTGCAAAAAAGGCTCCTGTTTCATAACATTGCAGGCCTTTCCTGTAACGATTGGCTCAGTCTTGATGTTACAAAATTTACATGTTTCAAAGTCACTGCAGTCAATCAATGTAAAGATTAGTCTTACAAGTGTAGAATGAATATCTGGGTGCCTGATATTATATCAGATTATTTGGACAATGCAACTTTTTTCAGCTGGATTAATTTGTGATAAATAAGTTACTTTCAGGATGGTTTAATTGGTATCCCAGATTCTGCAAATTCACATTTTAGTTGTCATTTACTCATGCAGGAATGTAATACAGCGACACTGATTACATAAATAATTTACTGATCATTTTGCTTAAAGCCTCTTTATAAATACTATTAGCATATTATAGACAGCCATAGTCTGATGCTACATGTAGTCTATTACTGTGTCGAAAACTGTAAGTCATTTATATGATTTAGTTTTATTACGATGAGAATTGTTATTACCCATGCATGGATGTTCTTGAATAAATTTGAATACAAATTTTATGACTGCAATTGTACACTTTAAAATTGTATTAGTAATACTGTCGATTGCTGTAATTAATATACAGTCTGGTTATATATATATAACTCTAGATTACCCGAAGTACAGATTGGTCCGTGGATTATAACTTGATACAGATCCATGTTAAGCATTATCCCCATAGCATACATTTGTATATAAGTTATAACATTGATATTGTAAGCACAGCATGTTAATTAGTATGTGTGTCAAATATTTCTTCATAAACTACATTGTATTCATGAAGTATACGCAAGAAAACTCAAGTATAAATCATGTTTTCATGAATTCAATTTGAAGGGGTTAGAACCAAGAAAACTCAAGTATAAATCATGTTTTCATGAATTCAATTTGAAGGGGTTAGAACCAAGAAAACTCAAGTATAAATCATGTTTTCATGAATTCAATTTGAAGGGGTTAGAACCAAGAAAACTCAAGTATAAATCATGTTTTCATGAATTCAATTTGAAGGGGTTAGAACCAAGAAAACTCAAGTATAAATCATGTTTTCATGAATTCAATTTGAAGGGGTTAGAACCAAGAAAACTCAAGTATAAATCATGTTTTCATGAATTCAATTTGAAGGGGTTAGAACCAAGAAAACTCAAGTATAAATCATGTTTTCATGAATTCAATTTGAAGGGGTTAGAACCGCTTCCATGTTGTTTTGTTGTTCTAAGAAAGTTCATAATATAATTATACCAGCCTGGTATAGATCTGGCAGATCTTCATTATACTTCCATGATAGATAGATGATAAACCATATATACTGGTAATGAAAATGGAAATTTTTCAGTTTGAAAGATAACAGAATCCAGAGTTTATCTCATGCATGCATGTAGATTGAAAGAAAATTTCGTAACAATGTTACATGCAACATATATCTTAACAGTAGTTCTGATCTTGTAGAGTGAGATTATTTTGATGAAAAATCATGTATTAAATTTCTTCACAGTGACCTATATAAAATGTTTTGTGCTGTTTTATGATATGTTCATGCAACACTAATTTTAGGAGAGTGTAGGATTAGGGTTTAAGTTAAGTGCATATTTATTGGTTGAAATGTAATTATAAAGGATGAGAGAACATTGCTTTTAGTGATAGTGAAACTAACTTATACTGTTATTTCAATGATGACAAGACAGTCTGCTATGTGATTAATCCAATTTTGAGACCAGGCCTGATCTTAAAAAAATATTTTGTTTATTGTAGCATGCTACCTATTCACTAAAAAAAAAGCCCATGCAGGCCTATATTCAATATTTTTTTGCCTCTTTGTTAATTCATTCATTCATGTCAGGGATGGTATGCTATATATGTGTATCATTGTCATGTCTGATACAATAGCAAATTGTGAGTCAATTAGTGAATTCACAGTATGTGTGGGATTTCTTACAGCTGCTCCATGGTTTTATCTTATGGACAAGTTTCTCCTATTGATTTGTTCATAAAAGTGTGACACATTTGTAAGTCGTTGGCTAACGACAGATTTTATTGTACTGAGACATCCTCATTACATCTTGCAGCACCATATACCAAAGATTATTAAACTCTTCTAGGATTGATGTGTCATACCGGTAACATTAAATGACCATCCTTGAAATAATTAAAATAATTAAAATTCAGTGGTTTTAAATCTGATTACAGATTGGTATAATTGTAATTGATTATCAGTCCCTTTTATGTCATTTTTGGGTCTGGTAATGTATCTCCCCAGTTCCCCTTGTAAAAATGTATTTATGTTTCCCCAGAGAGAAAAATCCCCATATTTAAAAGAAATCCCTAAATTTAGTTTTTCATGAATATAATTTCTTCATGAAAGGGACCCAATACATGTTCCCTGTAATAACAGTAAAAAAAGGGCTGATCATCATTAGGGGCTTAATTAGGTACTAGTAAGTAAGATTAGGGGTTAGCGAGTAATGTTTTTCTATTACTCAGTCTGTATAAAAGATATATAATAAAATATCAACTTTGTCTTAATTGTGTGAGACCAAGTAAATGTAATAAATTAATGCTTTAGTTGTTGGGTCATCACCATTTATTTGATTTGGTTCATGTACAGTTGCTTGGCTCACTGAGCTTAATTGTAAACATAGTCAAAAGTGTATTTATGGCCACCTCTGAATGAAGGCCATCCTGTGAACTATAAAGACCATTCTTTTAAAAAACTGTCAATGATTATTTAGAACAAAATGACCTTAAAATAAAGGTCACCTATCAGTAAAGGCCACATAATTATAGTCTTTCAGAAAAGTGACCTTTGTTCACAGGTTTGACTGTATGTATACAGTAAAACTTGGTGATAGTGAACTCTGATGTACATGTACTGTTAAAGCTGGAAAAAATGGCCATAATGACACTGGCTGTTGTTGTGAAACAAATTGATCATAACGCCTCCAGTTAAAGGTGGTTTTGTTACCCAATCCCTATATAATACATTTCCTTATATAAAATTGATAAACTTCAGTGTTTACAAGTGTGACTGTGGTTTACTTAAAATGCCATATTTACCTTACATTCTATTCAACTCAAGCATGCCCCTGTCAAATTATTATTCATACTTCATGAGCTATTCATGACCTGGGCTATGCAAGCTTAAGCTAGCTAGAATAGTTCAAGAAAAATGTATGTTTTCATGAATATTTTCAAAGAGACATGTATAATCAATGTATGTAATAATAATCAGGAAGTAAATATCACAACATATTGTTCATATTACAGAGGTCATGACAAGGTTATAGTGAACTCTTGAGGAACCAAATAATTAGGTTTTTATCCCCTTATTTCACTTTATTCATATCTATGAAATAAAGAGGGTTGTGCTAGGAGAAAAGTAGTCTTCACTTTATCTGAATTCACTAAATGTTTTTTTACTGTACAACATCATTATTGTAGAAAGCAGTTATTTTCTGTCATCCAAAACACCTTATAGCTTCTAGACATATACTGTTGATACATTGTTCATGCATGATGCATTCATGATTTAATCTCTTCTATCATCAGGATGAACCAATTTTCCCCTAATAAAAGCCCTTCTGAATGAAAATTAAAATTGTGACTCATTCTAAATATTTATTAAAGGCTTTAATTTTCTTTTAGTTTGAAAGAAGTTCAAGCAGTAACTCAACAAATTTAGAAAAAGGTCTAAATTTTTTGTAAAGTTGAATGGGGTGTTTATTAGGAAGCAGTTGATATACAGTGTTTCATTAATAGAAATTAAAAAATAGGGTTTTCAATGTTCAGAAGTTTTGTTATGCGCAAGCAGGCTGTTAACCTAACTAGTTTTATAGATTCTGTACTAGTATTAAACTAGTTCTCTGCATGCAACATCCATCTACTCCCACACACATCAAATAGATCATCAGTGGAAGATGAATAATAATAACCATTACAGGTCTTAACATCATAGTTAAAAATTGAATCAATTTTATTTTTTTAGTTATAAGCCCCTTTTCAGTAACAGTAAGAGTCATATGTCAGGAGGACGGTCCATCTAATCATTGTCCGTAGGAAGAACCAGTACTAGACTCGCACTGTCTGTAAGCAGCTGCCGACTTTCTCACATAAAGAGACATTTTCGGTAGCTGGGCTCGAACCCATGACCCTCTATCAGTGAGAGGTTACAGTGACTTGGAGTCAGCCACCTGAACCACTCAACCACGAAAGCGGGTTATATTGTGTGTTATTGACATTTAGTGCTTTAAAACTTAAATAAGTTATTTAGAAGTTGAAGTTCAAAGAATTCTTTATCTATGATGATGAAAATGATATTTCAACTTAAGGATGTTTGCTACAGTTTTCAACATATACAGTGTACAGGCAGAATGAAAACTGTTTCATAGAATTTATTTAAACTTTGCATGATCATAGCGAATGATAACAGAAACATTTAAAGCGAGAATAATTGGGGGTCATTGATCTGGTTTTGTTTAGTTATCTTCCCTTGAATTTGATTTTTTGCTTATAAAAGCAGATAAACATACTTAAAAAGTACAAGTATAGTGCTTTAAAATATTTCTTTTATTTTTAGGTGGAGTCTTGTCTAACAGTCTAGCTTTGTTTACTGATGTTTTGCATCTTGGTAGTGACCTCATCAGCTTCCTGATAAGCCTTCTATCAATGTATCTTGCAAAAAAATCAGCCACTAGAAATATGACATTTGGATATCATAGAGCAGGTAAGGTCAACCTTTAAAAAGTGCTGGTTTGCAGTTACGCAATCAAAATTTCAAAGTGGGTAAGGTATACAGGATGGTGCTTTTTTTCAAACATTATTTACTTGTACATAGAGCAAGCTTTAATAAAGAACAAAACAAAAACTCGGAGCGCTTTTAGATGTATCAATCAATGTCCGGTGTCAACAATAGGGTTGTTAACACTCTAGGGGTCACAATTTTTATTGGATCTTCATCAAGCTTTTTCAGAAAGTTCATCTTAATGATATCTTGATTGAGTTCGGACATGGGTCATCTAGGGTAAAAAATAAGGTCATGGGGTCAAATCCCATGAAGACCTTGTTAACATTCTAGAAGTAAAAGTTTTGATTTGATCTTCATCAAACTTTTTCAAAATGTTTGACTTAATGATAACTTGGACAAGATCGAACATGGGTCAGCTAGGGTCAAAATTATGTCATGGGGTCAAATCCCAGGAAAACCTTGTTAACACTCTAATGGTCATAGTTTGATTGGATCTTCATCAAACCTTGTCAAAATGTTTATCTCAATGATATCTTTTACAAAATCGAACATAAGTGAAACATTAGGTCACCAAGTCAAATCCCATGAAAACCTTGTTAACTTTCTAGAGGTCACAATTTTGATTTGATCTTCACCAAACTTTGTTCCTAATGATACATTGGACAAGTTCAAACATTGGTCACTGGGTAAAATCCTGGGAAAACATTGTTATCATTCTAGAGGTCACAGTTTTTATTGGATCTTCATCAAAACTTGTCAGAATGTTTATCTTTATATCTTGGCAAAAATAAAAATTAGAAGGACCCATTTCATAGACATGTCTTAAAAGCTGTTAAATACAGCAAATTTTAAACCCCAAAATCTTATCTTCATTTGTAAAGAACAAAGTGTTTATACATTTCATAAAGTGTTTACTAAATATTAAATAACTAAAATGTGACCATTGCAACATTTTTTATGTAGTACATGTATCTTCCCCGCTTTGAAATGAATGCACAGTGTTGGGGATTTAAGTGATTAATTCATTTAATTGTCAGAAACAATTACCAGAAACCCCCTCCTTATTAATTAAAACTGTAAAAGTATTTATGACTTTCAGCTTTACTGATAAGGCTACAGTCTAAGAAATTAAACATCAGTCTATTCAAGTAATTTCATGAATTTTATCGTTTTCAAAATCTAAACTATTATTTTCATTTACACAGTCTAGTTCGTTCAACTTTAGACAATCTCATAAATTAAACATCAATGGTACTGTTTTCCTCATCGTCAGCACTATCCTTTGGAACTTTATTCTTGTTGAGAAAAATCATACAGTCCACAATGTCACTTGAAAACCTATTTCGTAGCTTGTTGATTAGAAGTCCTGCAGCAGAAAATAGCGCTCTGATGGTACTGAAGTAGCCGGTACTGAGAGGACACGCCTGGCGATGATAGCAATCGTTGGATACTTTGATTTGTTCCTTTTCCACCAGTCCAGAGCATCACAGTCCCTTGACGTTTTTTCAGTGAGATAAGTAGCGAGTTCATCACAATTATCGTCGTCGTCTGTTGCAAAAGTTCAGTTTACGACGTTTCGTAGGTGGAGCATTATCGGCATGTGCAGGTATACGTAATAGAACTTCATCAATGCGTTCCTCCAGCTTATCATGGGTAGCTTGGCGTTGTTCGGCAGACAGGAATGGTAGGCGCTTGTACTTAGGGTCTAGTAGTGATGCCAGCATAGGTAGCGATTTGGCTGTCACTGTTGTATCAGGCTTGAAACGTGAGTTCAGTTCAGACCGAATGGCTTTCTTAACTTTCATTATAACACTGTGATCACCACTTCTATACAACACACACCTGTTCAACAAACCAAACACAATCGGACATATCTCCGAACATGACACATGTGACTCCGTAGACATGAATGTAGTGGTGTCTGTAAAATCTTTAAGAACTACTCACAGTTCATTGGCTAAATCCCACTCATGATTCTCCAGGTTAAGGGCGGCGTTATCCTTCGAAGTAAAACATGGATCCAACATGACGTCATTCAAGGCGCGTCGTTGCTTGCATAACCGATCTAACATTAGATAAGTAGAATTCCATCTGGTGCTGACGTCAGATATGAGCTTGTGTTTGGGTTCATTCAGAAGTGGTTGGCGTTTCTCAAGTTCAGCTGTGAGTGTTGTTGAATGTTTAAAATGTCCAACTAATTTCCTTGCTCTGGCCACCATTTTCGAAACACTCACCCCACGGACACTTAAGTCCAGCACAATTCATATTTGCAGCATTATCATGTACACAGCACTCAACTTTCCCGTCAAGACCAAACTCGGAAACACACTCAGTTAGTCTGCTAGCAAGATTATCACCAGTATGCTTCTCCGGCATATCACACGTAAGGAGAACACTAGATCTCATTATGCATTCACTATGTGATGCTCAGTGACAGTGATATAACTCTCAGTGTTGTTGCTGGTCCAGGTATCAGTAGTCAATGACACAGCGGCAGCATTGGCTAGATCTGAGATGAGCTGTTCTTTCTCACTTTGATAGTGCGACACTATATGGGCACGGATAGTATTCCTGCTAGGAACTGAGGAACTAGGCACTATGGTATCCATTAATTCATTAAATCCCTCACCACACACAACACTTAATGGAACATAATCCTTCACTACCATATTAGCTATTTTCTCCGTAATAAATTCATGTTCACTTTGCGATAATTTCTTAGGCGTGTTCACCATGCTGGTAATTAAAGGCTGAGGCCGAACAGGACTGCTAGTCTCAGCTGAGGGATGACAACTACGTAGGTGTGATCTGAGGTTGGAGGTTCCACCAGAGTACGCAAGCTTCGTCTGTAAATAAAACAAAAAAGTATAAGTTTCATGTAAATGATATCATTTTATTTTGAAATAAGTTTATAAACTTTATAATACTGTCGTTTGTTTATACTTTCGTCATATAGCGCAAATAATTTAGTTAAATATCGTATCATTGTTAAGAATATTTAATTCATATGTCCTAGTTGTTCAACACCAATAATATTTAATTTACATGTCCTTGATGTTTAACACCAAGTCCCAATAATAATTAATGTGCATTTCATTGTTGATTAACCTACCTCACATAACTTGCACATTGCGGATGTCTTATCAATGCCACGTGAAAAGTGTTTCCAAACGTCCGACTGTATAGTCGCAGGCATGATTGTTAATTTAAAATTTGTAATGTATTAAAGAGATAGCATATACTAGAATAACTTAATGAGAATGTTTGCATGATGAATCTAAGTTTTTATTCGTTACTCAAACTCAACTAAACCTCTGTCCAACAAATCAGTGCTTTCATTACATATTGAGTAACATTTAATTGAACAGGGTGTTACCTGATTAAAAGTCTTTATTTAGAACTGCACGTGCACCAATTATCACATATTCGATCATCAAAAGACAAACGTGCATTATACTTAGACGTCTTACTGTGATAAATTATTGTTAATTAATGATCAAGTTAAAAGCCGCCATTGAGTAACCAAATGTTTATTGCAAGTGGCTATTGAAAAGGACATAATTAATTTTAATTACACTTTCTAACACAAACACACCTGTGGCCATTGTTACCCGATATAGTGCGATTCTAAACTTCGTAATTTAATGTGAAAACCTTTGTTTATTATATCTTCTTCGTTATACCAGTTTTCTCTTGCCATAAAATAATTTTAAAACTATCTATTCAGCTTTGACATCTAATGATTTAATCGCATTATACCTACCGGGTACTCTAAGTAAATCGTCTGCGGTGTCACCGTTGTATATTGTAGGCCTAGTATATTGTGTAAAAGTGTCATCACCATGACGACGTCGTCTATATTGCGCCCCTTATGTTTGACACATAGACAATATTTTTTGATTATCGATTTCAGTAAAAATTTTGCATGTTTTTATACGAACGTCCGGATCCGAACTTCGGAACGGGATATCCGGACTCCGGTTGACATCCCTAATTAATTGTCAGAAACAATTACCAGAAACCCCCTCCTTATTAATTAAAACTGTAAAAGTAAGTATTTAAGACTTTCGGCTTTACTGATAACGCTACTTCAATAAGGGGGAAAGGGTTGTTAATGCTATTTAAGAATAAATTTTGTTAATTAAGAAGTGCTACTGCTTTACGGCCTTTCAAATATTTGCTATTTTTGTCATAACTCTAAACTTTTACTGTTAGAATTTCACGTTAAGTGTGCATTTGTAAAGGGATTTCCTTTAAATACATACTGTTATATTTGAATACTGCTGTTTAGGATTAAAACTTACAAAAGATTACATTGACCTATTTTCCTACAAGTACATGTAATATACCATTAGTTGTTCACCATGCAAAATTAAATGTAGTTAAGTTTATTTAGAAAGTTCTCACTATTAAAGTATCAACAAAAGGTGAGCTCGCATGGTAACTCAAATTAATTCAGAAGAATTTCCTAAATCCTTGTGGACTCTGACTTTAAATGTTAGTCCACCCATGTGCAGCACTCTTTAACTGTCGTAGTCAATCGCAAATGACTGTTGATGTGTAAAGTTACATGTTGCTTAATCCTGAGGACAAAATCTTCATGAATATGTGGGCTTACACTTAATATAGGTTATTTAAGGTGTATGATTATTATATGTATGTGTTGTAGCTGAGTTTGTTTTTGATTCATAGCATTAGTTGTATTCTCATTATGTATTTTTACTCAACTCAACTGTGGCCCATTACATAGGCTGTATAGGGGTGGGGGGGGGCTTAGCACTCCCAATTCTTTCAGCTAGCTGTAAAGGTTATCAAAAGGGCCAATATTTTTCTCTTCTCGCCCTCCTATTGTCAGCCTAAATCCACATTTATACCCCCAATTATGAGGGTCTATCTTAGCTAAGATACATACATTTTAAACAGGTTCAATTTAAGTGCTGACATTTAGTAGACCATAAAATCAATCAGTCTTATAAAACATCTTTTATTTGCACACAAAAAAAACAAGATTTTAAGTTAAGAACTGCTGACTAAGGTACATGTATGTAAAGTGTGTAAGATGTCAATGAATCACAGGCCCTAGACAATTAATTGATGTGGGAAAAAATTATTTCATTAAGTCGTTATTTATGCAAAGTGTTTGCACTTTCATGACAATATAGATATTTAAGTTCCTTCTGTAGGTCAGCAATTGTTTATGTGAGTTACATAATGCAAATACTGTATCATAAGGCAATTATAGTATGTTTACAGTCACCTACAAATGTATTCTTTCATGATTTATACGATGTATATTACATGAGGTGGCCCTAGGACCTATTACCCTGCATTTTGAATTGCTCTGTTTTCAGAGAATGATTTTTAAATGTTGTTTTATTTTCAGAGGTGCTAGGGGCTTTATTCAGTGTTTTTATAATATGGTCAGTTACCGGTGTTTTAGTATACGTTGCCATTGAAAGAATTATACATGAACATTATAAAGATGTGAAACCAGATGAAATGTTGATAACAGCTGTGTTGGGAGTTGTCTTTAATATAGTGTAAGTACAATGTCTCATACTTATATATATCATATGACATTTTATCAGGAAAAAAGGTTGGTCTGTCAGTCGGTCGGTCTATCCAAAAACTTGTCCGCACTGTATCTTCTCTATGGATTAAAGGATTTTTAGCTCACATGTCACAAAGTGAGCTATTAGGATCACTCTCCGTCCGGCGTCGTGCGTCGTGTGGTGTGCGTCGTGCGTCGTCAAACTTTTTGTTGTGACCACACTAATTTTAGCAAAACTGGGTCAGGACGTTAATATCAACAAAATCTCGGACGAGTTCGATATTGGGCCATTTGGGGTCAAAAACTAGGTCACCAGGGCCAAATAAGGGAAAACCTTGTGAACACTTTAGAAATCACTGTTTTGAATTTATCTTCATGAAACTTTGTCAGAATGTTTATTTTAATAATATGTAGGTCAAGTTTAAAAATGGGTAATTTCTGTAGTAAAATTAGGTCACTAGGGCAAATTGCTGGAAAACCTTGTGAACACTCTAGAAGTCACTGTTTTGATTGGATGATCATGAAACCTTGTCAGAATGTTTGTCTTCATAATATCTTGGACGAGTTCGAACATGGGTCATCTTGGGTCAAAAACTAGGTCGCTAGGTCAAATCTTATGAAAAACCATGTTAACACTGTAGATTTCACAGTTATTATTGGATCTTCACCAAACTTTGTCAAATCGTTTGTTTTAATGATATAACGGTCAATTATAAATATGGGTCATCTGGGGTCAATAACTAGGTCACCAGGTCAAATCTTAGGAAAACTTTGTTAACACTGTAGATGTCACAGTTTTATTTGGATCTTCATTAAACCTTGTCAAAATGTTTGCCTCAATGATATGTGGGTCAAGGATGAACATGGGTCAGCCGGGTTCAAAAACTGGGTCACAAGGTCAAATCTTAGGTAAAAATCTTGTAAAAGCTCTAAATGTCATGGTTTTGATTGGATCTTGGCCAAACCTTGTCAGATTGTTTGTCTTAATGATATTAAGGACAAGTTCAAATATGGGTCACCTAGGGTCAAAAACCAGGTCACAAGGTCAAATCTTAGGAAAACCTTATTAACACTGTAGATGTCAAATTTTGAGCTTATCTTCACCAAACCTAGTCAGACTGTTTGTCTTAATGATATGTAAGACAAATTCGAACATAGGTCGTCTGGGGTCAAAAACTAGGTCACCAGTTCAAAACAATGTTTTAATGAGTGAACAGTGATTGTCATGTGAGCGATATAGGGCCATCTTGGCCCTCTTGTTTAATTACTTGGTACTTTTGTTAACCATCATGGGACAGTGTGTCATGCGAAAGAATTACAACAATATCTCCAAGGTCAAGGTCACACTTGGAGTTCAAAGGTAAAAAATTGCAATAAATTTGCTTGTACGGGCCGTAACTATGTCATTCATTGTGAGATTTTAAAATCACTTGGTACATTTGTTAACCATCATGGGACGGTGTGTCATGCAATAGAATTACGTCAATATCTCCAAGGTCATGGTCACACTTGAATATCAATTCTCAAAAATGGCCATAAATAAGCTTGTCTTTCAGTTATCTAATGCGGGATTTTAAATTAGCTGATCACCATCTTTACAATAACAAGCAACAAGCAATCACACGGATTATCACACAGATTTTGTACAACTAGAAGCCATACATCTGTGACAAGGTGGTATGAGGGGTATTTTAAGTCACTCTGAGGCAGTTCTAGTTGTATTCAATGACAATGATTATTTTTTTATCTCTAACCTTTTAGCCATGTGTTATCAAGTATATGTAGCATTTTGATTCATATTTTCATTGTTAAACATTGAAATAATGTACCACCAGCATTTTACAATGTTTATAATTTATTTAGCACAAGAATGATCATCAGTGAAGGATGATACAGGCCTTAAACTAATTGTCTTTACTCAAATGGCCACAAAAAGCAAAATGCCAAACCAATTTTATTTTTTTTGTTTTCAATAAACTATATTTGTCTGTAGATGGATAACTAAAGACTTCACATCTGCTTGTGATGTTGGTTGTGAATTGTATTTAAAACAAGTTTTGTTCATGCAAAATTTAAAAAAATTGCAAAAAATCAAAATTGACTGGTGAAAATCTTCATTGGAACAAAACATTTTCATAAAGCATTACATTACACTCCATTTTCTTTAAGAATGAAACAAGTCCATTACTTCATATGAGATCTTCCTGGTTATGTGATAAAGGTTCATGTAACTGTCCAAGTAGTTATATTGAAACTGCTATTTTATAAGACATGTACACAAAAAAAGGGATTCACTCAAACCTGTGAACTAAGGCCACCCTCTGGAAAGGCAATATGTGACCTTAATTGACGGCTGGCTTTATTTGGGGTCATTTTATTCTAAATTATCAATTTTGTGATTTTTGAAAGAATTACCTTTATTCATAGGGTGGTCTTAATTTGGAGGAGGTTGCTTACACAGGATTGACTGTAGACAGTACTACATGTATAATTATGGCTCGTCATTCCTATATTTCAGCATGGGATTTGTTCTGCATTCTGAGATTTGTTGTGGAGGGTCAAGGTCAGTGCCAAGTTTTGGACATGGCCACTCACATGGCCACTCGCATGGTCACTCGCACGGTCAGTCATATAATACTACAAGTGAAAATCAAAGGAGTCAGAATGTGCAAAGGTAAGGATATACATGTTCCCTGTAAGAATTGCTTTAACTATGTGTTATGGTAGAACATGGTTACAGTGAGTTCCTGGGTACGTGAAAAGGTATTTTAATTAATCTAGCTATATTTCACTTTATCCGAAACATAGAAATAAAGAAGGGTATGTTCCAGGAAAACTGAATTATGACTGTATCCAATTTTCACTATATTATCAGAGCTGGAAGCTGTCTAGACATCATAAGCTGAGGGTAAAAAATAATCCTTTGTTGATAATCTGAAGCGTCACAAAAAATATTCCTACTAATGTAATAGTTAATTTGAACCTTTCGCACAAATTCTCAAGAGTTTATTTTGCTAGTTTAAGAGTCAATATGCCATTTCAAGGGTCAAATGAGAGCTCTGAATTCAGAGTCCATTGTGACTGTGATTTCAAGATAGGTACATGTAGGTGGTTGAAATAGGACATTTTACAGATGTCTTAAGTTGAAATGAAAATGTGGATAACAGCTGTTGTATTACTCCTTTTTTTAAAACAAAACATAAAGCTTCATATAGATGTATATTTCTTTCTAAGGAGGACTGATCATTAACTACATTTTCAGAATGCTTTAATATTAATGCCCCTTTATAAAAAATAGTAGTCCGACTGTAGTCGGCCTCTGTAATTCCTAGGTTAAAATCAGATTTGTAGAATGGAACAGCAAACTGTGTTTTATCAGGTTGAAAGTGTAATGTGTGGGTTGATTTCTTACATGTTTATGTTGGAAAAGTTTCAGACTTAGGCCTAAGAAGATATTTGTTTCTGGCCACCTGACCTACCATAATATTTTCCAGAAACTCAAGACTTTTTATAAGGTCAAAGGAGCAGTACATCCACTTTCTCATTTTTTTACCTTTCCACATGCTTTCAAGAATATGACAAAAATGTCCTGGCCAATCTGCCCTATTTCTAATGGACCTGTTACCAGAAATAAACATGTCTTTTATTATGCAGTAGTTTATACATTGTTGAAGTTGACAGGTGCTTCATGGAAACAAAGGATAGAATTCTCTCCTAATGCATGTACTTGTTGTTTTGATATGTAAATGCCAGCATCCATGCACATGCACATTTATGGTTAAAGAATGATTGACATTCATGCACTGACATTTGTCATTTATAATTACACGTAGACACCAGCTGCTATTGTGTGAGCACTTAGTAAAGATAAAAATCTTCCTGTGTTCCTTTCATGCTTCCTCACAAGGGAAATTCGTCTGATTCTAAGTTGGATTTGAATTCACAGCAGTGAGAAGTTAGTGATTACAATGTACTAGACAAGGACCATAACCGCTTGATCATGTCGGTCTACCATTAATCATAATGTATAAATGTTACAGTAGTATTTCCTTCTAACATTCCTCGTGATCTCAATGCTTTTTTGTTTGGTTGGTCCAGTGGTTAGTGCACTGGACTTAAAACCTGACCATTTGGGTTTGAATCCTGGTTGCATCAGGTCAAAAATGTCACTGACACTATTCCTCCATACTGTATTTTCATTAGTTTTCGTTGGGCTCAATTTTCGTTTGTTTTACTAAAATGGCTATTTAGTGGGGACATAAATTCATGGATTTTTATTTTTGAAAAAAAAAAAACACTTATCTCTGCATTTAAATTTGTGGTGGTTTAATATCGTGGAGGAGCCTACCCATGAAATCCATGAAATTAAATCCCCAATGAAAATTAATGATTCTACAGTATATGGAGCGGTTGATGGCTCATTGTGGAGTTAGTCCAAGCCAAAGTACAGTCCTGGACAACTGTTGTGGTGAACTGACCACCTTATATAACTGATATTTGCTAAAACAGACATAAAGCCCACAGAACTGAAAACTATTTATCTTGATTAAAATTATACATACAAATTATCAGTAGATATTTGATGTGATTACCATTTGGTTGAATTGGAATGTAATGCAAATTCATTTTGATTTGCTTAAATTGTATGTGTGGCATTTTTAGCTTTTAGGATTGATGAATGTTCGGCATCTGGCCACAATTAGTTTAATTACACTCTAGCATCCACGGCTCCTGACCAATCATAATCAAACTTGGTCACAATGTATATGGCCACAATGTCTCGGCGAAGTCCGATTTTGTCCATAATCAGACATAGCCGAGACATTGTGGCCATATGTACATTGTGACCAAGTCTGTCGTCGTGTCGTCAAACTTTTACCTTTTGAACACCCTAGGGTCCACATTTTTAGCTCAATTTTCACAAAACTTGGTCTGAATGTTAATACCGACAAGATCTCGGACGAGTTCAATAATGGGCCATTTTGGGTCAAAAACTAGGTCACCAGGGCCAAATAAGGGAAACCTTGAGAACACTCTAGAAATCTTCATGAAACTTTGTCAGAATGTTTTTCTTTATAATATCTTGGATGAGTTTGAACATGGGTCATCTGGGGTCCAAAAAAGTAGGTCGCTAGGTCAAATCTTATGAAAAACCATGTTAACGCTGTACATTTCACTGTTATAATTGGATCTTCACGAGACTTTGTCAAATTGTTTGTTTTAATAGTTAATACTATAAAAGTCAAGTACAAATATGGGTCATCTGGGGTCAATAACTAAGTCACTAGGATAAATCTTAGGAAAAGTTTGTTAACACTGTTGATGTCACAGTTTTGATTGGATCTTTATGAAACGCTATCAGAATGTTTGCCTCAATGATATGTGGGTCAAGAATGAAATTTGGTCAGCTGGGCTCAAAAACTATGTCATTAGGTCAAATCTTTGGTAATGACCTTGTTAAAGCTCTAGATATCACAGTTTTAATTGGATCTTGACCAAACATTGTCAGATTGTTTGTCTTAATGATAATAAGAACAAGGTCAAATATGGGTCACCTAGGGTAAAAAACTAGGTCACAAGGTCAAATCTTAGGCAAACCTTATTAACACTGTAGATGTAAAATTTTGATTGGATCTTCACCAAACCTTGTCAGAATGTTTGTCTTAATGCTATGTAAGACAACTTCAAACATGGGTCAATCTGGGGTCAAAAACTAGGTCACTTGGTCAAATCTTAAGAAAACCTTGTCTACGCTGTAGTTGTCATGGTTTTGATTGGATGATTGTCATGTGAGCGATATATAGGGCCATCTTGGCCCTCTTGTTATTTTCATGAACATATGTTGTGTTCAAGAGACATTTAGCAGTATTATTATTATTTGTACTGTCAAATTCTGCGTCTCTATTGAATTTTGATTGCCTTTAAATATCCTCCATTCAATTAATTCTTGTTACATGTCTTGTTTAAAGCCTTTTTTGTGTGTTGATTATCATGAGAATATAGGAAAACACTAGTATATGTCATTTGAATGCTTTGAAATGATGAACGGCATGAAGATTGTTCAGATGCTTCACTGTTCCATTCAAAAGATCGCAATAAATGTATTCACGTGCACATATGTTTTCGAAAGCTGATGTGGATGTGTAGGAATGGATATAGATTTTTGATAAACTGATGTTGTTATTATTTGTTTAAAATGATGAAAGGAAAAAAATACAATTAAAGAAGTCATTATTTTTCTACTTTTTATCGCACATGTGTTGTATTGATCTTTAATATGATAGAAGGCTGGTAATTTGTGTTTATAATAAAGGGAATCTTTATTGTGGCCCATACCTGTTAATTAAAACTTTATGCTTAAGTCACAAGCTTGTGACCTTTCTTGTGTAGTAATGAAATCATGATTGTAAATCATATTATTTGAACAAATGAATTTATTACAATCATTTGTTAAATTTTAAACCTGATAGGAATGTATTTCTTCATATCTGATCTGGTAAATGCCATCTGAACAAAAAGACATCATGTATAAATGTATTCTCTCTAAAGCTCTAAATCTTTTATATCTATCATTATGTCTGGTTGTATGCTGTTAACATCGTAAATCTTTCCAGTAAATTATTATTACTTGTGTAGTGTGTCAATACCTGGCTATTTTATTTACCAAACATTTTCTAATATATGCCCCTTGGGATTGTACATTTAACAGGTAAATTTTTTTCAATTTGTCAAGTTGTTCATCTGGCAATCTGTAGGGGACATTGGCTATGATTTTAAAGACTATTAAAAAGTGTAATTGCTAGTGATAGATGGGTCTTTAATGACCCTAGCTTACTTCCATTGGTTACTAGGTTTATTAGATTATTATCTTCACAGAGAATGACTGTGTTTTGGGGATTGCCATAATTCCTAAACTGAAGACATCCAAGTTTCCAACCAAATACTGTTTTCTTTGCCAACATGTACCTCGAGCGTGTCACTTTTTTGTTTTGAAAGCTAAGCTTTTCCATAGCGATCATTTTAGAATGGTATGGTATAAATTTTAGAAGGGGCAGTCATTGTGGAATCGTGTGGTAAAAGTTGATACTGGTAGATTAAGCAATGAAAATAAGAAAGAAGTAGATAGTCCAGAAGTGATAGCTAGGAGGGGAGGTTGGGTTTAATAAAGCATCTAATCTGATTTGCTTTACTCTTCAATGTTTTTTTTATAATGCTGTGGTGTGTATCTTTTCTCTATTATAAAATCTACGCTTTTCAGGTCACCAAGTTATTCGACATCTGCTCGAGCAGGAAGTGGTGGAAGTTATCAGCCTTTACTGGCACATGATGACGATGATGATAACCTGCAGATGAATGATTGTACTACCGAGATTGACGAGGGCAACGATCATTCAAATAAACCACATCCTAAGAATATCAATGTTCGAGCAGCCTTTATACATGTTATAGGAGACATTATACAAAGTTTAGGTGTCTTGTTAGCATCCATTATTATAAAAATAAAGGTAAGAATGTATTTCATTACCAGCTGGCTTCTTTTTCATAAGGCATAAACATTGTTCTGATTTCCACTAATTCAACAGACCCTTTTTTCTGCTGATCCTACATTTATTTTAGTCTCATTATTGTTTTCCATGCCAACAATTCCTTTTTCATATGGACTATTCCTCCAAACTAAAAAGATACACTTTTTGAAAAAAGTAAGTTCTACTGACTTATAATTTATGTTAGCCGAACCAAGATATATTATTATTTTGGCCCAAACTGAGATCATGAAATGAGTGTCTATGAATTATGAAAGGAACATTCCAGGATTTTCAACTTAACCATAACCATTTCTTGTACGTTCATAATTACATCCCCACATATGAAATATATTGGGGCTATATTGGATTCACGCTTGACGGTCGGTCAGCAAGAGGGTCGGTCCGTGAGGATTTCAGTGAAACTTCACAGAAGTGATCAATAGTAAGCCTAGTTGTGCATGCTGAAGGCTAAAGTTATAGCCCTTTGTTTTTTATACAGTATTTACAATTTTGTCCGGACTATTTCTCATTAACCACTAACAGGAATTTAATGAAACTTCACGGAAGTAATCAGTAGTAAGTCTAGTTATGCATCCCTAAATCATTTTTTATTGGATTGATTTCACTGAGTTATAGCCCTTTGTTTTTTATAAAGTATATACAATCTATAGGCATATTTGTCTGGACTATTTCTCATTAACTACTGATAGGAATTCAATGAAACATCACAGAAGTGATAAGTAGTTAGCCTAGTTGTGCATGCATTAAGTTTGTCTTGTTTGGTTAAATATTCCCTGGGTTATGACCCTTTGTTTTTTTTATATAGTGTACATGTATATACAATATCCCAGCAACCACTCATAAGAATTCAAGGAACTTCAAAGAAGTTATAAAAAGTAAGCCAAGTTTGCAATAACCAGATTTTGTTTGGATTAATTTTCAGTGAGTTGTGGCCCTTTGTTTTATACAATAGGTATATTTTGTCCAAACTATTTCTCAGCAACTACATGCAGGAATTCAGTGAAACTTCTTGGAAGTAGTTTGCTATATGTGCATGTCCAACATTTTGTCCAAGTAAATTTTCATAATTTATGGCCCTTTGTTATTTTTTATATAATGAATATTTAGAAATTGGTCAGGATATTTCTAAGCAACAATTTGCAGGTATTAAAAAAATGAAAATGTGTTATATTTTCCTTTGTAAAATGTAACAATAACTGTGTCAAGGCGGCATCTGGGGGTATTCATCACCTTTAGTGATAGTTCTAGTTTTTCTTTAGGTTGAAGATTTGACTCTTCCTTCCAAAGTTTGATAACACTTTATGTTATTCCTGGAATTATTTTTTAAAAATGTCTTATTTTCTAGCCAGAAGAAAAGTACAGATTAGCTGATCCTATTTGTACATTTCTGTTCTCATTATTGGTGTTACTGACGACAATAAATGTTCTTCGAGATACTCTTAGAATAATACTAGAAGGTAAGCATAATCAAATATAAATTTCGCTCAAGCTGTGATGTCAAGCTGTGTCCACAATGATATCCGCTCTCTTATTCAAAAAGTTTTATTCGGATCCTCACCAAACTTAATGGAAATGTCTATGGCCATGATATCTTGGTCAAGTTCGATAACCAGCCCACTCGGCCCAGGCACTTTTAAGTTATTACATTACAAATTTCCAATTTCCCCTTGGTGATTATGATGGTAGTCATGTGCATTGGGAACAAGTTTAGAAACATGATTAATTTAAATGTGTCTTTGTTTTAAGAATTGATGACACTAAAATGTTGATGCAGTATTTCAGATTTTTAAATGTTGACTCAAATTGGTTTAAGTTTAATGACTTTAACTGCCAATGTCATACATGTGTATGCTGGCAATGTGAAGATCGTATCAGAATATGTTGTAGATGTGTTTGTTTCAATCTTTTTACAGCTGTACCCCGTGATGCTGATTATTACTCCATAAAATCTAGCTTCCAGAAGATAGAAGGTGTTAGGGCTGTGCATGGTTTAACTATATGGTGTCTAACACTGGAGAAAAATGCTCTTGCTGTTCATCTTGCAGTTGGTAAGTTAATGTTCTACATGTTGTGCGTTTTCTAACCACAGTCAAACCTGTAACAACAACAAAGGAGTGAAGCGGAATACATGACAAAGACAAGGGTGTTTTACCAATTTATTGCTTCGACTAGTTTCGACTACACAGTAGTCTTCATTTATTTAGTCAAACCTGTAAAGAAAGGCCACCATTGGAAGAGATATAATGTGGCCTTTATTGACAGATGCTTAGAGGTCATTCTCTTTCTAAAAATCACGTTTTATTGAATGACCTTTATTCACTTTGTGGTCTTTATTTGGAGATGACGGCTAACACTGGTTTGACTGTATTCAGAAGTAGTTGATGGTGAGAGGTCCAATATATGGGAGAGAATCATCTGGGTTGAAAAACTACATCACAGGTTCAAAACAATGTTTTAATGATTGAACAGTGATTGTCATGTGAGCGATATAAGGCCATCTTGGCCCTCTTGTTTTAGTTAGTAAGATTGGCCCATTACTACCAAATGGGTATATCGTAAGATTTAGGGCAGTATAACTTTGGATTGTGTTTGTTAGTTTTCAGCGTCAAGGTCACTATAACTAAAAATTTGATAACTGTTCCTGCTAAATTATATGTCAAAAAACAGTTTGGTTGTATCTTCAATTAATTTTGTTTATCGACATGTTTGGTTACCATAGTGTCCAGTTTCCTATTTTTCTCTGTATCAAAACATGAGTTATAAATCTTGGGCACTTAATTGTTCATTTCAATTTAGTTGAACTTCATCATCTGGCAATTTCTTTTCCACATTTGTGGCAAGTTGGCTTTGTGTGGCTGGTTTAGTGAGAATGACACTTCTTATCGGTACGGTTTTGTTACAAATTGATTAACATGTATTATGAATTCATTACCAGTATTTGTTGATGATTAAAATGCTTTTTCTGTTATTTTCAGATGTTACAGCAGACCATAAACAAGTATTATATGAGGCAACGAGGATGCTGAAAAGAGAGTACAGTTTTCTACATTCCACAATACAAGTTGAAGATCATAAGCCAACAATTATGGCTAAATGTACTTCTTGCCAAGAATTAAGAAAATAATCGCCGTTAAATGTCAACCTGCTCGATTAATAACATGTGTTTTGTTGCTGTGCACCTACATATTTTAAATATATTTTCAAATTACATGTACAGTTAAGCCTGGTTGTATTCTATGCCTTGACATAAACATCCTCCCCTCTGATGGGCAACCAACCACATCCCTTTTCATAACATATCACAATATGTAATACAGGCAACCTGTGTAAACAGTCACCTCTGAAGAAAGGCCACCCTGTGAATAAAGGTCAATCATTTAAGACAGTCATTGATTACTTAAAACCAATTTCCTCCAAATAAAGGCCACCTTTCAATAAAGGCTACTGGTATGACACAAATATCATTTTAAATCTTACTTTTATAATCCATTTAGATCTTATGTATTTATTCATAGTTTTTATGAATACTCAGAGAAGTTATTGGTAAATTTGATACTAAAGTATTTATGATGTTATATACATAAATTTGAATTTTATTTATCTCAGTAAGTTTTATTTTCATGTATCTTTTTAGCTCACCTGGCACAGAGTGCCAAGGTGCGTTTTTAGGATCGAGCTATGTCCGTGGTCAACAATTTCTTTAAAAATATCTTCTCCTAAACCACTGGATCAATTTCAACAAAATTTCACAAGTGTGTTCCTTGCTTGAAGTTTACCAAATTTGTTCAAAGAATTCCATTCCGTGCAGAACTCTGGTTGCCATAGCAACTGGAAGGATTTTTTTGAAAATCTTTAAAAATCTTCTTCTCAAAAACCAGAGGACATAGAGCTTTGATATTTCATGTGTATCATTGCCTTGTAGACCTCTACCATGTTTGTTCAAATTATTGCCCTAGGGTCAAAATTGGCTCTGCTCCGGGTGTCACTTGAAATATGTAGACTTGTATACTAGGGACATTTAAAAAATCTTCTTGTCCAAAACCATGAGGCCTTGGGCTTAGATATTTGGGATGTTGCATTTTCTTGTGGATCTCTACCAAGTTTGTTCAAATCATGGCCCTATGGTCAATATTGGCTCGGTCCTGGGGGTCAGTTGATTACAACATCTAATGAACAGTCGGGGTAGATACCTCTTTTACCATGTCAAATACCTTTCCTTGATTTAATTATCCCTTAGTGTTACAATGCAGGTGAGCGATATAGGGCCATCGTGGCCCTCTTGTTTCAAGGTACTGATGAGTTGAGTGACATTTTTTGTCCTATTTGGTGTAAATTTTGCTGTTATACAACTTATTGATGTGTAATGTAATATTGTGCATCAAATGTTATATAGTTTTTATAGTTCAATTCCTTATTTTCGACAGAGCCAAAGAATTAGTAAACAAACGTTAACAATATAAAAAGCAGAAAACTTGGTGATGATGACTTCTTGGGGCACCTGGATATTGTTTCAACAATATAAAAAGCAGAAAACTTGGTGATGATGACTTCTTGGGGCACCTGGATATTGTTTCGTAGCCATAATTTAGTATATAGATACCAGAACTATGAAAAAGAATTTCTTTTTTCAGTTTCATACAGTTTAATTTTTGTTAACATTACATGCTAGTACAGAAGACGAAAAAGTCTTGACTTAAGAAGTTCTTGTTAAAATTGCCTGAAAACGTCTTTGGGTCAGGTGTATTTTTAAAGAGTTGGTCGTGTACTGCAAACCAACAATTTTTTAAAGATGGCCTTAAAAGCTCTTTTCCTTGCAATTAAGAGACTTTTGAGATTTTAATGCTGAAAAAATATAATCTTACCAAAGATATGTCTTTGAAAAATTACTTCGCTATGTTCTTTAAATCCATGTACACTGCACGTACTCATGTTTTACAGTATAGATAAATAATTCCATCATGCCAAAATATTTGTTTTTAGAGCACTCAACTGTGTGTACATGCAGTACAAGTAATTGATTGTTGGTGTTTTTAAGGTATTGAGTTAAAATTGTTTTACATATGCTTTAATATATGATTAGTTTTCTGTGAAAACTAAATGCATCATTTTTAAGGCACCGGCATCTATGATATCGGGGCATATGGTGTTTGTCCTGTCCCTCCGTACAAGGTTAAGAAGATTTAACGGTTTTGTCTAGCAACAATACTGCTTGCTACAACACTTTGATACTTATACAGTTGTTGCGTATGATCATTCTCAATTCACCGGTATCAAGCAATCCCACTTTGACCTTAACTTAATTTTGACTTAGAATGATTCTGTACCAGGTTATGTAGATTTTACCATTTCATCTAGCACCATGGAATATTGCTTGGTAGAACACTTTGATACTTCTACAGTTTTTGCATAATTATGATCATTCTCAATCCACCCGTTTCAAAAAATCCCACTTTGATCTTGACCTGAACTTTTTTTGGACTTAGAATGATTCTGTACTAGATTAAGTAGATTTTGCGGAACACCATTTACTAGAACACTTGAATACTTACATGTATGTAGTTGTTGCGTATGACCATTCTCAATCCACTTATAATTATCAAACACCAATTTTGACCTTGACCTTGTTCAAATGGGCTATTGCTTCACAAGCATGCCACCGGGGGGAATGCGTTTATTGAACACAACGTCTTATTCTTTGTAATCAATTTGCATGTATAATGTACCCAAGTTTTTGCAATATTGAGGACAATCTCGTTCCTCAAATCTCACTTTCATGTTTGCAGTATTCTCAACTTATTTTGAATAGTGAACAATGAAATTTTTCATCCTAAATGTTTCGAGAATAAAATTCAGATTGTATCTCAAGGACTGTTCTCAAGTTTTATTAAAGAGTGGTCAGTTAAAAACTGATCATACTCAATTCACCAAATGCTGTTCAAATCATTGAATGACATGTTGCCCAGGCTAGTATATAATTACGCTTCAGAGACCACTCAGCCATAAAGCTCCCTACATCAATTAATTAACAATGATTAATAATCAAATGTATCTTTAAGAATGATTTTTTGTATAGGAAAAAAATCTCATGCAGTTGTTTCAGCATTTATATTATGGTATTATCACATATCATGAATTTACACTAGTCTGCATATTGTTATATCATATGTCACATCATAATTATGTATATTCATATTTCCTGTAGTGCTTAGCTCAAGCAGTCTTCAAAATAGTATAACGATATTGTCGGACAACCTGTCACAAAAAAATAATTCAAAGACTGTCAAGAACAACAGTGTAAGCTGTATGGAGATTAGGTTCCAACCCTGGACTTGTCACATGTTTCTTGTGAAAAATTAATTTGTAGACTTTTAGATTGCTAATTATTCAACATTCTAAGGTTACACAAATTTTGTGCGTATAATGATATCACACTAACACATTTTATTTGTATGCCCCCGTATCGATAGATCGGGGCATATTGTTTTTGGCCTCTCTGTTTGTCTGTTTGTTTGTCTGTTTGTACCAAACTTTAACCTTGCCTATCAAATCAAAACGCCTGCACCTACATCCATCAAACTTCATATGTAGGTTCCTCATGACAACCTCTACAGGACCTGTGCATTTTCAGGTCAGTAGGTCAAGGGCACAGGGTCATTGTGTTTAAAAAAAATCCGACGTTTTTTTAGGATACTACTACTACATTTTTCATGGGATTTTGACGAAACTTTCACATACTTGTTGTTACCAAGAACCCCCACACATATATTCCGAGTTTTGTGATTCGATCATTTTTGACGGAATTATGGCCCTTTGTTTATTTTGTGTGATTGTAACAGCGAAATACTCTTGTTTCCTTGTTTTCTCAAGGGATTTTGATGAAACTTTCATGGAACTATTGTTATCGAAATACCCAATGCATGTTATAAAAGTTTTATGATTCGATACATTTTGACGGAATTATGGCCCTTTGTTTCTTTTGTGCATATGTAATATATAGAGAAATACTCTTTTGTTTGCAACTTATTCTGTATTTCTCATGGGATTTTTACCAAACTTTGTTAGAACTATTGTCACCATGTTCACCAGCACATATTGTTAGGGTTTTGTGATTCGATCATTTTTAGCAGATTTACGGCCCTTTGTTTGCCTGTACCGAAATTTAACCTTGCCTATTAAATCAAAACGCTACCACCTGCAATCATCGAACTTCATATCTTGGTTCATCATGACAATCTCTACAGGACCTGTGCATTTTCAAAAAGGGCAACCGGAGGGGGCATGGTGTTTATAAAACACATCTTGTTTATTATAAAGTTACATATGTTTCGGCTGGTAAGCATTCATTAGTGATAATAAAAATATAACAGAACAAGTTGGAAGTGAAATGACATCACAAAATATAATGTGCGCAACACCTTTTTTTACAAATTTCGTGTGAAATATTTTCTAGTAACTGTTATCAACATTGTTTTAAACAAATGTCTATCCACATTATAGATTATAATCTTTCAGTTTATGTAAATAAAGAAAACGAGTATTAATTCAATGTCCACACTCAATAACAAAATGGCAAATTTATTCATGTGTGAGGATAATCATAATTAGCTGGTATGATGTTGTTATAGGATTAACAAATTATCCGATGTGTACTAGCTTCTTGTGTTTGAATGTTATGATATTTGAATGATCATTGTATTTTATTTTTCTTAAAGTAGTTTTAATGCGATGAATGTGTACATATTATGTATTTTGAAAATGTTATTTGTTTTTACAACTTTATTTTGTGTTATTTTACTCAGAAATCCATTATTTGTGAAGGTGTATGGTACTCTTTGAGAATGTAAATAGTTGAAATTTTAGATATAAAAGAGCTTTGTATATTTATTAGTTGTTATTAGCATTTGAATTGTCATTGACTTAAGTGTTCGTTATTTAACTACAGTATAATCCCCGAAAACCGGACTCCCTCAGAACCAGAATTCTCTGAAAACCAAACAAATTTTGAAGTCCTACTTTCTTGCAATTTATCAAAAATTCTCAGGAAAAAAAGAATTTTCCGAAAAAACAGGACTTACTGCTCAGTCTGGATGGGGTCCGGTCTTCAGTGATCTTACAGTGAGTATTTACTTACCGGTAAATACTGGTAGAATTATTTAATGCTAGTCCATAAATCTATCAATATATTACAGTTCTTTGTTAATTTTTTTTTCTTTGAATAATGCTACTAATCCAGTTCCTCTACAAAGTGTATTTATTGTTTAGGACTTATCTTTATTTTGTGTGTGCTTTGTTTGTATAGGTCATAAAATTAGAGATTGATGTCATTCTCAAATTTTGTTTTCATTGTTCTTAAGGTGTTAAAAATGTTTGTTTCTAGTTGCATGCTCATTAAAATTTTGAAAGTGTGTGAGCGAAAAAGGTAAAAAGCGAGACAGTGAATGTACCATTCTTCAGACCTTATAAAAAGTCTAGGGTCAAGAGGGAAAATATGGGTAGGTCAGGTAAGTAGAAACAAACGGTTATTTTTATGGCTATTAATTAATTTTAATGCAACTTTGTAACTACATGTACTTTAAAAACACCAGTTACATGTAGTATACACATTCATTTATCAAAACTAGGGCTGTGGATCGTTGGGTAAGTGGCGATCTGATCTAATCCATGATTCAACACTTACGACAAGGACTTATTTGACTTATATCCACAAATTGAATCACAAATCTTTTGTTATCAAGTAACCCATCTAAAACTTCAAAATTGCTGTCCTAAAATTGTTTTAGAAATAATGAAGTAAATCAATATAAATTGTTTTATGGCTTAAATTTATACATACTCTCTTCCAGTTATTTGATTTATCAGCATCATTATCTTAAGAACCGATTGGACATCTTGGCAAACAAGGTAGTCCGTGATGAGACAAGATTTTTTCAGAGAAAATGAAATTTTAAGAACAAAGAATACACTTTTAATATGTTAAAAAACAAGATCACGAACCACGATCTTAGTAATGACAATTATTCATACTTGATTTTTCAATTTGATTCGTGAACACCCCCCGAGTACTCGGATACTCGCCACAGCCCTAATCAAAACAAATATCTGGAGAAAAGAAGCCAGCTAGGTTTCAGAAGGTCAGTGGTTATACCCAGATGTAATTCTGGGGTCATACTCCACTGTTGAAGATGGATAAAAGGGGACACTAAATGACCCTGGCTGTTGATGTGATGTTAAATCCCTGTAAAAAAAACCCTAAAATTTATTATTTCTATAATAGATTGATTGCAAGCTTTGTAATCTTGTTAACCGGTCTTAATGTATTGTGAAATAACAAATTGAAAAGAATTACTTCTTAGTATGAAAAGTAGTTTTGTATATATGTGATAACAAATTGCCAATTAACTGCATCCTGTGATTAGTGAAGCCCTTGGCGTTTCCATGCAAATGATTTCACATTTGTTATTTCTCTTAGTAAGCATGAATTAGTGCATTAGTAAAAGTTTTCAGGTTTTTACCTGAAATTCAGCCTTTTAACGTCCGAAAATGTCATTTGTTCAACTCACATTAATTCAGTGAGAAATTTTGGATGGGGCGGGTACTCTAGATGGTCGTATGCTGATACTGTCGGTTATTACGTATTTTGTTAACTGTGATTTTCATGCCTAACTTTTGTTAAATTTCAAACTTTTACCCCTGTTGGTGTTATGTTTCACATTGATTAATATATTGAATTGTTTAGTCCAGATTATTATGGAAGCTAGTGTGCACAATTTTTGTTGTTTGTTTAAAGTTATTGGTGTCTCAATACTTAAATTACCCTGTCTACATATTAAAGTTCAATTAATTTAATAATTTACAATGTAATTATGTCATTGGTCTCAATTCTCTCAAAGTATATGCAACTTATGCTGAAGTTTATTGTAATTTGTTAAATTGAAATTGTTGCTAACTTTATCAAATAAATTTTGATAAAATAAAAATGAATATTATTATATACCCATGTAATGCTCTTATATTTTAAGTAGATTTTGTGTTATACATATAATATATGTAAACAGACTTTTTAAAATATCTTTTAATACACAGTGTGGATACTGTGTGCAGTTTTTTATGCCCCCCGTATCGATAGATCGAGGGGCATATTGTTTTTGGTCTCTCTGTTTGTCTGTCTGTTTGTACCAAACTTTAACCTTGCCTATAAAATCAAAACGCTTGTACCTACATTCATCAAACTTCATATGTACATTGTAGGTTTCTCATGACAACCTCTACAGGACCTGGGCATTTTCAGGTCAAGGTCATGGGGTCATGGTGTTTTAAAAAATCGTACATTTCCTTTAGGATACTACTCCTACATTTTTCATGGCATTTTGACGAAACTTTCACAGACTTCTTGTTACTAAGAACCCAGCACATATATTCCGGGTTTTGAGATTTGGTCATTTTTGACGGAATTATGGCCCTTTGTTTATTTTGTGCATTTTCAAGTTAAAGGGCACCCGGAGGCGGGGGGGGGGGGGGGGGGCATTGTGTTTTTGAAACACACCTTGTAGTTTAATATTTTAGTTTCCTGTTGTTAAAAATCATGAAAAATGTATTGACAACTACTTATTTTCATCATCTTTTGTCACTGGAGTTGAAAATCACTGGGACAGGCAGGGCCATTTGATGACTTCAATTCTCTTGCTACAAATAATAATACAAGTATGCTTGGATTTCATCATGTGTGCATCATATATCTTCCTTTAAAATACAAATACTTTGTGTGTTTACCATCAATCACATAAATAAATATACTAGAATAAATCTTACCATTTATTTCCTTCTTTGTTTTTAGCTCACCTGGCATAGAGTGCCAAGGTGAGGTTTTAGGATCGAGCTATGTCCGTAGTCGTCCATCCGTCCGTCGTCAACAATTTCTTTAAACAACATCTCCTCCTAATCAAACCACTAGGTCAATTTCAGCCAAACTTCACAGATGTGTTCCTTGAATGAAGCTCTACCAAAGTTGTTCAAAGAATTTCATTCTATGTAGACCTCTGGTTACTATGGCAATCAGAAAGATTGTTTTTGAAAATCTCAAAAGTCTTCTTCTCAAAAACCAGAGGACCTAGACCTTAGATATTTAGTGTGTAGCATTGTCTAGTGGACCTCTACCAAGTTTGTTAAAATTATTGCCCCAGGGTCAATATAGGCACCACCCGGTGGGTCACTTGTTTTATATAGGCTTATATAGGAAATTTAAAAAATCTTATCCAAAACCACAGGGCCTAGAGCTTAGATATTTTGTATGTAGCATTGTCTTTATGGCTGCAGGGTCAAAATTGGCCCGGCCCCGGGGGTCACTTGATTTACATAGGCTTATAAAGGAAAACTTAAAAAATCTTCTTGTCCGAAAGCACAGGGCCTAGAGCTGAGATATTTGGCTAATGGAACTTTACAAAGTTTGTTCAAATTATTCCCCTGGGGTCCAAATTGTCTCCGCCCCTTAGGTAACTTAATTTTACATAGACTTATATAGGGAAATTAAACAAGAGGGCCATGATGGCCCTATATCGCTCACCAGGTAAAAAGAGTCATAGAGAAAATCATCATGAGCCTTTGTAAAATTAACTGACCAGGGAGCGGGGCTAATTTTGCCCATAGGGCAATAATTTAAACAAAATTTGTTGATGTCCACTAGACAATATGCTACGTATGAAATATGTAAACTCTAGGACTTGAGGTTATGGACAAGAAGATTTTTTAAATTTTCCTAAACAGATTAGAGTAAACCCCAGGGTAGGGCCAATTTTAAACCCTGGGGCAATAATTTGAACAAACTTGTTAGAGGTCCACTAGATAATGCTACATACAAAATATCTAGGCTCTAGGCATTGTGGTTTCAGCCAAGAATTTTTTTTTAATTTTCATATATAATATGCATATATGAATCAAGTGACCCCTGGGCCGGGGCCAATTTTGACCCTAAGACAATCATTTGAACAAACTTGGTAGAGGTCCACTAGACAATGCTACACACCAAATATCTAAACTCTGGGCAATGTTGTTTCTGACAAGAAGATTTTTATAAGATGAATTTACCTGTAAATTCTTCTCACAGCGATCACGCAGACTGAATTTCAACACTGCTCTGTACAGTAATCTTAGGGAGCGCTTCGTACTACATTTGTTTCTGTCTTTTTCGTCACTCGCTAATGGAGCGATACTGCACGCAATCCAAACACTCATCCACACACAGTCACCAAGCAAATACCATCGAAGCTGTTACTATATCGATTTTCTATTTCTAGCGTTTAGGGGAAACTTCATATACGCACTCTATCGGACACTTATCTATTTTTAGCGTAGTATAATCTACTGTACCTGGTATCATTTTGACACGAACAATGACAAAGAAATATGACAAATAACCTTGATGCAGTCATCAATGGGTCCCTAATTATTATCAAATTTTAATGTCACCCAGAGTTTTATGGTGCCGCAATGTTTTTACAGCTGACACGTGTGACAAATTTCCATATCGGGGCGGGACTTATTTATTGAAGAACAATATGACTGTACCAATCAAATCAATTTGGATACCTTTCCCTTCGAAATATCGCCGATTTTTATTCCAAAAATTATAATTTCCAAGATTCCATGAACAAAAATATTTCGTCTATTATTCAGTAAATGTTGTATAAATACCATGTAAACACAAAACGAGTCACGCGCTGATCACTCGACGTATCATGAACACAGAAGTCTGCAAGCACACGGTTCGTTTTTGACATCAATTATGCTAGGAGATTTGTCGAAACAGACGTAAATATTATCCTTTATTCCGTATCATCAAACAAATTTGATGCAGTAAAAGTCATATAAGACCGCTTTACTCGTCTTTGATGTAAAACAATATTCAAGTCACAAAGACTCGCCGCGATTAAGGGTGATCACTCATGAGCTTTTGTGATACAAAGCAGTCTTGCAAAATGTCGTAAAATTTCAAGTTGAAATTATTAATTTTTTCTAATGTAGTCAACAATGTTATTTAAATGCATAAATAATTTCAAAGTGGCATTTTCCTCATCGCGAAATTTTACTGCTTTTACGACATCCGACCAGATTACGGCAGTCAATTTAGTTTGTCTGTATATATACAACAACCATATGCCATTTAGTATTTATCAGTTAAAGTTTGTTAAATTTTGTATGAATACACTTATATAACCTGGTTTGCAAATATATTGTTATTAAAAATTGTAAAAAACATTGTTTATTTATTTTTAACGTTCATATCGAAATATTTGCTGTTGTAAAACGGTGGGTGGGGTAAGTTTTCATCAAGTTTAGCATTATGAACACATATCCGTTGATAAATATTCATCCAAAATTCATACAAGTCCATCAAATATTGTTTCTGATTATGCATATGTGGTTATTTATACAACATGCAGTGGTTTTGTCTTGAAAGAGGTCATTAACTAAGGAAATATCCAGTTTTTGCTGAAAAGAAAAGCTTAGAGACCTAACATTTCACATGATAACTTTCTTATATGAACATGGACATGTGCTTTTCATGTCATATTTTTAATTGGTGTTTAACCTACTTCAGCATAATCAATGTCATTCAAAATTCTTGTTACTCCTTCAATACGTAAAAAATGTATAAACATTATTCACAACCCCTTATTTTTTAGCCATTTTATAGATCTTAATTTGGTAAATAACTCAGTGTTTGAAATAGTACACAGTCAAGAAATAGGCATAAAGTAGACATTTAATGCTTTAAGTTTCTTCCACATTCAGGCTGTGATACAACCAGTACATTATTTAAGTGATTTGGTTAATATTTACTGAAATATTTGTTTTTTTATCTACCCACACCCCTTTTTCAAAACCATTATTAGGAAAATTACCGATTTTGGGTATATCACTAAAAAGTAATTTTACGAAAAAGTTAAATCATGGACATGTACTTTTCATACTAAAAACTGAATGACAACATGTTATTCTTCAAAATTAAATAAGAATCGAAACATCCTTGTTACAAGAATATTTTTCGATTTCACGAGTGATCACCCTTAAGTCGGCAGAACACTTCCAGTATATAATTATCAAAATAATGCGTCACCTTGGTGTTTTATGACCCCCTTCGAATTCCAATATTTTTTTATCTGGCACGTGCTACGTATTTGAACATTTAATCTACGTGGGTGGTCTTGCAATTGAAGATCAGTCAAAAAACATAGCCCACCACATTTAACATGCCAAATTATGATCAGCTAGGTCAAAGTTTTTGTACTATGGTACACTTTCACAACCTCTGATTGTTTTAAAAACATCCTTTGTACTTGACACATTTATCAGACACTCTGTCTGAGTCACGATGACCTTGATTGCTGGACATAAATTCCTGAACGTGCACCGTCAATCACTGGCACTGAGCCAAGTTTCACCTTTGCACATTTACATGTATTTAATCTTGAATGTAAAGTATTGATTTTTACAGCCCAAAGCATAATTTAGTGGAGTTCGCAATAACAATTCTTGCTTTAAGATTTTTTATTGTATGTCTTACAGTAAACAGAAATGGCAAATTTAAGACTAGAAGCCCAAGGGCAACATGTCGAGCCCCTGTTTAGCCAGCTTGTGATCTTGACCTTCGAACTACAAGTATGGGTGATATTCATGACACATCATTTCATTGAAGTAAACTTTTATACAAATTTATTTAAAAATCCTTGAATGCAAACAGAAGTTACAGCCCAGACAAGGAAAATATATTTGACCGAATGTGTAATCTTGACCTTTGACCTATAAAAATCTGGGTGTTGCCCAAGGCACATGGTCGCATTGTATTATGGCAAGTCGTTTTTAAATAATTCAATGCATAAGGGAGACACAGCCCTGACAAGGTGTATAATGATTATTTTTTATGTTTGACCTCTAAGTGTGACCTTGAGCTAGAGACCTGGATCTTGCGCACTGCACACCGCCCCATGGTGTTTAACAATAATGCCAAGTTATCTTAAAAAGTTTCTATGCATAAGGGAGATACAGCCCGGACAAGGTCTATAATGCTCATTTTAGATGTTTGACCTCTAAGTGTGACCTTGACCTTTGAGCTAGAGATCTGGATTTTGCGCACTGCACACCGTCTCATGGTGTTTAACAATATTGCCAAGTTATCTTAAAAAGTTTCTATGAATCAGGGAGATACAGCCCGGACAAGGTCTATAATGCTCATTTTTGACGTTTGACCTCTATGTGTGACCTTGACCTTTAAGCTAGAGACCTGGATTTTGCGCACTGCACACCGTCTCATGGTGTTTAACAATTATGCCAAGATATTTTAAAAAGTGTCAATGCATTAGGGAGATACAGCCCGGACAAGGATCCGGACGGACACACTAACTAACTCACTCACTCACTAACTAACTAACTAACATACAGACACGCAACCGCCATTGTGGCGACTAAGTCGAGCTCACCGCAGGCGGGCTCGACAAAAAAGGATGATGAAAAACACGGACTTTTCAGTTTGTACACATTATATTGCCCAATAACCTGTATGAAGACAGTGTACCAAGTTTATCTGATCCACTATCAGACATTTGCGGTTTAAGACGGTGACGGTGGTGGACATCGGATTTGGGATTAAATTCGGGGGTCATCTCAAAATTATTGATACATACTTTTGTAAAGGGCAAGCTAGTGTTACTAATTATTGTGTTTGCATGTCAACTCAAAAAAATGTTTAATTTACAATTTTTTTCATTTTCATAAGAACTAGAACCAAACCGAGTATACGCATCAATTTCGGTACTTTTTGTAATGAATCTGTTATACGACTCTTGGTTGTCCCGAATTTATTCTGCCAGAGGGCGTTTCTGCTGTCGCCTGCGTCTACCAGGTACCTGTCGTCAACGTGACTCTTTCCCGTCACTGGCATCGGGCGACTTTGCATTTTCAAGTGACTCCTAAATTGGTACATACTCAAATCAAAAGCTCTAAGCTGATTCTATGAGAATGTAATCGTAAACAGAAATGCACATTCATGAACAAAACTACTTACGTCTGTATTTGTCATATTGTTAAAATCAAAATTTGTTAATGAACAAAATACAAGTAAATTAATTCAAAATGATCACGAATCTAGACTATTTATAGTTGTAGTATAATTTACCCTGACAATGATAGCAACATACCTAAATATACGCATCATATATATTGTAGGACATCTGAATGATGCTCAGCGGTTTGGTTTAATGCGCCACATTAAAGAAACTGAGCTACCTTTTCCTACTTGGAGACAAAATAGGGAAACTTAACATCATACCTATGACTAAACTTCGTCTAGAAAATTGAAGGCTACAAACCGAGATTTGTACCCGTCCGTACACATGGTGCTCTGTGTATTCGCTAGTATCTACAGCTACAGCTGAGCGATGGTTTATTGATATGCTACACCAGAAACACTATGACAACAATGAGATTGTCAAGCTTAGGACTAAATGTTCACACTGAAAAACAGCTGGACTCTGAACATGTTCTAGATTTAATCAGCCGAAAAAGGAATCGTAAAATTACACTGATATTCGATTAGAACTAAATACATTTCGTCATGTGTTTTTGCGTAAATATTGAAGGTACATGTAGATCTACTGTTTTGCTGTTCGCATTTGATATCTGTGGAAATAACAGACATGCGACTTCGTATGCAGTTAGATTTATTGGTCTAATGAATAGTATGTACATGCGAATTATTTGCCAGTGTTAAAAAAATATCCTCAGTCGAAAGGTATTGCAGTGTGTGGGGGCAAAAAAGTCATGGAAGATTTTACGAACTTGAAACAGGCATAGATTTTCAAGCGAAATATCTAAAACGCACTTGATCCGAGGTACATAATAACCCACACGAGCATTCAAAAATTTTGCGTACACACCATTATTGGTCAAGCTACGCCCCTAGAAGGTACCGAAAATTAAACAGATATATTCGACAGTATCGTCTTTATGTTGAGCTCAAGTGTTATAAATCAGTAGGAACAATATGAAGACATCGTCGGGAAAGTGTTACCACGTGTAATAAATATTCGCTGGATCGTGTGTGCCGGAGAAAAGCAAATCGGTTTAATTCTGTAAATATGGCTTGATATTAAAATAACATGCATGTACTCCAATGTGATTCATTTTCATTATAAATGTGAGACGACCCCTTTAATTTAATCCGAAGTTCAACACCGTCACCGTCTTAAATCGCAAATGTCTATCAGTATACAGTATGTATAGGATATCGATCGAGTACGAGGTCTATCTGCGTAGGAAAGACCTGGTCACGGGATTCACGTGAACACCGAGAGCGCGTAGCGCTCGAGGTATTTCGAGAATCCCGTGGTCAGGTCTTTTCTACACAGATAGACCGATGTACGAGGTTGGTATCTGACTTACACAACGTTCGACAGTTGCGAGATGGCTTTACATTTACCGACATGTCCAATAGCAATACAGACGATATATATATTTTCTTTGGCTCTGGTCATATGCAGCGACATTGACATGGCAACACCCGAAAGATGAACAGGTATATACTATAACGATTTATAAATAAATAAATATAGAAATGTGGATTTGGCTACCAATTACACCACCCTATGACAATGCCATTGAATGTTAGCTGAGAGCTTGCTTATTTATTCTTGTTGCAACGTTACTGTCGGTTTGAAAGAAAAGGAAAAAAAGTTTTTAGACACAAATATGTTTTACATAATATACGTAAAACGTCGATTTTCTAGTATCTTATTGGCAAAGAATAATATGTTGCCATAAGTTCTTTTTATGCCCCGCCATTCGATACGGCGGTAGGACATAAAGTGACACCCCTGTCCGTCCTTCCGTCCGTTCAAATTTTGATCTCAAGACATAATACATGGATTTATTTCATATAAGCCCGCCCGGTTATAACAGTGGTTAGAACGTTGGTCTACTGATCAAGAAGTTGTGAGGTCGAACCCTGAGCGCACTGTCCATGACCCATATGCCTTCGGCTTAAGCTATTACATCCCATTTTGAATTGTCAACCACCTCTTAATTATGTGGGGTAGCTTTACTAGCTTGGTAGTAGCTTACGGATAGAATGGTACCAATCCAGGGAATTTAGCTGGGTATGATGACTACCCGCTACGATATAACTGATATTATGTTGAAAATGGCGTTAAATCCGATGAGATAACTAAATAAATAAGAATGGTTTCATTTTCTACCTGAAAGTATGTGATAATAAAATACATGTCAACTTCGAATTCCGTTAAAAACCAAACATTTCACAGGAATTATGGCCCCTTTGACTAAGCGCTTAGTGGAGGTATTCGTGTCCTCTGGTCACATTTCTAGCCTGATATTGCTATTGTTTCAACTATGATCGGAAGTTTCACGTGTACTCAAACATTTTCTTTTAATAAAACCGACACTCATATCGTCAAATCTAACAAAGAAGGAAATGTATTGCGCTTTCGTCAGCCTTGTATGTGTCATTGTGGTATAATTAAAAGTAAATGATCTAACTAAATTGCTGTTTGGTTTGTTATATCATGTATATATGACACATTTAAGGTATTTTGTCCATCATTAGTTCAAGTATACTTGACTGTCCAATTTGTGATTGCTCATGCTTATATAATCATAGAGCATACACATTGTTTATACAAACAATAAATTCTTAAAGCGCTTATGTAAATGATTGTGCACGTGGGCAGGTCTAGCTTCTTTCGAATATTGACCTGGTCACGTGCAGAAAACAGACCCGCGCACGAAATTCTTTTGATAATACAGGTCTTTCTAAAGGATATGGACCTATCACAAACAAAGAAGTAGGTGTGTAAATCCAGTTGCTCCAAAGCTTAAGTAAAGCAAGTTTTTATGATATATCGGTTTAAGAAACCATTGTCTATAGTTATTGTTATAAATTGTTCATTTTGCATCTTCACACCGTGTATCCGACTAATGTCAACGCTCATTGACCATGACCAACGCAGAAGCATGAACTTGAAGGTACTGCTCAGTTAGGATAATTGTATAGTGACGCAGTGGTCGAGTCCATTTTTACGGTGTAAAACCGTTGTCAAATTATCATTGGTCATATAGGCTGACTATATGATTTACAAATTCCAATAAATACATCAACTGTCGGCGTAGCGCAGTTGGTAACGATGGTGTCTGACGATAATCTATTGATGTGAAAAGAACTGTGTGAGACCGCGACTTGGTACTTTTTCGCAAATTATTTTCTATTGCTATATAAATTATCTTTTTTAAAAAATCGTCAATGTTTTCGTCGGTTTTTTTTTTTTGTAAGGAATATACTAGATCTAGCTAGTGTTTATATTATTATCATCATTTTTATCGTTTGGCATATCTTTTTTGAATATCTTTTTACGTGTAATAAACATGATGAAAAATAGTCTTAGACATTTCGTTGTAATTCTGGTAATTACGATTGGTACGCCATTAAAAGTCCACCTATTTTCAGTCATATTTAGCTAGTTGGCATTCAGATATTAAAGTTTGCACGAAATACCTGTGCGCGGTACTAATACTTCATGTACTTTTGCACTACACACTTTGCGTTACACAGGACAATTATATATTATGCATTCTTTTTCTTTACAATTTACTACTAAATATTATAAGGAAACTACAATTCATTTGCAAAAAGTTGAAAAAGAAAAAAGAGACAACCGGTGAGGTTCGAACTCGCGAACATTTTTTAGTTCCTGATCAATCCTAAAGGCTTTACCAACTGCGCCAACCAGACATCTACAATATCATTGCTAAACTATAATACTATATTTGTTTCTTATAAAACCATTTTACCTGTTCAGACAATGGATGTAAACTTTTGTGTACACATAAAATGAAACGTCACTATCACATTATCCTAACTGGACAGTACATTGTGTATTTGTTTATTTTGTTTATTTTTCTAACTATTCACATGTGTCACTGAAAATTGTTAATATGTATACAACAAGCATTGTTTGTATAATCTTTGTGTAAAATGGCATTCAGTTATTTAATGTAGTTGATGAGAAATCGTTTGATATGCATTTTAAGTTGTCATTTTTTTAGGAAAAGTGGTATTTTTTACGTCTACAAACCTCATTGTAAATTATTTTGTATTGACACTTACACCAAACAACACGTGAATATCTGCAGAACATTAGTGTGTAATTATTTTGTTTTTATTTGAAAACCCATGTCACAGTTTAACACAAAAGAGAACATGTACGATTTGTTTTGGATAGTGTGAACGCCATCCTGAAAACACATCGATAATGAACAACGCATAAATGGGTAAGCATGAACGCGGTGACAGTGGCTTTGTCTTTTTATTTTTTTCTTATAAAGCACACATGTTGCATTTATTTTCTTTACCTTTTATGTGGTAGAACATTTATATGATAGTTGGGTCATTTTCCTAAGAATAATGTAAGCTATCTAAACTGCATCTGCTACTGTATGTGTGATTATCGCGTATTTCGTGTGTATGAGCCTTTAATCTGCACTCGTTGATGATATAATGTGTATAATCAAGTATAACATCACAATTTATTTTAACGCACTGTTTGTTTTTACAGACAAAATGGATTTGCGACACATAGACGACGAAAGGCTTGAATTGTCCTTCATAGAGGAGGAAGAACAATCCGAGGTCCTGAATGGCTCTTTCATTGAAATAGAGTCATCGTCAGTCCACTGCAAACTGTGTACGGAACAGTTTGATGAAACTGACCAGTTACAGCTTCACATGGACGAAATGCATCGTAACTTCATGTGTGAGGAATGTGGGACACGATTTACACGGCAAAACACAATGCGGAGCCATCGAGCATTGAAACATGGCCATGGTGATGTGAAAAGGTTTGTGTGCCCATATGTTGATTGTAATAAAGTCTACGTACGCAAAGCCTTCCGTGAAGACCACATTAACGGTCATTTGGAAATCAACCCTTACAAGTGCACGAAGTGTGACAGGGTCGACCATTGTAGATATAAATTGAATGAACACGTTAAAATGTGCGGACGACCTGTCAATGTAACTGTAAAGTGTCCTACTTGCAGCAAGGATTTTTTTCTGCTGCTAATCTTCTTTTTCACAAGAATTCAGTACATGAAGAACAGGTCTATTATTGTGAGAAATGCGGGAAACAATATAAATATGTCACAGGACTACTCAAACACAAACGGATTAAGGGACACACATGAATATTTGTTTAGGTTGTTTATGCACGTTCATCGCAGTTTAGACTCTTTGATATTAAACAATTGTACGATTTAGAATGTCTTTTTGTGACCAATGTACACTTCTTGATGTCATGTGTTAAGCAAACACTTTATATATTGCTATTTGTTTCAGTTATGCGGTCATTATAACACATGCACTTGCAAGAAGCTTATTAGTTCAATTTAAATATCTTTATATGTTCAATCAAAGGAATATAATAATATTGCTGTAAACAGTGGTATCTGTTACCTTGCAAATGACATGTATAATGATATGAAAACAACTACATGTAGTGATTTACTTATTCTAAGTATAAATTATTGAATACAGTTAGTGCAGGTTTTAATGAAGCCTCATTGTCTAGTCTCGTAAAACCATATTAAAATACGTATCATCTTGTAAAATTGCCATGTTGGTTTTCAATTTCATTTTTATAAAATACTCATTATAGGTTTAAGTTTTGTTGTTGTGATCTGTGTGATATTTTATTGATTGTATTATATATACATATATGAAAATGTTTTTTTTTCATGCAATCTTAGGTATATACATGAACACATGCAAACATGTTACATTATTTCAACATTAAGTGTTCACTGATAGCTTAAAGTTACTGGTAGTATGAGTTTCTTCAACTTGAAATGATCAAGAGTTTGTGTAAGCCTACTACAAAACATGATCTCTTGCTTTCTTCATGTTCATATGTTGATTAGTTAAAGTCTATTACGCAAAATTAAAAATGTCTCTTTTTATTGATGCTTCTTATCATACTTTACATTACTTTAGTTTTTGTTTTACCATTATCAACCAGTGATACTCATAGTCATATACACGACATGGTATAAATGAGTTAATTATATATGTAAGAAACACATTGTTGATCTTTTATATCATTTTCTCAATGTAAGTTAACATTGTTTCATGTTTTCAAAAAGAATTTTTTTTTTATTCAACTTGTATAGTGCTTAAAATTGTTTTCTGTAAATAAATTACAATAAAACACCAATGATACTTTATAAAGTATCTATTTTATTGATAATCAATAAAATTACAAATTGGAGCCTTTAAAGTGTTTATTAGATCGTGTTTTCTTATGTCACCACATTAGGGATGAATGTGTATATTGAACATCGGACAAATCCATGAATCCCAGACGTCTATGGGCAGGAATTTTCGAATCGTCTCGTCGGTGATATTGTCTAACTCCTTGTTCTCCATGACAAGTTCATCAGGTAGACCTGTCCTTTACAGTACATACATCTGAATTTATGAGGAGCCATAGTGGCAAGCCTGCAAATAAATCAATAGAAGTTATATGCTATCATATAACGATGATATGTAAATTCAGTATGTTCTTTATAAAACAAACATTTCAAGACTATTCAATGAACGTAAATTCAAAAACATATTTATAACACATTTATTCTGGTTGATATGCCTAAAATGAATGTCTTTCAATTACTTATTTTATAAAAAAAATAATGTGAAGTTTTCACTCAAATTCATTCAAAAATTTAAACACACAACATATATTTAGGAAGATTTTGAATCATGGCAATTCAACATTATTTGCGTCTGAAAAATTACTAATTGCCAACTTCTTAATCGACTGAATTGTCAAAACACTCAAAATAATTGTTTTACGAAGTATAGATGTATACGACGAGTGCAAACATAATTAAATACATTCTATTTAAATATTTCTTGTATATAAAACAACGAAAACAACAACTTTTAGTTGCATAATTGTGCGTTACTGCTGATCCAAAAAGTTGAGTTACGTGCGTTCATTACTTATCCACGCTACGTTAACCGCTTATCCATTTATCGTAAGGTTCATCGTTATAAAACTATATTTCAACAACATCAAAGATAAACGGAGTTAAATCGAATAAGCACCCGATTCTAAATAAATATGTCTTTCAAACGCTGATAATGATTTCTTTCTTATAATGCAATATGTTTGTTAGATTTAACAAAACGTTGAAAAGTATTGACAAAATCTCATACCGAGAATATTTGATTGGTTATTATACAGCAACTGTCATGATTTGTAATATCAAATGTGATGATAATTCAAGGTTTATATCCTGACAATTGATTTGAATATCAAAATATTTGCATACTGACCTGTTAAATCCAAAATCCAAAGAAAAAGAATAAACATGTGTCTTTGTCCGCCATTTTTGTAGCTGCGTTGCTCTATGTCCGTGTGAGTTCATATTATCCGGATACACGGTGTGATCTTGATCAACCTTTAGTTGTTTTTACGAATCAGTTAGGCTAAGTAGCCAGAGGAAAATTATATATTGTTCCACGGTTGTATTTGATAAGTATACCCCTGCACATTACACTGTCAAATGCTTTTTTTTCAAATTCAATGAAATAGATGTATAATCGTCACTGCCATCCGGTGCATTGTTTAATGATATTTCGAAGAGCAAAGGTCTGGTCTGTACAACCCGTTTCTTCATGTCGATGTTGACCATCAATGCAGATTTCAACATGACTGTCGTTGACTTTGAATTAAAACCGCAGTATAATCGCCCAAAACAAAGAGAAATATTTTCTTACTAATTATTTATATAGAAAGTCCAGATAATTGATTATGATGTATTTCTTTCTCATTAAATTAAAGCTCCATAAGTAATTTTATGTACAGTTTCTATAATTCACATTTAACTTTACTTTTCGGTATTATAATTTTTTTTTATGTTATAACTGTTATATCAGCGTTATCTCTTACTCTGCACTAGTCCTGCGACTATCAGAATTCCCTGTGGCGTACCTCAATGACCACGCGATGTCTGGTAGTAGATTAGGTAAACGTGTATAGAAGTCGTTATTGGTGAATTCTCAGGTCAAATAATTAATGATTGTTTCTTATTTTTCTGTCAAAAAATCTTATTTGACCGTGTGAGGTTTCGTGTTATAAGGGAGACAAAACGTGTGGTAAATTTGGAATCGGAAACAGCTAATAACTGCCCTTGACATAGCTAAAAGAATCGTTACTGGTTTGGCTTTTTGTATTCCTGAGTCAAAGTTTTAGTACGTTTTGCGAAGTTGATAAGTAGAATGAGTAATCCCATAGATAAACATTAGGGGTCGAAAGTCTATCTCATAAAATCAAAATATGAACAGTTTGTCCTAATTTCTGTCACGTAGGCAGGTAAACTGTCAATCACCACTATAGCGGATGCTGTCTCTGTAATATATGTAATTTGACACCGCCCACAAAGTACATCGTATACTATTCAGAGCGAAATAATCAAAAAGAAAACGGGGGCATTCGGTGTTTTTGTTTGTTAATAATCAATGCCCAGCAATCAGGGTTCCAAGGCTTCTTACTGTTGTTTGACCATTCGTTCAATTTGTACCATTAGGCCTGTGCACTTATTTACAGATTTTCGACCGATCTGTTTCGCGAATCAATTGTTTATAATTACAGGAGAAAAACCTGCGTTTTCTCAGCAAAGTAAACTTATTGTTTTACAATGACAGGAAAACCTTGCAAGTGAGATTATAGGCAGTCGCTTACGGAGGTGTTTAATTAGTACTGCACGGCCTAGAGATCATAAAACATATAATCGATCTCTGAGCTCAAATCTTATATTGGAGCAAAGAATAACTGAAATTGATTTTTAAAACTGATTTTATAATGTCACCAAGTAACCTTACGAGTTTGTGGTAAGTATGGCTTGACTAAAGTGTCCTTTTAATACACTGTAAAGTTGTTAGTTCGATGCCATAAATTCACCACGTGTTCATAAAAGAATCTATCCTAAAAGGTTAGGCAATAAATAACTTGCAGTGGGCTTGAAAAGATATTAGGCAATGTATTCTTAGGACATAGGACATTATATAAGTTTCGTAATTAATTATGGTGACATATGCTGTATTAAAAAAGTGTATCAAATATTGTTCCTGATACATTTGTGTATTATTATTTTTCCTTATTTTGATCAAACTATTTGTTTGTAGTTTGTATTACTATTCCATTATTTTATCTCTAACGTTGTAGAATTTGTTTCATCATTGAAAATAAAAAAAATCTTTACATTTTATGTTGTTTAGAGGTTGCTGCTATAGAGCGGTTAAGATATGAAAGTTAAATCGTGTAGTGGGGAAATCATGCTGCTGCTAAACGGAGGTTATTACTTTAGAGAGATCCGCTCTAGAGACGTTGTACTGAACTTTTATTAGTTATGTTATAAATCAAAGGCATACAGTGAGAAATTACAAACCATTGTACATTTTGAAAATCCAAAAATGATTAGTCCCTTCAGTGCTTTGTTTTTATTCCGGGCATGTCAGAGCGGATACGGTGACATTATTTCCTCTAGCACCTTTAAATTGTATGGAATAAGTCTCTGATTACGATAAGGGTGAGCCTACCGACTTACGGACATTTGGAACCATAACTCGTCACTACTCTGAGTGACATTAAGTCGTCATATGGGCCATATGAATAATTGTGTTATAGTTAAGAGAGTTGCGACCATTTTGTTCCTCTACCCCTAACGTAAAATAGTACCTCAAAATCAAATGAAGACACCTGTATAAAATTTGACCTACCTCACTAACAGATGATACTATAAATGCAAGTATAAGTCTACGGATAACCAATGTTTAGTCAATCCAAATTGTTCATATGATGTTTGGAACTACTATGTTGCAGAAAAATGAAAAATGTAACCCCACCACATTTAGTCAAGATTTTCGCCTATTACCAAAAAGTAACAAATTGATAAATATCAATTAGACAAAAACTAAAAGGATGGCAACTCCTGACATTTTCTGAAAATTAACTACTATGTGACTGTGTATAATGGCTACACAAAAAATAAAAAAGTTTTACCGTCCGGTTTTGAACAGATATGTGTCAGAAATCCACAGGTACTTGATTTTCGTTAATCAACCATGCATAAATGTATACGTATAAATTTATACTTTACCAAATATTTTGGAATGCACATTTTTCTACATATTACTGTACTCGTATAAATTCATGTCCTGAATACGAATACGAAACATTACCTCAAACTAAAAAAAAGTTTTTAAAAAAATATGGTCTCAGTGGGGTTTGAACCCATGAGCCTCTGGAATATGTCAATATATCAGTAAAATTCATGAAATTGAGTACTCTTCAAAATGGAGGTTGTGCATTAATAAGCGATCGAAATCCATTTTGAAGAGTACTCAATTTCATAAAACCGGCGATATTCTATATATCGTTTCGGTGGAATCTAATATCCGTTTATTATTTATATTTTCAATAATTTCTATTTTTCAAGAGGATCACATTGTAAAAAGAGTATTGCTTCATTTTCATTGTGTCATAGTCTGTATGCGTAACCTTCGGTAAGTATAGTTATTATTATATATTATCATTACTATACTGCTACCAGTTTTATTGACCAACATGTTACAAATCGGTCCATAAAATGAGCGATATTTTACTGTAATGGATATATTTTTATCATTACTACGTAATTAATTGCAAGAATTAGCCATTATAATGAACGGAATTTAACATGTGGTCGACGTAAATGAATAACAACTCTCAGCTAAGCAAACCGAAACTCTACAATCAAATTACTGGATTCTCAATCAATAATTCCAATTAACAAACATTTTACGATTTTACTATATTCATGCCGAGCATACATTAGTAACATCTGGGACCTATATACATGTGTGTAAGTCCAGCAGTTTCTTTGACTCATGCGATCAAGTCAAAAATGTAAAGTTATGGAAAGTATTAACGATATAAATTTAAACTACAAGAACAGACAAGTTTTTACGACTACCACCCTTCCATATGCGTGAACTTTATGATATTATTGTAACTAATATACACAAAATATATTGCTACATCATATTTATAATATGATATTATATTGTTTTGGTTATAAATGCATAAAATATATCAATTTTAACATACATAGTTTTACGCTTTCTTTTGAATACACATGCAGGACGTATAATTAAGAATTAGAAATCACCGAGGTTTCATTGCTATGCTTGATATTAGATAAGAACGGAGATATTTTGGTGAGCACACGAGAAACAGCCATCTTTCCTTTACCATAAGCTAGTCTAGTTATGATGTTATGATCTATTACTAAGAAAAAGGATACTATTACATGTTACAGTAAGAAAAGGTAATTGTACATATAGTAGGTAGGTGTGAAAATAGTTACGGCCTGGTGTATAAACAGTACAATCAATTTCTGCAATTTGATGGCAATTTCCATCCGTCTTAATTGAAATGATATCCAACAAATATAACTCGAGGTGCCCATTTTTTTGTAAATAATGTGAGATGCGTATACAAATCAATAATCAGGTAAAGTTAGCAACCATATAAAGGGATCTAAAAAATATGAATTTATTATCCGTCCTTTGTTTACACATCATTGAAAAAATAAATATACAAAGCAGTTAATCTGTATTATTTTATGACATGTTTTTATAAGTGACATGTGGACGTATGCCAAAATAACATATTTAGCATATAATTATACTATCAAAAATGTATTATTAATAATAAATTTCATTTAATGAAATATCATCGTCTATTTTAGGCCCATTAGAACAATAGATGAAATGATAGTAGAATATAAGAAATATATATTACTTGATCTGTAACAATATTTACATAATGCCTTCCATTAGGCATATCTCATAAAATAGTTTTCAGATGCTTTTCCTTATTTTTTTGCAACATGATTAAAAAAATACTGTGCTGTATTTCTATATGTGCTTTGTGACAAAAAAATTGGAACGTTTTTATTGCAAGTAAAATTCAGTTTCACATTTATCTAGGTAAAATAAGACCTACTTCAATTTTAACATCCAAAAAGCTAATGGGGCTTTAACAATAATGAAAACCATATTTTTATTTTATTTTTTTATAATATCAACAAATTGGGTTATAAATATCAATTTTGCTTTTTTATACGGAAGTAAAGTAAAATATTTCACAGATTCTAATATTTTCATCCATGTTGTAATATGTTTTAGTATCCTAAAACTTGATTCAACGCGTCTAATTTGTATAACCCTGTATAATACATCATGCTGTGGCTGTATATACATGGGTACCTAATCAGCAGATATGATCATCGCCAAATGCACATTGTTTCCGTAAACGTACGTAAATGTCCGAGATTTGCCGAACGATTGACGAATTGAACTTTAAAAAAATCTAAGGGGTAGTTTTAAAAATCATCAAAAGGGTCGAAGAAGATATTATTTGATTGTTTTCATATTTTACATGGTGGAAGAAATTAAATTTTCAAAACGAATGCAATGAGTGCAAATTTGATCACATCTCCCCCAAAAAAGTTATGATGCTGAAAACATCAAATTTTCATTGAAAAAACTACCAATTTTACGCGTTTTACAATGAATAGGGCCGTCCCGATACAGATCTCAGCCGATACGATACGTATTGCGATACGGTACAAGCGATATGCGATATCTACGATACGACATAAAAGTATTTCAAAGTAATGAAAAACGTTGTAATATTAGTTTTTTTAACTCTGGTCACTTGTTTGGTGCTAGAAAGTCCTAGTTAACCGTTGAAATTTATTAACTGCTATTATTGTTAAGCCCCAAAACTCACATCGGAACTTGAATTAAATCATGGTCAAATTATATTTCGTTTTTTTTTTAAATTTTCCCCCATTACTCGCAATGCCATAAAACACGATCAGTACCAGAAAATTGGATTGATACAAAATTCCTATACCGTAAATCATGAGAAACTAGGCATAATAATTGTTAAATTTACTCGACTTACAGCGAGATAAAGTTGTTTAAAGAATCAGATTTTATGATCATTGGTTAGCAATACTATATTGATGATTTGAAACTTTCAACTTGGATGTTATGATGACTTCAAACTTTTATTTTACTCAATTCATGTTGTTACATGACAATAAGAGCAATATAGAACATAATATTAACAAAGTGTAACGAGGTATAAATGTACGAAATCGTTAGTTAATTTAATGTTGTAAATAATAAAATACAGTAAGGTGATGACGAGACATATGTATGTTCTAACGTTGCCAGTCCCACCACTACACTTGGTGACACTTCTTACAGATAGCTATGTGCTTTTTTGTTCCATCAATTGGCAAACCAAAATGTTGTCATAATTTTTATGTAAAATTACTTTGTTGCGTTTTAAAGTTACTTGGTGCCTCTGCCATTTTTCAATAGATTGTTACTGCAGACGACGACAATGTTTATAAATGTAAATGTGTTTGAAAATTTTAATGTCGGATCTATTTTTCGGAAAATTAGAAAAAATATTCCCCATTTGTTAAATAAAAAAATCTAAAATATCGTTTAATAAATTAATGAAATTTATAAGTCAATATCAACTTGACAAAATCTGAATACGTGGTCTAGCTTTACCTCACGCTGCAGCCTGCTTACGATGGAATCCCGAAGCTTTATCGACGATTAATTGAGAGTAAATTTGTAAATCTAGTTCATTTGTTCAAAATTCTAGGAGTGTTTAATGTAAAAGCAAACAAACCGCGATACGGCCGATACGGGACCTTCCGATACGATACGCATATCGTTCAGTACTGTACCGGTACGTACCGGTACACGAGCATATCGGGACAGCCCTAACAATGAATATAGAGGGAATCGATAGGAGTCTTTTTCTAACGCAAAAGGGTCAAAGAAAGCATTAATTTAAAATAATAAAAAATACACCATTAGAAAGATATGACGATTATAGTGAAAATCCCCTTCTTTGTTTAATGTAAATTTTTTATCGATTTTCCAAATCACCATGTCCGCGAGAGTTGGTATGACACGCTTTTCATTCCATTCATTAAGCAACATGTTTTACGTATAATCTTAACACCGAATTCATTGACGGCGCTCTTAATTGACGGCGCTCTTGAGTATTGGATAGTGTAGAAGAAACGTCACTGGTGTTGCGTAATCGATTTGGGAGAAGCTGGTTTTATTTAAAAAGTATTCATTTTCTTTTCATCTTTCTCTAACAACTTGATTTGACCTAAATGTTTCTGTTTAGTGATAAAAAATGTCAGAATATTTAAAATGTATGTTTTTGCCGTAACTACAAAGCTTTGGAAATGTTTATTGTATATTTAACAGCTTGTCCCCAAAAGGTTAGGCTACGCTCCTTTTATAGGTTCGTTTCTAAACCTTACTACCCCTAATCCACGAAAGTCCCGAAAAACTGTTCCGAAGACTGTTTACGCTTATCTAAAGATCAGTTTTTATACGAACAATGGTTAAATTAAAAAATCAACGACTTTTGTTTTTTCTGTACTTCGTACAAGCCTGTATGTCGGAGAAACTGTAGTTGCGATGACCAAACTATGCAAACTATGCAAATATGCATGGCCTTTTTAACCATGAATTTTATTACCCAGACTTGTCGTTCGTTTAAACTGGTTCCCGGGAATTGGTATGCAACCCCCACAAAAATTATTACTGCTCCATGGATGCTATATATAGCATCCCTGTTTAAAAATATCATGTACAGAATAAATATACACCAATACAGTATTAGTGTGTGATAAGTTTACTGAAAATATACACCATCAGTTGGTTCAGATATCTGAACTCAAGTGTTCAGTCAATACTAGTACAGTATTTGTTTTGATGGGTGCTCACTTATACATACGGTCATATCAGGAGTAAAAACAGAGGGGCCGATATGTTGTTGAAATACTTTACAAAGGGAAATATTTATATGATCATACTGATTGTTGGATTATTACTTGTTTCGTATTGCTGGCAATATGCTTACACTCCGTTTAAAGGCGAGAATGAAAGGTATATAATTAAATGTGTTATGTTATAACAAATATGTTATTCTCGTTTTACAGATGTTTTCTGATATGCTTGAATAATGGCTCAGTTTTATATCCCTGATACAACATAAGAATGACAAAAAAAATGTGATTTGTATTAGACTATCGTGAAAATTGATTTTACAAATAGATCCGTATCAGTCAGACTAGGATATACCGCAATCAGTATACCATTTGCATAGTAGATGTTTTCAGTTGACATCGTAGTCATCTTAGTCATCACTATAATTACAAATGTATTGAAGATAATAATCTTCAGAACATATTAAATATCAATCAACACATCCAATCTATTGTTGTCAATGAATTAGTTGATTATTTACAAGTGGTGGTTTGTACATGTTCTTAAAGTATTTGACAACATGTTGATATGTTTTTATTGTTCGTCACCATTTCTCAAATATCGATCGGTTTTAATTTTCCTGCATACCGAACAGCTTCCATTAACCTTCCGCCCACGAACATAGTTCCTATTTTTTTTTTAATTCAACGACATAATGTTAATACAAATTCAAATATTAAGTGCATTCAAGTCAAAATCAGATGGCTATGCAAAATGGTAAACGAGCAGGACAAAAAAGTCGTAAAAATTTCTAAACATTCCCCTACCTCGGATTGCTGCAATAGTTACTATTACTAATTACATACATTTCAAGGAAGGACGACGTCATAATTCATGTGCTTAATATGCTAATTTATTGTGGTTGTAAAAAATGAAGTCATCATTGAATTCATGGACGATGCGATGATAACTGTGAGTCGACCAAATATTTAAAACAGTGGTTCATCGGGAAATAATAATCATTTAATTTAATGCTTATAACGTGTAACTTTTCTTTCGAGCATGTATAATATATAACATTCTGCATAAGTTGAGTTTACGAAGGGGCAGATAATGCTGACTGTATTATGCTAATTGCTGAACTACTGTGGTGATCAGATGGGAAACATAAATCAAAGTACTGAAAGCACATGGAACGGGAACGACTTTAACAATCACATGGCGGGTGTAGAAAGGGCATAATACTTTCGTCTTCATCAACATTCATGCGCGAAAAATCGTTTGGTTTCCAAAACTCAGCCCAATACATCATCACACACAGAAATTCAGCTTTTGACTACTTTGTAGTTCCGAACAACAGCAGAACCTTCAGAGCTTTGATTGTTTCTCTGCTACCTTGTTACTGCGTATCATGGCGCATTACGTTATAAAAGAATCTTCATTTATCATTAAACAACATTTATCATATAGTAATTTTGAAATACAACTTATCAAACTAGTTTCAAATAATCAAGTGTTCTCTGTTTGGCTCAGTCGGTAGGACATTTCAGGGTACCTTGTATGTTTTAATCTACTAGTGTAAAATTCAGAACTTCAGGTATTTTTATATAGCTTTCTATTTGTTCAAGAATGCGATTACCGGACATATTAACGACACCATATAAACTAAAAAACGACGATGGTCTAATCACCTTTGATGGAATGTTCACGGAGTATGATGTAAAAGATGTTTCCTGTGATGATATCAAAACAATAACAAGTGCTGAGAACTCTAAACTGTGTAAGACATTTAACTGGACGTAAATTGTCACATATTTAACTAAATATATCTATAAACACTCTGTCGACCACAAGCATTTATATATGTTCTATAAAATCCACTTCGTAGTAAAACTAGCTAGATGTTACATCCTATATAATTATTTAAATTAGTTACTATCACGTGACAGCTCAACTAAAATGCACGTAAACATCAACCCGATAAAAAATATACTATGTAAAACCTTCTGTTCAGAAACATTTACAATTGTTAAGCAATGTTAATAAATCAGAGTTAATAAATATATCATTGTATGTTAAAATTGCATTAAAATGTTCTAATATGACTTATGTTGAAAGATAAATTCCGTTCATCTTCATTACCTATCATACATAGTTCACGGGGATTAACCGGCTCGGACTTTTTTGGAACAAATCAGCGTCCGCAGACTATTTCTGATTAAGCAAAGGACTCGTGGGTCTTTCAAATATAAAATTATCATTTTTTAACGATCCAAAGGAACTGATCATAACTAACTAGTCCGTGACAACTAGAAGTCCTTTGCTGCTAATTATTTAAGTTTGTTGTTTTTCTCTTTAACAACAATGGACCGAATTTTGACTGGAAAAATACTCGATAAATAACCTTTGATAAATTGTTATTATTCAGTTCAGTTAACGATATCGATTGTAAAACATGAACACTTTGTAGAAATTGACATTTCATTCCTTCACTCGACAGTATCCCCGATTTTGCAAGGTAAAATGCAATTTGATTACATTTGTGCATAGACCCTGGTACCAACCTCTTTACTTATGTTGTCTGTTAGTCGAGATGTCACGGGTTCGAAATCCATATTAACGCTTTTTCCTTTCCAGTTTTAATTGGCTTTTTAGCCAGTTCATTTCATGTAATTTCAATTTCAATTACTCCTTCGTTAGCAGTATCTGTACTGAAGTCGTGCACTGTCAGGATATAATACATTGCTTCGTTTGTACCGCCACACTTTCATTTTAATTCAAACAAACAAAATAGCTGCTCTGAAACGATGTATACAAGTTATTGATCAACTTTCGTTCGACTGTCTTCAATCAAACACTATCTATGCTGCACAACATAAATATGTGTGTCCCTTTAATTCAATATGTACATGTATTTGTCTGCATACAGATAAAGAAAATCGCGTTAAATCGGAGCAGCACGTGCAATCGTTTTGTTCACATGCTGTTATATAAAGGCAATTTAGTAATTTAATAAAATCATACTTCTGTTTTCAATAATATTGTTAATTGCGAATACTTTACCAAGTACCCAAACGTAAATTTGTATAATATATAAGATCTTTAAATTTGAATCATTGTAGATATTTAAAATGTAAATTCGTTTCCCTTGAATCAATAAAAAGACAAAGGTAAAGTTAATGTCTCAATTTATTTAAACGTTTCAGGTATTCCTAAAAATGAATTTAGTCTCGGCGATCGGATAAGGCTATCAATAGCCGTATTTGATGGGTATGGAAGGCCAAAAACATTCGGCGGCGATCACTTTCGAGCAGTCTTGAAAACACCGGCTAAACAAGCTTATACTAATGGTATTGTTACGGATTATGATAATGGAACGTATGGCATTACCTTTGATGCTTTATGGACCGGTAATGCTACAATTGAAGTCACTTTAGCATTCACTAAGGAAGCATTTGCAGCCTTGTATCGTCGTTCATTGAAGGTATTTATACCGTCTTTAAACAATAAAGTAAAACGTGACGTACGGTTTCATCGATTGTTGAAGAATATGACAGCACATAATATAACAATTGCCAGTGTTTGTGTATGTTTTCAAATATATTGCATTATTAACACTCGATCTATTTCCTATTCTTTCAAACAAATTACTTTAGTATTTAATATGATGAAAGACTGTTTGTTTGTATCATACACACACATTACGAATGTGTGTACGCACGTGCTCTAGTATATACATAAATAAACACCATGTCACATAAAATACAATTCAATGTACATGTACATTATATAATACAAGTCAAACAAAAAGGTACGTCATGCAATTCTGTGTATATATTACAAATATATTTTTCTTGCAATTGACTTCCTTTATTTAGCCATGGAAGTTTACTTTGACAGTATGAGACTGTAAAACGTCAATCATTTATCCAAATTTTGACAGGGAAGGTAATAACGACTTATTAACAGTGGTATTTTCGGCAGGAGTTATAGTTCTTCTTATCCAAATACTTTTATCACTAGGTTTAACGCAAACTCCCCGCAGCAGTTACTTCCCTTGATAAGTACAGTTATACTCGTAGTAGCAAAGCGTGACGTAACCGGTGTGAGGAGTTCGGGTTTAACGTCATGCCAACAGCCTTGGTCATTTTGCGACTTTCCAGCTTTAATGGTGAAAGGAGAGCCCAGGATAACACCTAGGTTGAACCAACAACATTCCATAAGCTAGCTGGACAGCTTCCTCACATGTGAAATTTGATTTCGAGTGGGATTCGAACCCACACGAGTGAGTGAATAGTGATTACTTTTCAAAGACCGTAATCACTCGAGGAAGGCCGAGTCTGTATCTAATTACGTATATGATTGAAGACGCATTCAAGGTTTCATGAAAAATTCAACTCAAGATTTAAACTGTGCATTGTGATGTTCCCAATGTAAACTTTGTTTTCATTAACCTAGCGCAATATTGTAAAAAAACCCGCCCATACTAATGTATCATCTGGTTCTGAACCAGTGGTTATCAAGTATTAAGTATGTATAAAAAAATAGAGAGTGAAAATATAGATATATAACTTTCAAAATGAACGATTTTTGGTTAATTTTTGTGCTGCAACTATCCAGTTGGCTAAACTGAAGTAGGTTAAATCGAAAACGCGATTACTTATGATAATTATGAATAATGCACTATTCGAAAAATGAAGAAAAATGCAGTAGACCATTGATTACAATAATGCTGCGCTAAAAGAATGGTTTTGATGATGATATAAACATTTTAAGTTGCTTTTATGAAAACACAAATTTCAGAATTTTCCTATAGTACAAATTGGAGGTAAATACAGTCACAATGGAGTACAGGAGACGGTTCTCTGCCATCCAGACCCGACCATTTTGGCATCTTATCATATCTGCGGTCATAACAAAATTACAGCATGCAGCACAAAACAAGCCGCGTCCAATCGAGATTATTGCAATTTTAGTTCGTGGAATGATGGGTATCCATTTTTCTGTGCAAGACCTGCACTTGAACAATTACGATGTGACCACATGACGTTCATAGGCACCCGTAATAACTTTGACATGCCTGATATGACAGTTTGTGAACGACGGGTCACGACAAGGTGAGTACTACTCTTCCATAATGGGCCATACATAGATGAGTACTGATTGTTTGCACATAATCATGCATACGTACATTTGCAATAATTGCAATCAACTGATCAACAACTCAATTGAAGATGAGTAATTAAAAAACGCTATTGTTAATACAGTGCCATATAAACATATGAGTCCTGAATGTTAACCCAAAGACATACACAGGCAAGGTCTGTTTGTTATGCAGAGCCAATCATAGGTTGTTTTGCCGGGCGCCAATGTCAAGTTAACCGCAATAATGGCGGCGTCGTGTGAGCTTACAAACGTAAGGGAATTATCATTTTTTGACTGATCAAATTCAATGTAGATCATGGGAAAAAGAAAGTTCTGTGATAAATAATACATATTAAGAAGGCGTCTTATCCACATCATAATAGAGTATGATCAATTGATATACCTCAACACGCCCGTCCCCATACCTAAACACGTACAGTATAATGTATTGCGCTTTGCCTAATCCGATAACATAGTGTCTAAGGCAGGTAACTCCAGACGAATCATCTTCAAAAGCGAGTTTAAAATATCTTTAAAGGTAGTAAAAGTATACATTTTCTGTTAGCGTGTGGAGTTGCCCACACGGTGCACTATATATGAGTTAAATATTTTGTACTGCATTGCAATAACATGGAAGTTTATAACACGCGTTTGAAAATTCGAATTTTCGAAGTTCTTTCCCTTCTATATATATACGAGTTGCATGGAAAACAACTTTTTTATTTTCTTTTTCGTGACAAACCCCTAAATAAGGTAATACTGTCGTAACAATCTTCGCATAGTGGAAAAAAATGAGTTTACATAATTAAACATTATTATGTAATAACATACAGTTAATTATGTCCTTGATAAACAATTTGTGATTTGTTCTTTAACTATCCAGATCCCATCAAAAATTGAAAAGGGCGTTATCTGTGACAATATTACCAGACAAGAACAGAATGAATGTTAGTGTGGTACCTTTGTCCCAAGCCTCGTGTGCAAATTATAACCGAACAGCATTGTGGTCTACAAACAAACCGTCTGGGTTTTTCTTCCAAGGAAGATGGCATCTTAGACATTGCAAAGGTATACGTTGAAGTACATCTAATAGGTCTAACCAGTAAGCACCATTCACCTTGGCAACAAGATAATATATTATGTTGGTATAAGATTTTTGAAACGAATTCATATCTTATTCGCAAATCTGGTGCAAGAAAAATTCATATCCAGTAAGACAATATAAATGATACTTGCGTGAGTAGGTCATGTCCAATTAATTTGTATCATGAATTTCGTTTATATGTACATATAGTGGTTCCGATATCAGAGAATTCTCATTTACGCAATGGAAAACCGTTACTGGGGACACTCAGCAAGCTTTTTATTTGGTAGTTGGCGCTCAAAATGTGTTTTCCTTGTTTCAGGGGTTGATATAAAGAACAAACAATCCTGTTTGAAAGACAAACGATTGTATGTTATTGGAGACTCAACTGTGCGTCAATGGTATATAGACATAATAAAGAGATACAATTGTCTTCATTACACTGAGCAGTGGACCTGGGCGAAATGGTATAAACTATCGTCATGCCGCAATTCAAACCTAAATTTTACGGCAACATACGCTGTACATGGTCTTCCTTTTAATATAAGACACTGGGATAACATCACTACTTATCTGACATCAATTTCAAAAAGAATGGACAACATTCCAGACAACGAGGATGCAATATTTGTATTTCATATTTATCAGCACATGATATATTTCCATCCACGATATTTCAAGTTGAAAATGGAAGCAGTTCGTTCAAGTGCTAAAAGATTATTGGACAGAAACAAATATGTAAAAATAATGGTAAAGGGACCTCACGTGTTTAGGAGCCATCGAGATATTTTCCACAATGTCTACACTCGTATTTTATATCAAGTGTTTCATAATTTACACGATAGAATAATCTTCCTTAACAATAAGGATGCAACAATGGCAACTGAAGAAACCAGTATACACCCCCGAGATATGGTAGTGGGGGCCATGGTGGACCAGATGATTGTCTATGCTTGTGATTAAAATTTGTAATTTGATTGGTTGCTTGGTGTAGTATTAGCTTGTCTTTGTAATCGCTCTATGTACGCGTTGCTTCCTCATCACTTGTTCTTTGTACCAGTAGTATAGACGCTGTGCAAACATCATTATCTCTAAATGTTGGTGCCATAAACATTAACTCTGCTTTGTTCTGATTGCAAGTTTTTAGCGTGTTCGCGGTGTAATAATACATATAATTCTTCACACATATCAATGTGACGTCATAACATGCCCTCAATATTTCGTCGCTTTGTATTTGTTAAGTTATGTTAAGTGGCTCAGTCTATTTTTTATGAAACTTTGTTTAGACATTTAGCGTTAAGTAAGGAATACGAAACCCATAAATATGTCACATACAGTAATCTGATTACTAGTATGACATAATATATTATTGTTCTTACACAAATATTTACTACATGTTAATAAATCAGATGATACTTTAAGCATTGGTTTAAAGGTCAAACCTTTGTTAATCTTTTCGATATACATGGTAAACAGTTGATTTAAATCAAAGCTCTGAAGGTTCTTCTACAAAGTAGTCGAAAGTTGAATTTCTGCGTGGGATGGGGTATTGGAATTGTGGAAACCGAACGTTAGTTTGAATTTTGATGCAGACCAAAGAACTATGTTTTCTATACCCGTCATGCAATTGTTAAAGTTGTTCCCATTCCATGTACTTTCATTTTAAGTTTCTTATTTGATCACCAAAAGTAGTTCAGCAATTAGCATATATAGTTTGCATTATCTCCCCCTTCGTATACTCAATTTATGCGGAATGTAATATCTCAAACAGAAGACATGCTCGAAGAAAAAGTTACACGTTATAAGCATGAAATTAATCGATTATAATTTCCCGATGTACCACTGTTTTAAATATCTGGTTGACTCCCAGTTATATCACCGCATCGTCCATGAATTCAATGATGACTTCTATCTGTTTACAGTAGAAAATTAAAACCGACCGTCTGTTGAGAAATGGTATTAACTTTGTGTTCGTTCCGAACAACAAAAACGAAATATGAAATAAGACAAAATGTAGAACAAGCTTTATTTATTGTGCTTAGCAAACTCAAAGTAAACACAACATTTTAACCAGAACAGGTATAGCATATTATTTAAGACAACAGTTCTACGCACATAATTAAAAAAGTCATTGAGAAATATAACTCAATTGAATGAGTGTCGAGAGAACGAGACTTTCAAGCTGTTATATACATGTACGTTGAATTTGCTGTTCATTATAATGGTTTTCATGTTTGTATATGTCAACACTCTTGTTCCTATATTTTATGTTTATGCAAACATATACATTTATGATATTAAGAACAAAATACAAATGAACATGCACATATTTACATATTAACAGAGAATAATACTAGACTGATTCAGCGGAGAAGGCGGTAATTACGTATGAACACAGTTGTCCCTTCAGTGTAACACTCCATCTTCGTTTACGTTATCATATATAACACTCAACACGTTTGTTGCCGGATGTGTTGTTTGGATATTGTTGTTTCCCTGGGTTTCCGGTAGGGAGTGGGGTTAAAGATGATAACTGTAAAATATGTTTCAATATATTTTAATGATAATACAAAAACCAGCCTTCAGGTGGGAAAACAAACATCTGATTCATATACAGTACATATAATAATAAAGTACATATTAGTAACAATGCTGTAGATATCATTAAGACAATGGATTGTAATTTAGTCTAAGTATAATTATTTATAAGTACAAATATGAATAACAAGTATAAGGTTTTAAATTAGAATAAATTTTAATTAATGAAATATTAATGTCATATGATAATGTAATAAATTATTTACATGTAAAATATGTTTCAATATAGTTTAATGATAATACAAAAACCAGCCTTCAGGTGGGAAAATTACCATCTGACTGATAAATAATGGTAAAACTCTTATAAATAAAGTGTTGATTAGTTAATAGAAGACAGGGGAATTTCGCTCACTGAAAGCATGAAAATTTGATGAATAGCTGTTATATAGGATTATCTTGATTACTATATGTTGTTATTATAAGGTATTGAGTGAATAAAGTATTGCCTGAATAAATGTATAAAATATCACACTGTCACATGTTTCAGTTTTATTACTTAGATGCCTACTTAAAAATATATACACGCGTCATGTCGTCCCAGTCCATTCGCTGAACTGATTAAGTTGAGTTTCCCTTTCAGCAAGCGCTGGCCTTTCTCAATATTTTACATAGAGCTAATAGTTCCTAGATCTCGACGGATTTATATAATCGACCTCTTTATTCGATTTAAATACCATTATCTTTTAGATACCACATAAGTGACACAATAGGATAATACAACAGTCTCAGAAAAAACCCAGATAACTCAGCATCTAAAATTGTGAAATTCATGTGAAAGCCAAAAGCTCTATGACCAAAGATACTGCAGCAGTAACTACGATCCCTCCATACAACAGAGTCGCTCCAATCCATACTGAATACATAATATTCTGATAAGTTATAATTACCGGCAGCCATTTGTATAATTATTTTAAACCATGGTTTAATTGAACCACTGTTTAAAGTCTTGGTTAAAATGTGGTAAGCGTTTGTAAAAAGATCGCTGGTAATTTTAAACAGATATAAGCCGGTTAAGCTAACCATGGTTTGTTGTTAACCAGACAGGTAACCGCGTTCAAGATGGCTGACATATTAGAAGTAAGACGCCGACAACCACGACGGTTTCGACGGATTGACCGACAGTTGACGTCGGAGTCGACCACAGACGCCATGGTAACAGGTCATGATTGCCCTTCGCTTTTATATGTTTATGCGTCGGGCAATTTTTAAAAGGTTATCGGCGATACTTTTGGAGTTGACTTGGCAGCGGTATCGCGAGTAGTGACCAATTTGACGAACGAACTGTTGGACCTGGAGGACAGGGCCATTAGGTTCCTAAAACAACCACTACGAAGAATGGGTTCTATGGAATGCGTGGGTTCCCGTGTGTCGTTGAATGCATAAATGGCACACACATGACAATGATAGCAGCAGCTCCAGGCGAACAAAGCCAACATGAATAGGAAACGCCAATATTCTATCAATTTTATGTTTGTCCATGTTCCAATATTTATGAAACCTTACATTTCTTTTTCAAACAATTGTTATTTAATTCTACAGGAAAAATGCTTGTACGTTGTAACCTTACCTTGAAATGTTACCTGTTTTTAATAAGCAATAATTATTTGATTTGATACATCAACCCAAAAATGTAAGTCCTTACCTTTTAATTGTCCATGCACTGTACTGAGATAGATTCGGGTGACACGCCAGTTTATATGCAGTCTAATCCGTGGTCACATTTTTCTGGCTTGGATGTCAGGTCAAATCAAGTTTCACTAATTTATAGATTTAAAAACTAAACCATAATTATATACTACAATGAACCCACTGAATAAAGGGCATTGCAAGAAATTTGAAACAAATATTACATTTGATTGGTCTTCTAATCAAAGCTATGAATGTTCTGCTGTTGTTCGGAACTACAAATCAGTCAAAAGTTGATTTCTATGTTGGGTGAGTTTTGGAAAACGAACGATAGTTCGCGCATGAATTTTGATGCAGGCATATATAAGTACTACGAACGCTTTTCTACACCCGCTATGCAGTTGTTACAGTTGTTCCCGTTCCATGTGCTTTCAGCACTTTGATTTATGTTTCTCATCTGATCACCAAAAGTAGTGCAGCAATTAGCATACTATTATATATAGTCTACATTACCTGCCTCTTTGAATACTCAACATATGTAGAATGTAATTACATCATACATGACAGAATGCTCGAAGAAAAAGTTAAACGTTATAAGCATTAAATTAATCGATTAAGACTTCCCGATGAATCTCTTTTTTAAATATCTGGTTGACTCACAGTTATCATCGCATCGTCCATGAATTCAATAATGACTTATATACGTTTGCAATAGAAGCTAGGAACCAGACTAAATTAGCATATACAGCACGAGAATTATGACGTCATCCTTCCTTGAAATGTGTGCACTGATAGTTATTATTGTAGTAATCCGACGGCCCGAGAGGATTGTTTAGATTGTTTACGACTGACTTGTATTGCTCGTTTACGATATTGCATAGCCATATAATTTTGACTTAAATGCACGTAATATTTGAATTTGTATTTAGCCATTGAATTGAAATATCGGAACTCTATTGTAAGGCGGAAGCTATGTTAATGGAAGCTGTTCGGTGTGCAGAAAACGTGAAAAGCGATTGTTGAAATACGGTAATAGGCCTAACTTTATTGTTCGTACCGAACAACAAAAACCAATATCGCACGTAATTTACAAATTTTTAAACAACGATAACTACGTACTCTGTATATAGGAATATATTACAACAAGTAATCTTAAAATGACTATAAATGCATAAAGCAGGAAACCTTGCCTCAGTTTTTTTTTATAAAGTCCTCCGTTCGTTAGATACTTGACTTTAAAGAAATTCCGTACCCAGAACCCCGTAGTTTATTACGTAATACTCAATAGATAACAAATGAAAATAGCTTTCAAAATTCTGAGGCACTGTTCCCTAGATTACCATTTCCGCTACAAAATACCGAAAACCGCTTTGAAATCCGTCATCAAATAAGACGGCAATGTTAATTCGAAAATGACACCTACTGTGTTTTTAAGCTGAGCAATTAACTATTAAAGTGTCGGATCATTGTCGTCTCATGAAATCAACGAATTTGACGCACACCATTCAATTTTGATAGCCAATCAAAATCGCTTATATTTACGGTTCGATAATTGAAACCACGCCCAGGTTTGATGTCTAGTAAGATATCTTATAACAATTTTTTGTCATTAATGAATTAATAGTATCATTTCTTACCGATACAATGCACTTTACGTTAGAGATGTTTAACGATGATAAGGAAAAGTCGATAAAGGGGTGCAGTATTTATCGCTGATAAACACTTCTCGCTGAAAAATGCATGGTTTTCCTCACAATTTCGAGTATTTATTCCTTTTTCAATTGCGAATAAATGTACACGATTTGTTTTCTTCGGATCCTTCAAGATAAATATAAATTAAACCAATACTTTATTTTCTGTTCGAAATTGTAAAATTTATCGGCAACTGCAACATGTGTTCGCCTGAGCAACTGTGTTCGGCTCTTCTAGGTATACGATGTGGTATTGAATAAGATGGCATGCATGCATGCACATGCCATTTTTACAAAATCAAGCTGATGTGTGTCGTTCGAACCCATGCAGTCAATGGCGCTTTCTTTTTAAATCATTATATACACATCTATTTTTTATAATTTATCTATTGAAATATATTTGTTCTTAATACATGATTGTATACGTTTTCACCTTTTTGTATTTCAAAAGAGAGAAGGGAAAGAAAACAATGCATTATTTTTTTGGTTCTCTGATGTATTTCTCTTTTTTATTTTTTTATACATTTTATCGCGAATGCAAAAGTAATTTAAAATACTATATAATTATACTAAACACCTAATTCTGTTCCCACTTATAGTATAATTACTCCAAAATTAAATAATATTTATAAATGCTAATCATACCCAACTTTCGCGGACATGCTGATTTGGAAAATCGATAAAAAATTACATTAAACAAAGAAGCTAGGGGATTTTCACTATAATCGTCATAACTTTTATTCTATTTAAAATACGAAATTTGTACTCATCACAAAAGTTTTATTAATCTTTTATCTTTCTAATGGTGATTTTTTATTATTTTAAATCAATGCTTTCTTCGAAAAGACACCAGTCCTATCGATTCCCTCTATATTCAATGTAAAAAGCGTAAAATTGGTAGATTTTTCAATGAAAATTTTATGTTTTCAGCATCATAACCTTTTTGGAGGAAATGTGATCAAATTTGTACTCATTGCATTCGTTTTGAAAATTTAATTTCTTTCACCATGTAAAATATGAAAACAATCAAATAATATCTTCTTCGACCCTTTTGATGATTTTTAAAACTACCCCTTAGATTTTTTTTAAGTTCAATTCGTCAATCGTTCGGCAAATCTCGGACATTTACGTAAGTTTACGGAAACAACGAGCATTTGGCGATGATCATATCTGCTAATTAGGTATCCGTGTATATACAGCCACAGCATGATGCATTATACAGGGTAATAAAAATTGGACGCGTTGAATCAAGTTTTAGGATAATTGAGGTTGAAGACTAAAACATATTACAACATGGATGAAAATATTAGAATCTGTGAAATATTTTACTTTACTTACTTATAAAAAACCAAAATCGATATTTATAACCCAATTTAATTGTTGATATTATAAAAAAAATAAAAAGATGGTTTTCATTATTGTTAAAGCTCCATTAGCTTTTTGGATGTTAAAATTGAAGTAGGTCTTAGCAGGTAGTTGTATTAACTAAATACAACTACCTGGTCTTAGTAGGCACCCTTTCGAGGACATTACATTTCGTTAATTTTACCAAGGACTTATACGTATGTATACAAGTCCTTGGTTTTTCTTATCGATATGATAGTTTAAAACTTTTATTAAAAATATAAAAAAGACGTTGAAACTAAAAAATGATGTCCAACATCACAGTGATATGCATGCAGACACAGCTCCTAAAATTTCACAAACCAGTTGCGCCACAGAGGACAGTATATAATCAAGGACTTATATACATGTATGTATTTAAGTCCTTGATATTAAGCATATTACAATATAGTATTAGTGTTACCTAAAAATTTACAAATTGGATCTTCCATGTATATACAATAACATTGCTAAACTAAAACATGAACTTTTTTATAGCAAAAACTGTAAATAACGTATACGTTCGAGCCCCGCACCGGGTACATTATTTTCCTCCTCCTATTACATATTATTATTATTTGCGCATCCACAGTGTCAACGGAACCAGTAGTACGACTGGGACGGGAACCAGACAATCTCTACCCAGAGTTGTCATTCCTGTCTAATACTCGTAGCGGGAGTTGTGATTGTGGAAATCCGCGCCACAGACAATGTCAGATAGAAAGCTAAGAAGAAAGTCTGTGAATGTTACATTTGCTGGAGATGATGACGTTTTACAGCACATCGTTGATGCGAACAATAGAACCGGTAAGTATTATACTTACAAGCTTTTCATGGATCATTGCTTACTAACATTTGTTTCGTCCCACGACGTTTCGTTCTCATAAATATTCGTACCCAACTACAGCCACTGAGCCTGGATTGTGGTCATTGTATGATGGACCTAGATAATTTCACCCAATATTCTTTGGAATAATACTATCTATGTTGTGCCAGTATGACCATTTTAAACCTTAAGAGTCAGTCTTGGTTCGTTTTGTTTAATATCATAAATCATGGGTCATTCTACACAGTTTTAGCCCTTTTGGAAAATAAATGCTGCGTAATGGAGCTGCTCTGGTTTACAATTTGTCCACTAAGTATGGTAATATACTAGATAAGCCTTCAAATGATATGTCAGGCAGTCTAGTTGTCAGAAGTGTTGTATATATAGTGGTATATGGTATATAGTGGTATTTTGCCACCAGCGGTACCTTTAAATGTCATTTCCCTAATGCAATAAAAATACTTATTTTCTTCAACAAATTTTTATGTTACATTATTTTCTTTTCTACAAACCGCATGCAATGCATGTATTGGTTTGTATGTACTTGAAAACACATATTAATATACATATACTATCAAACTAACAAAAAGTAGGTACAGGTAGAATAAAACACCAATCAATTGTCAAGTGTTCCTTTAAGTTTTCTTTTTTTATAATATTGATTGTGAAGTAAGGTTTTCTGCAAGTAAACATGTTTGATGTGTTTGATAGTAATGTGTCAGACTTTGTATTCAACAAATGCAATTTATGTCAGCAGAATAATAAAATTACGCTGTTAGGGTAGTGACATAGCATTAGAATAATGACATACTTCGTTGGAAAATGACATTTCATTATTTTAAACATTTATACTATCTGCAATTATACAATTAAAAATTTTAACAAAGCATAATATAGGGGGGACAGGAAATGAATTCACAACAAAACTGGAGAACAGTGTAAAGCAACCATTAAACTGTTTTTATTAAGTAAAATCAAATCATTTGTATACAGTCCAGTAATAATAAGTGGTAAAACCGATAATGCTTTAGATGTGTTATCAATGTAAACTTGTGACAGTTTAAATAAATTTAGATATATATCAGGAACACATTAATTAAAACTCTACATATTTAAAAACATTAATAACACGAAATGGAGAAGACACTCTTGTATAGCATACTGTCATTTGTGATTTTAGTGGCTATGGTGGGAAAATACAGACTTAACCACAAACGCATAAAGTCATTACAAATTCACGAGTGACTATAAAACACATTTATAACACAAAGTTGAGTAACATTTTAAATGTCAAATTTCTCTTGGAGTAGTCTCCAAACTACATCATCTAGTTTCCAATGGCGTTTTGTAACTGGCTGTGGTGGGTTTTCAAGTTAAAACTTTCGATTTTGGATACCAGACTATGTCGTCGATCATAGGCCAAAAGTATCTATTGATTCCTATTTTATGCATAACCTTAACCTCTAGCTTGTTCATCGACATCCGCGATAACACCTGGGTAAGGAATACCGTCGTACTCTACAACACAGAATTTGGAAACCATTGATTCATTCACATCATCAATAGGTGTCAAACCATCAGCCTGAAAATCAATAAATGCATAGTAAAGAAATGCTGCATTGTACAGTGCAATAGTCAGAAGGTTATGAACTATCAGTACTTGCCAATATCCATCACTTTTGATCACATGTTATATCCTTACATAGAGTTAATATATTAATGTAGCATTTTTAAACAGTTGGATTATTAAGGAATACAGAGCAACAGATAAGGTTTTTAGTGTAATTGAGTAATACTCCTCATTTTCAGGAGGAATTGGGTACTGAGAAAAGCAATTGGGTATCCAACATATTGTTACCCCACATAAATGAAATCAATTGGGTATTCTCATTATAATTATATAAAATATTTACCATATTGCTGAAACAACTTTTAATCTTCATTAAATGTCTTCTTTGATTACCATTTTTGAAATAACATACCATACTCATTCCTATAATGTCTGCACTAACTTGTGCTATATTCATTTGAACAGTTCTGCACATCCCTGGGCAGTGATGAAATAACTTGAACACGTAACTTATAACAATATTCGGCACATAACTTGTGCATTTGAAGAACTTTTAAAACAAGAGTTGATAGTTTTATGGAGTTGAAGTGTTAACATTGCTTAGACTTCTTCACCCTTGGCTTATAATCAGCACAAAGCCTTCGCTTTCTCCTCTTCTTTTTTAGCCAGTGTTGGATACATGGAGTGAGGTCATACTTTTCTAAGTCAGGACCATTCATGATAATTGTCAATAAGATGTCTAATTTTTCAGCTCCCAGTGATGAACGGTATTTATTTTTCAGACGATTCTGTGCGCTGAAGCTACGCTCACACTCAACACTAGTAAGCTGCATGCACAGAGCTATAGTTGCCAGGGTAGCGCAATTAGGTAGAATGTCCTTGTGTAACACAATAAGTCTCTTGCAAACTTGTTCTGTAGACAGCTTGGAGTAAGCACCCATGATCATTCCCTGTAGTCTAGGCCACTCCATTTCTAACTTTTCAGCATCTAATAATGGAGGAATAACCCTTTCTTCAACTTCAGTGCCTTCTATAAGATCCCCATGTACAATTTTGATAGTCTTTTCATGGCCATAAAATGTTCCAAGATGATGAATAGCCTCTTCAGAATCTCTGACTGCTGAAACTGTCATTGGCTCCAACACCTTGCTCATATCATCATATATTTCTTTATCTTCTTTTTTAAATCTACTGTTGATGTTTTTCAGCATCCTATCCAGGTATGAAGACTTGAGACTTTGTACTTCACTATCCATGGTTACAGAGTATGACATTTTCTCACCACTCAGCTTGGCTTCTCCCTCCTCAACTTTTATCCTGAGTTTCATTTCTGACAGTGCAGGCCCATCAATGGATTTCATACTATTTAGGTTGGCAAGTGTCCCATCCAATAGAGGTCGGAGCTCACTCATCAGCATATTTCGGCGCTGCAGCTGACAACTTAGCACTGCTAGTTCAGTATGGATGTCCATCATAAATGCTGTCACAAGTGCTACCTTGTATGAGTTGAAGTACTTGAGAAGACCTTTTGCAACTGCATTTTTTTCTTCTGTGAATTTTGTCAAGGTAGCAATAACTGATGCATATGATTCATACACAGCATTCACAGCATTTTTTAAACCAAGCCACCTTACTGAGTATGGTTCTTTGATAGTAAGTTGAGGTTCTTGCAGAACATCTTGAATTGTTTCCAGTGCTTTTGTTCTGGAACTAGACGCTCTGATGAATATTTATAAAGAACTGAACTTATCTCTAAACTTTGTCATGTATTCATTTTTCTTAATGGTATCTGTGCAGGCTAGGTTTAACCTGTGAGCAACACAGTGGGTCTGGATACAGAAAGGCGCATACTTAGACTTAATTTGGACACCAACGCCAGATTTCTTACCCATCATAACAGCTGCCCCATCTGAGGCAAGTGATACACAGGATGATAATGATAAACCAAACTGTTCCATTGCTTGAACCATACAATTCACAAGAGTAGTTGCCTGACCGTTCTCCACAGGAACATTGATAAGGAATTTCGTTACTGGTTCTCCTTCTCTCACATACCTAATGCAAATGGACAGTCTCTTTTCAACAGTTAGATCAGTACTTTCACCAATCATCAAGCCATAGAACCCTGAAGCTCTCACCTCTTCAATAATATTTGACTTCAATACATGTGAAATGGATCTCTGAATGCCAGTAACACTGTCCCAACTCAAATTTTTGTACTTGATATCAACCCCGTTTAATTTTTGTAATTGAAGCAAATCATTGATTGTTTCTGATGGGATTTCACACTTGGCTGCAAAATAAATTGTAGTAAATAGTTTTGTATCATCCACAGATGCAGCTATTTTAGACTGACCTACCTCATTTATGCATTCTTCTCGTTCAATATCTGCTACAGTAGTTGCTTTTGACTGTTCTACACTTTTATATGCAGACTTATGTTCAGTACTTTCATTATGACGAACTATGCTGGAAATTTGAATGTTTGGTGAACCATCATAAGCCCAAACACTGCTAAGCTTCAGTGTTGCTCTTTTTTCACTACACACTTTGCATTTCAACCTATAATTTCCACCTACTTCTTCAATTTGTAGCCATTGATATTTGTCTGTCCAATTACTGAATGTCTTTCCGCTCGTTTTATACCCAGAGTGTGCGTGCACCTTTTTGGAGTGTTTTTCTACTGTGGTTTTCGTGCCGATCGAGTCAACATATGAAATAATTTCGTCAATAATACCAGCACAAACATCATCGCTAGACGAAACAGAATTTAAAATTAATCCGTCGAGAATTTCTCGAACAATTACAGCACCATCGGATAGTTGTTTTTTTATGCCAAAATATGAATCCAGTCAGTTAGTCTGAAGTGTGATCGGTGCTTTACGTTTTCCTCGTCTGTACGATGCCATATTGTTTTGATCGTGAACATTGAAGATAAACGCTTTCAATGTGCTCATAATTCAATTACCGGAAGTTAGGCAAGCGTCTACATGACCGTACGAATGGCTAAAAACCCGTACACGGACGAATCGGTACGCTAGCCGTATGCATGCTATTATGTTTAATTGCGTATCGAGTTTTTTCGTTTGCGTTTTGTTACGCATTAATTTTGATTTTAATTGGGTTTTAATCAATTTTATTTGCGTATTTACGCAAATACGCACCTTATCTGTTGCTCTGGGAATACTTACAGAAACAGTATCATTATTACTGATCGTTTTAGCATCCGAACCAGTGTTGTCTGTAGAGTCTTGCTCCTGTTAAAATAAGTTGATTGCTATTAACATTTAGGTATAAAATGTTTATTTGGTGTGCATTAATGTCAATGAAACAATATAAAGTATTTTCAATTATAAAAGATAATTTTGAAAATAAACTTGAGAAAATGTGTAGTAGGTATTTACATCAACTGGGAATCTTGTCTTCACTGGTTCGAAGCAACTGCATGCTGGCTGATCAGGATGCTGACAAAAGCAGGATAATACTCGTGACAAGACAACTAGGTTTGTCACCGGGGCAAAGTTAATTCGCTGATTATCTTTGTCAGACTGGTCCCGAGCAAATTAATTTACTGTCCAATAAGAAGTCTGATAACTGTTTTTCTACAGTTTGTTTCATTGCAGTAGATGCCATCTTCACAGTTTCGAAAAGTAAATCCCGTAACACATTGTCTTCACTGATATTCACAAGTTTAGCCTTAAGCAGATTATAGTAAGGGACTTTTAAAGTGTCAATTTCACTGAGGGGGATGTGTTGAAGAATGGTAGCAGGGTTCACTTCAAGTTTCTGGAGAAATGTGTGGATGGTCTGTACTTCCTTGTACTTCTACTTTCGCTTTCTGTTGACCGTTCATTTTCCGAAAACAGTCACATGGTAAGATAATTCAGGATTTAACACTTACTAAATCCGTCGGCCAAGACCGACTGAAATCCAGACATCTGATTAAATTTTGTCAAGTAGGAAACCCCATTCTTGAAGTAAATATGTAGAAAAAACGGCGAATTGCTAAGCGAGTATGTAAACTGTGTAGCTATGTTTTACATATGCAGCGTTACGTACAGGGCGATATTCATATGTCTATTTTTTATTTTTAGTGTTTTAATATATATTGAGTACCAGGGCGAGAATCATTATTTAGATTGAGTCGCAGTCTCTCATTTTACCTATGTAGCTCGGTGCTCTAATCAATAAAACTAGTCCACTGTTTACATGTAATATTATATCGCGCAATAGTATACGAACGCTGACAGATTAATTAAAGCTCATCAACTAGTATTGAGTTCTCAACACTAGTTGATTATAATTTATGTCAACGCTAATTTTTCACACATATCAGGTAACATTTTGTTCACAAAAGCGCAATTTAATAATGTGTGAATAACACTGTTATTGACAGGAAATTTGTAAGTTTTGAGTAAACTAAAGAGGCGACATCGCGTATCACCGGGTTGAGTGATCGTCGCCGCAATCCACCGCGAATTATTGCCCTTCAGTGGTGACGGTCACCGTCGATCATTGTCGTCTGAACGCGACGGCCAAAATTCAAATCGCCGCGTTGAAGCGATCTACCTGTGGCTTAGTGCGATTTTAATTCTGTGGCGATTCGCGAAAATCGGACAAATCACCCGAACCATACTGTAGGTGTGTTAAAAGCTATCTTACGTTTCACAGCTCTCACAAACCTTTAAGCTTTGACTGATTTTCCCTAGGCTTTTTTTCATGGTGTTGAAACAAACTACAATGCCTATATAGAGCTTAGATATTCAGTGTGTAGCACTGACTAATGGACGTCTACCAAGATTGTACAAGTTGTAGCCCCGGGTCAAAATTGGCTCGGCCCTGGGGTGTATTTGATTTTTGTATCTAGGCTACTATATAGGTTTTTTAAAAATCTACTAATCAGAAAATAATTACAGTGCCTACAGCTTAGATATTTCAGATATAGCATTGTCTTAAGTGGACCTCTGCAAACTTTGTTCAAATGATGGCCCTGGGGTCAAGATTGGCCCTGCCCTGGGGGTCACTTGATTTATATCTAGGCTCATATAATAATTATAAGAAAAAGGTGAAAATGTTTTCTCAAAGCTACTCTTTTCTGGTGAGCCTTCATTGCCCACTTGTTTACTTTGAGCTGGACGAAACGTATGATTGGTCTGAGAAGATGTTGCAGCTCTTATCCAGGATTCTATGAGCATCTGGTCCCTTGGCTAAGATGTATGTTTCCTAAACAATATAAACTGCCAGTCATACGTCACCCAAGCATTGCCAATATGTTTCGCTGCAAAATCCCTATCTAGCTCACCATATTTCATAAGTTTGGGAGTTAATTTTGCATGGCTTTTGAGTCATTGACATTGATCTAATTATTTACTATGAATTCTTTTCATATTTGGAACCAATGAAATACCAGATGAATTGGTTATGCATAAACAAAGTCTTCAGATTTGTGATGATCTTTGTTCATAACAACAGGCAACTATCCTGGTAGGCGACAGCGATGTAATCATTCACTTCCACAAACTCAATCTTCTCAAACTGTTCTACGCATTTGGTCTTTTTCTTCGGTCCATCTTTGCAGGCGTTCTTCTTGCATTTTTTTCCCCTTTGAATTCAGTTCATCGCTCATATTTAAACCAATATCCTGTAATACATTTTGTTCATGCTGTCTGTGTTGTTGTCGAAGTTGTTTTCCACCTTTCAGAGCAGATTTTAGCAGGGATGTCTTTTTCCCACAGTCCAATCCATCAATCCATTTCATCATTGTTGACCGGTTACGTTTCAAAAGTTGAACGGACGAATGATGATGAAATGAGGCTTGTGGATGCCTTCTCTGACTAGAATCCAGATCACCGAAGTGATGCTCACATGACAAGTTTGTTACAGGTGCAAAGGTGGTTGATCTAGTCTCACAAGTCACCACATTATAGAACTTGCCACCTGGGAAGAAATCTTCAAGTTGTTTGTGGGTGCATTTTAACATTGACCGGGCTATTACAGGAATTGTACGAAACAAATATTTTTATTGTGTCTTCCTTCAAAACAAAAAGTTCCTCTGCTAAAATCGTATGATGCTGTACTTGACTTATCGCAAGTGGATCAGATGATGACCAATGCTTATCCATGACTAGCAAATGTTCTGGTGATGTTTCACACATTTTCAAGAAGTTGGAAATTTCCACTACATGCTTGTACAGTTCATAATATTGTACTTTACTGCATGTCATGAGGTTCCAGTATGGGCCAGTTAACTTGAGATAAAATAGTCCCAGACACTGAAGAAGAGCGCAGACTTCCTTTGATTCTAGGTCTGATTTCACTGCCTTTAACTTAAGGTTTGGTTTTGACACTGTCTCAAGAACTTAAATGAAGTCTGACCTATGTAGAAATACCTCCGCAGATGTTTGGAACAATGCATTGAATCTGTTATCACGGTAATTTCCAATGTGTGACTTGATTCCATTTGCGCAACAGAAAGCGTCCAAACGGTCTGGAACACCAAGACGATCGCCTGCTGGCCCAAATGTATCAGACGTTGTGCGTACAACACGGCCTATGACACTCTCTTTCTTACTCCATGAATTGAAAAAGGATCACGTATCATGTCCAATTGGTCCACTTTCATCTTGAAATGTCTGCTCCAATTCTTTTATTTCAGGCATGATGTAGTTGTGCAGCCCAAGCAGAACATGAGCCATGCAATGAAAGTGATGAACTTCATTCACATTGCCACTGCATTCACTTAACATTCTTTGTCGCCATTCATCTAACAGCTGATCGGCACGCTTTTTGTTTGATGCTCTATCACTGATTGTGAAAGCAAGCTTCTGTAATGTCATACAAAGATAGTCAGGATTGACATGAGTGTCAGACAATTCTTTAAGCTGTTGTTCAGTGACCTTCTGAATCGTGTCTGCTGTTTCTCTTGCTACACGCGTAAACCCCAAGCTTATATTATCACCAATATCTAGTGTTATTGCAGTGTCAACAATTTTCTGTTTGTGGTGAGTTGAACCATCCCTACAAAGACCCCAATTACTAGACTGTTCAAGCTTTTCTGCTATGAAATATTTGGCAACATACTGTCCTTCATCTACTATTGTTTGTGATGTCGCTGCATTTGGTAAGTCTTTACATTCCAACTGTTTGCCAAAGATATGTTTGGTAACAACCTATAATAGTCTCACATGATGCTAACAAGTTTTTTTCTAATGTTTGCTATGAGGCAATTTCGGCATTGGTGTCTTTTCCCAATATTTTATGATACAGTCATAAAACTTTAATAATTTTATACAACAGCCAATACAACCAGTCCTGAATGTAACTATTTGTGTATGACACCAACGACAGTATACAAATTAAAAGTCTGAAATCAGATCCCAAATAAGCTTTTTACTACAAAAAGTGTATATAAAGAATATTGACACGATAGTAGTCCTTTCCCACTCATCACACTCTTCCTTTAACCTTATCGACTGTTTCATTATCAGAAAAAGAAATATTTAAAATATAATCATACAATACATCCAATTATCAGTTTTCATGATATCAAAATAATCCTTGCTCTCAGTAATGCATAAAACTAATCTAAAAATGATGTGTAAAATGTTTGATATCGCCATTACTTCCTTCCTCCCAGAAATGAATGATATTTTGTTCATTTACTTCCTTCAACATCTCCTCAAAGTAGAATTTTAATTTGGTTTTCTCAATCGTCAAACCAATCTGTGAAGCGTAGTTTGTTTTACAGCCATAGCACTGTTATCTCACTGTTATGTCCTTCACTTTGCACAGCTATATTGAAATGTCAAGTCTGTGTGACAAATATAATACAACACAGAAAACAATTCATTGTCTGCCCATGGATGTCATTCTTCTTTGTTCATCAAGAGTCATGCATAGTCATGTTGTTGTATACACTAATTTTCTGCATGATTAGTAGAAAGATTCATTGGACGGAACCTTACTTTAGTTTTGGTTTGTAGTTAGTCCATCAGGTGTAGTTGTGACATCTCATCACTTAATCAAGGTTTTATCTTAATGAGAGTCATTGACGCTGGCGCCTCTAGGGACATCTGCCCATTTTTTTGCCCATTGGCCTTTGCGGTATGTCGCCTTGCCTTGAGTGTTGCATTGTGGAACACACTACAAACTTTAAAGTTACATTAATTTTCCTGAAGTACTGTTCTTAAGTGAAACTGTTTACCTCCAGTATAAGTGGCTTCCTACCTGATAAATGTGCAATCAAATTCTTGGCCAAATCTATCTTAAAGTACCATTTCCTAGAATGTAGCCATTTGGGCACAATATTGTAAGCAATGAAAGAATTTACTCTTATACAATTCATGACTATTTTACATTATATATATAATATATTATACATAATGAAAATATATGGCTTTCGCAACCAACTTCATATTAAGCCATTTTGAAAGAAACTGACTATATGTTGAACCTTGTTGGTACAATTTGTTTAGCCCAGTTTAGATTGAAGTTTCAGTATTTTGTTGTGTTCATAATAGCCATTTAAATAATTATACAGCTTAAGATTATAATTGTATTTTTTGGTATATAAATTGTATGGTTTCAAAAACTGTCCTGCAAAATATTGAAGGTTCAATTGAGTTTGGTAAATCATAGCCAGTCAGGAATGCTAATGTAAACGAGAAATAGATGTCAGTTACTGTCATTGACTGCTCCAACTGTTTGACTTTCATTTACAAGAAACATTGTTTGATGTGAAAGAGGAAATAGTTAATAGACCTTGCTTTGTAGGTTTAGTGAAAAGAGCTAGTTTGACATTTGATCCCCTTGGACATGTACCTTAAGAACAATGGACATGAAACATAACTTAGTGATAAAACACTGCATGCATCAATGTGTGCTCGACCAAAGACCAAAGGAACATATGAATGTATGCTATGAAGTGCCATTAAAAATAGTGGGGATGTTTACAGCTCTACTTCTACAGTCAAATGTTTGTTACTTCTGGTAATATGAAAAGTTATCACCTGAGAGTTAAGTCTTTGGTAGTGATTGCTCTATGTTCATCAAGTTTATTGTCCAGTATTAATGATTGGCTGTGTCCTACACTTAGTATGATTGATGTACCAAGAACATTAAAGTAGATATTGTATTTTGCAGGACATGTTTTGATGAGAAATTTATTTGAATAAAAATGCTTTATTGTTGGTACATGTAATCAATTATTCTGAATACAGAATTTAATTAGTTAGTCCAAATACTATTGTTGCCATACTATAGATCATTCTTAAGATACAAACTAGCACTCACATTTAAATATTACATTATTTGTTGTTTTTTGTATCTTGTATTTAATATGTGTTTAACTCCAGAGTATTTGTTTGATTTTTACAATATGTTTTACAATTCTCACTAGTATTTATTTCAGAAAATGAAAATTGAAACTTATTTTTTTTTCCAATTTGAACTTGGGTTGAATGTACCATCATAGCTGTTTAGAACTTTTTCTGCTATATATATTAGATTATACATTTATATTAAAAATTATTTTTGAAAACATGGAGATGAATGAGTTCAGTAAATACTTTTTCTCCATCAAGGCATTTGTTTATTAAAAAAGATAAAAAAAAATCTTTTTACTTAAGTTACATAAGTTTAGCCTGATTGATACAGATTATAATCTCTTTTAACTAGTGTTGTATTTTTCATATAACTGAAGTATTTTAAGGACATAAATCCAGCCTGGCTACATTCTGTTTGGAATAGACTCTGGATATTTTTTGGTCTCCTATAAATCCATTGGCTAAATCTTCAATGAAGCCTTGGAAGTTAGTCCTCTCATTTTTCACGTCATCTGGGTTTGAGTCCCTGACAGTAATGTAACCATTGTTGGCACAACAACTAACAAATAGTGGAAGATTCCATGCCACCTCTTTCTTGTTTGATTATTCAGCATACAATAACAAACCTTCTGCTCAGCCCTCTTCATTTTGATCTGGTAGTCAGCCAGCATTGTGAGTACTTCAACCAGTTGTTGTACCACATGACTTATACTATGACTCACATAGCTTATTGATGTGAAGCTATGAAATTTTAAAGGACCAAGATCAGGTCATCTTTCTATATTTATGACCTATCTTGCTTTTGCAGCCAGTCATTCTTGGGTAGCACCTCAGTTGAAAGTTCCTATCTATTAATATTGGATCTAAATGTGCCACATAGGTGTTTGCCCCTTAAAGTTCACCTTGATACACCAACTATATGTAGAATCCTATCCTATCGTAGCGCTTTACATTAAACTTAACTATCTACTGACCTTCAATTTGCAACATCTAATGGCCTTCTATATACAATATGTATTGGGCTTCTATATATCTAGCATCCAATGGCCTTCTAGAAACATCATCTAATGGCCTTCTTTCAATACGCAATGTATAATGGCCTTCAAAATACAAGATCTAGTGACCTTCCATAAAACAACATAAAATGTCATTAAATGTACATCATCTAATAGCCTTCTATGTACAACATTTAGATACATGATCTAATGACTTTCTATATAATTATGTAACATATAATGGACTTCTAGAAACATCATCTAATGGCCTTCTATCAGCAATATCTAATGGCCTCTAAAAACATCATCTAATGGTCTTCTATAAGCAACATCAAATGGCCTTCTAGAAACATCACCTAATGGCCTTCTTTAAATATGCGACATCTTATGGCCTTCTAGAAACATCATCTAATGGCCTTCTATAATTATGCAACATCTTATGGACTTCTAGAAACATCATCTTATGGCCTTCTTTCAATATGCAACATATAATTGCCCTCAAAATACAAGATCTATTGGCCTTCCATACAGCATAAAATGGCCCTTTAGAAACATCTTCAAATGGCCTTTCATATGCAACATCTATTGGCCTTCTGTATGCAACAGCTAATGGCCTTTTATATGCAATATATAATGGCCTCTTCTATAAACAACATATAATGGCCTTTTATAAACAAACAAGATTGGCCTTTTAGCAGAAGAGTTAGTAAAGTTCTATAAACATAAACAATGTCTTTATCGAAATGTTAAAATGTGCTGTTGACTATCTTTTCTCTCTCATCTTAATTTACCAATGGCATCAATGTTTTTGTCCATTACATTATGTTCATGAATTGATGTAAGAAATATTGTGGAACATTATCAAATCATTGGTGATTTGTTTTTGGGCAGCAGTTTCAATGGAAGTAACAGTGCCCAAATAATATTTCCTTATGGTTTTGGTTTGGGCTATGTGATCATTTGAATATAACAAATACGCCAAATCTACATACTGCATGTTCATTATTTGGTCGGTACAGGAGAGTGTAAGAAGGAAAACAATCGTAAGTCTACAGACTGATCATCATTATTCTCCTTAACTTCCTTCACTGATGAACAATCTGTTTCCTCATTGTCACTTATCTCACTATCACACTCATCATCTGACATCAGAATATAATCATCCAATGAATTGGACCTACCCTCATTGTCCAAGGAGCTAATGTTACACTGGCCCCTCGTGCCATTGTCCTTTCTACATGCTCCCTCATCCTTATATGAAGATACATTGTACAACAAAGTTCTCAGTTCATTTAGAACACACTCATCCTTTGCTATGGCACATGCCAGTAAATTGGCCAGTCGTCATTCCGACGTGTGTGTTGCCTTCGCTTTGCAACCCTTTGCCTTGCTGGGTTTAATCTTAGGCATCCTGAAATAGCAATTGTAAAACTTCCAATATCTAAGCCCTAACTGTAACATATAAATTTTCTATCCAAACAAAAAGGTGGTGAGGCAATATTGACAACAAATAATCCATCCAATAATATTTAACTACAATGGTGTTGAAATAATTGTGGAGTAGAAAATTGCCATACACCTGTGAAAAAATGGTGTCTGTATTTTCACATAATCATATCAGCCAGGCAACAGAAGCTGAACAATACTTTTTATTGCATTGATATAATATCAAACAAAGGGCCCGTTGAAAGGTGTATACCCATATGTTTGTTTACTAAATAACAGCATTCTGACCAGCTGACATAAGTTCATAACGACCTTATAATTAACTTTACTGAAACACCCTCTTATTGTTATTCTCAGGAAAGTGAATATGTTACAGACAGCACACAATGAAAAGACTGCACACTTTTGTCTATGTGAATTATTTCAATTTGCGTTGGAATCTGTGTTGGTGCCAATAGGTTTTAAATTTAAGTCACCATTCATTAAAGGTCATATTATTACTCTGATGTTAGCTATGTTGATGTTTTTTCATTCCAGGTGCCACTAAAGGTAGAAGAAAGAGTGCGCCTTTAGTAAAGGTACGTAAAATAGAGGAAGAAACTTATAGTAGTGAAGATGAGGAAAACATTCCAATCAAGCGTTCAACAGGTTAGTGGGTTAATACTGATATTACTGTACCAAATGTAATCACTTTATTTAGAATCTTCTGTTTTGATTTTAGGATTATGATTGTGTTTTACCTTCTAAATCAGACATGTTTGGATGCATGATAACAAATTTTTATGTTCCTATATTTAAGCTCGCCAGAGCACAAAGTGCTCAAAGTGAGCTATTGTGATCACGTGTTGTCCATTGTCTGTCCGTCTGTGTGTGCATGCATCCGTCCAACAACAATTGCTTTAAACATCTGTAGTACTGATTCTTCCCAGGGATTACTCTGACTGTTGAAAAGGGGTGTCAAGCAAACAAACAAACATGATCATTGTGTTATGTAAAGTCTTATAGGTAGTATACTTAGGTGTTTTTTTAACCAATATGTATCACCATGTTATTGTCATTAGTTAATGTTTAATATACTTACCCTCCCTTCAGCTCTTGAAGATGAGCAGCATCTTGGTGGTGGCGAGGTGTTTGGATTTAAAACTCCTAAGAAGTCTGGGCAAATGGCACAGGTAGCCTCTGGATCTAGAACACCAAAATCAATCCTGAAAGCACCTGTAACCAAGGATGGTACTCCTAGGAAATGTAAGATAGAAATTTCTTCTCTTTGTAGATACATTTTGTACTGATTAATTTTTTGAAATAAAAATAGGTTTTTAACTCATATGTCACAAAGTGAAAGGGTGAGCTTTTCTGATCAGTCTTTGTCCGGCGTTGTGCGTCTGTGCGTCGTCAAACTTTACCTTGTGCACAAGTTTGATATTGGGCCATTTGGGGTCAAAAACTAGGTCACCAGGGCCAAATAAGGGAAAACCTTGTGAACACTTTAGAAATCGCTGTTTTGATTGGATCTTCATGAAACTTTGTCAGAATGTTTATTTTAATAATATGAAAGTCAAGATTGATAAAAGGTCATTTCTGGTCAAAAACTAGGTCACTAGGGCAAATTGCTGGAAAACATTGTGACCACTCTAGAAGTCACTGTTTTGATTGGATCATCATGAGCCTTGTCAGAATGTTTGTCTTTATGTTTGTCTTTACATGTATAATATCTTGGACAAGTTTGAACATGGGTCATCTTGGGCAAAATCTAGGTCGCTAGGTCAAATCTTATGAAAAACCATGTTAATGCTGTAGATTTCACAGTTATAATTAATCTTCACCAAACCTCGTCCAATTGTTTGTTTTAATCATATAACAGTGTGGGGAATCCACGTGACCTAGTGATGTCACAATGTTATCATTACAAGCGCATTTTCTGTCAATTAAACCAGGAAAACATCACGTAAGTGCATTATTTTTCGTTTTCTTCTAAGCCACCATAACTGTTGCAACTCGTTATATAAAGGGCTACCTTCGGTTCAGATTTTTGTCATTGTAGGCCCACTACTTTTTTGCTTTTCGTGTCCAAACCGTTTGACAGTGTTATGAAAATGAACGTTATTTTTACAAGAAAATTTTAGAAAACGGTTTGGACAAAGGTAGCCCTTTATGTAAGGAGTTGCAACGGTTATGTGGCTTTAGAAGAAAACGAAAATTAATGCACTTACGTGATGTTTTCCTAGTTTAATTGACAGAAAATGCGCTTGTAACGATAACATTGTGACGTCACTAGGTCACGTGGATTCCCCACACTGTATAACCGTCAAGTACAAATATGGGTCATTTGGGGTAGATAACTAGGTCACCAGGTCAAATCTTACAAAAAACTTTGTTAACAATGTAGATGTCACAGTTTTGATTGAATCTTCACCAAACCTTGTCAGAATGTTTGCCTCAATGATATGTGGGTTAAGGTTGAACATGAGTCAGCCTGGGTCAAAAACTGGGTCACCAGGTCAAATCTTAGGTAAAAATATTGTAAAAGCTCTAAACTTCATGGTTTTAATTGGATCTTGGCCAAACCTTGTCAGATTGTTCGCCTTAATGATATTACAGAGAAGATTAATTATGGGTCACCTAGGGTAAAAATCTAGGTCCCATGGTCAAATCTTATGAAAACCTTATTAACACTGTAGATGTCAAATTTTGATTGAATGTATCTTCACCGAACCTTGTCAATATGTTTGTCTTAATGATATGTTAGACAAATTTGAACATATGTCATCTGGGGTCAATAACTAGGTCACAAGGTTAAATCTTAAGAAAACCTTGTCTATGCTGTAGTTTTCATGGTTTTGATTGGATCTTCACCAAATTTCGTCAGAATGTTTGTCTTATTCATATGTAGGACAAGTTCTAACATGGGTCATCTGGGGTCAAAAACTAGGTCACCAGTTCAAAACAATGTTTTAATGAGTGAACAGTGATTGTCATGTGAGTGATATAGGGCCATCTTGGCCCTCTTGTTAATTACTCTTTTTGTCAAGAAAATGCTGTACAAAGTGTCTTACAATGAATCATTGTAAGAATTAATTGTCACAGATATTATTTTTCAGTATGGAAATTTATGCTCTTGAAAGTAAAATAAATAGTAAGGGCTATATTAGTTATTGCAGGCATATTTACTTAGAATGGATAGTTGTGAAGGAAGATAGACTACGCATTGTATGAATGTGTCATTTATTTTTATTATTATAGCGGTTAATTTCACTCCATCTAAAGATGATAATCAGACTCCAACTAAGAGATCATTGAGACAGAGAAAACCAGGGGCAACAACTCCGTACAGACTACATAAAAGACATGGTGCAGGTGATCTCCCTTTCTCTTCAAAAGCCTTACATTTTTAGCTCACTTGAGCAGACAGTGCTTATGATGATGAGCTATTGTGATCATGCATTGTCTGTCGTCCGTACAAACAAACTGTGTTTGGGTGACTCTAGGTTTAGGGTTAGGACTCTTTGTTCAAAGGGAGTCACTTAAAAAAATGTCCATAAGTGAATTTATATGGCTAAAATCGAGTTTATGTAGCTAAATTTTAACAAATTTTAACATGGGAAAGCCACTTAAGCAGTGTGGGGAATCCACGTGACCTGGTGACGGCACAATGTTATCGTTACAAGCGTTTTCTGTCAATTGAACTAGGAAAACATCATGTAAGTGCATTATTTTTCGTTTTCTTCTAAAGCCACATAAATGTTGCAACTGTTACATAAAGGGTTACCTCCGGTTTAGATTTTTGTCAATGTAGGCCCTCTACATTTTTGCTTTTCTTGTCCAAACCGTTTGACAGGGTTATGAAAATGAACGTTATTTTTGCAAGAAAATTTGGTTTGGACAAGAAAAGTAAAAAAGTCACTGGGTCACGTGGATTCCCCACAATGTTAAGTATCCTATCGTTAGTACGTCCGTGCGTGCTTCAGTATGTCAACAATTGCTTTTAACAACATCTCCTTCTTAAGTATTTGGCCAATTTCAACAAAACTTCACATGGATGTTCATTGCACGAAGCTCTCCCTAAGTTGTTAAAAAAAATCTAATTTTATTGAAAACTCTGGTTGCTATGGCAACCAATAGAAAAAACTTAAAATCTTCCTGTCCCAAACCACAGGGCCAAGAGCTTAGGTATTTGATGTGTAGCATTGTCTAGTGGACATCTAACAAATTTGTTGTAATTACGGCCCTGGTGTCAAAATTGGCTCTGCCCCAGGGTACACCAGGCACAGTAAAGAACCGGGTAAACCATTAGAAAGGAGTAGGGATAAAAATGTTTGATTCTCCTGTATCTTATCTCCCAGTACTCTGGGTGGCTCTTATATAGCCATAGCTGTCAAATGGACCATTAAACAACAAGTGAATAAAATCATGATTATGTTAATTGATTATGTTTATTGATTATGTTTATTTATCTAGGTGACTCTGACTCAAGTGATAGTATGGATTCCTCGGATTCTGATAGTGATGCCAGTGAAGATAAACCAACATCTGTAGCAGCTCCATCCAAAACTGCAAACACTCCAAATAAAACTACACAGCAAAGAAGATCTCTGAGAAAAATGGAAGAAGTTGATTTGGTTAGTTTTATATGTTCCACATGCAGAATGGCTTGTATTTGGTTTCACAATCAAAAATATAGTCAAACCTGTGAACAAAGGTCACCCTCGGGAGAAAGTCATAATAGGCCTTTATTGACAAGTGACCTCTTCTCAGAGGCTATTTTGTTCTAAATAGTCGGTAGTCAATAATCAGAATGTAAAAGAATGGCTTTTGTTCACAGGGTGGCCTTTACTGTATACGTCTTTAATTCTGAGGATGCAAAATTTGGCGTTTTTAAGATGTTCATGAATTGGCGGGTTGTATATTTCCTATATATATCCTACCGCCAAAATAAAACCATGTCCTGTCTTCTTAAGCGCCAAAATTAAAACACTTGTCTTAAGAATATAAGTGTCCACCATTTTTCAAGGGTAATAATTAGACTTCTTTACTAAATATCTTCATAACTACTATCGTATCAAGTGAGGCATGTATAAACAGCAAGAATAAGATACATGAAAACCAAAGTGCTGGTAATTAGTTGGGATCGAACAAGAGTTAACACAATGGCTAAAAGTAATTATTTGTTTCGATAATTTATTTTAAATGACACATATTGTTATTATATCGGGTTAGTTTAGTATTTCTATACGTGCAGACGATATAAGTTTTATATGGTGTGACAAATAAGCTGTATAGTTTAGATTTTACATTGTTTCAGTTAAGATTTACCCTAAGGCAATAAACGTAATGCATGTACTTTAACTGATAAAGGTTAAAAACAAGTAATAATACATCAACAAACATACTAAACAAACAAATAGTTACGTGACAAAGTGTTAGTTACACCTTTTGATAACAAAAGTTACAATAATTTTCTTTGACAAAATTATTGGTGGTGTTCATTATTGGCGTGGATTTATATTGGCGCGGTCTAGATTTGGTGCTTCCGATGCTGACCGCCAATATCGCCAAAATTAAAACGGGCGCCAATATTAAGACGTATACAGTATTTTGTGTTGGCCATTAACACAGGTTTGACTGTATTTCTTTCTTAAAGTGTGTTTAGTCAACTGCTTTAATGGATAAATTATATCAATTGTTGGACCTGAATAGAATGTATTGTAATATTTCAAATTAACAAATCTTGCATTGAAGCACTTGCTTTATATTGTTTTCTGTCATTGGAACTTAACCAAATTCATATTCAAATATCAGTAATTCAGCATCATGTTCTGTTTGTACCATGTTTCTTTTACAGAAATCAAATGTTGAGGAATATTTTGATATTCATGGAGGTGATGCTGGTCCGACCTCGGATGCGACTCTTTCTAATCTTGACCTACCTCGTATGGATCATCAATCACTTACAGAATTGTTGAAGAATCTTCCGTCTAGTCATCAGTCAGAGTGTACAAGTCTGTATGAAGATGCCAGATCAATGTTTAAACAGTGGATGTACCAAATGTGGTAAGAATGTGTTGAAAAGCTAGCCTTTGTGTACAGGTTTCACTGTATGTTAATGTGTTTATTTCTGTACTTTATACTTTATCACCAAATAAAGGCTACCCTGTGAGTTAAGGCTATTAACAATAAATGATTATTAAGAACTATATAATCTCAAGAGTAATTTTCGAAAAAGGCAACTTACCGATAAAGACCATAATTATTTTGTTTTCCCTAGCTTGGCTTTTATTCCTATGATTTATTTATATTCATATAATTCTATTATTGATTTTTAATTTATAGATTTCAGTTATTTGTATTTAATTAGTGTATATTCATCTTCAATTATATTTTTCTGTAAGTTACATCTAATTTATTTATTTCTGTAATTATACCCCCGCAATCGAAGTTTGCGAGAGGGTATATTAGAGTTTTTCTGTCGGTCGGTTGGTCGGTCGGTAAATCCGTCCAATTGCATAAAAAATCACAAGTTTGTGGAGAGAACTACTTCTTTTTAGTTTATTTTGAAGCGATTGCAATGAAAGTTGAAATATGTTATCACCATAAGTGTAGATGTGCAAGACACAATTTTCATTCCTGGTGATTCACTCTTTCCAGAGGTATGTGTCCTTAAACCCATATAGTATACAATGGCAGTCTTAGTTTGTGTAGCAAACTACTTCGACATTTTTCAAGGGATTGAATTGAAACTTGCAATGTATTATAAATATGAAATGTAGATATGCAAGACACAATTTTCAGGCCAAATGATCCACTCATTGCAGACTAATCTCCCCTTGAACTAAGCCGTATAGTGTACTATCGCATTCTTAGTGTCAAAGCGGTGGCAGGGGTATTAGTCACTCCTATGACAAAGCTCTAGTTTATATTTAAATCTTCGTATTTCTGTAATTTATTTTTAATTCATTTATTTCCAAAATGTATAATTGATTTACGTTTTTCAGTAATGGATTTAATATTCTACTGTACGGGTATGGCTCCAAACGTCTTGTTATGGAAGACTTTAGATCAACATTACTGAAATCATTCACACATGTTGTAGTCAACGGTTATTTCCCTAGTCTTACAATTAAACATGTAAGTATACTTAAATCTTACTTAATACATCCTGATTATGTAGACCACCTCATTTTAGTGGCCTGTGTGGATTGGTGGTTTAATGGTATCGCGCTGATTGGTGGTTTAATGGTATCACGCTGATTGGTGGTTTAATGGTATCGCGCTGATTGGTGGTTCAATGGTATCGCGCTGATTGGTGGTTTAATGGTATCTCGCTGATTGGTGGTTTAATGGTATCGCGCTGATTGGTGGTTTAATGGTATCACGCTGATTGGTGGTTTAATGGTATCGCGCTGATTGGTGGTTTAATGGTATCGCGCTGGTTGTTGGTTAAAATCTCATTTCTGCCTTCCAATATTTCTTGAACTCATTTTGAATGTCCCCATCTCCACTACCAAGCCTAGTACTGTGTGTAAGAAATCACAGAAAAACTGATGATTTGTGTATCAGTGCTTTACTCCACACACCATAAAGAACCAGGAAAAACTGTTCAAAATAAGAGTATGTTCTCCCGTAACTCCTCCTCCTCTCCATTGTGGGTCTGAAATCACTACAGCTGTTGAATGGGCTGTTTAACAACAGTTAAACAATAAACCTGTGTGTGATATTTTTCTGTATATGAACATAACGAGACCGACGCAACTTCGGGGCCACCTCTCATTGCACCAACAGCCAGGGTCATTTTGTGACTTTCTAACTTAAACAGTGGAAGTCTTACACCTAGATAAGACCGCCAACCTCTAGTAAGCTAGCTGGATGGAATCCTTATTATACCCCCGCAAACAAAATTTTAGAGGGGGTATATTGGGAGTCACTCTGTTGGTCAGTCGGTTAGTCTGTCCGTCCGCATAAAAGTTTGTGGAGCGAACTTCTTCCGCATTCTTTAAGCAATTGCAATGAAACTTGAAATATGTTATCACCATCAACTGTAGATGTGCAAGACACAATTTTCATGCCCAGAGATTCTAGTTATGTCCCCTTTGAGCATAGTCTCATAGTGTACTACTGCATTCTTAGTGTCAAAGCGGTGGCGGGGGTATTAGTCACCTCTTTGACAGCTCTAGTTACTTTTATGAGAAATTTTTGTCCCAAGTTGGATTTGAGCTCATAGCAATGAGGGGTTTATGATTACAAGGGCTAGAACAACTCAACCACAGAAGTCCGTGTATTTCATCTACCAGCTAGTTGATTTTATTGAAATTTTTCTTTGCTTTCAGATTTTGTCAATCATTACTGATGAAGTGTTAAATCATACTGGTAGTTTTAAAAACCCTCTTGATCAGTGTGAATTTATCAAAACAGAATTTGAAAAATCAGGTACATTTTCTAACATCATATTTATGATTATGTGTTAAATATGCTGAAACATAGTTAAATTTCATGCTCTAGTAAACTTGAATGTTTACTTGAAAGTTGACATCTTACAGTAGTTACAATGAATGTGTAATTTGATGACCTTCTGGTGAAATATTAAATACAGCTGTAAATTTACTCTTACCTAAGCAGAAGGTTGAAGACTGTCAGACCTCGATAATAAGACCTACAGTCAGTTAGATTTGTTCTTAGTAAATAATATTTATTATAGGGGTGTGATTCTTCCTCCTTTCAGCTGATTTCCTTTTTTTGTCTTAAAATCTTTGAAACAAAAGGGTCCAGATTCAGTCTGATATTCAAAAATGATGTTTTTGCAAGCATGAGGGGGAAGGGGGTAGGGTATTTCAGCCTTTTTGCTCTTGGAGCAGTCACACCCCTAAAATCTGTGTATTGAGTTGCATCATTTTTAGTTCTCCTTACATCATAATGCATAATTTTCATTGCATTGTATCATTAGAATGAAATTCCTTTATTTATAATATTAGTGTTTAGAACATTTCGAGGGCTCAGCGCAACACTGTCGTAACTTGTTCTTATTTCAATATGAGTTACAACACTGTTGCGCTGAACCCTCGATTTGCATTTATAATCCGTAAATGTCACATTAGGTTAAGTGCTGGAAACAAATAATTTTATTAGTTTAAAATATTGAGTTGTGTTATGTCTCTTTTGGTATTCTTCATAAACGATGAAAATCACTTATTTTCTCTGTTTTCAGGTCAGGATTTTTATTTGATTATACATAATATCGATGGCACTATGTTACGTAATGAAAAAACTCAGAATATTCTTAGCTTGCTGAGTCAAGTACCTGGTTTCCATATCATAGCATCTGTAGATCATATTAATTCTTCATTAAGTAAGTGATCAAATTCAATCTTTCACATTTTTATACCTTTTATGAGGCTTAAATTAAAATTAAGTTTGTTTGCCCTTTACCGACCGACCCAAAAAAAGGGCATTGCCAAACAAACATATTTTTAATTTAGGATTATAACATGACTGTTTGAAGTATTTATAATATCTGTATGTAAGCATATAAGAAACCAACTCATAAATTACAGTTAAACCTGTGTTAGCGACCACCTCCAATAAATATCAACCTGCAAATAAAGGCCATTTTTAAAAAATCATTGGTTATTGAGTACATAAGACCTCTGGATAAAGGCAAACCCATCAATAAAGGCTACATTGTCAATGATTAAGTCTTTTCTTATGATGGCCTTTCTTCACAGGTTGTCTGTAATATATTATAAAATAGAGCTGGCTGTTGCATTTTACCTACCTGATTAATATGTTTTGGTTAAACTGATAAATCTTTTCTTTTTTTTTTCTTTTTTTTTATCCATGATGAGACAATATTTATTCAGAGAATATTGGATTTTTAAGAACAAAGATTACACTTTTAATTTGTTAAAAAACATGATCGTTAATTTGCAAACTGATAAATCTATTTCTTTGAAACCTCACTCTTACTTTTTCAGTATGGGACCAAACAAAATGCAGCCGATTTAAATGGTTATGGTATGATTGTACGACATACTCATCCTATACTGAAGAGACCTCGTATGAAAACTCCTTACTTGTTCAACAGTCAGGTGCTTTAGCTTTGAGCTCCCTTACGCATGTCATGAAGTCTCTGACCCCTAACGCAAAAGGGATTTTTCTGTTACTGGCCAGGTACCAGTTGGAAAACAAAGACAATGCCAATTATTTAGGTAAGTACAATAAAACCTCAGTAAGCTTCCACCTCAGTATTACAGCAACCTTACTATAACAACCTCTTTGTTTTAGACTGGTTTTTCTCTCTTTCCTCTTTATTTTCTTTGGTAACTTGCTGGACCACTGAATAAAAGTCATGGGTTTGAATCTAGGCTCCTCCTTCCGTACATCTCAAGGATGCTTTTTCAACGTCCCCCACCCCAACTACCGAACCAAGTACTGTGTCTAGAAAATCACTGGAAAATAAGGTTAGCTGTGTATCGGTGCATTACACTGGGCTTGATTAAGAACCAGGAAACTATTAGATATAAGAGTAGAGATACAAATGCCTAGTACTCCTGTATCTTCTCTTTTCCTTTTCTCTGAAATGATTATAGCTGATAAATGAGATGTTAAACAATAGATGAATGAAGAGTTTGAAGACATACAGTTTTGATCTTCTGAGCAATTGAAAAATAGTGTTGCTTAGTACAGAAATATGTCATGTTTTTAAGGACAATATATAAATGTGAAATAATCACTACATTTTAATTTCATATTCTCATGAAATTCTGATGATTGATTTATTTACTTTCTTGACAATTTCATGTTGAAGTGTATAAGGAAATTTCTTGTGTGCTAGTTAATGGCTTACTCATTAACCACAGAATTTGAATTAGACAATAAAGCTGTCTGAAAAACAAGTGATTGCTTGTATAAACTAAAAATGTGTTGCATATTTATTTCAATTGATCCTTATAAAATATAAATCAATCATCTACTTCCTGAATTATTGTCTTCATCCTTGATGTGTATTTATCATTACTTAAGGAATTTGATTTCTGCGAACATCTGGTTTTAATCGACAAACATATCATGGATAGAGGACCTTATGTAAGCAACAGGCTATTCTATTCTATCTTACCAGTACATGATTGAATTTGCTGGCATATAGAGACATGGTTGGTAGCAGGGCTCAAACCCACGACCCTCTCTGTGCACTCCCATTCTTTATCTTGTATTCCCCCTTCTCTCCCTCTCACCCCATTCTACCTTGTCTTGCTTCCCTTCCCTAAATACTCTCCCCCCCCTTTCCCCTTTCTCTACCCCAACCCCTCTATCCCTTTTTCCCTCTTCATCTTTCTTTCTCCCATCTTCTATTTTCTAAAAATATTAGAACTAAACAGACATTTTGCACTGATATTTTGTTTACCACATGAATATGTGTTGTTGTTTACTTACTTATTTATTTAGTTAGTATAAATTCTTATGGTTGACCAGTTTATGATGTTTATCTGGCCTTAACTTATAAAACATGCTACGGATGACATCTTAATTACGTAGGAAGTTATAATTAATAAGTCAACATGTGTAACACAATGAGTGGTTTGTATTTACCAGTTGTCAGTATATTTGTGGTTGAGGCAAATTTTCTATTTTCTCATTCATCCTCCATTTTTCTTCACTGTGTTGATATTTCTGAGTTCAGCAATTTTAATGCCTGCTTAAATTGAAAGAATAAACTTTGTTGAATTTAATTATTGGAAGAAATAAAGATTTGATATAAGGTTGTCCATTACATGCTGTTAATGTCTAATCTCTGTGACATAGAAACTTGCATGTTATTTATAATTTAGATCTAGGTGTTTCAGTGCATGGACCTAGGTTCAGTGTTACATACCGGTAACTTGAGATGTGTCTCCAAGCTTAAAATCTCGATTTTATGTTTTCAACATTTTCAAGTTAATTTTTGTAAGATTGCAGTAATATTCAAAGAGTATTCAGTATAATACTTATCAATTTATAAAGATACATACTTACACATATTCAAACTAGCAAATAGGTATGATATATGAATAAAGACCCAAAATTGGATAGTGATGTGTTTTAGGATATTGGTTGGTGTTAGCTTGATAATTCAGTCGCAATTTATAGAATGTATAAACTCTGTGCTAGAAAGCTTAAATGTAAAGCTTAAATGAACTGTATTACATATCTTTCTTGTGACAAGTTTGTGTATAGGTTGTTTTTCAAAGTTACTCAAGCAGACAAATGCTTAAGGTTGTAGCAAGTAAAGTTAATATTTCTGTCATGTTCTGTCATATTTTATGTTGAGTATCATGTTACTATGGAAACTATTTTTTAAATTAATTTATTCAGGTATGTCACTGCAGGATCTGTATCAGAGATGTAGAGAATCTTTCCTGGTTAACAGTGATCTAACCTTACAGGCTCAACTTACTGAATTCCGTGATCATAAAATGATCAAATCTAAAAAGGTAAATTTGTTTTATACAGTCACATACAATGTAAGGGAACAAGAACTAAAGCCTGTTAGCTTGGCTTATGTCAAGGTTAGGTCCATAGACTTGGTTTGCCAAGTTTGAATCCCCATGTGTCTCTTGTTCTCTTTGAAAACTGAATTGAAAACTTAATAATATTAGGCAACTGGCCTTCCATCACTGGTCCATGTAATTGGTATTCATGTGGAGAAGTTGGCAGTCTGTTGAGAGCAAGGTTTGTACTGGTATAGAATCCTGGAAAACTTGTCAGGTTATAATCCTGCTGACACAATTTTATTGTAATATTGTGGATGTTTTGTTTGGTATGACTTTTGTTTAGACTGTGGCACATTACCATTGGTGGTTATAAAAGGAAGTATTTAAGTGTTCTATATATGATTGACATTTATTACTGACTTGAATATTTATTATGTTACAAAGATGCCTTTGTCATGGTCAGAATATCTGTATGCAATAAAATGCATCTTTTAAATTGTTGAACTAATTTGATCACAGCAGTCTTGTAATATTATTTGAGGAGAATAAGTAGCTGTGTTATTAAGAATTTTCCTGTCTGAGTAATACATTGTAATTTCTAAATTCTGTCCTTTCTGAAATCTGAACACATCTGAACTTTTTGGCCAGGTCTATGTGTGTTCATATTTCAGAAGTTACACTGTACTATGCTATACAGTCAGAAATAGAACCTCAAGTTGAAAAAATGGACAATTAATATTTTTTTCACAATAAATATTGATAATGTTTGAGTTCTTGCATGAAATATGTTTATTGTTCGTATATTTCAGAGTTTTGATGGTGTTGAACACTTACATATACCTATAGATGAAGGAACATTGAAAGAGTTTGTTGACGAGCATGGAGATGATTGATCAAGTGTTAAAGTTAAACATTTTGGAAATCATGTGTCTGAACTTGGAAGGAATTACACAAACTTTGGTTTTGGTCCAAACTTATGCAACTTCTCATGTCAAGTCTAACTGGATGAAAAATTCTCAAAATCGTTATAGGGATTAAATGTTGGAATATAAGTACTGATAATGCAATTCAGCCTTTAAAACTTTGAAATACAAAAAGTTATGGGCTCACTCCCATGGAAGCAGGCCATGTAGTGAACTATCTACTATTGAACATTTGATAAGGATTACTCGCTATATTGCTGTTAATGATTGCTTCATCATCAGCTCAGCTTTTTTAGAAAAAAAACCATATGTGATCACTGCATTGTCAAAATTATAATGTAGCTCATAGCTGAGAAACTAGAAGAGTTAGCAACATGAAACTTCATAGGTATATAGATCTCACTGAGGCGGCGAACAGACAAGCATTTGCAATGCTAGAAGCGTTCTTGTTTTTATACTACTGTTGATTTGATTTGAATAAAATTTAGTCAATCAAGCATCATAATATTATGCTAGTGTAAAAAATGAACCAAATGTCCATTGAAGTATATTCGATATTGTATTATATTTTTGTTTGTGCAGACTATTGAAAGATTGCATGAATGATCTTCAACAAATTATGAGTAGTACACAAGCCAAGCTTTTGTCTCATTCAACTGTGGTATGGAAAATGTAATTGGCAATCTAAGTACAGTGCAGACTTTATTATTGTTAACCATTGTGTTCTATTTATCTTGCTTTTGTACAAATGTTTAAAGTGCTTTTTTTTGCTGGAACATTGGTCTTGCACCTGATGCATGGTGTTTCATGTGAAGCTTATATTAAATGCCTTTAAGAACCAGCCACAAAATATCTGAATAATCATGATACTTCTGTATTTAAGAAAAAAGAGATTATGCTTAAAATTGTGCAAATTCAAGGGTTTTTTTTGTAATTGATTGTTATAGGTGTCATTGGTACGGTACCACTGTGCTGTGTTCTTCATTCCAGGCATGAAGCTTGTTGTAAGTCTTCCATTTAAATTCCAAAATGTCAATATTGATATTAATTGCATATAATTGTTAAAACTTATTTTGATTAATAAAAAATGAAGAAAAAACAACATTCTGTTTGCTTTCTAGTACTCGTTAAAGGCTAGTGCTTTAAAATATACTGAGCCAAATAAGAAACTTGGCGCTCTAAACTTTTGCTGTCATTTTTGCTGGTGTATTGATTTTAAAAAGCTATGTCTCAAATCAATGATTGGTCAATATACAAGGCCCGTGTAAATTGTGACCGGTGGAATATTATATGATATTGGTTAACGTTACTCTTCAAAACTGTGTCCATGGAACTATGCTTAAATATTCAGTGGCAGGTTTCTTTGTTTGCTCAGCAGTCAAATGTAGCATCAGGCAGATACGTACCGTGGTACGACAGGCGGATACGTACTGTGGTACGACATCTGTGTACCGCGATATTTTCTCTAATAATTGAGCTCAATCCATTGAATTAAATCATGCAGATACACTTTTTAGTGTTGTTTTCTGACTATCAAAAAACTGATGCATCCCTCTATTACAAAGTATTGATTATTTGCAATTTTCCAATAAGCCTATACAGTGTGTAAACTGATAGTTTAATCTATTAATACTGATAAGCCATCTACTGGTTACACTATATGAATGAACTATATTCTACAGTTATATCTCTATGTGGTAATGGTTTAACACTTGTGTTAACTGTGGCTTTAGTTTTATAGTGGTTTTTATTAGTTCAGTAGTATTGCAATACATATTCCGATTTGGGTCGACTGTATTGCAATATATCGCAATACGGGTTATGCCATATCGTTGAACCCCTAATGTTTGTGTCATATTTTGTGCTGTACTGTAAGAATCAGAAATCAAGCTGTGAATAAGATCGTTGTAACCTCTCACTGATTGAGGGTCGTGGGTTCTAGCTCCGCTACCAAACATGTCTCTTTATGTGAGAAAGTTAGCAGTTGCTTACGGAGGAGTCTAGTATTGGTACTTCCCAGGAACGATGCTTAGTTGACTCTGATTGTTGAAAAGGGATGTAAAACTCGATATAAACAAACAAACAGAAATCAAGCATTGATGCTAGAGGCGATGTTATGCAAATAATTATTGATAATTTAAATTGTATACATATATTTGATTGTTACTGTGCTTCGTTTGTTCCATTTACCCACTTGGCTTGTAGATACAAGTTGAATTGAGTTTTGTTTTATCAATAAATTGACCAGAATTTAAAAGTTGTGCTCTTCAAATGTCCAGTTGGTCAAGAAAACCATGTAAGATAGGACTAAGTTGACAATGTACAATGTTCGCAAAATCACCATTGCTTGACATGAGGCAAATGATTGAAACTCTAAAAGTATTTTAATGTATGGCTTTAGGAAAGTTGTTCTAATAATATACATGTACAACCAAATCTCAATACATGCGAGTCAACATTAGATGTAATAAAATGTGGATAAAATTTGCATTCTACCACATTTTTATGAGGCTATCAAATGTGACTTCCCAAACTAGTCTAGTTACATAATACTGCATAAAATGATAATAAATAATGTAACAATTCGTTGTATTGTCAATGCAGTAGGAGTAGTTTCACCTTTAGCAATGAACAAGATTAATACAAGGTTCTAGATATGCATTTCCTTATAATGCTGGCTTTTCTAACTTCAATCATTGAAAATATGAAACGAATATCAAGATGGCAGAATGCAATAAAAACTTCACTTACTCGACACCACCTCGATATTAAAAACCCCTCTTTATTATACAGTCAAGTCTGCCTAAGTGACCACCTCAGAATAAATGCCATACTTAAAGAACATCATTGATTATTTAGATCAAAATGGCCTCCAAATAAAGGCTTTCTGTCAATAAAGGCCACATTATGTCTTCAAAGGGTGACCTTTGTTCACAGGTATGACTAGACGCATATTTTCTGACCATTTTCAATATTTTTACACAGTGGGACATGTATTTCAACTTGATATTAATGGAACCATTGCTGTGGAGTAGCTGCAAGCTTCTTGTGGAATGGTAAGTTAGTTCTGATTGGAATTAGATCCATGAAAGATTGTAAAGTGATCTGACCACCATATATAAATGAAGTACAGTGCAGCCGCTCCAAAGCAACACCCTTTATGAGTAGCAAAGTCATGTTGTTGAGAGAGTGTTGCTCTAGAGATGTTAGATTAATAGTTAAATCGTGAAATGGGAAAACATCATGGTGTTGTTGAAGGGAGGTTGATGCTCAAGAGGGGGGCGCTGTGTATAGTTTGTACTATATATTGCAATGTGTGTATGTAAAATCTTGTTTTTGTTTAAGGGAGGTTATTGCTCAAGAGGGGGGGGGGGGCCGCTGTGGATAGTTTGTACTGTATATTAAATGTACTCTTAGCTACGACTTGTATCAAGTGGAAATCTTGATAATTAATGGTTGTTCTGAAAGATGGTTCACCGGTAACTACACAAGACGCTATTTTGTTTTTATTTTTTATTATTTTAATACATTAAGTGTTGTGAAAATATATGTGTGTCCCTTTTAACAAACAAAATGATGACATTTGACTTCAGCATTACATTTTCTGGATTGAAAACGAGAATACATGTATAAATAAACATAAAATAACAAACATAAATGCATTCTTGTAAAAAATGTACGACTGAGACGTCCATGTCTTTGTATGCCCGTAGTTGTTGCTAGGCAACCAAGAGATTGGTAAATTATGTAACGACTACAAATGTTACTTGATATGTTCCTCATGTGTTCTACAAAAGAAAATTCTGAAATTGAAATAAAACTATTTAATAGTCTCGATCCACAAGACGTTTTATACCTTACCACTAACGGCACTAAGTATACCAAAACGAAGTGTCTGGATGTTACTGATTCATTACATTTGTAAAAAATGTCCAATGTACAGAAACCACTAAGTTACAGCTTTATCTAAGATTGTATGGACACTTGTTCTCTACCCGCGCTCATAAAATGTGTTATATTTGATCACTCTGTTATAGACTATTACCCGATGTTTTCTTAGCAAACACGGAATGTCTTAACTATTTCAAAATTACAGTTTGTAAAACCTGTGTGACATGGTCTTTAACGTAAAAATGATTACAACGTTTCATTGTTTAAAAGATAAATGCTTATTTAACGCAATGGTTACCTTATTTGGCGCTATTGCGGGCCATCATCATGGTAGCCATATCTTTGATGCAACAGCCAATTCCTAGGGCGCTACAACTGAGCATGTTTGGCATATTATACGTCTGCATTGAAATAATGTCACAGATTTCTTTCCAGTTGGCACAAGGCACGAATCTTAAATTGTCTGTGTTACGGCATAGTAGCGCACTGTCCATCCCTGATGAACCTGATTTCTTTCCACCAGCACCTTGTGATCCAGAGCCACGCCCCGCCTGTCCTTGCATCATCTGCATCATCATGTAACTCCTCATGTCAAACTGGGCAACTGAAATAAGAAATGATGTAGAATATATTTCCATTTTTTCGAAATTTTGAATTTATTTCTCTTTATAAACGGGGAATCTGAATATTCGTATCGGTTTCTGCATAGTGCTACATTATAACACGTTTCTATTGTACATTTTAACGTCTTGTCAGAATATTTGCTTACGTTTCAGTCATAATAAACATGTTTTTGATGGGTGAGGTAGTTCCTTCGCTCAAATGTTAGCACAGTAATAACCCCGTAGGTGTCAGGCTAATATCAATTTTGGAAGGAGGCGTATTTTCGAACAATGTTAGGAATCACGTGACTGCAAAACTTTAACAAAAATGCGGAAAATTACTTGATTCAACCCACAAATCAGATTATGTAATTTAATGCTGATAAGCAATTATTATGTATATCATCGAGTTTCCCATGATACGTCATTGACGTCCGATTGTTTTTGTTTTTTTATTGTATCTTAAATGTATTTCAGTCTGTTGTAGTTTTTATGAACATCCCGGAAGATTGATCGGGAAGTCGTTTGACTCTCCACACTGTTGACATTTATTTGAATATCTTCCTCGTGTCGTGATCATATTGTCATGTTCCTGATTAAACAATTCATGGTCACAAAAATGTCACCTTCCGAGTAATGTATATTCTATATTAGGAACACAGACTTCTTGTCAAGTCTTGAACTATCGTTCGTCAAATTACGTATAAGTTATAACTCAATGTGTTACCGTACTATATATTGTTGCATGTCATAGAAAACGTCAGTTTATGACATCATGTTGTCTTCTATTGAAAATGGTAATGAGAATATATGCTGATATAAATGACAGGTTGTCAGGCCGTGTAGCTGAAGAGACATCTGTTTACAATGAAACCTTTTTAAAAAGTCACGTGTAAGCATTGATATACTAGCTAGTATTTCTCCATAGAACGAAAGCAGAATCGAAGTTTTCAAACTAGATAACTGACCATATCTATCGAAAGGGCCATTAAACAACATACAATTTGTTATTGATAATATCAGACATTAGCGGATAACTTAGTTTTAAGAGATCAATGCTATGTTAGTGATCAAATAATTTCATAGATGTCAGGCCTGGTGGTTTTATATTTGAGCAAATGGTTTGCATTAATCAAGCTGTGAATGAATAACATGTAAATAAAGGCTTCATGGTATTCGTAATGATATAGGCTGAATGCACTTAAAATGAACTTCTACACAAAAATCCTAAAAACGTATTTGCGCATGCGCTGACAGCGCTGACATTGAATAATAGCAGCATTGTGAAATTGTTTTTGTTTATTCTTTCAAAGGCATGATGTATTTATAGTCAGTATTTTTGTTTTCGTTTTATGTTAAACAAACGACGTGTCTGTTGTTAAGACAGTTAGACTAAATGAAACAAAATTAAGTTCATTGTTTTGACATTTATCTGTATCATCTTCGGCAGGATATACATCTATTGACGTTTATATTCAAAATAGTTTTTTTCCATATTTTTGTCTTCAAATAATGGTTGTCATTTAAAATGAAGACGCGCGTTAAGACAATCGTCTGCCAGATTGTATTTATGCAACACGAGTTGTTTATAGGACTTTATCGTATGATAAAAAACATTGCCCAGCATTCATAGACAAGTACCACACACTGTACGAGTACTCTCCCTTATGTATATCAAAGTACTGAAATTACTCATGGGAACTGAACATACATAGACTTGCACTGCAACATGGATGGGGGAACTGGTTTAATAAATACATGGATGTAGGAAAACGTAGTACTTTGGTCCGCAGCCGAGCGAGTGACGGCTATTGAAAGCTGTACTATTGTTCAGTTTCAAACAACCATACACTTGTCTTACTCGTTGAAAGTAATTGAAGTCATTTGAAGGTATTTGGCGTGGATGTGAGGTCAAATCAAATTTCACCAATTTATAGATCTAAAAACTAAACCATAATTATATACTAAAATAAACCCACTATATAAAGTACATTGCAAATGATTTGAAACAAATATTACATTTGACTGGTCTTCTATTGAACAACGATAACTACTCTGTATTTAGGAATATATTACAACAAATAGCCTTAAAATCACTATATGTGTATAATGCAGGGAACCGTGCCTCAGTTTTTTGATAATGTCCTCGGTTCGTTAGATACTTGACTTTAAAGAAATTCCGTACCCAAAACCCCGCTGTTTATTACGTAATACGCCATAGATACAACATGAAAACAAGTATCAAAATTCTGAGGCACGGTTCCCTAGATTAACATGTCCGCTACATAATACCGAAAACCGCTTTGAAATCCGTCATCAAAGTTTCAAGTTTCAAGTTTATTGGTTTTATCGGCATATAATGCCTCTGACCATTTACAGTTTATATACATGTCAAGATGGTCAAGACAACAGTTTGTTTTAAACAAATAGTATAAATAGAAAAAACATAATGATTATATACATACTTCTCAATTAATACAATATACATACATTTGCATATTTGAATATTTTAAATAAACAAAATCAGTGCAAGCACACATATTTGAAAGAATATAATATAATATCTCCCCCCCCCCCCCCCCGAAATAGAATTAAGTAACATTTAATCAAGAAACATTTAACACAAATGATAATAAAGAAGCAGTGTAAACAATATCCATGATTAATTAAGCAGTATTAAGTAATTCTAATTTCTCTAATCTTAATTTCGTAGCAAGAAAAATGAATTTTGCAATATTGTTACATATTGTGTTTGATTGTTTAGACATTAACGTAATACATTTGTTAAAGGAAGGCCAAGATGTATTTTTGATATATTTTGTTCTTAAGTTGTTAAAAGCATTACAACACATGAAAAAGTGATATTCGGATTCAACTTGGTTCATAGAACATAATTTACAGATTCGGTTTTCTCTTAGTATATTATTGTATCTTCCTGATTCAATCTCTAGATTATGAGAACTTAATCTGAATCGGGTTAGTTCTTTTCTATATTTATCAATTTTAACAAGATCTAGATAGGGTTCATACTTGTATTCCTTTTTAAATTTTCTGTAATAATGCATTTTATTTTAATCAAATAAGACGGAACAGAGCAGAACAGAACAGAACATATTTTATTTAGACTTATACGAAGTACATCGTCTGGTTTGCATACATTTATAATATGTACAGATATGTACGTCTTATCTGTTTAATCAAATAAGACGGCAATGTTAATTCGAAAATGACACCTACTGTGTTTTTTAAGCTGAGCAATTTAACAATTGAAGTGTCGGATCATTATCGTCTCATGAAATCAACGAATTTGACACAGCCCTTTCAATTTTGATAGCCAATCAAAATCGCTAATGTTTACGGTTCAATAATTGAAACCACGCCCGTGTTTGATGTCTAGTAAGAGATTTTATAACAAAAGTTTTGTTTAATAGTATCATATCGTACCAATACAATGCGCATTACGTTATTGATTTTTAACGCTGATAAGGAAAAGTCGATAAAGGGGTACAGTATTTATCGCAATCCATTTTTTGCGTTCGGTTAAAAAATTTTGTTGCTTGGTGTTAAAGTATGATATTCAATCTTTGTAAATAACGTAAACTCATTTTACGTTATTTTAGCGATTTCAATCTATGCCGATACGTTAAACATTCACCTGAATTTTCGAAAATATTTACATACAATGTTTGATTTGAAGAATATTATTTTTTTATGTACAAACGTGGGTCATGTTAATGATTATAAAGAACAAACTTCTAAGTTAGTACATGTATTAAATACAATGGCAGTATCAAAGACATGTCCGCTAATTATTAAAAATACGACGTTTAATTTGTAAACACAGTCTATGTTGATATACTAGTATAAGGAACAAGAAACCGATTTATAATAAAAAGAATCATCATATGAAACATCCATGTGCACTGAATGGTGTTTTGTATGTACACACATGTGTGATTTCCTGACATGCCTCCACCTGTACGTCCGTCCGTCCGACTAGTAAATTTGTTTCAATCTTCTGGATCTAATCCCGCAAGATTTACATCATATATATAATGTACATCATGGTTGCTTAGTACTGAGGGCCTTTCCGTACAGAAAACATCATTTACAACGTCTCGCTTGTCTATTCTTATGACATTGATGAACAGAAACGTGACTGACAATGAAATACATTTTAATTATGAAACTATAAACCCGTAGATAACAACATTATTTAAGGTATTACATGCAATTTATGAGGTTTTACTATTTTACAGTTTTAAATATAAAATTGTCATCAAACCAAATGGAATGAAATAGCTTTTTGACGCAAAACGTTATTGCACTATATGAAATTTAAAACGATAAAATAAATAAAAGACAAAAAGCAACAAAGCATTCTGTAAAAAGTGCAGCCATAACAATAGCTGCTGTCAAGAAAACCATTTGAAAAATGTAATGAAATATAATTATGGTAAATTCCTAAAACTATTTAATATACAGAATATACATATCAATGTATTTTGTCGTATTATCAGGAAGTAATGAGTATAATTCATATAAAATAACTACATGAATTACAATGATTTTAAGCTAGAGGAAATAAAAATGATTATTTTTATTTTCTATGTAGATAATGAATAACATGTTATTTATTTTATATCTTTTTTTGAATTTTGAAATATATTAGGCATGTACTCGTACATGTATCTATGAATAAAATATTACTATTTTCTAATAGTTCATAACATTGCTAATTTGAAAATGACTTCTTTCTTTGTCCGAACATTTGAATAGTAGTATATGAGAAAAGAAAATACAATAATTCCATGTTTGTGAATGTAAAGAGAAATGACTTACCGGCAAGGCCGACAAAACATCCTAAAAGAACAATTTTCCACATCATCTTATTTTTATTTTTCAAAAGCCCGTGGTTTCTACAAATGAGTTGATTAATATAACTGACGACTGTCGCGAGCTTGGACTTTTTTTATACCAATTGCATCATCGGCTGTTTCCGTGAAACATCGTAATACGTCGGAGACAATAAACGACAAGTGAAACTGGGGGTGTGGATAAAAACAATGCTAGTTGTCAACGATGACGTGTTTTATGCGCGACATGTCAGTCAAAATTGTAGCGAAATAAATTATACATCAACTGCAAAAAAACATGATTAGAGAATTGTATAATGTTTGGTACTGATGGATTTTGACGTGTTGTTATTGATTCGTAAGAGCTTCGCGATTTGATTGATGTGAAGTTTCAAACAGTGTCCGCTTTCACGTTTTATACCTTCTACGGACGAGGCCTGCCCGGCTAGCTCAGTGGTTAGAGCGTTTGTCCACTGAGATTTGACTGAAGAAATTACATCCTATGTTAAATTGTCCTCCATCTCTGAATTATGTGGGGTAGCTTGGCAGAAGCTTACGGATAGAATGTAGTTAGTACTGGTTAAGGCCTAAATGAGATCCAGGAAAGCTTGTTAGGATAATGTTGAAAATGGCGTTAAACCCGATGAAACAAACAAACAAACATCTACTGATGAACAATAAATTTTTGTTTTATCTTCATTAGGCATCGCTCGCTTGCTTTTAATTAATATTTAATCCGAGAAGTTTATAACCATGAAAACTTGCTACAGTCTTTTTAAGGTTTATGTGGCTATTATTATTTACATTTTTGTTGACATTTCGTGGTTATAGAAAAATTGCACAGCCTTTCTCAAACTGCATTGTTTAATGCCTTAGAACTATCATTTAATAGGTTTTATATTCATATTAAAATGTTAATTCATTATCTAACCAAGTCTACTGAATAACCACAACAATTAAAAGCTCTGATACAAAAATACGTATTTATTTCTTCATAAACCGTCTAATACGATGAGTAAAGCGTTTGGTCCACGAAGATCTCGGGAGTTCGAACCCGACAGCTTTAATTGACCGATGGTCTTTATTCGGTGGTTATTTTGAAAAAGATAGCCTTTATTCACAGATAGCCTTTATTCACAAATGACCTTTATTCACAGATAGCCTTTATTCACAGATAGCCTTTATTCACAGATGGCCTTTATTCACAGATAGCCTTAATTCACAGATAGTCTTTATTCACAGATGGCCTTTATTCACAGATAGCCTTTATTCACAGATAGCCTTTATTCACAGATGGCCTTTATTCACAGATGGCCTTTATTCACAGATAGCCTTTACTCACAGATAGCCTTTATTCACAGATAGCCTTTATTCACAGATGGCCTTTATTCACAAATAGCCTTTATTCACAGATAGCCTTTATTCACAGATAGCCTTTATTCACAGATAGCCTTTATTCACAGATGGCCTTTATTCACAGATGGCCTTTATTCACAGATGGCCTTTATTCACAGATAGCCTTTATTCACAGATAGCCTTTATTCACAGATAGCATTTATTCACAGATAGCCTTTATCACAGATAGCCTTTATTCACAGATAGCCTTTATTCACAGATAGCCTTTATTCACAGATGGCCTTTATTCACAGATGTCCTTTATTCACAGATGGCCTTTATTCACAGATGGCCTTTATTCACAGATAGCCTTTATTCACAGATGGCCTTCATACGGATGTGACCGCTGACTGGTTTGACTGTATGTTTAATAATTGAGTCTCATATACAACAGTTTACCGATGTTGCTCTGTTTTCAATCAATGCGTATACATACAATACTTAAGTTGGTCTAACAAAATCATACATTAAGGAACAATGTATAGCTTGTGAGCTACAATTGTTTCTAAAATCGACAAAGCTTCCGTATTGTGTAAGTTGTTGTTATTAACGAACAAGAAGAATTTGTCCAAATCGTTAAAAGAGTTTTGGATAAGGTATTTCTAATGGATCGGTCGCTTATATATCTACAAACTATCAATTTTAAGGATTGCTTGAGTTACACATTTAAACAACATACTTAGTTTTAACATGAGCTCCGAGTTCTTCAATCATGCCCACAGGTAACTGTATCATGAATAGATTATAAATGAATGAATAAAAATAAATACTGATTTAAAAAAAAAAAAAAACTCATGTTTTTATATTTTTTTTATATGTACATTTTTTTGTATTTATAATCTATTCATGATACAGTTACCTAATATGGCTCGGCGCGCATGAATTTTCTAGCGGACCAAAGTACTACGTTTTCTATATTCGCCATGCAATGGTTAAACTAGTTCCCGTTCAATAATGCAGTGCAGGTCTGTATACAATGTATAAGTTTAGTTTCCATGAATACTTTCAGAACTTTGATTGTATTAATCATCTGCACTAATAACAATTGATGTTGACCCCCTAGAATTATAAACATAACCGACCTAGGATGATAACATTATCATTGTTTGAGTAAATCGTCCCGATACAGATGATTGTAACTTATCAATCCGACTTATTCAGTAAGTTTATCACCAGTTACCATAAAACGGGATAATAACGAGCGAACTGATACTAAAATACGTAGTTGACCTGTTTGTTGTTCTCGATTGTTTGTTAAATACGCATGCTTTACGTCAACTCTTGTAACTACTAGGTAATAACTTGATTATAAGAAATATTGTTATTTCTTTGAAATCAGCAACACCCATAGTAAATGGTTTTAAAAGCGACCGATCGACCAATGAAGCTCGATTTTTGGCAACTGTACGATATATTAGCTACATAGCCATCAGTCACACAGTACTACGTTTTCTAGACGAATTATACTTAAGAGTATTAGTTTAGTATAGCTGTTTGCGAGTATATAGTGTAGTGTCTGTTACTAGTTTGGTTAATCCTGGCCATTTGATTGGCTAATGGTGATGACTGCATCTATTAATACAACTGTAGTTGACAGGTAAGTAAATCATGAAGGCATTGTCAACAACAGTCACCTCCTCACAACAACCATTGTTGTCTTTCCCATTGGTGACTGTTGTAGGACGATTGCACTGTATTTACTTTGCGAAATGAATTAATCGCATTAAATTCAAAGTTTACAGTTGACTACATCTTTATCAGATCATATTGTTGATAACACTTTACTATGCTTTAAGAAATTCAAATTCTATTAATTTATGTGTCAGCATGTTTTATTTTCTCAAATTGGTGATTTATTTCGTTGTCGCTTGTTATGTAAGCGGGGACACCGTAGTTACCACGAAGTATGGCAAAGTTCGAGGTGTAAACACGGAATATGGCGAGGCCTTTCTGGGTATCCCGTATGCCCAACCTCCTATTGGTGACCTAAGGTGAGCATAACAATATATCAACAAAATTCAGAGCAATGTTCATATTGTTTAAGATTTATTTATTTGATATTCAGTTAACTTAAAGACTTCAGATATAGGGGCTTCCGTGGTTGAAACCCTCACTGTAAGTTTGAATCTCACACAGGACCAGACTAATTTAGCTTGGCATTGTGAGAAAGCTGTTCAGCTAGCTTACAGAAGGTCGGAGCTTCTGCCTAGGTGTGCGCCAGTGGACTTCCACCTCCGTTAAAGCAGAAAGAAATCGTCACACTGGATGCAGGAACGACGTTTAATCCCAGAGAAGATTAAAGACATTAGAATCCTAAGATTTTGATGCGACGTTTAAAAATAAGGGCAATGTTGCTACAAAACGTATTATAGAGGTTTACTACGTTTAACAACCGTTCTCAGGGTTTGTTTTTGTTATTAACCAATATATCATTATACTAGATAAATCGTAAAAAACATTAAGGCGACCACAACGCTCTCCGTTCAATAACACGGTGACCGCAAACAGCGAGCTTGTCTGACACAGGTACCGCTCATTGCAAATCGCAACAAATGCTGCTTATTCGCTTGCCTTTTTAGTCTTCTAATGAAATGATTTTTTTGTGATGAACTATTTGTCACCAGGTAGTAGAAGATATTTATATTCATACTTGCAATGGACGAAAAAAATGGTAAAGATACATAAAGGTTGTAACATTCAAATAAAAAAATACAATTATCTAGTTGAATTCTAAAGCGTTCTGCGCTGTGTTTGTTTAAGGTTGGCACCTCCAGTCGAGCCCAATCCATGGGCTCCAGATATATACAATGCCACAGAACTTCAGCCGGGATGTCCACAGCATGGATGTTTGGAAACCAATCCATCATTCGTCTGTCCTAAGCAGGTAGAGATTCTACGATATAGATAGATAAAAGTGATGTATGCAAAGTATGCTACTGTAATAGTTATGCCATTATTTACCCTAGTTCTAACATAAAAAATATCAATTGGGCTTGAACAGTAACTGTTGGTATGCATTTAGTATAAAACAAAACTGATCCGAATCTGTATCTGTCAGACGAATACACCAAACAGGGAGAATAGCAATGTGTAAACAGTGTGACTATATGAAAAATTACAGGTGTGCTAGGCTTTTTGTACTCTGGACCAACATCTCGTGATGCTGCAGGTAATTACGGGATCCGGGATCAGTTGATGGTCATGCAATGGGTGCAACAAAACATCAAATACTTCGGTGGAGATCCTGAAAGGGTATGTGCATTAGATCAACTTTAACATGATCCATCTCGGTAAGCTTCTAAGTGCATTCTTTTAGCCTATTGTTTTCCAGTTTTTGAGAATCAAACTAAACATGCTATTTTGTGCTATGAATTATTACCGAATGATTGGGAGATCATGATCACAATTTTAAAGAAAACCCAAACAACGAATCAAGTATTGGTCACAAGTGGACATGATGTATTATGGTAAATAGAATCAATGCTCATGTGATCGGAATGATACACATGACAAGGGAGAAAGTTTAAGAGGACTGGCCAGACCGCATTTTCAGTTTTGGAGTGGACAGTTTTTATATTTTGTCTGACAACATGGGGGGGGGGGGGAGAATCAATTTAGCCCCTTTTAATTACCATAAAGACCAGAATTATAAGGAGGGGGGGGGGGGGGGGGCTAAGTACCCTCAAGTTCCCCGCGGGTTCGTACGGCCATGCAAGCTAAATCAGAAATTCAGAACCAAAAAGAGCAATTAAGAAGCGAACAGAAAAACGCTTGTATATTTGTATGTAGTAATACATTAGACAACTCATGCGTTTATGAACATGAACACTTCAAAGTACAATATCGTCCTGTGATTATTTCAAAGGGACTATAAAATAACTATACTAAGTAACACTCATATTTAATATTTTAGCCTATCTCAAAGATTAAGTGACGAATACAAAGCATAAATGTAAGGTGCAAAAAGACGTAAGAGTGAATGAACAGACATGTCTGTTTAAGGCCGATACAATACACGAGTGTTAATTTAATTTTACGTTTACTGTCTCATATATTCCTTGTAGAGAATCGTTTTAGTTGAGAATAATCCGTTCATCTTTTAAATCAGGTGACTCTGTTTGGACAAAGTGCAGGAGCCCAGTCAGTGACTATACATCTAATGTCTGACGCGTCATCAAGTTTATTCCGGAATGCCATAATTGAGAGCTCTCCATTTGACATTCCTTACAAAACTCCCATAGAAGCATTGTACCTTGCCAGCACCGTAAAGAATCTGCTAAACTGCACTGAAGGAGATTTCCTGACTTGTTTAAGGTATCATTACTGCTTTCTGTTTCTTATTATTTCTAATTACAGCCAAACCTGTGATAGAAGTCACCTCCAAATAAAGGTCACCCTGTGTATAAAGATCATTCTTTAAAAAAACAGTCATTGAGTATTTAGAACACATTGACCTCTGAATAAAGTCTACCAGTCAATAGAGACCATATTATGTCTATTTCAAGGATGGCATGTATTCACAGGTTTGATTGCATCCCGAAGTCTATGATAGTTATAAAATCGATCAAATGGTCACAAAATGATTAAGATCTTTCTGAGTATATGTGCATGTACATATAATAACCATTAAAAAACAACAGAAAACGTATTGTTTGAAATTATTGTAAATATTTGACCAGACATCGTTAAGCAAGAGTTTGGACGTTTTTTTGTCGGAATTAGAATCATATTTATTTTAGCGCTGTAAATAAAAATTCAAAATTAGCAGTAAAATGAAACAGTGAAACCGATCTTACATTTCTTTTTGTATCACTGAAAATATTTCTTATTATATCTTTAAAGCTATTATACAAATGTGATGCAATATCAATTCTTATATTTTCTAACAGGTCTAAGACAGCCGACGAGATTGCGCAGGCGCAGTTAGTATCTCGGAGAAAACCAACTTCTCTTAAAATCTTAGAATTCTTCGAGCCCCTTGGCCCTTTTGTCGATGGCAAGATAGTACCATACGAACCAATTGATGCTATTCAGAAAAATCGTGTAAGAAAGGTCCCTACTATGATTGGTACGGTGTCAGAGGAAGCGAGAATATTTGTGTACGAAGCATGGGGTAAACAACTCAATCCAGAGGAATACATTGCCGTTCTATTTGCTACATATCCGTCACATCTTGAAGCCATGTTACAAAAATATCCTACGTCTAAAACTGGCGATAACAGAGATATTTTAACCAAACTTGGAACTGATTTTATATTTACCTGCGCTGCACGAAACATGAGTCGAAATTTTGTCAAGAACGGCCAAAATGTATACAAATATGTATTCTCTAAGTCATTTTCGTTTAACGGATGGGGTAACTTTTCTTATTGCGAAGGGCATGTTTGCCACGGAGAAGAAATTGCTTACGTGTTTCATAGCGCTGACCAATCGGGGTTTAATTTCAACGCCGATGAAGAAGATCTTTCAAACCAGATGATCGCGTACTGGACTAACTTTGCCTGGACATCGGACCCGAATAACGGACCTAACGCCGTGAAACTACAATGGCCAAAATTTGATGCCATGTCCAAAAATATGAATTTTCTTACTCCGAACAGTGCGATTGTTGATAGTTATGATTCCGACCTATGTGATTTCTGGGATTCCATTGGTTACAAAGCGTAATATTGTAAATATGTATTTAGTTTTAAAATTCTGAATTTATAATGAAATACATCTATTAGAAATGTATCGCCTTTAATTCTGTGTTAAATGATCTTCAACATTGACTGGTGCATTTTATAACAGCATGGACAGTTAGTACTGTAGATATCATTGTTTGAAGCAAAGTTAGTTCTTCCAAAATGAATCAAATTTTGAATCATAAAATTAATAATTAATATAACAAAAATAAAGCGAAATTGTGTTCATTATTTCATTATCAGCACGGAATGAGTTCGTACAACGAAACTGCATCAAATTTAAACTGGTTCTTGTTGACTTGTGTGTACAAAGCCTTTGGTGCACTGCAACATGAAACGGGTACCAGTTTACATCAAATTATATGTACAGTAAAACCCTTCAAAGCCGGCCCCTTCCGGACTAGACTAAAAGTCTGGTTTTCAGAGAATTCCGATTTTCACACAGCTTTTAATAAAAAATCCGAAAAATGGGACTTTTTTTCAGGGAGTCCGGTTTTAAGGGGTTTTACAGTAATTGGTGAATCAATGAGTGGATGGATATCTACTTTTACTTACATTTTTTCTGAGTTACGAACTTGTTTACGACTTACAACACACAATCTCTAACAGTTATTTTAAGAGCTGACGATCACTCCTTAAAACTTTGGGCTTAGTTCGTTTTCTTGATGATGATATTAAAATGATATCAAAATGATATTCCTCGACGCATTTGCGTAAAAGTTGTCAGTTTCGTCCATATCTGGACATGAAAATACATGTATAAGAATCAAGTTTGTACCCAATCAACTGTAAAATAATTTACTTAGCCACCATTTCCAGGATTTGTGTTAGCCTTTCAAATCCAATAGTCAATGACCCTACAGCTAAATTCTCAAAAAGGGTCAATTTCAAATTGTAAAGAGACACCTTTTTAAAAGCTAAATTTACGTGAGTCTATCTAAAACTTGATACATTAGCATAATGTGCGCTATTGCAATACCGGGTAAATGAATTCTTCTTTTCATCCCCAAATCTTTTTCCTTGATAAACCTTCAAAATAAGACCACAATTATCATCATTATGACCACTTGTTTACTCCAGATATCAATTATTTAATACATCATCTATATCTGAAGTTAATAATAATACCATCACACCTTTTCCTTGTAGTCGTACGAGTATATATCTCAATCAAGGATTGAACCCAGCACTGTAAGTGGACATTCATTTACATTGTAAAGAGGTAACAAAACAGCAAGGGGACTCGTTACATATGTGTGGAACCTGTTCAGCTAATTAACGTGAGGTCGGTGCTTCAAACCTAGGCGTACACCTGTTGGATTCGTCCACCGTTATTTAAAGCTGGACATTTCGCCAAATGACACTGGCGGTTGATCTGACGATAAACCGTTCAGGAAAACTTGCTAAGTGAATCGACCGCCGTATATAACTGAAACGTATTGAAAAATAAACCGGCGATATACCCAAATAAACAAACATTACTTCTAAAATACTTCCAAGTTTACTTCATTGAGTACGTATTACCGATTATATGATAAGTTTAGAATGAAACGCGTAATCCGACGAAACACGGCATTCATTTAATTCGATAATTCAGATAGAGTGGCACTTAACGAAACAGACTATCTACTGTCCATATTGAAGTGCGTATCGATGTTCCATTTTAGAACGGTAAAAAATTAAAAGCGATCTAAAGTCGCGAACTGGTGCCTAATATGATAGATATGAATGGTTCAAACAACTTAGAACATTTATCTGAATACGCATATTCTGAGTATTGAATAGAATCACTGTTTTCCTAAGTGACATAAGACAGTATACAAATAGTCCGATTTCGTTGGAGCTATTGTAAACAACTTGGCTCATTCCAGTTATCACGGGTTGGAGTTGGTAATGAAGCACCAACCGGTTCTGATCAATTAAACAACAGTTATTCCTTTTTTCTAAATACATGTATCATATAAACGAACGTATCTCAAGTAATGGTCCTGTATACGTGGAATATTTAGCGAGAAGTAATTGAATGATTTCTCATCAAAAAGTATAAATTTTTCCATACTTTGACTTCTGTCGTCCATTGATACATAATTTCGTAATTGAACATTAAAAATGCCACAGGCAACCAATTTCAATTTAGAACGATATTTTACTATACTAATTCAAAGCGAATGATGACGTTTTTTATCTTTTATTTATTAGTGTCGGTATTTATTTTTAATTTAAAAGTGAAGAGAGTTTATTTAAACGTTCGTGTCATTCAGTGCAAGTCCCTTAATTTATCCTTAGTGTTTTGCTGAAGTGCGAAGGAAGAAATCGAAATTTAAATTCCTAAATTCAAGTTCAGATTCTAACAGAGATCGGTCTACACACACTTATACTCGTAAGGTTATGATAATTGCTTTCAACGTGAACATATCTGAGAGTCTAAATTACCTTGTTTTGTTTTGCTCAAACAACGGTACATTATATCGAAAATAAATTATTTGTTTTTCCATACAAACAATTCCACCTACTATTATTCAAAATATATGAGCCGTTCCTCAATAGTTCGGATTGGTTTTCACATCATATCCCGCTTAGCTGATCAGAATAATCTATTTTTGCTTCACAAACAAGCTCTTGATTTCACATTTTTTGCCATTTCTTTACCCCTAGAGTTTTTAATAACCTTTACCGATATCCTCCTTCTAATCATGTAAGTAGACGTATTTGTTCAGCCATTTATCTAAAAGCGTGGTAATTAGCAACGGAGGTGAGAAGTTGGAATTCTAGATTTAAAAGTAAATGTTATGGGGTACATTACATAGGTTCAGTACTTGAAATGGTATGGAGTCCGTCTGTAACCATTGTAAACACAAACACACGCAAGTGTATTTTTAGCTTTGACCAGTCCATTAATCTTGGTAAGGGATTTATCTGTCATGTCACATCGTTGCTTAACCCCAAATCTACCAGTTAAACTCATGTTTTGGAGAATGATGATGTCGTAATGGATCATTGAACACTTGTGATTTTTAAATTCCATGACATATTAAGACGTCAGAAATGATTTCAGCGAACTCTTTTTTTTAACTCCTTAACATTACATTTTTTGTATCGCTAATACTGTACTAGTAATAGAACAGTTCAATCGTAGGCGTGCCAATAAATGGAGGTGTTCGATTAAGCTCCTAGTAAACAAGGGACCATAAACGGTATGTGCGAAATGACAGGACACCATTTAAGGACAACATAATGTGTAACTGGGAAATAGGCATAAGTACTCATATTGTATCAGTTGATTAAGCATAGGTAGGAGTTTTGCCTAGCATGAATGAAATCACGGACGTGATTGTAGCGATGAATGAAGCGATGGCTTATGAGACACCTATATTTTGTTCACACATTACCTCCCGAATCCCTACTCATTTTGCCGGGTGCCTGGCTGAGATGGCCCTACGGTAACCATTATTTAACTAGCTGGCGGCTCACCAACCGACCGCGTCAGTTCTTATCCAGTCTCCACTGTGGTTCAAACCTTCGATCTCCCGCTCCTATGGCGAACACCCTAACCACTTGGCCACGGTTGCGGTTATATATTAATCCGAATGTTCCAAGATTTGTTCAATTTGTCCCACATTTTGTGTCTGAAAATAGTTTAGATTTATCGAAATAAAGACGGGTGCGTCAGTATGACACATTACGAAAACACGTTTACCAGGAGAAATATTACGAATTAGAAGAAAGAAAAAATGTCACTTTGAAACGTGGTGCGTCGCACATTCTTCAAACTTATAGATTAAAAACAATTTGTTGTCGGTATGTAAGAAATAATCAAACGAATAAACCTCAATAGAATACAGTTCTAAGTTGTACAATAGTCATGTGCTTTCTAAGTAGATTTAGTTTAAGGCATTACGTACAAACCTGAGTGGAAGGCCATTTGACCTAATCAGTCGTATATAGATCAAACAATTGGAAATAACCAGTCAAATTTAACCGCATGCAATATTGACGCATTTTGTGCACCTGAGCATACACATGAATATAAAAATAACACGCAGTTATAAATTCGCTTATCATCAGGTTTTACAGTCCACCCTATGATTGTAGCACCTCCGATTAAAGGGCCACCCTGAGAAAAATTTCAAGAAAAAAAAGTCATTACTTAATTACAACGAATTGACCTTTGGATAAAGGCCATCTGTCAATAAGGCCAAATTTCTCTTTCCTAACAATGGTCTTTGTTCACGGGTTTTACTTTACATGCATTTTCCAAATGCTTTGTCATAAAAAGGTATGGTTCAGTGTAAGTGGATAATAGAAACATATTGTCATGATTCAGCATTTAATGAAAGGACCAACTCTATTGGTTTCATACATGAATTTATTAGACTAATACATCATTTTGTAATCCGTAAAAACTTAGTTAATATTAACAATAACATTTGAAAGTTGGCGAGTTTTTGTCTTACATTGAGTGTAAAGCAATAAGTCACTCTAGAAGATTAGATATCAAAGTTAATAAACCTGACAAATTAGCGTTAAATTTTATTGAAATAAGACTACACGAACTTGTATTGCACCGCCTTGTATTAGTGGACTACTGTCACGGGTTTTAAACCAGTAAGATCAAGTGTATTTCAACCTCAATTACAAATAATAAATAAACAAGTTTAATATTCCGGGATAATAACAGTTCGAACAGATTCAAAGGAATTATCTATTCTTCAACAGTAATGAGTTTGTACTAACATGTTTAGCAATAAGGCAACCTTTTAGGTTACGTAACGGACAAATAATGTCCATTTCCAGTTGAAGGAAATTCTTTACAGATTAGTCTAATCTCAGATACGTCATATATTTTCCCTTTTACAAAATGTATACATATATGTTCTTCTTAACCTTTTTTATAATTGATTTCAGAGGACGAGTCTCATAGACCGGATTAAACTGTACAGCGATCTCTCTTTTTTATGAATTTAATTTTATGAAATGGCAGATTTGATTAAAATGCATGCCATGTATACACATCTTAATCTGAAAGGTTTTGTTGTTCAGGAAGTAAGCAAACGCCAAGTCCAGTTTTATCTTAAGATATTCAAACAAAACATGGCAAAAGTAACAAGCGTGCCCATTGATTTATTTGTAAATTTTGATAAGATACAATATTCAATGTATTTGATGAACAGATGATCCGTGCGGAAAAATCCACCCAGTTTATCATTCTATGACTTACAGTTAAAAGTAGTCTTATTCTTCTAGTTGCCTGAGCAAATTACCCAACAACAAATAATATTGCTCTTGGTGGACGATAAAAGAGATTTAGCAGGATATGTTGTGGAGTATATGAAAATGTAATCAATTGCGTTGGACGATTTCATCCTCGATAAGCCATTCTAAATCTGTTATGAAAACAATATTGGTATCGAATTGTTAAACATTTTGTCTGATATATATTAGACCACTTGTAGTTTTAAATCTTGATAGCCAAACTTCATTGTTGTGGAACATGCATACCACGGCGATAATCAGCTTGAATGTCGCTTTAAAATGACGTTTCATCCATATCTTAGCTTTACAGTAAATCGTCCGCATTTAGTAATAAATCTTCAAAAACATCGCGACAAATTGTTTTGTTTCGAAGATTGAGATGACTTTGAATGCATTATGAATGATTTGGTATTAGTTTGAAGTTTGATCACAACCTACCACAGTGTAGACAGGTTAACACAAATATAATTACCACACCCTCTTCTCCTACCCCTTCCATTAAATTGAAGTACACATATACTCTAGGGCATCAATTCTCAACTCACTTCCCTATCGCATGTTTCTTTTTTTTTTGTCTAGAGTTTAACATTGCACCAAAAGCAAAGGTCATATAGCGCCCTTTTCAACTTTAACGATGGAGGAATACACATATGTGTACCATCTGGGTAGAACTATCGATCTTCTGTAAGCTAGCTGGACATGAGGGACAGTTTCATCACATGAGGACTTTGTCAAGTTCCGAGCGGAATTCAAGCTCACGGCGAAGAGAGCTAATGATTACTAGTCCGAGATCATAATCAACAGACACGGACCCCCATCAGGTGAACAGTTTGTAGATTTTTGTTCGACAACTTAAGCTGGGTAGATCGTCTACTGAAGGGTACCTTATACCAGGCCATCCTTCCGAAGTTTTTAATGAAAGTAAAATCACTGTCATAAAAGACATGATACAAGATGCAATACATGGCTAAGTGTTTTTAACAGAACATCTTAAATTATTTTTGAAAATTTCTTATGTTATTGTTCAGGAGAGAATTTGAAATTAGCAAAAAAATAATAAGCACTAAAACAGTCGCATGCGAACTTGGTATTTACGTATTTATGATAATAATTGTGGTCTGTGAAAGGGGGGGGGGGGGGCGAACCATGTTTTCAATGTTTATTCGGCTATCAATATCTTTATCTATTATAATTCGTTTGTTTTTGTAAATGTAATAACTATTAACATTTCATACTTTAAATCGTCATTGTTTGTACCGTTTCTTATTGATAAAATCCATTACCAGACGGAGAATATGAAATATTTCAATCTTTAAAAGTCATTTGATCATTTATATCTCTTCTCAGTCTATTTGATTTCCAGAACATTTTAAAACACTTTCTGTGTTAATGAAAATAGCATTTAATTGGAATCAGTGTTATTTAAAAGGAATACTTAAAGTCTACCAAACACATATTTGACGTCAAAAAATAGATTTTTATCAAAATCTCGCGGAATTAAAGATCAGACGAGAAATCTCGAGAAGTTGTTTTAAGATTATATGTCCAACTTATCATGGTGCTTTCATTTAATATAATTAGACATTGCACTCGCAACAACTCAGGAACAAAAATTGTTATTTAAAAAAAACTTTTCTTGATTATTTACTTTTATTATTATTATTACTACTATTTACACAACATAATAAAAATTGTTTTAGAAATCCGTTTTTTGTGATTATATAAACAGAACATACTTAAACGGAAAGTTACAGAACATAAACTTGCAATGGATTTATCGTCTTGTGGACTCGTCAAACAATTGAGCATTTTGTTAATAGTGAGTTACACAGTGGCTGGACAAATATACATAGAAGATGAAGTCGGCGATGTATCCATGGAAATAGAAGGTTTGTATAAAAAACGTGAATTAGAAGTCAATCAATATGAATTTATTTAACAGGCTGATTATTCATAGTTAAAGGTCGAACAATGTGTGAAAGACCATTTTCTTATCTGTACAAAAGTTGGATATTTCTATTTTTTCTATTCTTAAATATATGCTAAAATTCGTCTGAAAAAAAAAAGATATAAACAGCTATTCAGAAAAATGTTGGCCACTTGCACAATTATGAGATATAATAACTCCAAAATATTTTCTTTTACCTTTTACGATCAGGCATTTGACCGAAACCTTTTTTTTTCTTCTTTAGAACTTCATTTGAAACTTACATAAATCGTTACTTAAATTTACAAGGAAGCACATCACGCAACAGAGATGAGCAGATCAAGTGTTGACACTTAAGTTTCTAGTGTATTATAGTTTAAAATTATATATATATATTGGTACATTCATGAAAGTTTATTTAATGTAACATATTAATATTCATTTATAATTAGAATTTTGCACGGGTGTAAAATTACCTTATATCGCGACCATGTCCTACCAATTGTTAATTTACGCATGTAATACTTGGCGGATTCTAAAATTTCCTCTCTTGTCTATATGCAGAACAAAGCATTAATTCTTGTTTACAAATATTAATTCATTCAGATTAACCTGATCGTCGTTATATAATTATACATTATATGTCAACTTACAATTTTATATAAACACGTGCGTGAAGCAAAGGCCAAAAATGCAAAATTTGATCAAATAATGATAAAGATTTAACAATATGTTAATAAAAGAATATCAGACTTATTTTTATGTCAAGTCAAGTAAAATTAATATAGACAAAAGCATTTTATTGCATAATTGTCGTCAAATGAATAAATAAACAATTTATTGAAAAGCTTTTCACTCCACACTGTGTAAGTAAGTTGGTAAGGAGTTATGAGGGCACACAATCGATATTAACAAAGAATCGTTCGTTTATAAAGAAAAAGGCCTGTCGAAGATGTCGGTAAAACACGTATTCATTTTCAAAGCCATTTGTGACTTAGTCTTAAATACATCAATTGTAAATGAAACATCTAAGATAAGCTGAACCACTTTTTAGAATTTAAGATCATCTAATTATTTTTTAACATCTGAAACCATTCTAAAACATTTACAGGGCTCCAGGTAAATATTTGGGCAAGGAGTATTTTACCCCTACTTTCTTTAGCAGGGGGTATTGTACCCCTTAAAATGTTTTTCGGGGGTATTACACATTTTTAAAGGGTAATGGCAATCATGGGAACCACTCTGAAGGGTATTCACTTATAAGCACAAACACACACTAAAGCCTTACCTTTTAAATGTACTTTGTTGTATTGTGTTGTTCTATATTTAATGCGTACATTATCCTCATGAACTTGTTTTACATCCAGTGAAGAATGTACATGTAGGTTATATGCTATACTTTTGCCTTATTCGATATGTTCAATTAAATCACTAGTCACTGATAGTACATTTAAATCTGATAGTTACGCACTTTAATTTAGTAAAACGGGTACCTGGGATTTTAAGTGCGTATCGGTACGCTTCAGAGATATTTTCTATGCGTATTTCGGAAAAAAAACTAAGGCGTATTTACGCAATTACGCCTTTTATCTGGAGCCCTGCATTTAATAACCTTTATGCACGAAATAGTGAATTAGCGAAAAAAAATCTAAAAGGTAAGCAAAACTTTTTTTCAAATATATATACTTAAGTCAGAAGACATTGTTCAAAACAATATAAACATATAAACAAGAACATTTTTTGACAGAGTCCGAGAAACAGTCTAGAGTTGACAGAAATGTTGAGTCGGTCGTGATTGGGGAAGCCAGAAACCTTAATTTTCAACGTATTGTTATCTAGATTTATTTCACTCGGGAATTCGTGACTATTTGTATTTTTTATAAACATTTTTATATGTTCAGTTTTCAAATTCGACCAGAATAACGAAGTCGATTTTTATTGTGCACTTAGCTAACTATACATGTATAGAATATACGCATCATTCGTAAGGTGGGTAATTTATCAAACGAATCAAATGCGAGTAATTCTTTTACGTCTATCTGTCAATCAAGGCTTTGTCTTAAAACGAAATATTGCATAATGTGCATTAAATATAGATACATTAGTTTGATACTTAATTGAAAGTTTGTTTGACTTGGAGCACACAACATAAAAACGTAATCCTTACCTCGTCTATTTTGAATACAAAAAGGGATTCAATTGAAAATAATGACACTAAAATGTAATCCAGCCAATGCCAGTTGTGAAGAATTTTGCACCGCCTAATCCTTAAATAGCAGTTTGCGTTTTAATAAAACCAAGTCTGGTTTGTACACTCAAGTTTGAGCAGGTGTAGCTTTGTTGCGCTGATTTATTTGAACCTTTTTTAAGTATGTAAACGTTAAAGGCTTTGTTTATCATATTGTCACCCCTATAAAAAGTACCAACACAGTTGGCTCATGAGACGCCTATCTGTATGTCGATTACCTTCCGAAACCCTTCTCTTTTTGACTAGCTGGCGGCTCACCGAACGACTGCACTATTTCTAACCCAGCATCCACTAGGGTACCAACCTTTGATCTCCCGTTCCGAAATCGGACGCACTTACCACTCAGTCACGGTATATAAATGAACAATTAAACCCCGACACATCGTCATAGATTATCTGATTCAAGTAATGAGTCAAGCATCTGCCAAATAGTAAGTTATCACTTTGTCCAAAATTATAAAACTCATTTTTGAGCAAGGGGTTCGTATCTCTGCCGAGAAAAAAACACCATGTTTACGGGCACGCCATCAAACAAATATGGTTGGTAGGTAGACAAACTATTTTTTCCAATTGATACTTTTTAAAGTCCGTTTGTGAATATACGAGGAAAGAATCGTCCTAAACTATTTTTGTACTTGATATTTTACCTTTAGCAACGTAAGGGTCGACGCCGCAAGGTCGATCAGGTAGAAAAGTAAACTCAACAGTTTTTAAGCCTGAATATAATTATAAAAAATAAATATTTTACTTATTGTATTGGTGATCTAATTGATATTAGTATCACATTACCAATTCCTCGAAGTAGATAGTTTGACGAATTTTCAAAGTATTTATAAATAAGAACTCCAATATGAATCTAAATCATAATATTATATGCAGTTAGTTTTAATGCGTAACTTTTCTTAGAAAAGAACAGAACATATACTTTATCATATGACTTGAACCATGGCTCATCATCATTTACATAATACAAATACAAATGTATGCACATAATCAACATGCAACATGGGAGTAAACATAAATAAGTAAGTAACAAAACAGAGAATAAGGGAAACTAAATCTTTAAATTAATATTATATAAACAACACGTCAAAGAGAAGTTAACTAATCATGTATGAAGATATTACAATTTTCGCTAAGTTAAAAAAAATATAATTAGAGTTTAAAAGTTTCGAAGCAGAAATACAGTGAGGTTTGTTATGTAGCTGATTTGATATTCTCGAATAATCATCATCTCATAGAATGAGTTTTTTGGGGGATAGGGGATTTTTAAAAATAAATACGTTTCTAAATGGTTTATTATTAGCTTGTTTGGATATTTTTTCACAATATTTATAACACTTCAACATGACAAATTGATAGCTATCACGTTTTAGAATTGACACTGAGAGATACAACCCACGTTAATAAATTATGAAACCAGAATAATTCGAGATAGAAAATAATTCGATATAAACGATAAAAACCTTGGTGTCGTAAACGGGCCTCATTAGAAATCTTCATAGGCATGTTTCATTTTTGGACAGTGACCAAGAATATCGTATTGGATGATATCTAATAAGTTTGAAAATCATTTTTATTCATCTATACGAAAACAGCGCTTTGCAATTAGTTGATGACAAGGTGTATCCGTGGTCGAGTGGTTTGGGCTTCTGACTAGTAATCACAAGCACTCATGGAGCCTAACAACTGAGGTGTACGCCTGTCCCCTACCGTTGAAGTTGAAAAATGGTGACATGTAAAACCCGAGTAAATAGTAATACAACTTTTAAGGAATTATATTCGTATATCATTATAAAAATTGTTTCGAACGAAACGCTACGTACCTGTGTATAACATTTGATGGACTAATTGTGTCAACATTTAATACAAGTCAAGTGCTGGCACCATTTGTGTGTCACATATCAAGTAGTGTTTTGAATTTAAAATTGCGTAATTGCTACTTTTTAAGTGGTATGTCTAAGCCATGTGATCCGTGTTTGGTCTCAATTTAAAAGTAGAAACCAGCGCTTATTGAAAACGCACCTACGATTGTGTATCTGCATTTGAATGTTACGTAGTACTAGTACTTTTTTAAAAATGTTTTAAACATGCACTGATAAATCTCACTTACAAACCACTTCAATCTGTAATATATCCCAGAACTTGAATACTAAAACGTTGTTAGCTTTGAATATTTTAAAAAATTCTAATTCACACTGTAAAACCAACCTATAATACTATCTCATCTAATGGAAGGTCATCTAATGGAATGTCATATCCAAAAGACATGTGTGGCTATTGCATATCTTGGCAGGTAATATGGGTGCATTGGGTAGCATCGAGGAAGCACAAATCTACAAATATTGCGAGGTAGTACAAACATTTTCTCACTTTCAAACATGCAAGATATTAAAATATTGACAATATTCTAACGTATATCTTCTTATCTGTTTTCTGGAAATGCACACTGCTTTTTTTAAGTAGCGGGAGTGCAATAACGTCTAGTAACAAGCGATCTGTTTATTCTCATGTCCACATTAATCGACTATGATGATAACAAAACTTGCAATAATGCCATTCATCCCGTTATTTTAAAACCATTACTCTCAGTTAAAACATCCAGATTAATTCTGCTTTAGGCGCTAGGTTTTTTATAATAATTTTATGTCATTGTACTTTAAATCAAGGCTTTAAACCGACATTTTTGCTGTAAAATAAGACACAAGTTGCAGTATCTTAAAAATGCATACACATTAATATAATCATTTTTAATATTTCCAATGGTTTACCTAGCCGTGGGACTAAACATATTAATTGTTTACAAATTGTATTTATTAAAATGAGAAAACTTCAAGATCTAAATAAGATTAACACTCAAAGGTTAATTTGTAAAAATTGTTACAAAACACTAGCTAAAGCTTCTGTTTGTAGGAAAACATAATTAGAAAATGCATTATATCTCACTTAAACACTTATAATTTAATAATACCAGAATTTTGTTGTAAGTATAATTAAAAGCAAATCTTGAAACATAAATCACAAACAATGCCTAAAAATCACCATTTTGGTATTTCATCATAATAAATAATTACGTTGATTTATGTTTGAACGAACGTTGACAAAAACAAGAACATTTTTTGAAGACATTTTTGCAAACACATGATCAAGTCATTTCAATCAACTTTAAACAGTTTGAGTACTATTTTCCTATTCCTATTTAAGCTCTGACAAACAGTTTACGGACCAAAAAATCATAGATAATCCCCTATAACATGTACTCATACAAATCCCCTTTCCAATTTAGACTCCTCTTTAAACCAATACGGAGATAGCTTATCAGACCAAAATGCGTCTAAAGAGGATTGTTTTTCATATTAATGTGGTTGAAAATAATCCGAGATATCTAAATAATGTTTTTATGAATTCCAGTATCATGTAATACAGACAATTCTTCTTTGTATTTTGAATTCCAGAACTTATCCCTATACTTCAGGAGAACATAATTGTTGCCGCCACAAATGATTCCCTACGTCATGCACACTGACTGAGTTCTTTCAAAATATGACATGTATATTTCATAAAAATAAAACGCAATCGATCAGGAAGTGTCAAAGTGTATACAAAATGTATAACAAAACAAGCTCATTTTTAGAACTGCCAAATGTATACACTTGTGCACTGACAAGAGATAACTTAAGAAGGGAATGGGTATTGCAATAGTCATATAAAAATAAACTCTGAGAGACACAAGCAACATATAGTTATAGATGTAATCTGTATTATGTTTTGTTCCTGTGTCATTTTTATTCAATTGCCAAGTTTTAGTTATACCAAATAACTCGCAGCTCATGCATACCAAATGCGGATGTGGCAAATAAAAAATCTCGACGTGGGAAACAATATACAAATATTTTTTTTTTTTAAATACCAAATAAAATTAATTTTGTTTATTTAGAGTATATCTTGCGCCATTAAATTATCTCACTGTTCTAATCATGATAATGCAAGAAGCTATAAGGTTTAAGTTGTTTTCATTCAAAGGCATACTGATTGGCGTAAGGTGGGCTTCTATGGAAACGAATAGTTAAGGACAGTCGAAACTTTTATTAAACGAATTTGGTCAAATAAGATTAAAGTGTTATAATTGTAAAAATAAAGCATTTTTGTTGAGAAATTAAGTAATTCTAAAGAATGTCTATTCTGTGTAACCCCTCTCGAACATGTTACAAAACAATATAGAAGACAAACGGTGTATTGGTGATATATTTCGGAACAATTTTATATTGATTCACATATTTAATTGAATTATATTCAATGAGATGGCTAAAAATTCTTCATACGTGATGTATGTAAATACAATTGTTCTGTCCATCAACTGTTTAAGGAATCATTTGTCAGCTGTTTAAAGTAATGGCCTAAAATGAATACCATTAGTAAATATTAAGTTTAAAACAGTTGTCTTAGTTAAGAAATACCTACAAACGGGCTTATGATTTTTAAGATGAACTATGTTGCCCTCCTGAGTTGAACATTACGACTGCAGATTATATACTCATGATTTCAATTACATTAAATTCATTTCGATGTCATACATAAAACACGTACACATGTTAAACACGTGTTTTAAGGAGATTTTGAATATGTGTCATACTCGGGCACTTGTTCTTCATGTTTATGAGCAAATACTTACAATTCGGACCAATCAAAGGTATTACTAAAAGCACACAAATCTCAAATAAACATGACATTGACTTTGCCATGCCGTATTAAAACAAGATATTCCATTTAACATTCTCACCATATGATTTCTTAATCAAACAGTAAAATAAGGTAAATACAGGCTTCACTTTCGGATAAAGGTTGAGATGACATATAAAATAATCCCTTTAATTGCATTCCTGTGTATGGGAAATAATACTATGGATGTTGTAGGTGTTTTAGAACTCTTTACAACAAACATCACAAATTATACTTATTGCTTTATCTTGTTCCATTCACATGGACTTGACCATGGTATATACTTTGCCGTTGAGTTATTAATCGATTTTTAAGTTATGTAGAATTGCACTAGAGAATGTATTTTATGGCTTTGGTCATAATTGTAGCTACTACCTTTAACAAGGAACTCTGGCTTTCGTGATCAAGCATTGACGTCCATATAAAAGGTGTTCAAATTACAGTAGTACGCATTGAACTTTCTATTCCAAAGATATCTAATATAGTTACGTACTTGCATGTTCTATATAAAACTGCATGTCATACTAAACTATTATACAAATGAAGTCATATCGCTTTAAGATTAAAGAAACACTTCAGATAAATGTCAGTGCAAGTCGCCTGAAGTCGAAGTTCGATTATCAATATTGAATTTATTTTTACACTTTGTACAAACAAATAAAACAAACAAATACTCCGATTGGCCATCGACATACTTGTGGTATTGGCTGTGAGTATATTGCGCAATAATACTATAGTATAATAAGGTGTGACACGCTATTTAAATGTGTCATTCATAGATAATATACTCATTTTATCTTATTGGTTGAAAATAATTTCTTTTTTAGAACAAGGAAACAGAAGTAATTGATCAATCCGCATGAATGTTAAGAATTATAGGGGCGTTGGCTAACAATGCAATAGGGAAAAAGCAAACCACAAAGTACAATCCTGTGATATGAATAAACTAATATGAATTTTGCGTTGATTGATCGGTGTTACGGTTATTTTTATCAGTATCTCTGTTATACCGACGTGCATTAAGCCTTAACAGTGTTCGTTCTTTTTGTACCAATCCATTTCTAGTTCTTTCAACTTTTCCTCACAAGTCAGTAGAATGGCAAATGAAATTACATGTGTTTTCGACTGAATTTTCAAGGAATGAATCCGAGGCACGTAGAACATATTCTTTCTCTACTCGATCAGGGTGAGCGAGCTATAAAAGAAAAAAACAAACAATGATAAAATATACTACATTGAAACACAGAAGGCATTATCGCTTGGCACATATTTTCAATTAACGATGCGTCTATTTCGTCCTTCCTTCCAAAATATAATGTGAGCCGTAAATGCTTTTCGCAGTATCATGTCCAAAAAGTTTAGAATCTTAGTTGATTGATTTATACTTATCAATTTTATATGTTTATTTCTGTTGTTCAAATAGTTTTTATTAAACTGTTCCAGATGATTCGTTGCGGCTACCAAGAGAAGTTTTTATCGTGGAAAGAATACATTCAGAGAATCGGAACAGTGTTAAACAATTGTTACAGACGTCGTTAGATTATAACAACCGGATAGTAGTGAAGCTGACGGGTAAATACATCATTTAATTTAGGTTAAACGAAACAAGATGTCACAAACTATCTCATTTCAACGAATTTGACAAACCAATCAGAAAAAATACATTTTATGTAGCTGCTCGGGCGTTTCGTGTTACGCAGATGTCATGGTTATAGATTTCTTGCACGGAAGTTATGGATACTTAAGTAAATACTCTCGGTAGATGAGACATAAAATATATCATCCACTATCACTTACCAAGAATATTGGCTCGTATTTTTCGAAAATAGTTTTTGTTCGGATATATAGAACATAGGAGAATGTCTAGAAGCAAGGAATTTTCCAAGACTCAAAAAGAAGTCATAAGATGTTCGGAACAAAGGTCGATCATGCTCGTACTAGAAACTTAAACACATCTTCTCCAACAACTAGCCAAACTAGCTATCTTTCATATCGGTAACTACTATGCTAAAAACTCTGTCTTTTAGGAAATCCAATCAGTATTGTTTGTAGTGACAAAGATGTTGAGGACATATTGTGGTTTGACAACGACAGGAGAGACCATGGTTACGATGTCGTGTCCGAGATTTCAAAACGTAAGTTTTAATATTAAGACTCGATTCTAGTTAGCTCCACGCTAATAGAGTGATGGCGATAAAGAGTACGTGCGTCTTTGTCAACATTCTTATTGATAACTTCAACGTCGATAATGTCAATATAACTTGCAGGAGTGAACTTATCTTTGGTCGGACAAGGTGATGCATACAAAGTTTAAATTCATACAAACATTCGAAAATGTCCTTTTTTTAAAAAATATTATCACTCTTATTCTTTTACTCTTATGTCACAGTTAATAATTAGTATTTAATAAAATACATATTAAATATATAGACCAGAAGATGAATAATGTTTGTATTACAGTGGCAGTGGCATTATTTATTGTTATTTTTAAGGTAAAAAAAACAATGCACATGCGTATTAGTTATCTCAAGTTTGTTTATTTCTATTTTCAAAACAAAACATTTTTTCTTTTCTCAACACAGATGACTTGAAGATTTATGCTGACTCATGAATTGTACAAGGAATTTCCTCTCTTACTAATTCATGGTCCCCCCCTTTTCTAGTATTGCAGATTACAGACGATAAGTTGCACATATATCTTGTGTTAGATAATGGATTTGGAGAGTCTGAGGAGGATGAAGAATTGTTTGAGCAATTACGACAAAGAGACATTCCTGTTGACGTAATACGTTTACATACAGAAGGTTTAACTTATTTGTAAATTTCAATAATTAATTTTCTTTCTAAACTGAGACAATAATTTGCATCATTCCTATGAATTGTTGTGAATCAATTTTTTTGCTTTGTACGGACTGCGAGGTATTTGTAAGGTGTATGTACCGATTCTGGAGCTATTTAATTCATTGTTTAAAATTCATCTGACAGTCAAAAGAACTCAAGTCAAAAGAATTTAAAGCTTAGTAAGTGCTTCAAGCGGTACAATTTTCTGTAGATCAATATATTGAAAGTAAGAAAGTGAGAAGATTTTCAATGAGATATGACTAACAAGTATAAATGGTTAATAAGGTTGGCATTCCTCCTGTACATCACATGACCACAGGATGCCACCATTCAATGCCTATCCAGCAAAGTCAAATGATAGTCTACTAGAATAATTCAACCTAATTCATTTAATGATATTTCAAATATATTTTAACTGACACTGAATCTTATTTATTAATACAGCGAGCAGATATAGACGACAAATCAACTTTTATCAACTGCTAGCGAACGTATCCGGTGGGTCGGTTATCCAGACTGATAAAAATAATATCGGATCGGCTTTAGATTTATTGAAAGTAAGTTCTCCTTTTCCCAGTAAAGCGTATCTTTATATACAGAATGTAGACATGTTTATCATCACTATTCATGGACTTTTCATATTCAAACCTTATTCCACCTGCCTCATTAGCATGACACCTGTCTGCAACACTTACGCATACAGTCAAACCTGTGAACAAAGGACATCTTTGGAAAGAAGTACCAAGGCCCTTATTGACAGTTTGCTTTTATTTAGAAGTCATTGGACGTAGAAATTTGGCTCAATGTTATTATAGCTACAATAACTACAATCCTTTAGTATTCAAAACTGATCTTCATTATCTATTGCAGCAAAGTATCAAAGCATCACTTGTCCATATCATGCGTTTTACTGATAACTCACCGCCCGGGACAGACTTCCGTATATCAGCTGATGACACCATGACACAGTTGATATTTAAGACACAGGTGGAAAGATCAAATCCAGTCATTATACCCAAAACTCCTACAGGTAGGTACACATTGGCACTAATTATCCCAATGCTTAATACGTTATATGTTTAGCAAAGCATGATATAAATGTCCCCATTGTTATTGTTCTGTGTGTTTGATTGGTTTTAAGTTAGTTCTTTAGGAATCATTTTCTTGTATAATACTTAGGTGTTGTACAATGGTGAGAGCATGTTTTCGTTCCGAAAGGTTTTAGAAAAAAATCAAACGAAAGTGCTGAATATAATATTACTACTTTCTTGGAAATAACACTTTTATAGATTCTTGAAATTTCAGAATTTGAGTAAAATATTAATGAATATAATGCATATAAAATGGTGACCATTGAATATTTTAATATAGAAAACAATTTATTAATACAGGAATACCAGCACCGGTACATCCAAGATTGCTTGGTAAGGCAAGTGCTGGAACAGTCGTTGGATTGTTTGAAATGAATCTTACAAAGGTACATTTGACACAAACTTTTTTTTCGTGGTCCGATTAATATATAAAACTCAAGGGCTGTCCGAAAGCTTTGATTAGATTTCTATATGTATAAGATGAAAGGACAAAACGGAATAGTGCGTTAAAAAGTATCATGCATGTTTTGTTGCAATTAACTTAAAACTAACTATGAGATGAAGGCTTGGAATGATGTTTTATACTAGTAACCTAATCTCCGTGCCAAATCATTCTATAGCATTTTTTTTCGGAAGTGATGACTTCAATTCTGAAAATTGACAATAATATGTAAAACGTATAATGAAACAGATAAAACTCACAGTTTGAATTGTACTTATATACGGATCAGATATTGCTATTTTTTATGTTTCTTTATAATCCAAAAAGATAAGTCACTGTTCTGTGTGTTATGTATCGATAGTTTATCTTGATTCAGCCGACGGATTACGGAACTTGGAAGATTGGTAAACTAGATGGCAATCAATGGGACATTACAGTTGACGGCGAGAGTCCAGTCGATTTCACACATTCATTCTTAGAGCCTGGTCCTGGTGGATTTGGAGAATATCCAATTAAAGGACGACCTATTGCAGGTACTTAAACTATTTCAAACGTCAATATTACATTATTCACGAAGAATTTTGATTTATATTAATGACTGATAAAAATATATATCACGAAAATGCGTTCAGTTTGTTTTCAATAGGCTCACATGAATAGAAGACCTTGTTTGTTCCAAAACTTTAATTCTGATGCTAAATGTAATGAAAGCGTAGTCATATTATTTACCAGTGAAGCTTAAAACATCTCCAATTAAGAAAAGCCTGAAATAATCTGAGGAAGGAAGCTTTGAATTCATGTGTGTATTTTTGTCTATAACGTTCGCTTCCTTTTTTCAATAATTTGTCAGTTCTTGAACATTTCATAATTAATAATTTAAGGCAAAGCTTACAAGACATCGATTACAGTACCAGAATATGACAAAGTACAGAAGGTGTCTATGGCAATGATGTTCATACGATCAAAGAAAAACCCTATTGACATGAAACCCCTGATTAATGTTGGTGGACGGCGTGGAAAGTCAATGTTTCACGCAAACTTTACAATGCCAAAAGAGGTAACCATTTTAAGAGTCATATGTTCTGTTTTGAATGTACATTCGTAAGTGAAATCAATGATGCAAATACACCGACTTTTCTGGTTAACACTTGTGTATAGTTATCGACTAAAAACACAAGTTTGATATCAGATATGAAATCCACTTGGTTTTACTCGATTACATTTGAAGAAGGACACAAATAATTTTCTATTTCATCATATTTTAATAAATGCAATATCAAATCATCCACAATCAGTTAAGAGTACTCATTTCGAACATTGTTTTTACTTGGATGTGTAGGATATCTGATAGGTGTTTCCTGGTCAGGCACAAAAATGCAACACAATCAAAAACTTGTATTAGATCTGTTAAATGTACTATTTAACGAACAAATTGAATATTGATATGTCACATTTACATGTCATGTAGATGAAACAAATATTTATAGCCCACACGAGGTAGTTAACAAAAACATTGTTGAAAAGTTTTTCTTTCCAAATAATAATAACAAAAACAGAAAAACTCACTCTTAAGGTTAACATAAAAACATGCTTTGGCGTTGTGCGAGCCTAGGTAAATATGAACATTTTTATCTCTTAACACAATATGCTTGTACTGTAATGAAACAACTAAAATTACAGAAGGATATAAGTATCAAAATGCATAAAAATAAGGACAGTGGATTTTTGAATGATTCCGACATGTAATTGCCAACCAACACTGTTTTAAGGATAGACAAATCAAGCTGTCGAATCATTTGTCTGTTCTTTTGAATTATTTTACGATTAATCCTGAAACTGTTCTTGTTTAGAATTTCATGATCGGTATAATGGGCATGGATAAAAGTAGCCACTCCTTCAGAAGGATCGATCCAATTATGATCACACCAATTAGCTTACGACTGGTTGTACCATCGTTAACAGGTAAATGTATAGTTATTAAATACTTTAGTGGAATTGATAAGACATTATGTATAGAAATGTGGAATTTCACGTGACTTGAAATAAAGCATTGCGAAAGAGATACTAGTATTAAGGAAATGCTCCATTTCCAGAACACTCTAGAAAAACTCGTTGCCATTAAACGCTTTTGAATCAATCAAATTGTAATCAAATTTCCAGAATGTTGTTGAAAACTACAACGTACTGGAAAGATAGTTCATATACGAGAAATAATCCAAAGTCAGTCGGCATATGATAAGATACATGAAAACATTTTTAACAATTCCTGGTCAGAATTAATACCTACATGTATTTTTCTGACTTTTTTGTCAATGTTTATTTCTTCGCATTATAGGTTGATTCTCTTGATTTTACAATCCTCATTTCACTCTCTCAGAGTAAAATTGTCCGAGAAATTATAAAAAATCCTGCTTCCATTGCAAACTCTTAGTGCAGTTATTATTGACATTTGACGATTTCTTATATTCCAAAATCATATTGATTGTTTCAATACGTTGTATCATTTGTTTCTTGTTAAAGGAGTAAAGCTGTATCAGAATGAAACATTAGATATACCATTCACGGTGATCAACGAAGCACAGAAAGAACAGGATATCGACGTCAAATTAGAAGATGACAAAAAGTTCGCTTTAGCGCCTGTTCTATTGTCTGCCACAGTTAAGGCTGGGCAAAACTTCACTGGACACTTTACAATTCAAGCAGGGATGATTCCCGGTGTGACGACGTAAGCTTGACTTTTGGTTTCTAATTATTTCAGTTCTAGTCCAAACTTTGTCATCGTCACCTTCGAACAAAGACAAATCTCCTTTTGCTGCCGCTTCTACTCCCTTATCGAGTTTGTTTTGAATTTGACCTCCAGTAAAAACTTCAAGACCAGGATAACGCTTCTTAAAAACAATCTTAATCTAACTATACCTGATATCAAGCGACATTCTCCATGAACCGCAGCAGTGGATAAATGATATATACACTTTGTTCTTATGAATTAATATATCAATAGAATATTTGCTCACACTTGTATGATTAATGCTCTGTGTATTTCAATATTTACGTTTAAACTAAACAGAACTAATTTGATAAACTAGGATTTCTGTATTAGATATGTTTCGCACAAATTTCAATATAATCATTGCTATATTTCATGGTGTCTAACAGAACGGTTACTATAACGGCGAAACCCTACCTTGGACACGGATTGTTCTCTTCAGGACAATATGAACTGAGGAGATTTACAGTACTTGAAAAGAACCACACGGTAAGGCATCATATAAATAGTGTAAAACATGAACATGCATAAAGCGAAGGATCTGATACAATAAAGTATTTAATTACCATGCACATACTATGCGTTATTTCATTGCCGCCGATATAGTGAAACCTTGAAATATTAATAGCTTCAACATATCAAAAATCTGCATTTTGGTTGTAGTCACAAATAATGACAGTGTGTTTTGTATTGCTATACAACACTTCTTTCGAATTACTCTGTCAAGCATTCACGGACCATTTATTCATTTATGTATGTCGGACTTCGCCATGTCGAACTATTTTATTGGCATCAGTCGACGATTCGTTATAATAACATCCAGTATATTAGAGTGGTGCGAGATTGATAATGCTTTCACGATGAAACTACAGGACTGCAAACATTTTAAACAATCTTCCGCGTAAAGCAAATGAACTGTATATATCGATTGGATGTACAGTTTCGCTTGTAAGCAAGTTTTCTTTTAATAAACAGCTAAATATGACCAATTCCACTAGTTTTGTACTTTCAGACAACCTCGACTACTACAACAACTACTACCACGACAACAACGACAACAACAACTACGACACCAACTACACCGAATACTTCTACTAAACTGTCATCATCCGTATCTTCAGCATCATCAATTTCAAGTACATCTTCACCAGCTTCTGTAACGTCAAAACAAACCGCTAAACCAAGTACTAGCTCCACAGGTACTGGAAAATTTACAAAAACGTCTACACTAACGTCTGGCGCTACTTCGAAAGTTTCGTCAAAGGTTTCGACAGCTCCATCAAGTGTGAAATCTGGCACAACCAACTCGCCAGGAATAACAAACACTTCACCCAAATCTATCACCTTATCAGGAATATCAAAATCAACTCCAAAAACAACATCTTCCACTTCAAGCGGTACAAACGCACCAGCTGGAAGTAAAACATCTACTCTGAGGTCTAGTCCTACTCTGACTAATGGAAATACTGCTCCTTCGTTTACATCTGCAGCAGCATCAACTTCTGCAGTTGCGACTACTACTAAAGCCAATTCTCAACAGACAGATAATGAAAATAACAACAGTAACAGTGATTTGGCGACAACATCATTAGCTGCAGGATTAACGGTTGGAGCCGTGATAGGTAAGAACTGGACACTTTATTATGATGAGGTATTGGAATTTTAATAATAGTTGTAGTGTGTACCTATGTTTGGTGTCAATAGTTAACGAATGCATATCAAGCTTCGCATGTTCAGTTGTTAAGCTAATTATCTCGTCCTGGTCTAGTAATTCTCTTTGAAAGGTCACCTCATATAATATATTATTCCCGGGAGCAGTGCGGTTAATCACGCGACGCGGAAACGAAAATACGGTGGTCAAACTACTCTTAGACTATTTGATCCCTATATTAAGATAGTTCTATTCATGAGTTACGCGAGGAAGCTCAATTTGATATCTTACAAACAGCAAATTTCAAGTTTTACTTTAATGGTACGCACTCTGTGTTTCAGAAACAACAGCTACTTTACTAACTTTGATACCTTACGCATTCAAATTCAAGTTTTTCCTTTGAGAGGCTTAAAATATATATTAAAAGGTACACATTCTATGTTTCAGGAGTAGCAGCTATTGGTGCAATGGCTTATGTATTTGGTAAAGCAATCGGTAAATCACGGGAGAGAGTGGATACGTACAGAGACAGTGATAGTGATAGAAGGAGGAGTAGTGGTGGAAGTACGTTAGCGTGGACGTAATTTTAAGAAAAAAAAACCATTATATAACTTTACAAACTGTTATTTATTACTATTGCAGTGACCGTACATGCATGATTTGAGTTAACATTGTACAATGATATAACCATGATTATATCCGTTTTTTCTAATGCTTCCTTGAATTCAGAAGAAACTGCTAGAAAGTAGGATACCAAATAAAAACAAAATTGCCATCAAATCAGAGCTGAGTTGGAAATTGGTTAACAATTTATTTTCAAAGGTTTTCCAACATGACGATTGCATGTGCTGCATATTGCTTCACTGTCGATATCATTTATATGTTTGAACTTCCTTTAATCACAATAAAATACTTACATGTATAGCGTTCAGAGACGTAATGAAATATATACTGCTCAATATACGATTAGGATGACTTACTCAATATTTTGAATAGTCCGTACATACAAATATATAATAATATACACATATGCGTCAATGGACATTATTTGTTTTTTTTGATGCACTGGCATATGCTGCTTTAATTACAAAATATAAGTCAAAAGTAATAACTGGAAGTGATCCTAATCAAATTTTGAGTAGTATATTATATAGAGTTTCCATTACTGATTGGATGAGGGCGCATAAATCAATTTGTTGATTTCATTTGTTGGAGTTATATTTTTTCATATTTGCTTTAACTCACATTCGGCATTATTTGGCCGTTTTTCTTCAGTCTGTGATATTCATGTGATAGTTTAGAACTTTGTTTTTCTGTTTTCTGGTAATAATTGTTCGTTTCGTTTTAGAATTAAACTCTTCTTTTCACTTAAAAAATGTTTTACATAATTCATATCCTCGGCCAATCACAAGAAAGAATTTCATTATAGGCAAATTGTAGGCGGATTTAGAGACTGATACTGAGTACAAATAGATGTCCCGAAAAATAATAAGTACGGATAACAGTATTGTTTCGCCCTTAGGGGACAGATGACGGGGCATCATACAAAGGAAAACTGGCATCTTGTGGGGGAAGAGGAACAATAACATGACAAAGAGTACATATCTTCACAATAGGTGATGACATTGATGGCTTCAGACGAAGAGCTATCCTACTGATCTTTTAGAAAAGAATATTTTTATTCATTTAGAGGACAATAATACTTTTCAGACCAGAGAATGGGACTGACTTTTGTGACAAAACATTAAAAAGCAATGTATTAAGATGGAATCTGAAGTACAGGGATCCCGATTAAATAGGTTTATAACTTGTCGTCGTAGCTTTGTTCTCAAGAACTTGTTTGCCATATAATTATTGTATTAGTATGGTATTTGAAAACAAAACTACATTGTAGACTTCATCATAATTTGGTGATATCAAAACATCGCCCTAAAGGATATTTAAAAGCAGGAAACTAATTAACAAATAGTATAATTTATGTAATAAGGACCTTTTGTTTTTGTGCCTTTGGTATTGTCATGTGAACGGATTACTTAAAATGAGTCCAATGCACACATTTTAATAACGACCACCAAACATTCATTACATTGTTCTGGATGAATTTATAATAACTCCAAATGCCGGACCAGACAGACATACAGGTATATGATATGTTATAAACATGTAACAGTATGACCATGGTAATATGAATCTTACAGTCATAGTGATGTCGTACATGTTCCATCATATTCATTTAAGAAATATTCGTGCAAACTGAATGTCTAATACTGTAGTGCTAGACGAAGTTAAAACTATTCAATTCTCGACAAATCTGTCGTGCACCAAATGGCCGTCATTCAAAAACGCCTTGGGTGACGGCGTACTGGTGGCTTTCAGCCAATGACACTCGAGATGGTCTAATGGATGTGAAAAGTTAGATTGTTACATTACAAACAACTACTGCTGTTATATATTTTATTTCAGAGATATTAGTGTGAACTCTATTAATACGAGACGAAGTAAAATAGTTAAACTAACTGATGTGACTTGAAACGGTCACCTCACACAAGTATGGTGCAATTAATGAACATTTCACAGTCGTTGTATATATATGCTTCTTTATATCATACACAATGCCATAAACATCAGGTTTAATTCTAGATAGAAAATAAGCATTTTGATAGCCTTGCAACATACTAAGAAGGTTCATGGATAGTGTTCCGGAACAATGGGTGCTGAGTTCGATCATTTTGGGCATTATAGTGTCAATATCAGAAGTTGTGTATACAGCCTGTACGAAGTCCATGTGGGTATCCTCCTGTTGCACTTTAATGACAAATCCACTTAGGGTACAAGATGGCGTACGATATATCGCTCGAATGGCGTTTATGTCACTGACAGGCATATTGTCCTTGACTGTAAATGATATCGACGTGTCTATATGTTGTTGGTCTGCCAAAATAGCTAAACAATAGAACAAAAATTTGAGTAATAAATAGAGAATGATTTTTCATGAATTTGTTTTGGGTTTTATAGCAAAGCTTTTTTGAAACTGAAACATTCCGGTCAGCAAGGTGAAATAGCTTTTTAATATCTGAGCTTGTTAAAGGACGACTTCTGTGCTGTGGAATATTACGGTATGAATAACAGAAAAAGGGGGGCTCTATGGTCAGACGGTATAGGTCTTTGACTACAAGTGAAGACTAGCGACTAACCATTGGGAGTTAAAATCCCCCCCTGACAATTGAGAAAGCTGCTTAGCTGTCTTACGGGCGATGGTTCTGCCAGGTGACGCCGGGGGCCTACCTACACCATTGATGCTGGAAAATCGCCAGTCGACCTTGGCCGTTGATGTGTCGTTTAAAGCCGGAAGGAAAAACGATTCACTTGCAATGCATGATCATAATTATAATATTGTCATAAAAAAATGTGTATGTTCAGTATATTTATCTTAGCAGGTACGCATAACACATAGATATATTATATTGAGATACTGCGTTCAATACAAATTATATTGACTTCTCTTGATCTCGTATTTAGGTGAAATACTAGACTGACAATAGTAACATCCTTTGAGGATTTTTGTAGCTATGGAAAAACTATTGTTTATAAACTTTTGCACTTACGTTTACCGGCAATTTGCATTTCTATGGGATAATGGTCACTGACTCGAAGAGCCTGCAAAACACGAATATGATACAAATAAATCTATAATAAGATAAACGCGTTTTCGACTCTTAGTTTGTCTTAGTTGATGATTTTAGTAACCGTAGCATAATATTTTGTGTTTATTGGATTGTTTGTGCATTACTTTAACTAAGTCAGATTCACTCATTACATTAACCAAAACATTGCATACCACAGTTATGTTGTTGACAGGGTCAGTGGTAGTTTAAGACGCCGTAGTCCTAATCACTGTGTCAATTTATACCGTTCACATAAATATACGTAAGTGCAAAATGTAAGTGACGAATGCATTCTATTCAGAATGCTGTGTCAAAATGATAAAGCATATGTATAACAAACCGTCGCATTCTTTGTGAAATAATATGCTTATAGTCAAGATAATGTTTAAGACTTTGTATATTCAGCAGAAAAAACACAATTAGACCAGTCATATTTACATTCGATGAATGTGCGCTCCAAATACAGATTCTCGTGAGGCAGATCACAAACGGATGAAAGGGAAATAAATTAAATTGAATAACGAAAACAAAACACTTCACATCTCGTTCCAGACATCATTGTAGCGAATAATAAAACCTATGAACACAGATTACAAAGCATGGTTACTTAAGGAATACAGACCTTAATACAAGTTTTCATTTATCACCATTAGACTATTGTTTGTTTTCATTGTACATGAAGAATGAATTATATTAAATAAATAATTCACCGCGACCGTTTTCAGAATTGTTTATTTATGGAATTCATAAACATGAAATCAAAATGCTGTATAACCATCGGAATGGGAGATAAGTAGTAAGTAAGTTTACCTTCCTCTCTGATATGAAGTCAAACATAACTGACCCTGGTCAATTACTTCAAAATGTTGTATGGTTGAAAGTAATTTAATTATGTTTGAATATCACAAACTATAAGAACTTTTGTTCATAGTTATCCTTAATTCTGTATAAACATCGTTACCTCTACGTATTTACATCAACAAACACAAAAATACGTACAGGAATGTTTCCTTGAAACTCACCATTTCTTTGTCTAGTGCCATAACTTCATCAAACCTGTAAGCTTGTATGCTGGTCCTAACAATTGCATTTTGCAACGAAGACCCAGCAACAACAAACCTATATTGTAATTGAGATATTAATTTTGTTATATATAGAACTAATGATTAAAGTATATTATTGTAACAGTCAAAAACGTTTGTGTATAACTTGGAAGCGCATATCGTGAGAAGCCTATAATTGTATATACATTATAACATCTATCATCAGGTAAAGAAGCATAATGAAATGAATAAGTATACAATGTATGCATAACAGTACATGTTAACATTCATAAAACATATTTGTGACTTTTATACAAGACATAATAATTTATACAAAAAATAAATAATGAATTATACATGTCATCATAGATTTAAATTATTAGGGACATCTTAGGCATACATACGAACCCCTGTTTGAAATGACTTTGAGTTATCGAAAACAGTTGAAATAAGAGTTCGTCAAAAATTTAACGAAAACATGCTTGCGGCGTATAAATGTATCAAAAATAAAAAAAAAGGTACATTGTATTTTTTATCAAATATGGGCAACAATAAAGACAACCAGTTTTCCTGGATTCTGTACCAGTGCTTAAAACAAAGTTAATGCACATATTTTACCATGCATGCATGTATAATACGCGGCTTACCTATCGTAACTACATATAGATGTCGCTACTGTTGTATCGACGTCATCATCCAAAAACCAAACGAATCGTCCGTCTGTTCGTAAGGAAATATTATTCCAGTCCGCCAGTCGGAGAAACTTACAATCAGCGTTGAAATCTCCGCCAATGATAATATTCTGTAAACAAAGAAAATTTGAAACATATTATAACACAATGTTTGTTTATTTGATTTTTACGCCCCTTTTCAACAGTCAGGGTCATATAACGTGGACAGTTCACCTAAGCATAGTTCCTTGGAAGAACCAGTACTAGACTGCCATCCACATTAAGCAACTGCCTACTTTCTCACATATTTAGAGACATAGTTGGTAGCGGGATCCCCTATTAGTAAGAGGTTACAGTGATTTGAAGTCAGCGACCTTAACCACTCGATCACAGAGACAAAGCTAGCGATCAATACACATTGAAGGGAATGGCAGTAATGATAAGGTAATTGCCAATGTGATGTCATCTGATTTTATCATAAATATATATTTAAAAATATTTTCCATGGATAATTCAATGACAGAGTTTTTAAATAATATTACATAATAGCTATAATTACAATATTATCCTAAGAAATACTTGTACATCTACACACTATCGTTAATGATAAACTCGTGGAATTATACGATATGGGTATAGATAAGAAAATAAGTGGGAAGTCATCGACCCACTAAAACATATCTATGTGGAAAAGAATGCTCCTAACGTGTTTGTAATAAAGATGTATGGCATAAATCCTTACTGAGCCGTTCCAGTGAGATCTGAATCTTTCGTAAACTTTAGTCAGATTATCCATTTCTTCAGCTGCCATTGATGGTTGGATGTGGGAAGCAATCATAACAAAATCGTCGACAACTGGACGGTAAAAATAATGCGATGATTTATAACTATGCATGTACTATTAGTAGTTTTCAGTGCAGTTGCAATCGCGTTGTGAAGTTTGAATTCCTTGTATAACTGCTTAGCGATTTTATGCTTATGAACAAACTTTACATAAAGATATAGAACACGAACTTAATACGGGGTATAATCAAAGGTTTCCATATTCTTTCTTAAATGGAAGGGTCTGTTACCTTAAAAACGATCGTAATAAAGACTTGACATGTTATGGTTCTATTATACATACAAGCACTATTCTCGACAAACCTGTTGAGGGAGACTTAAATCGTACACCAAATGGCTCTCGTTCAAAAACGTCATGGGTATCTTCATACTGATAGCTTCCAACCACTGACACTCGAGATGGCCTAATGAATGTGAAAAGTTACTTTTAATGCATTACAAAAACTTACTGCTCTTTTATTGTTAATGATTGCATATAAATAAGTTTATTATAAGTAAAGTCTTCCAGCAAAATATCTCACAGTTCAGTTCCATGCTAGGATAATTTCATGACGATTACAAACGTCACACTTCGGCTCTAAAATTAATAGAATGATTTCCAAAGGAGCATTACATTCGAATAGAGGAATACAGATTCGAAAGATATAATTATGTGAATTATATAATTATGAAAATTACTTTTATACATTACAAACAACTTAACTCCTCTTTCATTGTTAATGATTAGAATCAAATTCATATACTAGTATTTATTCACAGTAACCTTTTCAGCAAAGTATCTTTATGACCCATACCATAGTACGATAATCGCATTACAATTGAAAACGCCAAACTTTCGGCTCTCAAAATAAACAATTGTTTCAAAAGAAGCAGAACAATCGAACAGAGGAATTGTAAAGCTTTAACTTCCAATACAGACTGACAATTTAATGCTTTGATACATTTACATACGCAATTTCGATCAGATTTGTGCATGTCTTGTACTAATCTAGTTAGTATTACCTGTATAAGAAGCCGTATTGCTCCTTGATGGTGGATCTTCCAAGTCGTGAACTGACAATCTTCTGATAAACAACACCAGGTTCTTTTCTAGAATATATTGAAAACAAATGCATGTGGGGGCTTCCGTTGTCAAGTGGTAACTGATAAGTTATTAAATGATGACACCAACGGAGGTCTCCGTGGTTGAGTGGCTAAGTATCTGATTAGTTATTTCCAACCCTCGTCGCTGTGAACAAACTTCTCGTGTGAGGAAGCTGTCCATGTAGCTAACGGAACTTCGGTGGTTCAACCTAGGTGTAAGCCTGGGTCTTCACCCACCGTAAATGTGGGAAAGTTGTCAAATGCCCCTGATTGTTGGGGCGGCGTTAAGCTACAGCAAACAATCAACAGCCCGTATGAGAATTCAACTTCTTGTATGCTCGATTTTGATCACTGCAACGTCAGACTTTGGACATATAAAGATGGCTCATGATGAAACATGCAAATTGTATGAATCGAAACAAAAGATTTATTTAAATACAGAACCTGTAATGAAATATTGGTCATGACTAGTAATCTTACACATTGATGTAGTTATTCAGCGACACTCTCAAACTCTCAAACACTTTGTTCTTTGAATCACGGATTTCTAGCACCTGGACGACATCATACCGACTTAGAATCTGTTGAAGAAAATAGGACTTCCTTAAGGTTAAGACGAGTTCAGTGTTAAATGGTTGAAAGGATTGTTACAACAATTTCGCCTTAAGAAAATGTGACTTCCCTAAAGAATTGTTACTACATTTTCCGAGATCTATATTGGTGATTATGTTATTGAATACTATTGACTTATGCGCAGTCAAGATGTCAAATGCTTTCATTTGTTAACTTTTATCAATTAAAGTCAACACTCGTACTCGATACAGTTTGATTAATCTGTAATACAAAAATCACATTTTGAATACAACTTTGTTACGATTAAAACACGTCAATAAGAAAAAATATAAAGAGACGTGCGTTGGATATATTCTTAAGAGGAAAACCATACCTTTACCAGAATGTCAACCACGTCCGCATGACCGATTTTACTCTGTCCTAGAACCTGAATGTTGAACGATCCAATTCGCAATGGAGGCTCCGCCAGCGCATGGGTATTTGAACTTCCGCGGTTGTTCAGTAAAAAGCAATTCACACTCAGTGTTGGTACCAACACAGACAAAATAAAAAAAATCAGCATAGTATACTTCTTCCGGTGTGTAAGTACTAACGTTTATTAATCAGTACATTGTTTGAATATTTGCATTGGTTTTCAATTATTTGCCGTCTGACTGACCCATTTTTGTTTACCATCTCCTCTGGATACTGAAGTATGCAGTCGGTATTTTACGAGTGGTCTGGCGTTCCACACCAGTATTGTCCAGCAATATAACTATTTTCGCCACCGTTTACACTCAGTAACACACTTAAATGTACGGACAGTGTGTTTCAGGACTATATGCTAAGGGAGCGATTGTTTATGTATTCGGTTAAGCAATCTGAAAATTACAAGAGGAAGTTTGGGTGCCGACATTACGCAGTGATAGTGAAAGCTAGAGAAACGTTAGCTTTGATATAAAAGAAGATAAACATCACATTACATCACCAATTGCTATCTGAAACTATTGCAATGACCATACAAGCATTACTTAAGTTTACATAATGATTTATATGGTTATACTAATTGTCTAATGCTTCCTTGATTTCAGTAGTAACTATACTAGTATAAAAAGGTAAAGTTTTTTATTATAGTGTCACCCCTATTGAAAGGGCCAGCCAAGTTGGCTTATGAGACACCTATCTTATGTTCACGTTGTACCTCCCGAATCCCTTCTCCTTTTTGCCGGGTGCCTGGCTGAGATGGGCCTGCGGTAACCATTTTTTAACTAGCTGGCGGCTCACCAACCGACCGCATCAGTTCTAACCCAGTCACCACTGGGGTTCGAACCTTCGATCTCCCGCTCCGAAGGCGGACACGCTAACCACTCGGCCACGGTTGCGGTATATTAATAATTACAGTACGGCATAAATACAAATGTATTTGTTTTTTCATTGAAATATATATGAAATCAGAATTAATTGGCTCACATTCTACTATTGGAAGTTTTCTGAAACATGACGATTAAGTGTAGGCCTACTGCTTATTGCTTCACTGTAAAAATTGGCATTTTGGTTTAATTTGTCTTTAATTAGATAATTATTATGTTTTTCACAAACCGAATCTTGTTTAGAGACATAACTTACCAAGAACTCTCAGATTTCTTTCATCATTTCTTGATATAGCAATGATCAGGTTTCTTGATTGATGTTAATTGTAGCAAACCACCTAAGTTATCTACTAATACAATGGCTGGGGGGGGGGGGTCGCACATATAATGATTATATCAAGTAACTCGTTCGACAGATATGCACGTACGTTACCAATCTGCAGCATACGCTCTGTATTAGGTTACATAGTTTATATTAGTTTATTGACTAGCTTTTGATATAAAGTTATACGGACAAGGTGTCCTGCATTTATAGAAACTTTAAAGGATCAGGCCATATTGTGCTTTTATCGTTCATGTGAACCTCTCTAATATAGACATTGAACGTCCGGATTTAAATGCTTGCTTAATAAGCAATGATTTGATTTATTCCGACAAAATGTAAAGATAATTATATACATTATTGGGTTTCGTGACTGGTATTGAATACGAAGGACATTACATGAAGGTCTTAATGGGTCTGGTTTGTAAATTTATTTCTTGATAAGACGTAGATCTGCAACTCAAGGTCAGTTTATTGTACAGATGATAAAAATCAATCACTAGTATAAATACACATAATGTTTTATTATAATCACAGCACAATGTCATCTGCATCCATTACACATTATAACACATATATAATATTGTATTTAATTACTTTCAATGCCAGACCAAACATGTATGTAAATACATACGATCTTATATACCTGATTATCCCCATATGTTTATATAGTAAATTTATAATAAAAAAACCCCACTCTCCTCCAGAAAAGTAAAAATCATCAAAAATATATGCAAAATTTGTTTAATGGTATCCAAGCAAATTGCATGTCCAATGATGCAAGACGAAGTCGTTATTTTAGTTATAGTTTCACAAAATATCATAATCAACTGGTGTGACTTGAAACGGTTACTTCACACAAGTATGGTGCAATTAATGAACATTTCACAGTCGTTGTGTATATATGCTTCTTTATATCATACACGATGCCATAAACATCAGGTTTAATTCTTGATAGAAAATGTGCATTTTGATAGCCTTGCAACATACTAAGAAGGTCCATGGACAATGTTCCGGAACAATGGGTGCTGAGTTCGATCATTTTCGGCATTATGGTGTCAATATCAGACGTTGTGTATACAGCCTGAACGAAGTCCATGTGGGTATCCTCCTTTTGCACTTTAATGACAAATCCACTTAGGGTACAAGATGGCGTACGATATATCGCTCGAATGGCGTTTATATCACTGATTGGAGTATTGTCCTTGACTGTAAATGATACTGACGTGTCCATATGCTGTTGGACTGCCAAATCAGCTGAATAATAGGACACACATGTAAGTAATTGATAGAAAATCATAATTTTATTTCATAAATCAATTTGAATTAATATATATTTTGTCTATGAGTTTATTGCGAAGCCTGTATAATGAATTCTTCTATCTATGATCTGAAAATAAAAAAGACACCTCCCATGTTGGTGCATAAAAGGTAACAAACAAGTTAGAACAAATTAGTTGAAGACAATAATATGTATAGCAAAATAATTTCATACGGTCTGAATAAATATAATGTTTTCTAGTCAATTCTGCGCATATACCAATATAACATCATTCAGTTGTTTTAACGCTCCTTGATTATCATGTTCAGATGCAATATTGAAGATATACAAATAAAATGACAATGCTAACATTTCATGATAGTTATTGCAACTATGAAGAAATATTTATTAGGTTATTATAAGGTTCGCACTTACGTTTACCAGCAATTTGCATTTCTATGGGGTAATGGTCACTGACTCGGAGGGCCTACAATAAAATGAATTCAAACCGATACAAAAACGTGTAGTCTTACATTAATGCTTTTTTACTTAAAATGTTTAAGGATTTAGACGTTGACTTTTTTTAGCCATGGCATAACATAATGTGATGTTTGCTTTTTACCAGTTAGACGGATGTTAATTTCTTTTAAATCCAAAACCTTGTCTGCTCTGCTACAATAATAGTGTTGGTTGGAGTACAAAGTCGACAAATTCCGTATCTTTGTCAGTTTATAACTTTATTGTTTTACATTATTGTGCAATTTCTTAATTGTAGATGTATTTCTGAGGTAAAGTCTCTATCTGTCTAGATGTTATTCTATGAGTTAACATTTCATTGCATAAGCAAACAAAATAAATTATCTCAGTCACGTTAATATACAATGTATGGAGCTCCCAACACAATTTCTCGAGGAACAGATAAAATGAAAATTTAATGGAATGAGAAATAACTTCCAATCAATAACAACAGAGAAACTTCACACCTTGTATCAGTTAGCATTTTGGCGAATGCTATGCATATGAACGCAGCTGATTTGATTAATTCTGCACGACATAAGGTTCGTAAGACCATAATATTGTTTACACGAATGTTTCATAGTTGGAAACTTACCATGTCTTTGCTAAGTCCCATAACTTCATCAAACCTGTAAGCTTGTAGGCTGTCTCTTACAACCGATTCTTGCAACGCTGACCCAGCAACAACAAACCTGTATTATGGATTATTTATTAGTTTGAAATGTGCTATAACAGTATGTTGTTGTCAATTTTAATACAACCTGGCTGGTAAACATTTTAATTAGGCATGTCATAATGTCATTGATGGCTTGAACTGTTATGCCCTTTGAAACACCCATCATCAATAACAAAAGGATTATGACATTTGTCAACGGTCATACAAATATATTTGTCACTTTCCAACACGATATGAAATGCAAATCAGTACATTATACATGTAATAATATATGCAAATTATTTGGGACGTCATAGATAAAGACATTAACAAGTTACAATGCAAAGTTTTAAGCTGTACTAAAAATGTAGACAAATTGTTGGTGCATCATAGCTCTTGAAAAAGACCGCCAGGTCGAAAGTTTGAGTTTAGAGTGGTTCTGCTGCAAACGACTGGTTAGAAGCTTAAATGTGTATAGTGTTCTTTAAGAATCATACAAGAACTTAACGTGTGGCGTCTACATACATTGGGAATCCTTATTTTTTTCAAATTCAACGCATATCAGTAACATGTCGGCAGGCAGTTAACACAACAAGTATTCCTGGATTCTGTGCCAGTGCTTAGTTTCTTTTTTTTTCAATTACCAAAAACGGTAATCCATTTATTTCATTTTTTGTTCAACATATATACAAATAATTACACAGTAAAAAAAACAATCAATTATATATATAACTGTTACATAGCTGTTTACTCTGACGCAAAATAATAATTATAATAATGTGATCTTTGGGTTTTAGTCGAAAGTTTAGGATGACAATTTAATAAATAAATATCTGTCATAGTGTAATAGTTTCTTAGTTTATTCTGAGAAACATCTGTATACTTTTCCGCATGAATGATCAGAATTTAAGGGTGTCTGACCTTAGGAAATGTTCTACGTCTAAAGTTCGAAAGTTCGCAGGGCACCACCCTTTGAGCTAAGCGGACCGATTGTCTTCGAAGAAAATAATGAGGTCGTCCCAAACATGTATAGAACGCAGCTTACCTATCATAGCTACAAGCAGATGTCGCCACAGTTGTATCGACGTCATCATCCAACAACCAATCAAATCGTCCGTCTAATCGTAAGGAAATATTCTTCCAATCTGACAGTCGGAGATAATTGCAATCGGCATTGAAATCTCCGGCAATGATAATGTTCTGAAAGCATTCAACACAAATTGAAGAAACTAGCAGTACCAATTAATATATAATACTGTAATTTCCCGTTTGATGATATCTTTATTTATCTTACATGTATATAATTATATAAATATTAATTTAATGATATTTAGAAAAACATATTAAAATATTGTTACATATTCAGGGACACCAAGTAATATACTTTACCTGCATACTATATTGATGTACTTACAAAGTTGTCCTCGGAAAAACTTGTTCACCATGCATTTCCATATATATTGTTACAAATAAATTCATGCCAATACAGTACATAAATAAAGGAATGTGATGCGCACAACCAACAAATAATATTTTCATAATAAGGAACAGAAAGCACTTGGCGTGTTTGTTACAGAATATATAGGGTAAGTCCTTACTGAGACGTGCCAGTGAGATCTGAAACGTTCGTAAACTTTAGTCAGATTATCCATTTCTTCAGCTGCCATTGATGGTTTGATGTGGGAAGCAATCATAACAAACTCGTCGACAACTTGACGGCAAATAGATGAAATTAAATACAGTTGTAAATACTGATATAATAATGTTGTAGTCTAATTGTCAAGACGAATACCGACCAGTGATATTTTCTTTTTGGGTTTAATATATACAGAAAACAAAATTAATGAAACACTAATTTGAGACAGTTTTTCCATATTGTATCTAAAATGGATGTTTTAGTTGCATTACATATTCTGATTTTATTATCTGCTCCATTGTAAAATCTGACATGTATATAGTTTGTTAAATGTATTCCCCATACCGTTGTTTGTACCATGTATTCTCATGGACAATGTCGCTTACATGACTTGTTTTTGCATGAACTTCTACAAACTTCTGTAATGTTCATAAATATATAAAATAAGACACTAACCTGTTGATGGAGACTTAAATCGTACACCAAAAGGCTCTCGTTCAAAAACATCATGAGTATCTACGTACTGATAGCTTCCAGTCACTGACACTCGAGATGGCCTAATGAGTGTGAAAAGTTACATTTAATATATTACAAAACTTACTGCTTTTTTATTGTTAATAATTGCATAGAACTAAATTTATTAGAAGTATACTCTTCAAGCAAAATATCTATAAGTTTAGTTCCATGCTAGGATAAGTTCACACTTCGGCTCTAAAATTAATCGATCGATTTCCAAAGGAGTAGCCAGTCGAACAGAGGAATAACAAAGCTTTTGGCTTCAATACAGATTCGAAAGATTTGTTAAATTGATTTGATAAATTGAGGTACGCAATAACAGTCAGTGTAAGGCAAATTTGTACATGCCCAGTACTGAACTTTACCTATATAAGAAGCCGTATTGCTCTTTGCTGTTGGTTCGTCCAAGACGTGAACTGACAACCTTCTCATATACAACACCAGGCTCTTTCCTATAAAACGTATTAACACATGTATTATACTCAATATCTTCATCTACTTACAATTTAATATTTCATATTCATTCAGTAAACAAAAGGTTGTTAAGTAGCTTTGACGTACGCAAGTCATTCTTAAATTTGAATTATGCTATCTGTTTTAAAAGTACTCATGGAACAGTATGGGATAATGTGATTAAAGGGATTATGAAAGGATACACGACAAGATAACTATAAACCGCCATCTTCATAAAGTTACGGTCAACAAAATAATACCATTCTGCATGGCTTATATTACGACAATTGAACTGATTTTGAAATGACTGAAAGTGATCGATTCTCTAATTTAAATGACGGTGTATTGTCCTTAAGATGTTTGTATAACATAAGATTGTGGAACCATAAGATAACTAATGAAGTATTTGAATATATCTTACGCATGCACGTAGTTGTTTAACGACACTCTCAAACTCTCAAAAACAGTGTTTGTTGAATCACGAATTTCTAGCACCTGAACAACATCATATCGACTCAGAATCTGTTGAAGGAAATGTGACATCCTTAAGATTTTGACGATTTCGGTGATAACGGTTGAAATAATTTCTACAACACTTTCGCCACTTATACTCGTACTTGTGGTTATGTTATTAAGTACTAATCAGTTCGCAGCCATGCGGTCAAATGTTGTAATTACTTAACTGGTATCAATCTATAATGTCTAAAATGTGGGTAAATTAATAAATGCAATTAATAGGAGACAATAACAGAGGGCCCCTAGCTCAAGTAGTTACGCTCTCTGACTGTTGACCAATATGACCTCACTGCTATCCTACTCGGGGTCAACGTTCACTTGTTAGAAAGGTTTCAAGCTATCTACGGAAGGTCGGTGGTTCTATCAGATGTACGTCTGAGGTTTTTCTCAATTGTTAAATAATTAAGTCGAGAAATTACTGGTTGTTGGTGCGACGGTAAACTCCAGAAATGGCAATGAATTAAAACAAGTACATAAAATATAAACCAACGTTTTTTACAAATTAATTAATCATACCTTGACCAGAATGTCAACCACGTCTGCATGACCGACTTTGCTCACTCCTAATACCTGGATGTTGAACGATCCAATTCGCAAAGGAGGTTGTGCCAGTGCATGGATATTTGAACTTCCCTGGTTGTTCAGTAAAAAACAATTCACACTAAGGGTTGGTACCAACACAAACAAAACTAATTTCAGTATTCCGTACATCTTCCGGTGTGTGTACGTACTAACGTTTATTATTAATACGTTTGCTTTGCAATGGTCTTCAATTTGTTGTCAAATTGACCCATATTTTATTTACCATCTTCTCGGATACTGAAGTATTTAATCAGTATTAAATAGATGTCCTGGCTTTCCGCGTCGATATTGTCCAGAAACAAGTTCAATTGTTATCTGCTCGCAAATACTTACCCTATAAGTACAATGTTTTAAAAAAACAACCAAACACAATACGAGTGCATTTAGTGGATATATGATTCCCCTGATTCCCTTTTATAAGTTTTTATTAATAGGAGTTTAAATATTTGGGAAGTAGTTAGTTGTGTACATATATAAGTTGAAAGTTGACTTGAATGATAATTTAATCCGAATTTAAAGTCATTTCTTTTAAAAGCTACAGCAATTGCAACAAATTAACATTTAAAGATAAGTGATATTGTCGCCAACTACCAGTATATTATTCGAGTTTGAAATTTCATGGTCGGGATTTAATTGTGGTATTTTATTCGAAATTCACGTCGTTTGAAAAATGTTTTTATCATTGGTTTGTTTGAAGGATTATGTAATTTACGAGATATTTGGCCCATTTAACGCGTATATTCAATTCTTAATACATTACTTTTTTTCTATAATTTGATATACGCTGTTTCTAATTTGATATGGTCCATGATATTAGCCTAGGTCTGCGGATCTCGGGCTTGTGGGATCGGAATCTGAAGGCGCCGCATGTCTTTGATCAATTCCGGTACACGGTACAAAATCCAGACAAGCTGGTTAGATATATTACCAGTCGATATGTAGCATTTATTTGGTAATATCTGTCCGCAAACGTTTTGATAAGCTTTCCTATAACTGAAAGACTGTTGAAAACAGTAGTAAAACAAGAAAAAGCATACAGGCATATCTCATCTGATTTATACAAAAAATACCGATATTACTTTCAAATTGTTCATTTGTTTAACTATATTTGGTCGTAATTTCAGTAGTCTGTAGCAAATGAGTTTTAATATCTCTAAACAAATTGAAAATGGCAGAAAATGTATCTCTAACGTTGTTATAATTATAGGCAATATCACTACATTTGTATTGCAACAAATGAACCTCTTGGAGGTATAAAAATGAATCACACTGCTGTTTAAGACCACCCTTCAATAAAACACAACGCTTCGTTTACGACGTTCAGGTGTTGTCGATCTCTCTATGACTTCCGTTTCATCTTCCGGTACGACACGTTTATTCTTTATTGTCATTGCTTTCTTAAAGATGATAGCCAAAGTTGCAATGGCAGCAACTCCTTAAAACAAAGATTTGATGAAATGTTATTTCAAGTAGAAAAGTATGATTTGCAATTTAGTTAATTGTATTTTCAGACAAATGGGTTAGACACGAATATACTTTATTGGTGTTTTATCCTTGTCACTAATCGATTTAACAAAGAATTGTTTATTAGCAATAAAGGAAACAACTATTTTAAAATTACTTCTGATATTCCTGTCATCTCTTCTAATTTACACAAAGACAACTGATTTGATATCTAATTGTTTTCAATGTAAGTTTATTCGTCTTACCAACAACAGTTCCAGTAAACATACTCGCAACAATCACGCCAGCTGATAGTTCGACCTTCATTGATGAACTATCAGATTCTGATTTGCGTCCAGAATCACCGACTTCATCAGGATTATCAGGTTTCTTGAAATGTGCAGTTTGTGTATCAGTTGATACCGTAACTGATCCACTCATCAATGTTACAGGTATTGAACCATATCGTGACGAACCTCTGTTCAGCGATTGTGGCATTAGTGTACTAGTGCTATTTATTTGTCTAGATGGGATAACTACAGGTTTTCCTCGAGTTACTGCTTTAGCTATTGTTGTGGTGTTCGAATGGCCATTTGTAACGGTCACTTGAGCCACATACCCTGCAGTTGTGGTGGTATTTGACGCTGCTGCCGTTTGGGAAAATATTGTGGTTGAATTGTCTGTAGAAAAAGTTACACCTGTAACATTTATGCTAGTCGTAGATACTGACGTGGGCATTGAAGTTGAGGTTGTTGTCTGGAATAAGGAATAATGATTAATAAAAGTGATGTGGCAATTATCGTACAATGCGCACAATGTTTACAATAAAATTAAGTGTTTTATATTATCAAAGTGAATTTACACACGTTTTTTACAACGGTTATTTTTCTTCTCTCCACTGGCCCTTCTCTGAATGTGCTGTTCCCAAGAAATTGCCTCGTCCAAATTTTTACCATGCTTTGAAATAGAAAAATACACAAAATATTCAATGCGTTGACAAATCAACAACCCATCATTTCTAATATTTAAATAATTTCTTTTGAAAAAAAGCAACCACATTGATATTAATAGATAGATAAATCGAATAAATGCAACACAAACAATGGTGATTACTGTACAGAATTCGGCACTAGTCGTGATGTTTGTTAAGCATTGATGTTTAAATAACATCTTGATTAGATCTATGTTTAACTAAAATGTCAGGAAAAGTGAAATATCACATTTTTTGCGTACATTTTCAAGTTCAAAAGACAAATGAACAAACAACTGTAACTGTGATATATATGATAAAGTTTAGAGAAATCGAAAATATTGCTCATTGTGTTCAGATATTACATCATACAATACGTACATAAATTGATGTTTATGCTCTAAATACAAACTGAACGTACGTGGTTGAGCCTGCACTTGTAGATTCAATAACAAACATTCCAGTGAAATTCTCGCCAACTTTAAGGGTACTTGACAAAAATTTAGGATCTTTAGCAAAACCTTTGGTATCTGATACTAGAATGTCTACATCTTGTTTGGTAGATAGGAGATTTGACACCACAAACGTGATATTAAACAATGAATACTCAAACATTGTTGCATCTGAAAAATAGTTGCTACAGTTGGATACGAATACTTGTGCTAAATGTGCACATAGAATTGTAGTTTGAATGTACATGCGTCATCAAAGATTATTAATGCGTTGGTTTATCTAAGGTGCTAGGTGTTCGGAATAGTGGTTTAAATTAACGAAGCAGGCCTTGTTGGCCAAAACTTTATTCATTGTTGTTTGTAGCGTTCTTTATGCAAGAGACAATTTAGTTTTCTGATGAAACTCAAAAGTTCTCAGACAAACATGTTTTTAATGTAACAATGAAAAGAAATCGCAACGTTCCAAATTTAGGCTAAACTTTGTACCGCTGACAAAAATGATAATTTCATTCATATTATGTAATATAAATGAATGTTTTCATTCGACAGATAAGGTTAGAATGCAATAACTGCAGACAGCAATTTACTTTTAATATAATATTTATTTACATCATCGTGTTATGAAGAAATTACACTCACCAGTGTGTAGTGAAATATCCAATGAAAGTGAGACAGGAATTATTTCTGTCGGATCAATTCGTCTGAAAAAGTGACCAGATTTGTCTTGTCCTTGTATGCCAACAATAAAAGGCTAAAAGGAGAATAAGATAGCAAATAATATATGTAAGTCATGCCATATTCATATAATCCTTAGTTACTGTGTGCCCTTGGTAAGCATTTAATTATGTTCATACATTGATTTAGTCGTGAATTAAAAGCATTGAGTTCATTTTAAGTACAAAAAAAAACGAGCTGATACTGGTAAATACTATAACATTAAATGGTATTTATCTGTTTGTTAGAGCATAACATTCTGTTAATAATACATGCTTGATATAAAGTAAAATCATCTTTGGGATAAAAAAAATTTGATCATGATATTAAGGTAAGTGTTATTGTCATTATGAACAGTAATTAAATTTAGAAACCGGTCCGAAAATAAGTAGTAATAAGATGGCCTACGTACTGAATAGGTGGCGAAGTCAAATTTTACCGTACATTAATTAATTATCAACGAAGTATTTGACATGTGTAACACGTTTTATTACAACGCAGACCAGCGAAGATGTGTCGGGGTTATGAGCAAAAGAAAAACCGGTAACACTAGACGATTATGGCACTGACTTTGCGAAATGTAGCATATAATTCTTTCCGAAATGATTTTTTATTTTAAATAAACACCAATTCAGATAGCAGTTTTCTTTTACTGCGAATGAACAAGTCGAATTAAAATTTTATAAATATCGTTGTTCATATTGTTGTCGATTTCAAATGGCTGCGGTAATGTATGAAGATAAACTGTCGGTGGATAACTGAATGCGGATAATTAGTTTGATGTTTCTTAGCATTTACGGACTTATCTAAATGGTTGATTTACCTTGTCAGGCATCTTAAAAGACCCATTTTCAAATGTGTTACCCCCTCTATGTACTAATGGGTTCATTGCAAGAGGTGATAATTTCGATGTTGTAAATAACAAATAGTTGTCAACAGTTTTCACATTTTGAAAGCCAACAACGTCTACTTCCAAAGTATAATCGTTTCCTGAAACACAAAACATGAATTTATATATCAAATTAGACTCTAAAATAAATCCTGTATGAAGATTATTTTCCGTAATATTCCCAATTTTAATTACGAATTATAGAAAATTTAAATAACATTAAAAAAAAGATTCATAGAAAAAGAAACATACACAAAATCACACATTCCGATAATAATGTAATGTTCCCCAAAGCCCCGGACCCAAATCCTTACTAACACGTAGAACCATAAAAAGAAATATAGGACAAAACATTATCTCCTGGAAGTTATCGCCTTGCTGATGTTTTCTCGTAATCTCCACAACGATCGTCTTATAAATATACAATTTATGTATTGATAAAGGTGGTGAAAAGAAAGTAATAACAACCATTGGGCGAACTTGTATGGAATGAATAGTGGGCATTTATTGTTAAATGCCATAAAACAAAAACAAAACAAAATGTTAAATACAATTGAAACAAGGTTGATCCAAAATGACATAACTGGGCGGCAGAATACCGCCACGAGGAGACTACGAATATACAATATACATTAAAGCTACTGGTATATCCATGAAACAATAACACCAGTTTGTAACAAACGAACAAAATAGCTATGTATTACTAATATTCCTATGGTAACATACCATTAAAAAGTAGTTAATAAACGAATCAGAGCAATTGCTGAGAGATCGATTAAGGTGTTTAAGGTAAAAGAACCTTTGTTGTTTACTTCTATGAGTGAAGCAGTTAAAGCAGTAGCAGAAGCTCAATGTTATCGTGGAGAAGGTGCCTATATATTCATTGTTTCTTAAACTTTGAATCTAAAGATTTCCAGAATCATTTATAATACAGAGCGATTGTATTCTTTATCAATTATGTATGATTACGTAATCCTTACCTAAAATTGGCGCAGCTACAATTGGTGAGGTTGAGCCTTTTTCATAGAACTTGTGCCTGATGTATAATGGACTCTCTCCTTTGATTGATACACTCCACGTGGTTACATCTAATTTGGTAAATTTCCAGAAACCGTAGTCACTCTTTTAAGTATAAATATATAATATTATATATGTGTAGAATAATATACATACTTTTTAATCAATACGCAGTAGTCAAAACATAAGTCGGAACATAGACATGTATGTTATAGAATTTTGTTTTTGTTTTAACGTAAGATTGTTTTTTGTATCATTCTCAATCTCAATGCCTAGTTCAGTGGTTCAGAGCATATAACCTTAATAAAATGATGTTTGCAAATTTCATGTTATGATATATAAGTTTCTTACTGACAGAAAGTAAATGCTCCAAATGATTTTGAGATTCATTTGTTGCCCTGAAAAAAAAAGCCGTTCAGTATATTATTTACGTGTATATTTGGACTATTTAGCCAAACAGATGTTGTTAATTGTGAATACTATATGCCACAATAAATATTGGTCACTCACTGAGGAGATCGGTATATCCAATGTCGATATGACTGTACCGTTTCCAGGACTTCCATTTATCGAAGGATGAGCTCTGTAGTTTTTACCAGCTGCAAAATGATGTAAGCATTTACAATCATTAGGGATTATCAATATTATGCCCTTTATTTTTTATTATTAGCAAACGACTTTTGAATAAGATAATGGATAACGTTCAGTGTAAATTTCTAAACCAGATGGTCAAATTCGTTAAATTACTGAACGTATACTTATTTGGGTAACGAACACCGATTCATTTTTTCACAAATTCAATGTTACGTTTGTATGCCCCTTTCTTTTTTCTTCGAGGTGTAGCATGATATTAAGGTCTTGCATGAACATGTAGACAGGTAATCTGGTTGCTATGAGAGTAACCAAGTTGGTCACATAAGTAAGTCATGTGTACATGACGTAAACAGGTTGCTAGCTGAGCGGGCTAATTAGTTTGGGCCAAACAATTTTTATAATCATACCTGTTTTATTAAATAGTTAGAAAACCACTATACGAGTTAAGACCACTGGACAATCTAACGAAGAGTGCAACAGAGGTTACATGGATTTTTTCCAAGATAAAATTACCGGGAGTCTGAACAGTAAAAACAGGAAGAGCATTCTCCACTGTGACTTCGAAGAGCAGTCGCTTCATCGTATCATCGACGTAAACAACATGGTTCTTCACAGGAGGAGATTTATCGATGAATCGTGCAATGTCAACTAATCCAGACTTGATACCGGTACTTCGCTGAACATAATATTGTAAAAAATAAATCATTATTTTCAGATGGGTTTTGGTCATGGCGGTACGAACCAATATTGTAGCGAGTTACTTATTTAGTTAACAATACAAAATATTTCTACTTTTATATATGTAATTGTATACATGTCCGATCGCCAAGGACGTGATACTTCGTCAAATACATACACGGATAGTAAATATGCGTTTGTTTAATCAAACTTTGTATGATGTTAAAGAAAACATCGAGGTCACTGAATAATTGTATTTGTAAGCTGAGTTGACGAAAAGTAAACTAATGGTAATTTCATAATGACTTGACGAACATAATGTAAATGTACGATAAAACATACTCTAGTAATATAATAACAAATCCATTGTACTTTCGTAGCACATAATGGCATTACCTTGTGTCGACTCCAAGTAGAACTGAAAATACCATTGTCGTTGCCGACGTGTTCCAGATCTATAAAGATAAATGAAATACAACAACGTGTTATATTATTCATAAAATTATTCAAAATATGAACGCAATCCGTCCACAAATACTCATATTGTATTACATGATAGTCATTGAAGCGTTAGCTCCGGTCTAGAGTGTACTTAATTAAACGTATTTAAGAAACATCGCACCCGACAAGCAAACCTGTGACATTTGACCCAGGAAGAAAGAGTTTTTGGTACATGTCTCTACCAAATGTTCAGAAATCTGAACGGAAAAATGCGTGCCTTTGTTGAAAGCTGTAGAAAGTTGAAAGTTTGGTAATTCCTGAAGCATTCCTATAGCGTAGTAATTTTTAAATTAAAATAATAAAAACAGGCAAGAAAATTTAAGAATAAGCCCGCTTTTTGCAGCACCACTAGTACAGATGTTAACTCAAATAGCCAACTTCATGTCTACCATTGCATTAGTGCATGTTTTTCAGAGATTATAAATAAGAACTGTTATAATTTTGTATTTATTATTAATTAAATTATAAACTGTTGATTATTATGATTTTTATATTTATAAATACATATTTTTAAACGCTTTAATTATCTTATATGTGACAGTAATCATGTTACTGATTAAAAAAACTTTTTTATCTGAAGATAATCTCTAATCCTCAAATACTTACTGTTAGTATTATTTACAATGTGCAGTGTTTATTATTTTATTATGTTAGATATATAATGTTAGTATCAGCATAATATTAGATATGAAGATGGGCTTAACAAAATAATAGTATATGAGGATGACCAGCTTCACAGATCAGAGCCCCGCCAGATATACTTCAGAAATAAATTGGTTCAGAACCTAAACATGAAACAAATCTAAAATAGGAACTAAATAAGCGTGACAAAAAAAGATGTATAAATAAGAACAAAGCAGTGCAAAAACCGCTGGGACACGACAGGAATGTAATTATGTTTTCAGAAAAAATAACTTTCCTTGCTTACAGATTGTATTGAAATACAGATTTCAAATTACTTTTCAATATAAAAAATGAACTAATAATTAATTTATATAGTTGTTAAATACATGTACAATTACAGCTGTGTTTTTATAAGATAAATCAAATTTTAAACTTGAAATTACCTGACGCTGTATCATTAAAATATGGTTTCGTTGACTGTACATGCACCGAAGACACGAAGAGAAAATAAACTAATACCCCATATCTAAACCGACCATCAAAATAACATAATCCCATGTCTTTTTTATATTCTACACTATCTTAACAATGCAATATTCGTAAAAAATATATAATGTTCGTCTACAAATAGCTGCATTAGGTTCTGAGTCTTCTGAATTGCCTTGGTATTTTATCTGAACCATTGAAGTGCATATCATTGAAAGTCACGTGATAGCTTTGAATTCTATAATTGTTAAATATTACATTGTTAGACGTGCAATATGAGAATACACCGCAAATTAATGATTAATGTTACGAAATTATACATAAATAATTGCATCATATTCTTGTAATGGAAAATTACAACACTGCGTCAACGAACTGAAGCTAGGTCAAAGTTTTTGCCAAGTGTTGTACCTAATATGAATACGGTATAAAAACAACTCACTCTTGACTAATAAGCATGCTTTAAACAACCGGATTAAAATTCAATAATATGGTTTAATGACATGTTTTTAATGACATGTTTAATGTACACGTCCCAGCACTTTATTTCACGTAGTACACTTATTCCATAAGGCCAACTGGGTCGAATTCCAACAATACATAAAATCTAGATCCCCGTCTATGTTCATAGACTATCACTCCAAGTCCATTGAAGAACTATGGACAGAATTCACAGATCTAATCCACAAAGGAACGGATCTTTTCATCCCTTCAAAGAAACTAGGCTCCAAACTGTCCCTCCCCTGGATCACTCAAAACATAAAAAGGCAAATAAGAAAAAGAAATAAGCTGTATAAAAAACAAACAAGTAGCACTTGTCCGAAGGTTAAACAACAATACAAAAAATTTAGAAACAAAGTTAAAAATGAGATAAAGCAAGCCCACACAAATTACCTAGAATATATTCTAAAAACACAAACAAATGATCCAGAAAGTCCCCAACAAGGTCAAAACTTCTCCCGAAAGCAACTCTTCTCAATGTTAAAAAATGCTAAGCAGGACACATAAGGTATTGCCCCACTGTTGGAAGATGATAAACTTATCGCAGATAGTAAGGGCCAGGCAAACATCCTAAATCGTCAATTTCAGTCGGTATTCACCCCCATAAATCCCTTAAAACTGTATGAACTATGTCTTATGAAAACGAAAGACCTGTTCAGTTATCCCTCTGTGTCCCAATACCCCAAAATGCCTGAAATCACCATCAGTGTAAGCGGTGTCCAAAAGCTTCTATCCACCTTACAGATTGGTAAAGCTAGTGGCCCGGACAACCTAAAACCAGTTATCCTAAAACACCTTAGTGTACAGATTGCCCCATTGGTCACCAAACTTTTTCAGAAATCCTTAAATACAGGCAAAATTCCCTCCGACTGGTCCAAAGCGAACGTCACACCCCTATTGAAAAAGGAGACAAAAGCAACCCTGCAAATTACCGACCCATATCCCTGACATGTATTCTTTGCAAAGTGATGGAACGCATTGTCGCATCAAATATCACAAAACACTTCCAGGTCAATAACATCTTATTTTACCTCCAACATGGTTTCAGGTCAAAAAGGTCATGCGAAACACAGTTACTAGGGCTTGTTGAGGACCTGTCCAGAAATTTAATCCAAGGTCACCAAACAGATTTAATACTCCTGGACTTCTCAAAGGCATTTGACAAGGTCAACCACCTAAAGTTACTATACAAATTACATCAACGTGGCATCCCCGACAACACATTGCAATGGGTCAAATCCTTTCTTATAGGTCGCCTTCAGTCTGTCTTAGTCAATGGTGACAAATAAGACGAGGTACCTGTTACATCAGGTGTTCCACAGGGCTCTGTCCTCGGCCCACTCCTTTTCCTGTTATATATAAATGACATGCCCGAAAACATAGTTTCACAGGTCAGGTTATTCGCTGATGACACTGCGGTATATATCACAGTCAACAGCAGTTCACAGCAAAATGTTTTACAAGAGGACTTAGACAGGTTACAACAGTGGGAACACAAATGGGACATGGAATTCAACCCATCCAAATGTACAACAATAAACATCACTAGGTCAAAACACCCCCACAAATCCACTTACAGCCTACATGGCCAAACACTAGCAACAGTAAGAGATGCAAAATGCCTTGGTGTTAACATCTCTTCAAACCTCAATTGGAACAAACATATCAACCAGGTTACTACAACAGCTAGCAGAACACTCAACTTTATTAAGCGCAACATCCCCACCAAGCAACAAAACATCAGGGAGTTTGCTTACAAAACCCTAGTCAGACCACAACTTGAATACTGTAGCTCAGTGTGGAGTCCTCACACGCAACATAACATATTAAACAAAATCGAGATGGTACAGCGTAGAGCTGCTCGATGGGTTACAAATGATTATTCCCCCTATAACAATGTCACAAACATGCGACTATTATAAGTTTTCCTTTTATCCAGCTACCATCATACTTTGGAATTCTTTGCCGGCTGACATCGCACAGGCACCAACCCTGGACCAGTTTAGACAAGGGGTAACTAAACTGTGCCATAATTTCTGAGTGGTTAGGCTGTTTTTAATCTTTTAGCTGTACATTTCATCTTTTATTAACACTATCAGCTTTGTTTCCATTCTCACACATACATTATGTATATACTTAATTCTCCTGTACATTTCTTCTTTTAAAAAACAATTCTAGCACTGACGCGCAACTGCACAAAATACTCGAAAGGGTGTGATGCAGTATGAACAGATAGATAGATAGATTATACATTTATAGTGATTTTAAGGCTATTTGTTGTAATATATTCTTAAATACAGAGTAGTTATCGAAAATTACGTGCGATATTGGTTTATAGAAGACCAATCAAATGTAATATTTGTTTCAAATCACTTGCAATGCACTTTATACAGTGGGTTTATTTTAGTATATAATTATGGTTTAGTTTTTAAACCATAAATTGGTGAAACTTGATTTGACCTCACATCCACGCCAGATACCTTAAAAGACGTCAAAATTATTAACCAAAAGATGAGATGAGCAGCTGGTTTACGAGGTAAATATTTTATTGATTATTATATGCTTTTTACACGACAACATTCCTAAAACATTGAAAGAAGAAACGGTTGTCCATTTTTCATATGCGGCTTAATTTCCTGATTTATGTACGTACTTGTAAATTTCCACTGGTCTTAAAAGCCCAGTCACTTGCTAAGCTCCATTGGCTGAATGTCGTTTTACGTACGGACCTTTGGTTTTGAGTTTGAACCCTGGATTCTTCACACGTTAATTATTACAAATTTCTATTGATTTACATGTATTTTGTGAAAGCTCTATTTATTATTTGCTTTTATAAAAAAAACATCTCAGCCGTTTATCCATGTATGTATTCATGTATGCATGTAGATATCTGTATGTACTTTTGTATGTGTAGATGTAATAAATGTATGTATGTATGAATGTGTGCTTTCATTATTTATGTATTGTACAATGCCATGTACTATGTAACCTTGCAATTGACCTCAATAAACTTTCAAAGTTTCACATGATCATTTCGACGATTGATTTAGGTCATCAAGAGTCTGAGGTCATTCATCCATCCCCACTTATGAATGATTCGGTTGGAGCTGTTGGAAGTTACTTGCTTTATAAACATTGTTGATATCAAGATCGGGCTCTGAGATGATAAAATGGAGATTGGTCACCGAGCTCTATTCACAAATTGTGTCTGCTGTGTAGTGACGCTGGCATCATAGATAAAGCAGCGTAACTTTAAATTCCATAATTATACACCGCAGAAATAAATAACGGGTCGAATTACGTAAGCAAATAGTTTAATGCGTACTTGCAGGTCCCGGTTTCTTTAGTAATGCGTTTTCTGTTAAAAGTATGCGTGATTAGTGATTACACGAGTACGCGCCTTATCTGGAGCACATAAATTGATGAAAGACCATCCACAGACTCACAGAGAGGTACCTTCTTGGAGCACCTGAAGTAATGCTAAACTGGGTTTAAACCGGTTTAAATTTACAGTCCCAACGTCACTACACAGGAGACACAAACGAACAAAAGCAATTTTTTTGAATAAATAGGCAACAGTCATAAAAAACAATAAACATAAACACATCACATAGTGTTTAACTAAAAACTTTAACTTTAAAACCGTTACATTAATATCTTTAAGTTAGTGAACGAACCAAGAAGGAACATTACATGAAGAGCAAAGCGTATTTCCCACAAGAAGTAGAATGCCTGATGTTTACTCGTGTGTGTTGTGTTTGATGGGGGGGGGGGGGGGGTAAGTTCATTGCAGATTGAATAATACAATTGTATTTCTCAAAATATTACCATTTAATAAATTGATTTAAACTGATTCTTATTACGGTATACATAGATGTAATTATCGAATGAACGTGCATGATAGATACAAGAACAACTAGAAAATAAACACTGGAAATTATTTATTTAGCGAACAATTTTAAGTGTATATATCAGGATTAATAAAACCGAACTAGAAAAGTAGGATCATCATGTTTACAAAGCTTGAAGCTTTAAAAAAAAAAAAAAAAAAACAACAACAAAACATTCACAGTCTTAGACCCATAAGACAAAACAATTATAAACGGTAACATTATATTTATAAGATAATTATAACTTTTAGTATACATTACAAGTACATTGTATATACAAAATCACATCAGTTTGCTTGGAACATATTGTAACATTAAAATAAATGGAAATTCTTGTTTTCGTATTTAAAGAAATGTTAATCATAGTAATAGTGAACGATTGACGATCAAAGAACATCACAACTTATGTCAGAGTACATGAAGTATCTTATTGACAAAAAACGCAAAGTAAAATATAACATTCCTTTAAAGAAGTTTTGCTACAGTTTGCTACATTTTTCACTTAGATATATACTACTAGTAGGCAAAATGAAAAATGAACAATATATTTTTTTGACTTTGCACGATCGTAGCATATGAAAACAGAAACATTTTTAGTGAAAAAATGGGTTTATCTGCCCTTGAATATGAATGTATTGCTTAATATTTAGGTCATTTATTATTATTTAGCTTATCGCCAATGTACAAATGTGGTTGTTTTTCACCGTCGTATCTGTATGTTGAAAGGAAACTAATTAAATACAGGTTTTGGATACGTACAAGTCAAACGTATATAAACTAATGGTTTTATAGTTGTATGTATTTAGTTATTAAACCCTGCAATGTAAGAAATAAGCAAAACGTTGGTTGATATACATTTGTATATATATATCACGTGTAACAAAACAGTATGTACTGGTTTCTCAAATGTTTAACAGAAACAAATGATATATAATGACTAATGCGAAGCTATTGCAAAATGCAATTCAGAATGAAATAGTAGAACACTCATAAATAGTTGATTTTTTTGGATTACATATAGTGTATTCATTACAGATTTTTTCAATTCATGCATTTGTACGCAGTCGTTTATTATTCTAATAGTGAGACACACTTCTTATGTTCACGAAACACGTCTTTCTGGAGCTGATTTCCTGTCTTCAGGAGCAATTCGCCTTTTCTTTTTTGTCAAGGCTTTACTGAATATTATCGCCATTGTAGCTATGGCTGCAACTCCTGAAATGTTTATGAAAATATAAAATCATAGTTATTACTTAAAAAAAGTAATAAAAAAAACAACAATAATCTCAAATAGGTCCATCATAAATTTCTTAAAAACAAAACATGCAGAATAATTAGGAAACCTGAATATCAAATACCAGTTTTTTCGAGAGGAATTTATTTAATAGCTTTTAGAACAATTAAGTATTGTGTAGTAATAAGATTGCATGTGACTCTTACCTACGGCTGCTCCGGCAACCATACTAGCCAAGATAACACCGGCTGATAGCTCATCCTTGCTGGAGTCATTATTAGCATCTGTAGGGGTTGGTGCAGAGGCGATTAAAGCTGGTCCAGTCGATAGACTATTTAATCCACTTGGCGTATTTTTAGTGGTATTGATAGTACTGATTCCTGTTCCGCCGCTCGATAATTGTGTTGAAGAATGATTTCGCCTTAGTCCACCTGAAGACGGAGGTAAAGAACTCGTCAAATGTATTGCGGAAGTGGAGGCTGTATTTCCAGAGACTGATTTGTTGGGATATGTGCTTGTGCCAACTTTGGTTGTTCCGGACATCTTTTGTTTCGTGGTCGATATGCCAATTGACGATTTTGTTGATATTGCGGGATTTGTTGAAGATGAAGATGACAAAGCTGCTGGAAGAACAGAAGTAGGACTTCCAATAGAAGTTGTTGTGTTTGTATGCATGGAAGACTTAAGTAATGTCGTTCCAGCTGTAGAAGTACTTAAAGCAGCCGGTGTGGTTGATGCAAGAGTTGATGTGGAGGATGTTGAAGAATAAGTAGTAGAAGTTACTGTTGGAGTTGTTGGCGTAGTAGTTGAGGTCGTTGTCTTAAATAATCAATAACACTTCTTTTTACACAACAGTGCCTTTCAAATAAACCCATTTTATTATGAACAATATGTGATTAATCTGGTTTTCTAAAGATACATTTGTTGTAGACGGTCAGGTTACTATATCGCGACACTGCTTCTATTTAAATATCTGCTTATTTAAACGTAGCATGTAAAATAATTAATGAATAATCTAATAATGTTCCATTTTTAATAACATTGTATCAAATCATGTATTGATACATTTCTACGTCTTGAGATGTTTTATCAACAAAGTCTAAGAGATAATACTTGAACTAACAAGGAATAATTCAACACTAACCGATTCATTTTTAATTACGGTAATAGTTCTGTATTCCACAGGTCCGGTAGAAAAGTTTCCAGGTCCATATATTTGGAATGCCATTATCTTAACAAGTCTGAAATTAAATATGTATTAGCAAATGATATGCACCGTTTGTTTTTAAGTTTGAAAACTAGGCTTTTTATCATTGAATAATTATGTAGCTCAAATTGATACCACTTCGTAAATCGTTTATACATGTTCTGAAGTAAATCAAATGCATCCAGATCTGTTTGATCGCTTCAAAATGAAAATTGACATAACACAAACATGTTCTACAGTTCAGGACTAATGATAAGATTAACTTACGATGAAAGGCCTGCAAATGAGGTCTTCAGAGCAAACATTCCAGTGAAATTTTCTCCATGTTTTAGAGTAGCTGATAACGTTGTTGGTGCTTGAGAGAAACCTCTTGGGTCTGATATTCTGACATCAACATCTTGAGTTGTATTAAGAAGATTAGACACCGTAAATTTGACATTGAGCGTTGAATATTCAAAGACCGTCGTATCTGCGTGATTAACGAAATATAAATGAGAACAACTTTAAAATCTATACCAAAACAGAAAGGAAAACCACTAGGAGGATTTCTAGAATTGAATAGACATTGTACGCATTATTTTAACTGATAGTGATTTTGAACATTATTTTATGATTTTCAATATTCACTGTAAATGTTTTTACTTTTTAATGTATATAGCACTTGGCTGAACTCATGGCTCAGAGACAAGTCAGAACATGTATTGTTTTCTAGAAAGACAATGGAAGTATCATATACCAACCAGTCCTAGGTGAGACATCTAATTTAAGCGCTAGTGGTGTAATTTCAGATGGGTCAATACGTTGAAACATACGTCCATATTTGTCTTTACCCTGTATTCCAACCATAAAAGTCTGAAATATAGATAAAACTTTATAGAAAAATATTATAGAAAAATGTCCATTTTAATTGATTATTCTTCGAGCTTATTGATCCTCGTTCATGCTTTCTATATTTTGATTTCGTTTTATAAATTTTAAAAGTTACCCATGTCATGAATAACGAGATGACTGAAAGTAACTTAGAGTGGAACTTTTTTTTAAACACTATTTAAACATAGATGAGAAAATGATTCCAAAAAATAAAGATATACAACAGAATCCATCTTGACTAACAACTATGCCCCCAACCCAAACCACAAACATACACGAGTCTCCTGGAGGGTCCCGCCTTAGAAAGATCTGCGGCAAATTACCTCAGCTGGCATTTTAACCTTGGCAACTTCATATTTTCCATTTCCTTTTGATATTACCGGACCAAACGAAGTCAGTGGAGTATATTTTGAAGGGGAAAATAGTAAGCCGAACAGCACGAACTTAATATTCGAATATCCAGCCATTTGTATCGATAATTTATATTCAGATCCTGAAATACAGAAATTAAATTTCAAACATGTAGTTCATGTATTATATATATATATATATATAAATGATAAAACTGGGACACGTTTCAAAGATATTTCTTAGGTAAGATTCCCCCCGCCACCTCATGTCTGTATGACTTGCCTTTATTGAGGTTAATATCAAAAGCGAAAGACTTAAATGTGTATCGTTTACAAGATTACGAGGTTTAAAAATAAATATATTGGCTAAGATATGTCTATGAAAAGAAAACGGCGCCTGGAGACTGGTGTGTATGATTTGTGAAAATAACAAAAACTAACTAAAATCTAAGCCACATATTCCGATGTTAATAGCGAAATTATTGATATTTATCCCTTAAGGTCTTGCTTGTATGAATTGCCGAAAGTATACGTTATTGTTAGCATCTGCGTGGATGTTTGATAAATATTAATAGAACTATGATAATGTGCCATCGCTACACATTCAATGAATGCATATTTTGTTTATAACTACTACAACGATCTAATAAGAATTGTTATTACATTCAATTACCAACTATTGGTGTCGTGACTGGTGTATTTGTACCGATTTCTAATAGCTGTTGTCTGATGAAGACAGGACTTTCTCCTTGAACCGTCACGTTCCAAATATTTCCATCTAGCCTTGTAAATTTCCAGTACCCATAATCGGTCTGTGATTAACATAGTTTACATTATTGCCATAGCATTAAACATAAAAAAGGATTTAATATATTGACAGCTTAGCTTAATCCTTAAAACAATCATTTTATTTGCAAAGAAGGGGCAGCAATTTTGTAAGTTTATAAATACGTTAACTTTGGCTTAGGTGGATTTATAAAAAAGGCACCAGGTTGCAACGTAACATTAAAAAAAAAAAAACTTTTTGCATTTAATGATTACGATTTCACCCCTGTAAGTAGAGAAGGAACTATGAAAACTTGATCATGGCTTGACATCTTGGATAGGTATTTTCAAGTCAGAGTAAATCTAGTAATTCTCGATTCATTACTTACCGAATTTATCAAGATATCTATTGTTGCTGTAACTGTTTCCCCGGCACTTGCTTTCCCATGAATTGCAGGATCAGAGGTAGATGGCGTTCCTAAAAAGGCGACACTTGAAATAAAACTATTCAGAGAAGAATATATTCAATTAGATAATTACAGGGACGAAATTCTTAAACAGTTGTCTAATAATTTAAATACAATGTAAGCTTAAATAAATCGTATAATGGAGGCACAAAGCCATGTGTGGCATTTTAATTTCTTCTCTCCAAAAATATATTCACGCGTCGTTTTTGGTGAATATATTTAACCTATACTGAGTAATTGCATATCATTTTGTGTTAGATTGTTCAATTGTCCAGTATTCGTCATGCACTATTCAGTAATGATGAAAATTTAATACAAACGCACACAACTTTGTAGAATGTGCAAAATAATTCAAGAAATGATAGAGGAAAATTAAAGTCCTTTACTAACCTGAAGGCAAGGTTATCAGGATCACAGGGTTGGATCTTTGAACGACTACACGGAATATCAACCTTTTCATCGTTCCATCGACATTCACGCCCATTATTTTCTTCGTGTTGTCTACAAATCGCGCAATATCTGCTTGTCCAGTAGTCGAACTACGCTGAATTAACAAAACGTCGTTGTTTTTACGTTAAGTCTCCATTCAATTGAGATATTTGCAAAGTGTGAGTATAAAGCCTTCATTGAAACAATATATGACAAATGTTGATTTACTATGTTCAAAGAGATACAGAATGACACAAAAAAACAGAAGAAATATGCTCATTAAAGTTAAAACAACATTAAACAACATATTTTGTAATGAGAATTGTGGAATTTTCGAGTAAGAAACCATTAACAAACGGATAAAAAGATTTAGAAATATGGCTTCTAGATTAACGAACTCTGTCTTTACTTCAAATCAGTTTCTTTTGAAATAACTTACTTAACTAAAACTCATATAACCAATATATTATTGTTCTATCCAATGATAAATAAATATCACCGGACTATTCCAAAAGTAGATCGTTACCTTATGTCGATGTTCAATGTTAGTTGGCATCAGTGATCTTTCTCTAACAGAGTTTGTACCAAAAGAGTGCTCTAATAGTAGAAAATATAAAAATGTAAGAAATATTGCAAACTAAAAAATTCAACAACCCGTTTAACACGGACGCATTCTTAAGCCTTTGAAGGACAATATGTTTATTCATTGTAATAAATGTAATTATGAGATAGTGTAAGGGCTGCATTAACTAAATTTTATTTGATAATCTACACGTAAATCGGTTGTGTGACCATAACAGGACAGCAAAGTTAACACGGACGCATTTTGAATATTGATAATTATGTACGTCCTTCGACTTTATTTCATTTAAATGCAAAATTCATAGTTTCAAAAAAGATGTCTACCTTCCGTTATAAATTGAATTTCCCACTTTATAATATATACGGCGGTAACGCAATGTTTCTGGTGGTCTTATTAGGCTCGATTATATTTTCATACAAATAGGAATTATTAAGAATTCACCCAATGTCAGTATTCATTTCCACGTATTTAATGTTAAGATATTAAAGTAGACAGTACTTACTTAAGTCTAAGTTATAATTCGGATGTTTATGCGAACATTCGATTATTCATGGTAACGGTAATTTGTTTAGATAATTTTAATGTTACATAATTATACATGTATGTGTGGTTAGTGTGTCTATACGAATAGGCACTTTAACTGCACAATTTTATGCGAATTAAATTTACATTGTCATTGTATTAAACCATCGAAAACCCATTAGCTATTGAATTGATTCTAAGCAGCCAAAACATCTTCATTTTAAATAAAACAAATGTCTTTAAAATGGTAGTTTCTGTTGTATGTCTACAGGGGTTACCATTATGCTTATCACAGAAAGATGCCATTTCGTTTCGTATATTTTGTAGTAAAGAATTTCCTTTTTGTCTTTTAAAAGTTCCTAATGAATTTCAAAGGGTTCAAAGAAACAGTCGTATTTAAGCATAGACGCACCGTTCAGGATGTTGCTGTCAACATCATCAGGTTCGATCAAATGGTCTCTTGTCGTGTTTATCACATGCACCAAACATATCAGCAACACAATATCCCATCTTCTACAGACACAGAATAATCCAAATTCCATTTTAATTATTAGATAATTTCTTCTCTTTCATCTTAATAAAATCTAAATAATCCTCTAACGATTGATTTTGTATTCCTTTGTATAAATATACCTTGCACAACGGCTAGAAAATAATTATTTGTATAGTTTATCATGTACAACTTTCCATCTTTTAGAAAAAATCAAAATGTTTTCAATAAGGAAGCAAACACTTTTTTGTAATCATGGTCATAATTCCCATCTTTAAATAAGAAGAGGATTCAATACTGTCGTAACAACGTGGTATCTTTAATGTTACGCAAAATTACATTAGACTGTACCGTGTTTGTATTTAAATATTACTCAAGTTAATCTAATAAGTGACGAACACTTGAACACTTGTACAGTGGATTAAGACTAATGAAACTATAATTTATCAGGTCATGCAAAATAATATGCTATTGAGATCCATTTTGCGAGTGATAACATCAATAAACTTTTCCGTGTATTCTGGCGACAATTACCCTGGTTTTAATTTAAGAATAAGATAAAGTCTCCGTTGAAGAGGATTGAGTTTATCTTTAAGGAACTTGTTTAGTTGATCAAGTGTGTGTTTAGGCATTAAAACACTATGATACCATTATTAATAGTTTTATGTAAAGTGTATCATAATCTTATGATTTGCAGTAATAATCGAGCAGAATATGGACGCATCACCTGGTAAACGCCTTGCAATAAATTGCTTTTCAAGAGCCTAATACATACCAGTACAAGACGTTGAACCAGTAGTAGTAATGCTGGCGATTTATCAAGACACGGTCAGCGATAAATTTGCATCAAATGATAATCCGAAAATAGTTACCACTTTACATGTTTACCCCCTACATGACATTCTGAAGTGTTGGGCACATTTTAGCCCTTACACACCTGTTTAAGTTTACTTTTCGAGCACTCGTAAATTACCTTTGGTCTATTAACGTCAACTCTGAATTGCTACGAATTAATAAATAATTTGACTGTTTAACGGCCTGATTCCAAATCGGAAAAAAAGTTAAACACCCGATCAGTTGAATGTTTAAGATAGTATTAAAGTTCCTACATTATTCAGCATTTTATGAAAAGTAAAACATATAAACTTCGTCAATGGTACTTGAGTAAAATAATACCAACCATTATATTGGTATTCTGAATAACAAGGCTCAGGCCGTGGCCCAGTTCATCGTTCGCTGGGTTTGTATCCCGGCGATCATCGTTCGAACCCCAAATTTAACAAAATTGTCGATGGTTAAGTTGGTACAGGTTAAAACATAGACAAGGAAAACAGGTAAGGTGAACCAGCCGTTGTATATAACTTGAGATACCGTTGAAAAACGTCATCTGAATAACAAAATAAACTTAAGGCGTTCGAAATAGGCCACACCATGGCATACCTTATATTTAACAGCTCGCTTGTCCTCGTTGTCTGAATGAATCACTAAATGAAAGTGAAGAATACAATTTGGAAAGTGTTTTTAATCAGGAAAAAGGGAAATCAAATTTCAATTTATAATCAAATTATCAGAATAACTGACGAAATATCGATTGTCCGGTAATGTGTTTCTTGTCTGAGTTTGCGTATGGTAACACATGGCGGATGGATACAGATGCTGGGGGTGTGTGATAATGCAGTGATTTTATTGGCTGATAGGATACAAAAACTACGCACAAAATGTAGTACGCATTGAACACACGAAATTAAGCGTAAGATATTACAATAATTACGAGTTAAAACCGCGTGATTTTATATTTTGATTAATTTGAACAGCTGCTATGGATCAATACCATTTAAATATCTTCAGTTATATTTATTGTAAAATGAGCAGATAATTGTGAGGTTTTTACAATTGGACACAACGATTTTCGAGATGAAGTTATTAGATTTTCGGAATTCTCCGGTTCTGTTCAGCTTTTTCCGTGTTGTTGGTTATTGAATGTTTTCTTCCGTGTTGTTTTTGTATTTTTTTGCGTTGTCCCAACACTGTATTCTGGTGCTAACGCACCGAAAACAAATTTTATGTTTTATAATAAGGACAAATTAAAAGATATGATTTTTGAGCGATTATTATGCGTCAGTTAGCACTTGCAAATGTTTGTAATATGCGTTATATGTCTCCAAAAGGGCAGGTAAACTATAGGCCGGTTCGATTGGTCAAACGGAAGAGCTGCAGAGCTCTTCCGATCTGTTCGATTGGTCGTCTTCTAATTTTAGAAGCTATTCTATATATTCCACCCGATGGTTAAACGAAATGGAAGAGATATTAGTCACGTAACCAAACAGCCTGACAATACTGTTTGCCTTTTTAAAAACATTTATAACTCGCAACAGATACTTTTAAATATTTTTTGTACAATGTCAGTGTGCGCATTAGTTTATCCACTTGGTTTAAGGAAAATTGGTCTGACGGTTAGTTTTAGTTGGATGGAGAAATGTCAGATAATTTAAGAATACACTTATAAATGCAGCATTTATCGAATTAGACCGTGTCTTTGAAGAAATGTTTTTTTTTCTTTTATTTAATCTAAAACCATGTTCATCTTCTTCTAATGACTCGTCATTTACTTTCAACGATGAAATACGACAGGACTGGTAGCTATTTTGAATTTTTAAAATCACGACTGCAGTTGCGTTCGATTGGATTTCTCTTTTACGCTCTTCTAGTCGGCTTATTCTCTTCTTACGAGAGTCAAATCGAACCGGCCTTGTATCTATCTTACATTCAACTAAAAGTTAATCAACACATTTAATATACAATGTATGTGTATTTATCCTGTTTCTACATTGTTTTTAGACCCAATAAAGCAGTGACTGGATAAACCTGGCCAGAGGCTCGCCCATTACAGCTTTCTAAGCTTCACCGGATAAACCTTCTCCATCTCGGCACCAACCATGTATTCTCTATACTCTATTGACTTTAAGGTATTGTGAGTATTTTGAAGACTATCGACTTAGGAAAGGTTCACTCTATCCATATATGTATAATTTATCCAACTGTGTACATTGCGTGTAACCTCTCACTGATAGAGGGTCGTGGGTTCGAGCCCCGCTACCGACCATGTCTCTTTATGTGAGAAAGTAGGCAGTTGCTTACGGGAGTCTAGTACTGGTTCTTCCCAGGATCTATGGTTAGATGAACTGTCCGCCTCATATGACCCTGACTGTTAAAAAGGGGCGTAAAACTCGATATAAATAAAATACAAAAGTGTACATTGTACTGAATGTAAATATCATTTAAACCATATATTATAGTAGTATTTATTACAAATATAGCCAGAAATGAGTTGTACAAAACACAAAACAAACAAATCTGGGGATTAGTCCATTTAAAACATATTAAGAAATATCCTAAGGGCTTGTATTATTGACACAGTTATTATTTAAATGCAGCTACGGAACAATAGAATACTTAATAAATGTTCTGCAAAAAAATAATAAAATTTTCGCGCTGACAAAAATGGCCAAATTTTGTTATTAACCTTCGCCCTGTAGTTGTTTGATAGCAAACGGAGAACATTCCTATAGACTATACAAATGTATATGCTATTGCAGCTCAGTGCATTTTAGTTTTATGTACGAAAAAGCGTGCATTATCATTTCATGTCCTTGGTGAATTAAGGTGTACTAAGTATGGTAATTCTGTTTGATTTGGTGTGGCGAGGTCGCGATCGACTTAACAAAATTGGGCGATTGTTCAGCGAATAATTTTCTTTTTTTAAATACATGTAGACAACACGCTATTCGTTATAGGAGTGTAATGTATGAGCTATCTGTACAAATAATTACAAGGTAGAGTGAACATTAAAATGTTCCGTAGTTTTAACAAACATGATGCGGAAACTGTCATTTCGAAAGTCGTTACCATATACGATAAAGGGACTTACCAAATATTCTTACAAAAATACATGGAATGGTAAAATATTTTGGATTCTATTTTCAGTTCTTCCGAAGTAGGTATCTAACAGCAGTTTGTCGATCGATAGACTTCTGTCAATAATTAAGTTCAAACGACATCTTTCTCTGTGTCACCTTCATTCGGAATTTGTGCGTTTGATGATTATACCTTTCAAACTTTTAATTTACTCAATTCATGTTTGACATGGCAATACGAGCAATATAGAACATGATATTCACAAAGTGAAACGGGGTATTAATATACGAATACCGAGTTGGCTTCAAACTGGCCATATGCGGTACTCTGGTTACGTAATGCAAATGTGGTGAGAACAATAGCATAGTTCGGGAAGACACCTTAAAAAATACAACAATGTGTACATTTGCTCATTGTATACGATCGATGTGTACCCATGCAGTTCATGGGATTTAATATGTACATACATAAAATTTGTGAAAGTTGACTGTCAATGCTATCCCATGTCACAGAGCGTAAGTTATCGTTAAGGTGATACTGGTGTAGAGCAAGCTTAAGTGATCACAATGTACACATTCTTATTTGTTTAGTTGCGCTGCATTTGTCTTTATCCTAGATTCTGTAATAGGAGTCATACTTTCAGATTGTGATGCAGACATAGTACTCACTTGTGAAAAGTCTCCACGCTTAGCTAAATAGTTAGAACGTTATATCAAGTCTTTGAATGGCCGGTTCGTGTTTGTGCGTGGTACATGCTTCCTGCAATGATTTGCTTGTCTCTGTGTCGAAGGTCGTCTTTTCTCTACCGCTGACCATTCGTGTGTTGACAATTAAATGCAGCGAACCGAACACGGATTTCAGCAGGTGGGTCATGCTAAAACAATTCTTTACTTAAGAATATATACACGCCATCCCGTAGTCCAAAATTATTATCTCAAAATGGAGTGGACAGATTTGGGGAACCTTTATAATTTGTATAGGTTTCGACGATAGAAAATAATTTATCGTGAAAATTTTCAAAAAACTAGGGTAATCCTCTTAGAGTTATTGGCCCTTTAAATTTACATAGAAGTCTATGGGAGTGGCCATTTTTCAAAGATTTAATAAAAAGATGATCAATTTTGATGCAAGCTCGCGTTAAAAAGATGCAAACACATGAAATCAATCGAATTTGACAAAGACAAATGTAAGTCACTGTGCAATATCTTCATAAAATAACATTATGCTAATAATCAACAAGGGTAACAACTCTCATATTTTTTTTTTGAAAATATGTTGTAAAATAAATTTATATATCTAGGGTTACTATCAAACAAATACAGATAATTAGGCTATACAGTTTTGAAATATTAACAAGAAATATTTTAAAAAAAGATAATCGGCGCAGATACAGTACAAAATTAATGCCATATAGTTGTATAGTTTCGGACATTGGCAAAGTCAAGCATGACGACACTTAATAACTGCATGGAGATAATTAATTGTATTGTTTTTGGATAAAATGTACTCAGAGGTCAAGGTTACATGTTCTTCTTTTTTCTCACCAGCTATGTCAGGAAATCATACACTTGTGAAAATAACTGTAAAAAAATGCTCAAGTAAGCAACAAAAAAAAATATACTAATTATATGATTCTGATTAATAGTAATGAAATTAGAAACGTATCTATATTAGGTACATGTTGCTCATATTTGTCATATTTGTTTTTGTTTACCATACAAGCGGACTAGATCTGTTACTAGCATAAATCATCAGTGTGTGATGGTTACTCGATTCACATGTATTTAAAAATTTCATAATGACAACACGTTTAACCAAAGACAAACTTCCTTATTCAGCTGAAAATTTTGTGTCTAAAAATGTCATTGGTTCAAATGTAGGTCAAAATCAATTTTGATACAGCTGCGCCGAACAACACTGAGCGGGTATGTGAAAAAGTACAGTCTTGTGGATATAATACCCTAATAACATCTCCATAAAATCATATAACATGTAATGCGCATCTCAAAAACAAACGCTGATATATGCCACCGATTGCTGATCTAAATATTGTACCTCTGTCTTTTTGTTTTTAACTCCATTTTTTTCAATTTTGATAATCATTTCGTGTCTTAATCTTGGAACATTATCTGTTCCTCGTGAATGATTTTTACACGGTTTCGTTTGCAATCTAAGAACAAGATTCACCTTCTAAAGTATTTTCTGAATGTGTCCAACACATATTCGTACTTGAAATCATTCTGCTACTTGGAATTATGTTGCAACTTTTCAAAAGCAACACTTTTTGGAAGAAGAAAAATGTTGTTGAGAAGTTGTTGCTCTAAAGATGTAAAATTAGTAGTTAAATCGTGCAGTGGGAAAACTCATGCTGTTGTTGAAGGGCCGATATTGTTAAAGAGAGGGCCGCTCTGGAGAGGTTGCGTTGTATGTTGCAGTGCTATGATGCTAAACCTCGTGTTTTTTATACACAGTGTGTTACAGTACTCATATAACTCAATAATGTCATTCATAAAAATAATTATATAACACTAAGGGTATATACAAGAGGAGTCAAATGAATATAGTTTATAAAGAATAAATCATGATTTCTAAACATAACAAAGATAAACAACAACAAAACAGCAACAACAACACAACAATAAAATCAGTAAAACATGAAACTTGAGCTTGTTTGATTTGATCAAGGCGATTTTTAAAGGACGGACTTAGATATCTAAGAAAGAAGAATATATTCTTAATATTTTGTATAACTCCTATACCTGGTCATCAAATGACTGTATTGCATTTTACTGCTTAATAAGGTATAATTACACATAACAAATATTATGCTTTATTCTAGAAACTAAACGTGCTATCAAATGAAAAAGCATACGAGTACTCGTCATAGTGGCATCATTTGAACTTTTAATACATCACTTCTGATATACACGTGAAATTTTACTAATTGAATATGATTTTATTCCTGCGCCGGGTTCTACAATATTGACATGATTTCTAAAATAAATATGTGCGTACGTTATTACGACATGTATACATACATCTTGAAGCTTTGAATTGTCTACGGGCTCGTAAACGTACACATTTAGTTCATGTGTTTTCCACTGCCATTATTAGAATGACAAAAGTACATAATTTGTATTCCATAACTGTCCAAAAGCTTTACATTTTTCCGCAAACTGAAACAAACGCGCTTTAGAAGAACTATTTAACCTATTGCGTACACATAGTAAGAAGTTAAATATATAATATATAACAAGTTACTATTACTTTTTCAAAATATAGAACCTGCTCTGTAGTATACCTATCCTTGATAAAAAATAAAGAAGGACAACGCTACCGCAAAATTGTTTTTAAATGATGTAAAAGTCCATAAAAAGTCTTCCAATTTAATCAAAGAATCGTAAAAAGAATGATTCTTGATCAAGAAAAATATCTATGTCCACACCGCAGGCATAGATCTATCTGATGTATTATGTCTGTCGTCAGGTGATATGCGCTTGTCCTTCTTGTTAAGAGCTTTGTTGAAAACTACGGCCATCGTTGCAATAGCAGCAACACCTGAAGCATCAAAACAAGTTTGTTATACACGAAATTTACGCACAAACCCATTGCTAATATATAATTAACCTCATGTTTGCATTTATATAACCTAAACGAAGTTGTTTGTAAATGAGAAGTTGTGCTCCTCGTAACTAATTTAAACAACCCACTTTAGCATTGCTACAGAACATTCGAAGGCGGTACACTTTGAGAGACAGTATATTTTGTTGTGATATTTGGGTTGGTTGGTTTTGGGGATAGAAGTTTTTTTCCCTTTAATTCCTTATATTATCTATATGTATCATATAAATGAAATCCTATTGTATTAACCGTGTACACTGTAATCCTCCTCCTTTAATAAGCAATTTAAAGAGATTTCCAAAACATCCATGTATATGACAATACTGGTGAAGCCTTGATATCCTATTCATTTGCTAATTCTGAGAAGATAACTAGAATTAAATGTCTGATTGATTTGCATTTAAAAACTTTCGCTACATTATGTTTCAATTATTGAATATATCTTCATTTTATGTATTGTAATTACTTACCTACAATTGTCCCAGTTACCATACTTGCGACTATTACTCCTGCAGATATTTCAAGTGTCGTTGAATCGTCATCATCATTACTTGAATTTGACCCACTTCCGGTATTGCTTGACGCCGTAGTTGATGCTTTTCCCGATTGAGTTCCACTCGATACACTTGCGATAGTGGATCCACCTCCTCCTGAGTTGGCTTTTGCTGTGCTAGAAGATGTCGTAGAAGTACTAATTGCTGTTGATTTAGCTGATTGTTTTGAAGTAGTTGCTACCGGTCCGCTATTTGAAGAAGCAGGAATAGAAGTGGATTTTAAACTTGTCGGCGTTGTTGGATTACTTTTGCCAGTTGCAACCGTGGAAATAGACGTAGCTGAATTAGTTCCAGAAACCACCGAACTAGGTTTTGAAGTTGATGCTTTCGTGGCCATGACAGTCGATGTGACGGAGTTTGTAGATAAACCTTTTGTACTTGTATGGACAGACGGTGAAGTGGCATGGGCCCGTAATGTTGATATTGTGGAACTTTTCGAGGTAGAGGTTACGGTCGTTTTTGTAGACGTAAGAGTGCTGGTGGTCGGACTTGTTGGTGTGGTTTTTGTAGTTGTTGACGATGATGTTGTTGATGTTGTCGTTGTTGTTGAAGGGGTAGTAGACTTTGTTGTAGTAGAAGTTGTGGTCGACGGTGTAGTGGTTGTCGATGTAGTTGTGGTGGGCGTTGTAGTTGTGGTTGGCGTTGTAGTTGATGGAGTCGTTGTTGATGTCGTCGAAGTTGACGTAGTGGTCTGCAATCAAATTAAGTAAATACAGTCATACCTGTGAACAAAGGTCACTCTTATGATAGATAAAATGTGGCCTTTATTGACGGGAGGCATTTATTCGGAGGTATTTTTGTTCTAAATTGTTAATGACAGTTATTTAAGGTATGACATTGAAACACTGGGTGAACTTTGTTTATACTATCAATTAATTAGCTCAATATTGTAAATCCGCATAGACATATGTTTGTTTAAATATTGACTTAAAACTTACATTTCCAAATTATGAACTGCAGACATTACACATAAATATATGACATGATGACTTACCGTCTCGTTTTTAATTACTGTAACATTCCTATATTCTACTGGTCCGGAGGAAAACTGACCACTGCCTTTATACTGCCTTGCCTTGATCGTTGCCAGTCTACAATGACACAAAATTGTGATAAATATACATGAAGACTACTATGGAACAAGGTTACAGGGTATTCCATTGGACTCCAAAACTCACTTCACTACATCCATAGAAGGCCTTGGTCGAGTAGGAATAGTTATTTTACCATATGTGCATCCGATACTTACCCGTTAGCACTGTACACGTATAGTGTTATTATGAACAAGAACGAAACCATTATACATGTAATGGTAAACGCTTTCAGTAAAACACATACGTCGCTTTTTGAGACAAGCATGTTTACAATAAATTGCGAATATAAGAATTTACCATAAGTAGTATCTAACGCTTTTAGTTGTAGAAATAATGGGCTGAACAAATAGACATACAGTAAAACCTCGATTATCCGAAATCGTCGAGACCGAATTATTATTTATGGTTATTATTATTATTATGGTTTCAGACAAAACGACTCGCATAATCCATGGTTTCAGACAAAACGACTCGGATAATCCATGGTTTCAGACAAAACGACTCGCATAATCCATGGTTTCGGACAAAACGACTCGCATAATCCATGGTTTCAGACAAAACGACTCGGATAATCGAGTTTATTTCATATTGAAATAAAAGAGAGGAAATCGGGACCGAAAATTCACTTCGGATAACACCAGGTTTTCCGATAATCAATTCCGGATAATTGAGGTTTTACTGTATATACAATGAGATTGTGTAATAAAGAGTTGGGTTTGTGGGTGGTATTAGTGTTGAAATAAACATTAATGTCTCACGTTGTTAATCCGGCAAACTCAGCCTTAAGGGTAAATGTTCCTTTGAACGTTTCACCATCTTTTAGTGTTGCTGATAAGAATTTCGGTGCCTGAGCGAAACCTCTATCATCTGTGATACGTACGTCGATTTCTTGAGTCGTCTTCAGTGAGTTAGTGACCGTAAAGGATATATTAAATGTCGAGTACTCAAATACTGTTGCACCTGGCAAAAAGAAAGAATATAAAATAACTATGCTTGTACACATCCACCAGCCATGGTCATCTTGCGACTTTTCCAGCTCAGCTCAGACGATGGATAAAGACGCATGACTTGCCTCTTGCTACAAACGTCGACATTTCATAACATAGCTTGACAGCTTTCTCCAATTTTGTCCAAGTTAGAATTCGAACTCACTGCGGCGAGGGGCTAGCAATTCCCTGTCAGGGGCTGTAACCCCGCGATCTCCAATGAGTTCATGTGATAGATAATAGAAAATTCTAAAATAATGTTTTACACGAATAAGTAAACAGTAATTAAAGCGCTTTTTTAAAACGGAAAACTGTAAAGTTACCCTATGGAATAATTCATTATTTATGAAATTTATTCAAACCAAGTTCTAAAGTTCTGACGGTATTTGACTCCAAAAAAGTTGGAGGAATCATGTCCCTTGATTTCGCAAATACGACTTCTGTCGGTGTAGGTCAATGTATTTTTACGGATATTTCTATCAAGTTAGGTACTTTACGATTAACAACGTTGCTATGAAACAGAAAGTATTTTGTTTTTCTTTATTTCATTTTGTTATAAATTGAAATGTTTTAGATGACCATTTCATACAAAATATATCTCCAAATGAAAAATACTTGACTAAAATTCAATATACCTATCAGTCCTGTATAACTGGCGAGAACCAAATATTTATTACTTTGCACATCGACATAGTGTCAAGCTAACTCTAACTTATAATTACCTAACTCGAACTAGATAATTAGCGAACATAAAATTGAAGAGATAAAACTTAATGCTATGTTTGTACGCGTAATACCAAGTGGTTATCAAGCCAATCAGATATTGTATAACACTGTTATCTGTGTTATTTATCCTCCAAATAAATATGCCTAATCCCGCTATGTCGTGGTGTGATACTTTTATACACAGGACAGATATTAGCGAAATAATAACAGATACCTCATTCACTATCATTAAGTAAAATGACAATGCAAAATTCCCCATGAATAATTATGTCCATAAAAAGAAAGGATGTGATTGAAATAAATATATTTTGTAATACAACCTCTCCAGAGCGGCCCTCTCTTGATCAACATCATCCCTTCTACAAAAACATCATTTTCCCCACATTTAACCTTTCTAGAGCAACAAACTTTCAACACCAACATAATTTTACTACCCCCAATGGCTGTTGCTTTAGAGAGGTTGCACTGTATTTCTAAATGGAACAAATTGAATCTTTAGAGCCATGGAAATAAATTATATCGAGAAAATGGCATCCTAGTATGCAAGAATGCATAAAGATTTTATACTAAATATATGTATACCAGTATAAGGTGGTATATCCAGTGTCAAGGTTACAGGGATAATCTCTGTTGTATCAAGACGTTTAAACATGTGTCCCGATTTATCTTGTCCTTGCACGCCAACCATGAAAACCTTTGGACAAAAAATTTGAAACAATTAGAATAGAAATAACTAAATGCCTTACACGACAATCTACTATCGTCTTGTATTGACCTACTTAAATACTGTATCGTCAGTATTGGAACTTATTTTCAGGTGATACTCTTTAATATCGAAATTAATTTCTGGTATATTATATAATGTGTAATGTCTTTAGTTTAGTATTTATTCCGATATCTTTCAAAAATCCCACCCTAAATAAGTAATAATCCTCAGCTTACGAAAACAATCGACAGGTTAAAGAAGTATGTAGAGAAGTTCTGACCTTTCCAATATATACTTGAATGATCTCACAACGTATTACAAAAGAGAAAAGCACAACAGAATAAAATTAATTTCATTTTATTTTATTGATTCATGCTGTCCTACATTATCTGCAATGGTGGTCTCTGGTATGTATATAATTCATATACAAAGAAAATGGTTGAGCACAAACATATGACATAATTATGTATAATCGTTACCTGGTCTGGCATTGCTAAACTTGCTGCTTCAAACACACCACCACCTTTTGGTATCAGAGGTGCCATTTTGATTGGTGATATCTTAGTTCTAGTGTACAGGAAGCCAAGACTGACCGACTTAATGTTGGAAATTCCAGTAACTGTGACTTGCAGCTTGTAATGTGTACCTAATTACAATAAGACCAAAGTTGACTCCAACTGACTAATCACAACACAGAAGCAGTATTTGCTAAAACACGTAGATCACAGTTTGGCGTTGTATAAACACACATACAATAGAATACCTGTGATCTAAGACAGATTAGACAACAGTTGACTCCAACTCACCAATCACAGGACCGAAAAAGTGTTTTTTAAAACACGTAGATCACAGTTAGCCGTTGTAAAAACATTCAGTATTACCTGTGGTCTAAGTCAAATAGATCTCTCGTAACTGCTGCGCTCGCCTCTAAATTTCATAGACAACAGTTACTCGTGATCTATCCTATACTAGATTTATCGTAAATCGTTGTCTCTGCGCTCGCCTCTAAATTTCATAAAGAACCGTTACTCGTGATCTATTGTATACTAAAACCATATTAGCACGAATCATCGCTAACACATTACTTTTATGATAAACTTTATGACAAAATATTATCACATTTTTGGTAAGTGGCAATGAACGGTTACAGATAGGCAATCAACAATTTAATATGTAAAAATAATAAACTAAAGAACAAGATAAACAAAAACTCATTACCTACAACCGGATAGTCATTGACTGGGTTACCCGTGCTTATATCAAACAATTGTTGTGTGATGTATACCGGACTTTCGCATTGAATTGTAACATCCCAAACGTTAGCGTCTAGTTTGGTAAATTTCCAGAATCCATAGTCAGCCTGTGGTATAGAATTGTAACAATCAAAACTTGTATGGCACTCGGAAAATTTCATAACACTAAGTACTCATATCTAAACGCCTGAAACTCTGTTGTACTTTATAAGTATACAGTGACCAGATAACCCAATTTAAGCTTTGGGATATCTAACCATTCATTAAAAAATCCAGAATGTAGGGTATTGTACAGCCATACTTCGTAATAACAAACATCGATGTCACGAGTACCCGTCTTATCTCGAGCAGTTTTAAAGTCCCACCAATTCTTGTTCAACGTTACTTTTTACTAACTTGTTTTCCGATTCAATATACTGAGCGCAAATGACGGACCATTGCCTTTGTTGAACGTATTAATTACAAGTATTATCTCGAACCTGCCATGTTGGATAACGGTGTCATTAACATGCCGGTGAGCGGCGTGTTTTCCACACGTCTGAGCCGATGACTCAATCACTGTAACCTCTCACTGATTGAGAGACCTGGGTTCGAGCCCAGCTACAGACCATGTCTCTTTATGTGAGAAATAAGGCAGTTGCTTACGGAAGATGGACGTCTAGTACTGGTTCTTTCGTTATGTGAACTGTCTGCTCCATATGGCTATGTTTGTCGAAAAGGGGCGTGAAACTCAAACAAAAAATATGCAGTTATGCATACACTAGTGAAAACAGCGAGATGTCTTATTAATACCACTACTTTCATTACCATCACAACCACTACCAAATAATTAAACAATGATAAGTTAAGTAACGAATGCTCACGGCAGTAATTGGGGTTTCAAATGTTGCAGTGACGGTAGCAGTGGTGCTGCCACTCAAAACTGGGTGGACGGGAGAAGGCATTCCTGAAAGTACAACAAGAACTGTGGTCCATTAATAAGTCGTTGTTTCTTAATTCAATCGTACTAAAGTTAAAGACATTATGTTCAACATTATCATTTAATGGACGGCAAAACCACGACCTTTCAAACACAATGGCCGACTCGGTCTCCAAATTAAGGGAGTCTCATAATCCAGATGAAATACAGTAAAATCCCTGGATACAGGACTTACTGGAAACCGGAATTCCCGGAAAATCGGACACAATCAAACCCTATTACTGTCGGAATTTATCAAAAGTTCTCTGAAACCGGAATTCGTAGAAAACCGGACTTTACACCAAGTCCGGAAGGGGTCTGGTTTTCAGGAGTTTTACTGTAATTATAAAATATTCAAACTCAGTTCGCGAATAAATGATCTTTATCATAAGGTTGATTTGATTAATATTGAGAGTATCGCAAAGTGACGTTTCGTAGTTGTCATTCCTTACAATTGCCATAGACACATTAACAAACATACCATTTTGTCTTAACGTAGCTATCTTCACAAAGTCTAGTTTGAATCTTTGTATTTCAAGGAGAAACACGTGTTTTGCGTGGGTGTCGAGTCTAGATTGTTCGACCAAGAGACCCGCGATTTATCATTTACTCTAAGGAAATTATTAGAATACTTGCCTGAAGGGGTAGCAGCCAATATAACTGGATTTGATCTTTCTACAGCTACTTTAAATATTAATTTTGTCATAGTATCGTCAACATACGCAATATGCATTTTTCCGGGACCTGATGTGTCCGTATACCGTGATATGTCCACCAGACTGGATGTGGTGCTACGCTAGAATAAAGACATGATGTAGTTTGAAGTAAGTGCAGTAAAAATAAGAGGTGTCAAATATATATCTTTATCAGATAAAAAAAGAAAAAGAAAAAACAGTTCACAAATAAATATCAGAAACAAATATTTAAGACTTTCAAGCTTCCATCAGAGAGTTGTCCAACAGTTAGCATCGCCACTTATGTATATGAACACAACGTATTAATGCATGTACAATGTATTTTAATTATTTCTTTAAACCAAAATACAAAACTTTGATACAATACTTGACACATTTGCCTTGGCTTACTCGACGAAATATGACAAATTTGTGTCGAAAATCGTAAACACAACTTAAACAATCAATTTGAATACATTTATTATAATACGGAAGAGAAGAATGACTATATCAATTATTAACAGCTGGTAAAATGCTTCCACTTCATATTACCTTGAACCTGAATGAGTATGTCTTTTCAGACAAGTCCGTGTCCCTGAAAGACCCAACCGTGTTGATATTTTCCTCTGAAAAATTAGGCAAAACATCATCATTGTTTGTAAATTTGTTAACAGTTTCGATCTTCATAGGTCGATGTTTATGTATGAGAGAGAACAGTTTATTTCCAAAAGGCTCAAAAGTCGACAAGGATACAAATTTGCATAATATAAGATTGACGAACAATGGCATGTTTATACATGTATAGATATGACTGAAAATCAATGGAAGTCTTTTATTCATTAAAGATAGATAGTGAGAAAAATAAATAAACTCAATGTGATTGTAAATGTTGTTGAACCCAAAGCTACTAAATATGTCAAAGATACGCGCATTTCTTTTGCTATTCCATTTATTACTTTATTTCGACTTTTTTATCGATATGATTTTAAAACTCGATACATCTTTTTTCAATTTGTATAAAACATTGAATAGAGTTAGGTTGTTTCCGGGTGATATGTACTACTTGAGAAACATTACGGGACATAGACTTACCTGGGATACATTATAAAATTAATCTAACTATTTCAATGTTTATATATTCATTTCTACGAGTGTTGGTATGCTCTTTTGATGTGCTATTTACTTTTATTACCCCTCATTTTTTTCGTAATGTTAATTTCCCATAGGCAAACAGGTAACATTTTTACTATTACATTCATGGTACCACGTGACTGAACATTTTTGACTGTCACTGGGTGATAGTAACCTTTTAACAGTATTTTTTTTACTGTCACGGGGTAATAGTAAATTTCTAACAGTATTTTTTACTGTCACAGGGTAACAGTAAATATTTTACAGTATTTTTATTGTCACATAGGTGATGGTAATTTTTTAAAGTATTTTCTTGGAAAAGGTTTGGGGTAATAAAATAAATAACACATAGCTTACGTTGTGGGTAACAGTAAAATGTCAGCCCTCGGAAAGTACTGTTACTCAAGGCCTTACTGTTACCCACAAAGTTATGTGTTATTTATATAATCTAATAGTACGCAGTTTGCCTGATATTATATGGCATATAGGACACGGTCAATAAATCCAATACTGGGAAAGCATCAAATCGTGAAACTGAACAAATTGAGCAATTAAGTGACGTCGATTGACCAATCGAATGATTAGAAAACAACCAGAGTGAAGGTATAGCAACAAATGGAGTGTTTAGATGAACAATCAGTCAATTTGCAATCTCACCCCGGCTTACTATATTTCCTTTTAACTACTTAACAGTTTACATGATACATGTCATTCAATTTTTGTACCCATAAGCGGACGACTTTAATGAAAGCGACTTAATACACTAGCATATTACAACTAAGGCGTGAAAGTCGGCGCCCATGTGGTCTGTACGAATTACATAATCGTTTTAAACACATTTAGTTGTTTGCAAGTTTATCATTACTGTCAATATATCAAAAGGTGTAACAGATCAATCAAGTATTGATTGTCTCTTAATCATTGCTTTAAATTGCCGAATATATAATTAAATAGCTGTATGTATTTTTTGTGTTATTATATAAATAGTATTATACTTATGAAACTCTTTCTGCATATTATACACACTATACTTAAAATACTAAATATCACTTTTATGGGTACCGATGTTATTCCCGTTTCCAACGGTATTTTCGCCATATATGTACCAACGGTTCATACAGCACTAGGCTGTATACTAGCATAATATTAAAATCAAGTATTATACAGAACAATGACGCTAAAAGACCACTTTTTAGAGCAACACAATAACATTTCTTTATATCGCGATGGTCTCATTAATAAGTTAAAATATGAAAACACTAATAGAAAATATTTGCTGCTTAATATTAAGACTTTCTTAGGTTTCAAAATAGTTTTGCCGTAAATGCTTTATCTCAAATATAAACGTCAGGTATACAATTATTGATATGAATACACGTTTTTTGTATGGATTTTTAATTTTCCTCATAGTTTTTGTACAACAGGGACCCGAGTATTCCATAAAAGTAACACACAATACGCGCTCGAAGTGATAATGAAATATATCATAATCATTGGCATCGCTATATTACGCAATCAATTTGTTCATATACAAAAAACAGTTATATTTCAAAAGAAAGTAAAATATGAGTTTCAAAATGTAATAAATAAGTTCAAATCAATGTTTGACATTTGCTTAAAATGCTCATTGTAAAGGAAAAGTACAATTATTCATCCCTCGTTTTAGTTATGCTTTTCTAAAATATAAGTTTGTAACATACCACCAGAAACTCCGTGATAAGTCTCAAATGCGTCTTCATTTTTTGATTTACCGAGACTACAAACAGCGCAAAATGCGACTAAAGCAAATGAAAATTTCAAACAGTTGTTGGTTAATCCAATTGTCATCTTTGAATTTTTCAAAATTGTACCGATATAAATAAATAATTTAATAAAATGGTTATAAAGTCCAAAACTTCAAATGACAAAATTAGAGCGATCGCAACTTTTATATCTATTCTAATCTTCTTCCGAAATAGATTGTACGATGTATTTTATCATTACACCAGAATGTGAAGTACCGCGGATTCTCGAAATGCACGTCTTCCATGAGTAACTCTGCACATCTTAAATCACGTGCGCAGGTCTAACCTATAACCTTAAAATACAAATCTTACGCAAGTGTTTAAAATAACGTCTCATAGACTGTAGATATAGTCTTATAAGTTTTAAATCTGTAAAACAATAAATGTGTTCTACATTACTAAAAATTTAATCAGCCATTGACTATCATTATGAATTGTTCAAATAAACCGAGTCATTTTGGCAAGTACTACATCGAAATTACATTAGAGGACACACAGACCGCTATCTAAGTTCAAGTTAGTTGTATTGCTAAGAACCTCGTCTCCCGTTGAAATATTTGATTTCACAATGACATAAGAGAAAAATTATGTTTTACGACGTAGCTATGACTGCAATACGCTACACGAGAAGCAAAACGACAAAAACCTTGGTGCTCATATATTTATGTATGAATGTGGAGTTTCAACGGGTGATATTATGCATATTTTAAATTAAATTTGGTATGTTGTATTTTCCCTAAATTCTTAAATTAAAGCGAAACTGAAAACTGCGTAACTGTAGTTATACACTTGCCTTTAATTTTAAATTGTCTTCATTTGTATTGCAAACGCATATCGATCAAGGAAATACCAATCAGCATTATGTTTGAGATATTTTAGGCATACTAAGTCTTACTAGTCTATTGTTATCGCTCGTATCTTATTACTATTGCAATAAAGATATGAGACAGCTTGTCCACGAACATTTTGATCATCCCTCATAGATAAGACAATTTAGCGGTGGGTCACATCTAGTACATTTGTACCCCAAGAATGGTTTTGCTGGTTTTCCTCCTTCCGATGGTCAAGTGTTTTTATTTCGGTTACTTTGCGTGGATTAAACGATGTTACCTAACATCTGGTCACGTGCATGCTTAACCTCATTAGAAAGAATACTTGGTTGCAGATAATGAAACACAATGTCATGTTGGGTGGTTATGTTATTTACGAATCCGCATTCACTGGGATAAAGCATGTGTTTTGTCCATAAATTATTTAACGACGAAAAATACTCACACTTAACAACTAATCGAAAAACAAATGTTGCCAAACCTGTCTTACTCAGGCTCTGATGTTTCAAGGCTAAGAATTATTTGTATAACCTTTTAACACATGCCTGCTCCAGGAAGTCTGCTGAAATTAACCATTTCTTATCCACAATGAAAGTTGTTGATAGTGCTTTCCTTTAAATGTTATTTATTCTTCAATTGTGTAATTTTGTATTAGAAAGACAAATGTTTCTGATGCCGAATTAAGATAACATTCATTTGGCTAATTTCCTCATTAAACTATTTCTTATTTTTCTTAGCTTTAACGCTAACGTCTGTTTATGTTGCACCACTTAACAAATCGTCGCTTGTTTTACGAGGAGCATACCTGTGCTGTCTACCATGCGTTTTGTTCCCGAAACAACGTCCACTTATAATTTTTTTTTTTCATTGGCAGCGTTTTTACCAATGATATGTTTTCTTGCTACTTATTAAATCAATCAAATTAAATATATTTCACCACGTATCTTCTTATAAAGTTGCATTACTTTTATAAAATCACACCAAGTAAACGCATAACGGCCATCAGCCATAACTATGGTAATTTACATTCAGTATGTCTAATCTTAATGTACCATTAACCAATTGAGAGGATTAAAAATCTGAATAGCTGAAAAAAATGCCACGTGTCATTTTGAAACAATATGACTTTTATTGCACATGGATAGAAAAATATAGTTCAGGTGAATAAGAAATGTATTCACGGAATCCAGACGCCAGGGTGCTATATTACTATGCATTTCTGTAGTCATCACTCTGTTACCGTAATTAATAAATCTTGCCCAACTACGATTAGACCACAGTTGATTCCAACTGACCAACATCACTGAACAGAAAAAGTGTTAGCTAAAACACGTAGATAACAGTTTGTGGCTGCATAAACGTAATTATATGCAATAGAATACTTGTGGTTTAATTCAGACAGATCTCACGTAACCGTTGTCTGTGGAAGTTTTCGGCTCGCGCACGTGAACTATCCTATTCAACACAATATGAACGTTTTGTAATTTGTTGCGCGTCATGTAAACTGACCATGCGGATAAATACTTGAGCAGGTCCCATGATTATCACACATACTCCAGCCGTCCGTCGTAAACAATATATTATTGTACTCAATTAGTGCATCGTTGACAGCTTGTTATGTGGTCCTTCGAGTCTGGAATACTAGTATACATTAGTGTATACGTTGTTTAGGAAAATGGTTGAACCAGAAATTATATTGGGGAATATGTGCCTACAGTGACATGATGGCAAGTGTGCGCAATGTTGGGCACACTTGCGCAACAACGATTCATAAACGTGCACATAAGCTGAGTAGCGTTATATATTAATGGCTGTACATCTTAATTTTATCTTCATTTTGCAAGACACTTGTTTGAACAGTACTTGTTTTTTTCTGTTCTCAAATATTGGACGTTTTGATTTAATTTACCAACTGTATGTTAATTCTGGAGTGTCTTTAACTACCGTTATGGCTTTGGCCAGGGTAATGTTATCAAGTGGTATACCGTGTACACTGTTCAACGTTTATGATAGGTCAACATTATGTAGTCTGAATAGTAATACATGTACTTTGTCAGCAGGACTATCAACTACTTTTTGATACTTTACACATGTGTGTAATGTAAAATGCCATTTATTCTATAATAAGCTTCACTTACTCTACAATATGACGTCTCACACTTTGTATTGTATAGGTCTTTGATTGCCATGCATAGTTTAATGGTGATTATTGGATATTCAAAATCTGGATGACCGATTATAAAAAAATGCACTGTACATGGCATACTACTGGATTACGTTACCCTGGTTCTACTTGAAATGATAAATCACTGCAGAAATGTATGAATGCACAGTCATTATTTATTGGAACCCCACGTGGCAGAGCAACAATCAGATTGTTCAAGGCAATCCATTATCGTTTCAAAATTTTCCTGTTCTGTGTAACATACTTTAGTTTAAACAATGCGGGCGAGTGGAAATCTTCCTCGTGGGTAGGCACATTCTATACTTGTTAAATTGTTGTTAGTCTTTTTAACACTTCAAGTACCAAGTGAAAGTTATTACATAATGTTTGCCTCCTAATGTGAAATTAACTTTCCATTCTTCAACAAGGTGATGTCCGATACGAGGTAGATGAAATGATGGAAGTAGAACTGTGTATTGGAGACATACCAACATTTCCATGTACAAACAGTATGCGTGAGATAATGTCATATACAATACCTTGTGATCTGATTGATGAATAACATATCGTACTAATCCGTTGATAAAACTTTAAGTTCCCGATTTAGATTTAATTGGCAAAACCTGTATGGATAAAAGTAAAAAAAAGAAAACTCGAATCAAATTCAAATGAAACGTAAGTTATTAGGGTCGCTAAAAGATCGTTTAATTGTTTGCACACCGATCTGATCTTTATCATTTCCTTTTAAAAGGAATTTTCGAATTGTATATATCCATTGACTCAACGTTAAGTCAAGAGGGTCAATTTGATTTTGAAACGCAATCGCTGCTTTGTTGTAATCTTTAAGAAAAGAATTTTCCTCAAAGTTAACAAGTCCACTGTTAAATGATGCTTTATCATCCAGTTAAATAACCGTTTTTTTGACATTATGTAAGTAAAGCTATTCCTTATAAGATTGAATCAAATAAGACCTTAATAACTTTATTAGATATTTCTATTGCCTCATTTGATGAGTAACAGTGCAATTATAGAGACAGCATTTTTTATCATATTTTGGTTGGGGGTTTGGAAAGGTTATATTTCTATCTTCGAATTTTGGTTAGGGATTGGAAAAGGTATTATTTTGTCTTCAAATTTTGGTTAGGGAATGTGTTGTGTGGTTGTGTTTGTTGATCAGGATTATTTTTTCTTATCTGTATACTGGTAAGTCAATCGATGACATTGCCCCATACAACCAGACAGAATAAATTTGAGTAAAGAAATGACATAATATATGTATATAGTGGGTTAACTTTGTCATTTGGATACATTTGTAATTTACTGATTTTCCTTAAAATTAGACATATTTGTGGTATGGTTGGGACATATAAACAGTGAATATTAATGTGACTGGTATAATGGCAGTGTGTGATATCTATACAACCAGAGGCAGTATATTTGTCATCTAGAATGCACCCATTTTGCTGTAAAACCTATCTTTTAACATCTAGAATACTACTCGTATCGTCATCTGTGTGATTTCTATTAAAATCAAATATGCATATGAAATACCCAGTGTTTGTTAAATTTACCATAATCTACACCTCTCTGTCAGTCAGAGTGAAAGTTAAGTTGTTGAAAAATATTTATGAGTTCAGGGGCCTAATTCATATTTAATATTGAGAAAATATTGGCTCGTAAATATAAAATTTATATCTTCAATATTATTAATATAACTACATGGAGATAAAATAATGCACACATGCAATATTAACAAGGAAATGTTGAAATGAAGTACAACTGTAAGTTAAACATCAAATGAACTAAATGCTAAAACAAACAAGAACGACATTAAAGTTGATACTGGCATTACTCACGTAAACCAGGCCCCAGACACCAGGGGTTTAAGTCAGATAAAGACAATTTAAGGATCATCAAAGGTATTCATTCAATGAATGCGAGATGTTATTAATTCATAAATCTTAATTGACAACTTCTACCATCAACTGAGTGAAATGCAATCGTAAGGATTTACAAGTATGCTTCAATCAAATTGACTAAACATGTTTTATGACACATGATATAAGTTAGAGATTATTTCATGCATGGATAATATACGTAATGTGTAGCTCAGATCACTACCTAGAAAGTAATTAGTACATGATCGTTCGTTCACTCGTTCGTTCGTTTTTTTAAGAACTGAAATTAATAGTTATTCATGCATGTCTTAATGACAGTTTACCTGATTAGTGCTCCTGTGTTCACTACTAGTACATACCATTCCACAAACACTCCGTAAGAAGAACAATCTTGAAACAGCGATGGTACAAAAATGTTACTTAATTTTTTTTATCTCATCTTGGTCCCCTACCATTCTATGAAGGGACATTTGGACTTCCAGGATTTGCATAATTTATGTACTTGTGTGTTTGTATTGAAAACATTGTCATAAGACACTATTCAATTATTTTTTTTTTGTAGACCAACGCGGACAACATTAAGTTTAGATCCATTTTTTTCTTGTGTTTCATGAAGGGATGTTAAAAATTGAAATTACAAAAAAATCTTTACCCAAGTATTTGTTTCACTTGTACAAAATGACTAATATCAAAACAAACAACTCGATGAACAATATAATTTCTCCACACAGGCAGTTGGAAATCTTTTAAACATTTGTATAATTCAACATATATTTAAGGGCCATGTTATCAGGTGAAAGTTTGCGTTTAATTTATCATTGATTAGACATACATTAGTTTGGGTAAAATATCCTTATAATTCATAAATACAAATATTCAAGCTGTTTGAAAAAAAAACATTTGAAGTTATTTGTGTTTATACATTTATTAAGTATTTCTCAGTCTGTTATTTCGAGTTCCGTGCATAACAACCAATGGAAAATGCTTGTTTAAAACGCCCTAACGTGTCGTCAGAAATGTTTGTACCATCACGGAAGTTCCTTTGATGATATAAGGGACCTGGGCCAACTGGTACAAAACAACCAAATATCAGTTTATCAAGGGGATTATCCTTCAAAACCCAAGTAAACTGACGTTTTACATCATAATTTATTTGTCGTACCGGTTGCTTCAAGTAGTGAATTCATCATGATATTGGATGGGTACCTTAACATGTTCTTAAGATAAAATGAAAGTTATGTTGCACTTGTTTTTATGATTGATTTGTATAAATTGATGACATATCTTCTCAACATAATCTTTCCTGTGGTATCCCGTCCTATTTGAACAGAAGTCGCGGTTTATTTGTTAATAATTGCTGATAAGACAAACCCCTGGCCCACAGTATTATCCATACAGTATATTAATGTATTTAGCAATCGGAACATTGTTTTTACTCGTACAGGCATTAGCGACCGGCGTCAATAAACAAACAAACACAGAATTATTAATCTACAAAGATCGGCCGAAATCATGGGCTAATTGGAATAGGTAAAAAATATCCTGGTTTTAAAAAGAAACGCGCATAATTCCCTACTCTTTTCCTATCGAATAGTTTTTGCTGGTTCTTCATCGTGCCTGGTGTAAAACATGGATAAACGACTCGTCCATTTTCTTATAATTTTCTAGACACAGTTCTTGGTAATTCGGATGGCGACACCGAGAAAGCGTCCCTGAGAATTTTGAAATGCGGAGCCGAGAATTAAAAAATAACTATAAATGTACTATTATGTTTATTCATCTAATATGGAAAAGACAGTTAAAGTATTATAGCCAAGCATTAACAGTAACAATGAATCTACGATATAGATTTTTGGATCAGGGTCATTTTCAAATTCATTTCGAACGTTTTAATAATACTAAAATTAATAACATCAAACCTTAATTAGAACGTTTATTGTTTAGTGTACCATACATAAATTGCCTCTAGTTCATTTAAGTCGTATTCAAGTGGCTGATTAATATTCAAATAAAAGTATTATCATATAAATTCCGACATACAATGTACACTCAACAATGATATACTTAAATCCCATGGAAGCATTTCATTTGGGCGAATTCGAGTTTATGTCAGTAATAAATCAATAAAAATACGGAGGAGATACTTAATACAAAAACACACTTAAATGAATATATTTTTGCAGCCCTAGACTAAATCTAATTTAAAGACTTATTTTAGATAAAGTGAATTAAAAGGATCATTCAACACTTCAGAGCGATATATTTTTTCTCTGATGTTTGACGTCTCACCCACAGTCAGTCATTTGACGACTATTCCAGCTTTATCAGTGGCGACAGACCACCCACAGTCAGTCATTTGAAGACTATTCCAGCTTTATTAGTGGCGACAGACCACCCACAGTCAGAGTCATTTGACGACTATTCCAGCTTTATTAGTGGCAACAGACCACCCACAGTCAGTCATTTGAAGACTATTCCAGCTTTATTAGTGGCGACAGACCACCCACAGTCAGAGTCATTTGACGACTATTCCAGCTTTATTAGTGGCGACAGACCACCCACAGTCAGTCATTTGAAGACTATTCCAGCTTTATCAGTGGCAACAGACCACCCACAGTCAGTCATTTGACGACTATTCCAGCTTTATTAGTGGCGACAGACCACCCACAGTCAGAGTCATTTGACGACTATTCCAGCTTTATTAGTGGCGACAGACCACCCACAGTCAGAGTCATTTGAAGACTATTCCAGCTTTATTAGTGGCGACAGACCACCCACAGTCAGTCATTTGAAGACTATTCCAGCTTTATTAGTGGCGACAGACCACCCACAGTCAGAGTCATTTGACGACTATTCCAGCTTTATTAGTGGCGACAGACCACCCACAGTCAGTCATTTGAAGACTATTCCAGCTTTATTAGTGGCGACAGACCACCCACAGTCAGAGTCATTTGACGACTATTCCAGCTTTATCAGTGGCGACAGACCACCCACAGTCAGTCATTTGAAGACTATTTCAGCTTTATTAGTGGCGACAGACCACCCACAGTCAGAGTCATTTGACGACTATTTCAGCTTTATTAGTGGCGACAGACCACCCACAGTCAGAGTCATTTGACGACTATTCCAGCTTTATTAGTGGCGACAGACCACCCACAGTCAGAGTCATTTGACGACTATTCCAGCTTTATCAGTGGCGACAGACCACCCACAGTCAGTCATTTGACGACTATTCCAGTTTTATCAGTGGCGACAGACCACCCACAGTCAGAGTCATTTGACGACTATTCCAGCTTTATCAGTGGCGACAGACCACCCACAGTCAGAGTCATTTGAAGACTATTTCAGCTTTATTAGTGGCGACAGACCACCCACAGTCAGAGTCATTTGACGACTATTTCAGCTTTATTAGTGGCGACAGACCACCCACAGTCAGAGTCATTTGACGACTATTCCAGCTTTATTAGTGGCGACAGACCACCCACAGTCAGTCATTTGACGACTATTTCAGCTTTATTAGTGGCGACAGACCACACACAGTCAGAGTCATTTGACGACTATTTCAGCTTTATTAGTGGCGACAGACCACACACAGTCAGAGTCATTTGACGACTATTCCAGCTTTATTAGTGGCGACAGACCACCCACAGTCAGAGTCATTTGAAGACTATTTCAGCTTTATTAGTGGCGACAGACCACCCACAGTCAGAGTCATTTGACGACTATTTCAGCTTTATTAGTGGCGACAGACCACCCACAGTCAGAGTCATTTGACGACTATTTCAGCTTTATTAGTGGCGACAGACCACCCACAGTCAGAGTCATTTGAAGACTATTTCAGCTTTATTAGTGGCGACAGACCACCCACAGTCAGAGTCATTTGACGACTATTTCAGCTTTATTAGTGGCGACAGACCACCCACAGTCAGAGTCATTTGAAGACTATTTCAGCTTTATTAGTGGCGACAGACCACCCACAGTCAGAGTCATTTGACGACTATTTCAGCTTTATCAGTGGCGACAGACCACCCACAGTCAGAGTCATTTGACGACTATTCCAGCTTTATCAGTGGCGACAGACCACCCACAGTCAGTCATTTGACGACTATTCCAGCTTTATTAGTGGCAACAGACCACCCACAGTCAGAGTCATTTGAAGACTATTCCAGCTTTATCAGTGGCGACAGACCACCCACAGTCAGTCATTTGAAGACTATTCCAGCTTTATTAGTGGCGACAGACCACCCACAGTCAGAGTCATTTGAAGACTATTCCAGCTTTATTAGTGGCGACAGACCACCCACAGTCAGTCATTTGAAGACTATTCCAGCTTTATTAGTGGCGACAGACCACCCACAGTCAGAGTCATTTGAAGACTATTCCAGCTTTATTAGTGGCGACAGACCACCCACAGTCAGTCATTTGAAGACTATTCCAGCTTTATTAGTGGCGACAGACCACCCACAGTCAGAGTCATTTGACGACTATTCCAGCTTTATTAGTGGCGACAGACCACCCACAGTCAGTCATTTGACGACTATTTCAGCTTTATTAGTGGCGACAGACCACACACAGTCAGAGTCATTTGACGACTATTCCAGCTTTATTAGTGGCGACAGACCACCCACAGTCAGAGTCATTTGAAGACTATTCCAGCTTTATTAGTGGCGACAGACCACCCACAGTCAGAGTCATTTGACGACTATTCCAGCTTTATCAGTGGCGACAGACCACCCACAGTCAGTCATTTGACGACTATTCCAGCTTTATTAGTGGCGACAGACCACCCACAGTCAGAGTCATTTGACGACTATTCCAGCTTTATTAGTGGCGACAGACCACCCACAGTCAGAGTCATTTGACGACTATTCCAGCTTTATTAGTGGCAACAGACCACCCACAGTCAGAGTCATTTGACGACTATTCCAGCTTTATTAGTGGCAACAGACCACCCACAGTCAGAGTCATTTGACGACTATTCCAGCTTTATTAGTGGCAACAGACCACCCACAGTCAGAGTCATTTGACGACTATTTCAGCTTTATTAGTGGCGACAGACCACCCACAGTCAGAGTCATTTGACGACTATTCCAGCTTTATTAGTGGCGACAGACCACCCACAGTCAGAGTCATTTGACGACTATTCCAGCTTTATTAGTGGCGACAGACCACCCACAGTCAGAGTCATTTGGCGACTATTCCAGCTTTATCAGTGGCGACAGACCACCCACAGTCAGTCATTTGACGACTATTCCAGCTTTATTAGTGGCGACAGACCACACACAGTCAGAGTCATTTGACGACTATTCCAGCTTTATTAGTGGCGACAGACCACCCACAGTCAGAGTCATTTGGCGACTATTCCAGCTTTATTAGTGGCGACAGACCACCCACAGTCAGAGTCATTTGACGACTATTCCAGCTTTATTAGTGGCGACAGACCACACACAGTCAGAGTCATTTGACGACTATTCCAGCTTTATTAGTGGCGACAGACCACCCACAGTCAGAGTCATTTGGCGACTATTCCAGCTTTATTAGTGGCGACAGACCACCCACAGTCAGTCATTTGACGACTATTTCAGCTTTATTAGTGGCGACAGACCACCCACAGTCAGTCATTTGACGACTATTCCAGCTTTATCAGTGGCGACAGACCACCCACAGTCAGTCATTTGACGACTATTCCAGCTTTATTAGTGGCGACAGACCACACACAGTCAGTCATTTGACGACTATTCCAGCTTTATCAGTGGCGACAGACCACCCACAGTCAGTCATTTGACGACTATTCCAGCTTTATTAGTGGCGACAGACCACACACAGTCAGAGTCATTTGACGACTATTCCAGCTTTATCAGTGGCGACAGACCACCCACAGTCAGTCATTTGACGACTATTCCAGCTTTATTAGTGGCGACAGACCACACACAGTCAGAGTCATTTGACGACTATTCCAGCTTTATCAGTGGCGACAGACCACCCACAGTCAGTCATTTGACGACTATTCCAGCTTTATCAGTGGCGACAGACCACCCACAGTCAGTCATTTGACGACTATTCCAGCTTTATTAGTGGCGACAGACCACCCACAGTCAGAGTCATTTGACGACTATTCCAGCTTTATCAGTGGCGACAGACCACCCACAGTCAGTCATTTGACGACTATTCCAGCTTTATTAGTGGCGACAGACCACACACAGTCAGAGTCATTTGACGACTATTCCAGCTTTATCAGTGGCGACAGACCACCCACAGTCAGTCATTTGACGACTATTCCAGCTTTATTAGTGGCGACAGACCACACACAGTCAGAGTCATTTGACGACTATTCCAGCTTTATCAGTGGCGACAGACCACCCACAGTCAGTCATTTGACGACTATTCCAGCTTTATTAGTGGCGACAGACCACACACAGTCAGAGTCATTTGACGACTATTCCAGCTTTATTAGTGGCGACAGACCACACACAGTCAGAGTCATTTGACGACTATTCCAGCTTTATCAGTGGCGACAGACCACCCACAGTCAGTCATTTGACGACTATTCCAGCTTTATTAGTGGCGATAGACCACCCACAGTCAGAGTCATTTGACGACTATTCCAGCTTTATTAGTGGCGACAGACCACCCACAGTCAGTCATTTGACGACTATTCCAGCTTTATTAGTGGCAACAGACCACCCACAGTCAGAGTCATTTGACGACTATTCCAGCTTTATCAGTGGCGGCAGACCACCCACAGGCGTACACAGAGTAGTAACAAGCTTCCTCGCGTGTGTGAAATTTGGTCACGGATAAAATGTGATGTCACAGCCGTGTAGGGCTAGTGTTTGCTAATCCGAGACCACAACTACTCGACCATGGGTGAGGCTCATTGCGGTATATATATGAAGTAAAGTATAGTAAATTATGAGAGATACGCGTACTGGAAAAATACAAATACAGACGTTTACACTTACATTTTATAGAACACTCACTTATAATGTAATCAAAATTTCTTCTTTTGAAAAAAACATCATCACATTTATTAAAATATCCCAGGTCTTTGCTTCAGACTGATCACATGTTATATCTTACGGGAGACTTGGATTGCTTACCATTCCATTGTTTGTATAGTCCTGTGATTAGGATGGTTTTGGATGGGGTATACGGTAGGGGGCGGGGTAGAACGTTTGGATGTTGAAATGTTTTGCACACGTTTTTCCTCCTCTATAATTCTTGTCTGTATTTTGTATTGGGTATCACATTATGCGCGTGCATACAATCATTGACAATCTCTAAAGATAATACAATGCGATATTTGTTAAATTTAAAGTAATTTATCTGTTATCATTACAGTTTGTGCGTTAACCTCCTCGAGGGTTTAATCTTAGCTTGATGATAAAAAATAATTAAATAAACGTTCAAGATAGATAAATTTTATTAAACTCGTCTACAATCCTTGGATGATTACTTTCCTTAATAGCGAACCAATACTAGTGCACAGTTTACATACGGCGACTGTATAATATACCAATACATTCCGATGTTTACTTTAATATTAGAGTTAAGGTGAACCAAATTTGTGACAAAATGGACGTCTTACATTTTAGCTATGCATCATAAAGAAGTGGCATTGTTCAATAATTACTGCAAGTGCATAACTGAAATGAGTTTTTATCAATAGCTAATGATTAAATGTACATGTATATATTTTGACAAATGGAATTAGCATAAGTTCAGGTGAAAATAATAGGTATTTGTTAATCATCAAATATTATTTTACTGGAGCAGAAATGTACATTAATTTTATTCATTAGCTATTGATAAAAAACTCATTTCAGTTATGTACTTTCAGTAATTATTGAACAATGCCACTTCGTTAGGATGCATTGCTAAACTGTCAGACGGCCATTTTGTAGCAAATTCGAATTACCTTAAGAAGTAGATAGATTCGTTAGACTGAGTTCAAAACCTAACATTGATGATACATTATGTAAGTGAACAAAAAAATTTTACTGCATATTGCCACGTGACGCTTACTGGACCAATGCATTATGGCAGTTGGCGACTCGCAATGGTTTGATATATCATTGGAATTTACACCGGGTTTCACGTTTAAAAACCAATTTCATCATGAGTGACCTCGAGCAGTATTAGAACCACAGGCGTAAGAAATAAATGTTGTCGCCAAAATTAAAAAGACTCAATCTACCCAAATGGACAGTGACCGAAAATTACACAATATGTATTTGGAACAATAAAATCATTGCTGCTAATCTTACAAAACTACTAAATCTTGCTGAATTAGCTTTTCTATGACCAATTGGTTGATACTCACATATATGTTATTCACACTTTATTAGCTATTAATGAAGTGTGCAAGAATATTTAAAGAAAGAATCTCGTTTTCAAGAATTCCGTTTGAAGTATTTTTGATGATAGTTTGGTTCATATTTTCCAACATCACCCACTTAGAACGATTGAGCATTTTAGAAATTATAAACATCCTCCAATATTCAGTCAGTTGAGTTCGGCAAGTATACAACAGTAACGCTGAATGAAGAATTAAATTGCTCGCCAGACCGATGAACCATTGCTTCACAATCATTAAGTCACACTTGTTGTTTTGCATTTTAAAATTATCCGAAATTGCATAAGAACAAACTCAAGAATACGGTTTATAGAAGAAACAGTTTCTGTGCACGTACATGTTTGTAAAATAGTACTTCAGATTCCATTTATATGCAAATTCTTCTCATTAGGACTTCAATTTTGTTAGCTTATTGAATTCGGTACTCTCCGTCTACCATCAAATTATTAAAGTCCCATAAACATATACATTTATCGGTCCTAACACTTTCTGTTCCATAATAGAGGAATCCGGTGTGTTTTCCTCCTGTGCATACTTTATAGCAAGAAAAAATGTTTCCAAAACCACTATCGTATTTTTTCAATATCATAGAACAGCTGTATTTTCCCGCTGTCATATTATGCACACGGCACTAAATGACGTCACACGCTCTATATATTTTAAGTTAATACATAGCGAAAAGAGTGTTTTAGAAGAAAAATGGCTTATTTCGTCGGTAATTATTGTCTTGGGATAATATCAGCAAATGTTTGTTTTTTACTTATTTTTTTTTTTGGCAAAAAGCTTATGAGGCTTTAAACCTGGTCGATAAAAAGTAAGAACTGTTTTGTTATTATATATAGAAATAAACAATGACAACGCCGTTACTCTTCTCTAGTTTGTCTATCAATCATTTATTTGTTTTTATCTTTTTTTACCAAGATTATCAACATGAACACTAGTGACAGAAAGATTCTGACTGAGTTGGGTAAGTCATGTCTGCTGTGATGTTTGGTTTTTCCATGATCATTAATTAAACATAATGTTACTTTCATACACCAATGTTTGCATTATCTACAGGGAAAGGCTTTATTGGCGGATTTGATTATGTTTTCATAAAGGTGCATGTTTATATAAAACCTATCCAAGATAAATAGTTAATGATTAACGACGATAGTTTACTAAAAATCGAAATTATCGAAACCTGTTTTTTTTCTAAGTGTATATATAGGTATCCAGTCACTAAACACTGCTAAAGTCACTGCGTGGGAAATCTTCTCTTTATTGACTTGCTTAGGACTTTCATATCGACTGATTTATTTAGACTCTGTACAGGAATTTAGAAGTTAATGTCGGTCTTCCTTCTCTTTAATTTTGACTTAATTATTAATACTGAGTTTTTAAATAGATTATAGTTAAAACACAGACCAAGTAATTCTTACAAAGCTTAGTATTGATTCAGAAGTCCATTTAAAATTAATCGGTGATGATCAATGTTATAAAAAACTACAAAGGCAAAACAGTTTGCGTTGTAACTTAGATGTATCGGTTCTAAATTGCTTTGGATAATCAAAAATTCATACCATGCACTCTTCGTGCATTGAACAATATTTCTAATGATGTGCTCAAAATTTGATGTTAAATCAGTATTTGCAAAAAAAAAAAGAGAAATTAAGTACACATTGCATACTTTTAGTGTAAATATGTAAAACAATAAAGAATTATTTACCTCAAACACCAGGCATCAATAATAAGACAGGATGGAAAATATTGTTTCAAGACATCTGTTGCGCTCAATAAAATTAGCAGGGCAACCTTTTATTGACAATTGCGATCTAGGATGAATTCCGATTTTGTTTTCAGGTCTCTGTTCGCATCGCTCAGGCCCGAATCCCGACGTTCGTACAAGCTCCGTATTCAGATCATGGACCAGTATGTAGTAAATAAAGGAATTTAAATAACGATAAACAACATAGGTCGTTATTCCGCCATTGACGGGTTTCTAACCCGCAACTTCCGGGTAAGGAGTCTGACGCTTATATATAAGGCACGTTTTGTGCGAGGAAGCGTGTTCCTTTTTTTTCTTACTCGAAGCAGTACTGAGACCACCATGTATTCTAATATGCGTGTACATGATAAGTACATATGACATATTTGAATGATAAAGATACCATGTGTAAAGGGACTAACTAGACTTACAGATTTATGTTCATCAAAGATATTGCAACTTTCTTTATTGATAATAATATTTGAATAAAGAAATATTCTACTCTTTTAATACTTTTGTAATTATTACTATTTCTTTAGAATTCGCAACCCTCAAGTTAGAATTCAACTGTACCATATCATCACATCGATACAATGTTAATAATTTAGACATGACACTAATACCAATTAAACTGAGTTTGTAAGTCTTCGTTGAGACATATATGAAGTGCACATATTCAATATATGTCCCTTTATGCGAAATGGTGCATCAATGTTTAACTTTGTTTTGCATCGGTTTCGTCTGTATGTTGAATCAAATTGATTTTTGAACCAAATTTCTTGTACAGAACGACTCCAATGATGACACCGATCAACACTGCAATGATAAAGACGTCATAAAAGTTAAATATGAAAGGAATATAAAAAAAACACATGTGAACAACATCGAAGTAATTGTACAAATACACATGTATGTTTTGATATAGAGCTATATATTCAAAGTACACAGGGCCACAGTGTTATTCTCGTTTAACAAACAATCAACAAATAACGTTAGTTCACATAGATTGATTACTATTAATTACATTTACTGTTTACCTAAGTCCTACTCACTAGTGTCAATGATAATCTTGATTATAAGATTTGTTTTGATTATAATATTGTCAAGCCTTATCAATTTTCTGAAGAAGTATTTTAGATACACTACCTATAATTACTGCTCCAGATGCCCCACCAGCAATAGCTGCTGTCGATGAGCCTGTATTTGATGTTCCAGTATTCTCTGAAGTCTGAAATAAAATAATAGATTATGACAATTTAATTGATACTTACGTTGTCGTTAATTTTAGTGTATTTGAAATAAAATGTGTCAAAACTGTATCATAATATGAATAGTATTTTTCAATTATCAAGATATCACTAACGTGTTAATGGAAAATTAAAATAATAAGTTGATAAGTCGCACACAGGCCAAACACACCATATAAAAATCAAGTATCAACAGCTTAACTGTGGTTTTCATAAAATGATTCATCTCTTACGTCTGTTTTATTAGATACAACAGTGAATATCCTCTGCACCATAGGACCGTCTATGTATCTTCTACTCAGAAGATATTTGGTCATTATCATCACAATCCTACAAAATATCAGAAAGCCGTATATAATAGGAAGTGTATATCCAAAATACTAGTATGTGCGCTGAATTAATTGCATACATGAATAATAATTCAAACAGTAATGCGGTAAGATGCCTACCCATGTTATTCAGAGTTGAAGTGATTGGGTAAGTAATTTATGTGTGCTGTCGCCATGGTGATGTTCGTCCTTACTTTATTGGATAATTCAACCGAAGTCAAACTAAAATGCTTCAGTTTATGTTTGTCATGTTTCCTACTTTATTATATTAGTATTCATTAAGCTACTTCTGATCAAATTAAAAAATCAACTTACGTAGAACCCTTGATATTCCCAGCTTCCAAAACAAACGTATCAGTGACGTTTTGGCCTGCTTTAAGCACGAAGTGAACGTTCTTCGATCCTTGTACGAGTCCCATAGTATCATTTATACTGACCTTTGTGTATTTATTCACATAGCTGGTTAACATGAATGTAACATTCAGTGTAGTGTTCTCATACAGTATGGCCCCTGTTGATGAGATTCACTGTGACGTGGATAATTTAGAAAAATAATTTGTTTCAACGGCCATTTCGAAATGGATTACTCGACGTAACATAAATGAATGCTAAAAATCTCTATGTATAAATTATAGATAATTATCCATGTTTGTATCTATACAATAAGATATCAATGGTCACTAGACAGATACATTTAAGATTAATTGCATCAACAACGGAGGATGAAACATTGATGGCCAATGATAAATCGATATAGTTTTAATTGCTTTTTTTTCAAGATTATAATACAGGGCTTACAACAAAGCATAAACGAGAGAAATATTGGATCAGAAAAAGAGTAAAAAAAACGTTTTTAACCTGTTTCCGGGTAGACATCTAAATTAAATAATACTGGGCGTATCTCCGTGGGATCTATGCGTTGTACAATATTGCTGGAATTATCTTTGCCTTGAATGCCGACATAGAATGTCTGTAACAAAATTAATGTTGAATGTTTATTTCGCATAAAAACGACGTAATATAAATAAAGCATACAATTACACAATGATGAAATCATATACGGATAACAAAGAAATTAACCGGCCTACCCTGTGACAGTGTACAGTAAAACCTCTCCAGGGTGGCCCTCTGTAGAGCAACAACCCTTGTACAACAACACCTTCAAAATTTCCCTAAGTTGATATTCACTATAAATTTAACCTCTGTAGATCAACGACCTCTAAACAACGATCAATATTTGCAGCTCCCAAAGGGTGTTGCTCTACAGAGGTTGCACTGTATACATGATTTGTGACGTATTTTATTTAATTATAACACAAATTGATATATCAGTTAACGTGTCTATAACAAATTCATTATACAGTCAGATCATGAAGTCGATATTTCCGTCTGACGCCAACAATCCCGTTTCAAATATATTGCTCGGTCCGACGGCTGAAGTTTAGCACAATATGTAACCGACGAAAATCATTCAGATAATGTTCAAGATTTGGTTATGGTTTTGTAAAATGATGAAGAAAAAATAAGAAATGAAAAACACGGAATTTCGATTGTCTTCACATATGGAAATATCCACAGTCCGATCAAACGGTTCTTAGTAAATTCGCGTGACATGCCATAATAGGACTAAGGTAAATATACTAAAATGAAACAGTAATAAGTTTGTACCTCAGACAGGATTGACGTATTCGAAGCTTCGTATTGTTCATCACCGATCTTCATCAGCGTTACTATTTTCCTTAAATTCGTTCGGGATTTCGAAAACATGAGACCCGTTTCGACACTTCGTATATTTTGAAGACCATGTACTGTTATAACTAATCGATATAGTTTATCTGGAATAATTGTTTACGTTATAATTTGCAACAATAAGATGTATACATTACAAGTTTACTGTCATCTTGTTTTACGAATATGACATGGAATCATCAGACTCCAGACTTTATTTATTGTGTTAAAGTAAATAAACTGTCATATGGTTTTAGGAATATAATTACGACGACCTCTAAATGAAGTTAGGAATAGGATTTTCAGTATTCCATTATGTCCGTCAATACATTGTTATTATTGCTAAATACCTACTTTATGACTTAAAAACAACATACTGGCAATCAAATTCTCCTCCAATGTGGTATTGGCCCCAGTCTCAAAGAACTCGTGTTTAATGTAAACTGGACTCTCGCCTTGTACTAACACAATCCATGTATTTTTGTCAAGTCTGGTGAAGCTCCAATTACCAAAGTCAGATGGCTGAAATTCCATTATGTCAAACAACAGTGATGAACAATATTTCGATATTTACTCAAAACAGTAAGCTTTGCAAAATATGGCCACATTATTACACATACGTGTACATTGACCAGATTACAGAGTCTGTGTGTTAGAATATGTATATTTCTTGTGAGACATAAAGTTAGGTTGGCAGTGTTTTGCTAATTGCGCACAATAGCGGTGTCAGACTGAAAGTAGATTAGTTGAGGTCTGATCTTGTAAGTGTCATATAAGCCAAAAAAAATCATTTTACTTACAGAATTCAACGGAATGTCAAGTGTTGCAGTGGTTAAATTTGAATTCGTTTCAACCGATGGCTGTACGAGACTTATGTTACCTGGAATAAAATCTAATGTATTTTATTCCATTTATGATAAAACAAAGAATTATCAGACAAAAATAAGGATTCGCTATTTAATGACATAAGTCAAAACGAAAAAATGACATGCCTGAAAAAGAAATGTGTGGTCAAAACAACAAACATTTAAACCTGTGAACAAAGGGCATCCTTGAGATAGGACAATATGGCCTTTGTTGACGAGTGGCCTTTATTCGGTGGTTAAGTAGTTATAACTTATCAATGACGGTTTTCTATCCAAAGGGTGTCCAATATTCGGAAGAGGCCACCTATACGGATTTGACTGTACTTTAATTGTTTATATGTTTTACCTGTTGGTTCTGTAACATTAATCATCGGATTAGATCCTTCTGCTGTCACTTGGAATACTAGTCGCTCCATTGTGTCATCAGCATATATAGAGTAAGTTTTACCTACTGGAGATTTGTCAATAAAGCGAGCTATGTCAGCTAGTTCGGTATTAACACTTCTCTGTAATGTGAAGACATGTAGATTATCAGCTGTGATACTGAAAGTGGTTGTTTGGCTTAACCCGTGCTTTGTGATAAAAAGGTTAAGGTACGATCATGTAAGCAAGAAAATTAATCAACTATGAACGTATCGTTAAATGACACATTTGTCGAGATGGTACGATAATGTTTGCTGGAATCCAACTGTGTACGTATTTGTTCAATGTAAAACTCGTTATCGTAAGGGTACTACCATACAAGCAAAAATTAAAATAATTTCGTATTGTATATTGAAACACTCTTTGTCGAAGTAGCACGATCATGTTAATAACAATTAACCTTGTACGAATTATTCAATGAAGCATTCAAATATGCCAAATACTAGCATGTAACTCCACAAACCACTTATAGATAGCAATGACCATAAAAATAGATAAATTTCAAACCTCTTGTCTTATCAAACTTCCTAGTTCGTCATGGTGTTCTTCTCTTATTTCATCTGGATGATAATCTGCTACAAATGTACCAATTATAATATAAACATTAACATTATGACAATGCACACCACATGCATCTGAGAAAATACAAGAAATTTTGCGAGGACCGTTAAGTATCTCCTGTTGCGTGTTTTTTATGTTTTTCATGTTCATCTGGATTTTACCTGATGATATAAATATTGGTTTTACATTAGACAAATACAAGATGTAAACAAACTTGCTTTAGTATACCTCCACCCATTATCAGTGGCGGAGGCTATACTGGAATCATGTAATATGTCCCGGGCGCAAGAACCAGGCCTGTACCTCCAAGATCAAGATCACAATTGAGGGTCACATATTGGGTTTGCTTTGTCTGGGCTGATGTGTTGTACGCAAAACTCCGGCGTTAACTTCAAGGTCAAGGTCACGGCAAGCTTGAATTTCAAAGGACAAATACGGTTCGGTACACTGAACACGTCTGCGTCAAAACGGCGTGTGGTGGGTATTCGTTACATCTGTGATAAGTTCTAGTTTTTGATCATTATCATAATCATTATTATGTTTTGTTAAAAAAATAACAACGTAGTGAATTTGTGCAATCATGTTATTTAAAATATTCGAAACATATTCACAAGAACCATCAAGTTTCATAACTCTATGTAGTACCTATTTATTGAGAAACAGCCTCTTGGTTTTATTATTAAACATGACAATAGAAATTAGCTAGTATTAGACTGTGTTTTAGAATTGCGATTAGTGTTATGGTTTCATTTCTCGGAAAAAAATGTAGTTGATCATCAGTTATTTGAGGCATCATACCAACTTGTAATATCTTAGGTAAGGTGTTATTCGTTTCAGCAAGATTTAAAAGGCTATTACGAATGTTAATGTAACTGCAAAAATAATGCGTTCAAAAAGATACAACATAATGCGTAAAATGTCATCTGTGCCAACGCTTATCTAATATCCATACATAATGTACCCGAATCAGTGATTTGTAATTAAACAAACAAAACTTAATATTTAGGTATTATAATAATGCCTAACGACCTAATCACCGAAAAGGTGACTTTGCTTGAATGAAAATTACAAACCTGACAAATCCACATGTCTATTTTCGTCCAATACGTTGCATACTATGAAAGCACAGAACGCAAACAATAACAGAATCATAGTTACTTGAGACATGCTTAGATGGTAGACAAAATGACCATGAAGAATCCGCTGTCTATATATATATTAGCCTAACTGTAAGCTGTCAATATATGATACGATAGACGTGGGAAACTATAATAACTACCAAAATTCTACTCAGCACGATATGGCTTTGTTTAATCTCACTAGACGCTGCTCTTTGTTGAATTACGCCCGTTTTGTGATTCATAACATACAAACTATCAATAAAACGATTGAATTTTACTTTTATTTTGATACGCCTGGGTCATGTGTTGAAGCGCTGGGCAGATGAAGTTTGGTATCATGTATGATATATGATTTTGTGCCAATATTGGTACACGAATTCACAAGAACAAACTGATAAAGTGGAAATCAAGACAGGAGGGGGATCAAAGTCAAAATCCAACGAAATAACGATACGTAGCAGAACGTTTCAAGTCAGTTGCTTTTTGCACAATGTTGCCGTAGTGTTGTAACGATGTTAAACTCGTTATAAAAGATAACGTCTCATTTCTGTTAATTCTAATTTTATTCAGACCTTCGAATTCCCAAGTTTACTGATGTCTTACCTGACCATTTTCACAGTTCGTGTCCGAAACAACAGTTTGTATGAAAAAGTCGTTGTATGTTAAAGTTCTGCAATTCAAATACACACTACTCTTACAATGGTTTACGCTCCCAAACACAGTGGTTTCCCTTTGTAATGAATGAAAGAAATCGGATATATAACATTTTTTACTGAATTCTAATGAACCAATCATTTGCGAGTTTCGAGTGCAAAACTTGTTGAACATATATTTTAATTGAAATGCAAGACTAATAGTGCGTATTACATGTAATATTTTTCAGAATTTTTCAACAGGTCTTTGAACAAATTTGCAGAATATCCAAACAATTCTTAGGCAGAACTGCCCGCATTTATTTGGTAACACAGAACAGATATGTGCATGACTGATACACCCAAAATACCTTTCATATAATTATTGGAGGGCACGGCACCAAAGATCTCTAGTTTTGTTTGTCTTATGTTATAGGTTTGATGAAGGCTTCTTAGTACACCATAATACATGAAAATATTCTTCTATGCGTGGTCGAATCAGACCAGAGGTTTCATGCATGCTTATATTTATTTATTTACATATGATATCGTGTCCTGATGATATTCAGTTTGTTACAAGGTAATACAAATGTTTTTTTTGTCAAGATGATTGATCATACAGTGTGCAAATAAGACACTAAGGTGCATGTATGTAGTGCCAGATATAACAAAAAGCATTTGAAGGCGACAATAGACACATTTATTTACAGAATTAACATCTAACGTTGAGGCCTTCCATGACGTGCAACTTGTAAACCTAGAATTAGAACGCGATTACTGCTGAATATGTACATAATTATAACTATAACATAATTTATGAGAAAATCACACACAAAACATTGTACAAGTATTACGTGACTTAACACGCATGTTTAAATCTTTAACAGGTTTAAAGCACTATTATAGGAAACTACCAATATAATTGCATTAGATGACCACTGTAATAACTGTACCACAAATGTAATTATCCTGATAGTTTCCTATAATTTGTTGTAATGATAAGTTTGATAAGTTTTTTATATACAATCCTGTAAGCCATATGGCCCATGAGGATAAATGGTATATAATACAATGGTAATGCAGAATAAATGAAACATATATACATATAATCAAGTCATAAGGAGAAGGTTTTTCAAAGAAACAGATCATGTGCATAAAATCAGTATTAAAGCAATACTAAATATAAAAACAGTATTTTCCCTCAAAATACCTGAACCTGCAAAAATCGAATACCTACAGAAAAAACATCTACTGAAAGAAAAAATATAAGTAAAAACGTACACAAGAACTGCGACGAAATCGGGTGTCAACAAAAAGAAAAAACAAAAGTAGAAGTGTTAAAAGTAAAACTATCATTTAATTTAAAAAATGTACCTTGGTCCTTAAGACAAACCTCAAGAACAAAGCACAAAGCTTACGCTAATATCTCATGAATCTTATTCATAAACGCAACGAAACGAAAACTCATTCATTTCTAAAAATCATCCTTGACGAAACGAAAGTTCAAGGACAAAATAATGAAGAGTTTCGATGATGACACCATCTACAAGAAAAAAATGTTTACAATCGAAAAAATAAATATACACTCTGGCATATATTGACATACAGATACATGTAATTAATTAATGTTAACTTTTGTGTAAAACATAACAACATTTTACACCTTTAAGTTCTGTCATATAACATTTGATTTCTTAATTCAAAAGCATGAAATATATACTGAGCTAGATTCTTAAGTGTATTCTCATTTGTTGAAGTAAAAAGATTAATTAACTTGAGCATTTTATGATTTCTTCTATAGTATAAAGGGATATATGTACGTCTAAGTTCATTATAAAGATGGCATTCTAAAACAAAATGATATTCATCTTCCAATAAATCACACGAAAAGCAGTTCCTTAGATCAAGAGGTAAACTAGGTTTAGTCCAACGACCTATCTCGATACAAAGTCTATGAGAAGAGACTCTTAATTTAGTCAATACTTTACGATATTTTGTAACATTTACACTATTAAGATATGGTTGAAACTCAGCAATGTTTCTATAAAATAAAGCTCTACTTAAATTTTTTATTCTATTGAACCAATTTTGTACAAAATGATCATTTAATCTCTGCTTAACAATATTCAAAAATGTTTTTTCATCACCAATATATTGAAATAACCAAGCATCATAAAAACCGAGAGAGCATATAAGATCTTTGACAAGTGAACACCAGTTTATTTTATTAGGCAACAATTCCAAATCATTCTTCAAAAGATTATACACCTTATTAACATACTTATTATTATTGCATTGAAATACTTTAACCCAGTATTTAATAATATTTCACAGTCGTAATGTTCTAAAAGAAAGCCTTCCAAGTTCCCCATATATAAAATCGTTCTGAGTTGTCTTCTTAACGCCTAAGATTCGCTTACAAAATTGAATAATGTACTTTTTCAATGACATTGCCATGAACAAAACCCCACACTTCATTTCCATAACTGAGAATGGGAGAAATTAATTTGTCAAATAAATCAAGACGATGTGAAACAGTTAAATTTGTAAAATGGTATAAATATGTATTCATCTTATAAATTGCTTTCAAAGCTTGACCGGCAAGAGTAGATTGTGCTTCAGAAAAAGACCCCCTGTAGTGAAAACAAGTCCTAAGTAAGTAAATCTGTTCACAATTTCAACTATCTCATTTTTATATTTAAACTGCATATTTCTAGGTAAGTTTCCATCTATCACAATAGTCAGATAATACATCTAAAGCTAAGTGTAGTTCTTCGCTGCTGTTAGCGAATATTACTATATCATCCGCATATAAAATCAAAAACAGTTTATGCATATTAACATCAATGCCATCTAAGTCACTATGGTAAAAACAGTCTTCAAGATCGTTCAAAAACATGGAAAATAAAAAAGGCGATAAGCATTCACCCTGCCTAACACGAAGCGCACAAGTAAAATCTTCACTTAATTCATTATGGTATCTAACTTGCGTTTTAACGGATGTATACATCGAACTAATTACATTTAATATGTAACCGCGTAATCCTAATTTTATTAATTTATACCACACATTTTGGTCTAGCTACGTAATCGAACGCCCTAGTAAAATCAATAAAAGCACAATAGAGTTGTTTCCCTTTATTAATCATATGGTTAATTAGGCCATGTAATACAAAAATATTGTCAACAGTCCTCATTTTTGACATGAAGCCGGACTGAGCCTCTACATAAACATTATATTTTTCTGCCCACTCAGACAATCTATTATTTAATACTCGTGAAAAAAGCTAACGTAATACCCCTATAATTATCGACATTATTAATTTATACTACATTTTTTATGTAACGGTATTATATATCCCTCTGTCCAGCAAGATGGAAAATAACCTTTAGCAAAAAAGTATTAAAAAGTAGTAAAAGTGACGGCACAAGTACGTGTTTATCGTGTATAAAAAATTCATTCAAAAGAGCATCGGTTCCACCAGATTTGCCATATTTAAGCTGATTAATGGCTTGGACAATTTCTCTCTCAGTAAAGCTAGTATTTAGCTCATTGAACATTATTTTGAATTCATTATTTTCATATTTTTCTATAAAGTCTAGGACGTCATCATCCGGAATATAAAAACGATAATGTGGGTTATTGACAGTTTTAAAATAACGTGCAAAAATATCTAACGGTATATTACTTTGTGCAATTCCAGCATTTTTCTTCAGCATAGTCCAATACAACTTAGCATTTGTAAATCTTGTCTGAGTAAGTTTTAATGTCTAATTTCTATCATATTCATATTTATAGTTTCTAATACAAGTTTTATACGCTGATCTAGCCCTTTCTAAACTAATTCGGTTTTCTTCACTGCAAACGAATTTGTATATATTTAACATTGTGTGAAAAACTAATTTATTTTGGTAACACTCATCAATAAACCAAGTATTATCTGAATATTTTATGTCATTATTTGAGGCAGATATATTGATGTTTTTATTAAACAAATGGCTGCCAGCATCACTCAGTAATTCAGAGATATCATTAACACACTCATCAATCTGTTTTTCAGTATTCGCAGACATAACTTTCGTATCAAAATTATGAAGTTTGTGTTTAAAATCATCTGATAATAGGCTAACATTGTTTTTTCCATACAAATTTTTGCGCATCAAAACTTCAATTTTTTTCATTACTAGTATTCTGCTTATTCATACTCTTAGAACCAAAAGAAAAACAGAAATTAATCAGACAATGGTCCGACAAAATATTTGGTTCCTTTAGATTAAAACATTCAACCATATTCAATATGTCTGGAGTCCCAAATACGTAATCAACTAAACTCGTGCCATTATGACCAACATACGTGCATTTACCAATGCTTTTATCACTGCCCACTCGACCATTAAAAATTCTTAAGCCTGTTTGTTTACATAGTTCTAACAATATTAAACCATTATTATTTGTTCGACCTATATCTTGAGAATAACGTGTCATAACAGTATCAACAGAATAATCATGAGGTAGCATTGACATATGTATAAAATTATCATCAGTAACATAATCAGGTCGGTCTGATGTTCGAGCATTCATGTCGCCACACAATAATATATTAAAATCTTCATTTTTGTTACGGAGGCTAGTTATAAAGTCATTAAGTCTATCAAATACATTACTATCAATCATTGATTGCCTACTGCTATCATCGGGTATGACATAACACAAACAGATGTATAGATCATGATTTAAAGATAATAAAGATCCCTTAATTTTAATACAGATATTATCGTCATTACTTTGAAGTGTCATTTGTAACAAGATGAGTTCTTATGTACACAACAATTCCCACCAGATGATCTTTTACTATTCTTTTTACATTCAGTTCTATTTAACACAAAGTGATCAAAATTATTCACACTAAGATCTGAGTATATACTTGTCCAAGTTTCTGTTAATAGTACAATGTCATTGTTGTTGAATATATTAATTAATTCATCCGATTGTTGTTTATTGAATTTCGTTCTTTTAGATACCAATCCTTGAGTATTAAGTAAAGCACATCTCAACTTCACCGTCTCCTGTTTCATCCTAATTATTTTCACTGAGTTCATCATTCTCTTTCATACTAGTTTTATGGTCAGGCAGACCATCACAAGACGTGGCGTCATTCGTAAGACTGTTTTCTGTAGAAAGGGGAAGCCGATCACAAGGATCACTTACACTATGTCTACCGTATGGACTTGCCGAATTGAAGCGCTTCTGTGTCCTGCTAATATTAAATGGCACGTGACTTTCGTGATTTACCACAGTCTGGTGACTTCGACTTGTTTAAAATGGAGGCATCCGTGTTTTGAGTTTTATTTTGATTGCTTGGTGTTTTATTTTCAGCAATGGTAACTTTTTTGCATGACGATGTTTTCTGATTTTTGTTACTTGTTGAAATGTTCAAGGTTTGATCGGTAGCCACATTTGTCTGATTCATGGTGTTGTTGTCATTACTGATTGAAACTAGTGACGGAGGTGTTGGTAGAGTCTCTGTAATAGGATCAATCGTATCATAACTTGTCGAGGGAGCAGAACTTACGAGATTAACCTCTGATGTAGGATAAGGACACGTTGCAGGTTGGTCACATGTCTGTGGTCCCGGCCACTGTACACATGAAGTATCATTCAATGGATACGGACAATAATGTTTTGCATGGGTTGACATCTGTTGTTGCTGCTGCTGTTCTTGTAATGTGTTGGTAGAAGCAGGTAAGTTGTTTTCATACTCCATTGGTGTCTTGGGAGCAGTATGCGACATGTTGTCAATTGTTTGCATAGCATCTAGCCGATTTTGGTGTACGTATTTACCCCAGTCGGGTAGCTCGTCCTTTACTAATCGTTGATTCATGATGAGTTTTGCGGGGTACACAATCATGACTTTTGCACCAGGATTATTATGTCTGAGTTCTTTGTATATTGGCCATAGTTTCGCACGTGCTGCTTAGATCTCACGTGGCAGGTCAAAGTCAATGGAGAAAGTTGTATTTCTCAACATCTTTGCTCTACTCATGATAAGTTCTGTATCGCCGAAGTCGCGAAAGTCCACAATTATTGGCCTGTTATGATTATGTCAGATTCTGATCTTGGCACCTAGTCTGTGTGCACGAGGGATATACATGTCACTAACATTGACATCTAATTTGTCTGTGAGGAATGTAAATATTTTGCTAACACAGTTTTCACCAGCTTGTTCAATGAACCCTCTAAATATCAAATTATTCCTCCTTAACCTGGCTTCCATGTCGATAGATTTATATGTTAAAGTTTTAATGAATTCTGTTTGTACATTAACTCTTGTTTCCAACTCGTTCACACGGTTGTTTGTGTTTGACAGCTTTTCATTTATGACTGAAATATTTTTCCTGAATTCAAGATTGTCAGAGTGCATTGAGAACATAACATCAAACAAATGCACTAACTTATCATCCGACGAGCTGTTGATAAACTCTTGCCTTGTAACGCTACATATTGAGGTAGTATTGTCACTATAATTTGAAGCCATTGTGATAGGTGTAGATGTTTGTCGGTCCTATCGTTGCCGTTCAGTCATGCGTGACGAGCACGGATTTTAAGGAATGTGAACGAAAGTCACCTTTCAAGTAGCACCAACTGAAACTAAAAATGGTTCAAAAGCAACGAAATCTCGAAAGTTTTTATTTCATAATGACAGAAAGTAGCTTATTAAACACTTCTCTACAACATATCCAAAATATAGTCCATATTTCCTTGAATAACACTATAAAAAGCTTAAAACAGTCGGAGCTCCAAATTGCATGATTTGTTTACCCGGAAGCGGAAGAACAGCGGAATGTAATGGCATACTGTATTATTAAGATAATCACGATAAGTGAGTTTTGCTGGTTTTAGTCGAGTCGAGTATGCCGTTTTTCTTGGCATATCTTTATTTTCACCATGATCAACAGTGTTCTTCTTAGAAACAAGTTTCCTGTACACAATAACAGCGATTACAACAGCAAGCAGAACTGCAACACAATAACAACATATTGTTCTAATGCATACTTAGAAAAGGACTTTTTGGAATATTATGTTTATGTTACACAACGTAACTTTAATTTACTTTATTATACCTCACGTGACTTATTTACTCTATAGTCTCATGTGACGTCAGAGGGTGACAATCCGTAATGTTACCCTCTGACATTACATTTCGGCCCGCTTGCCATAACGAAACTGCCCTCACGCGCTCACGCGATATTACCGGGTGTCAGGTTTTATTCTGTCTCTGTCGTATCGAATACTATCCTTGTCTAGACACTTTAGGCACTTAGTAGAATATAATTTTATTTTGACATCCGGTTTTGCAGTAGACATTTTGACAGCATAAGTAACTATGGTGTCAGAAAGAAGCTTCGTTTCAATTTCTATTATAGTTTTCGTTATATTTGTTAACATGTTTGTTAATATTGTTTTGTTCGGTATAATAAAATAAATATCACATCCCACATAGGGTGATAGAACGTAATGTTCACCCTTGACAAAGTAATGTCAACCTCGGCTAACGCCTCGGTCGACATTATTTGTCTCGGGTGAACATTACGTTCTATCACCCTATGTGGGATGTGATATTTATATAATGTTGAATAAATACATTCAAATTTGTTGGTACTTGAATTTGAAGCAAGACATAGAATGGAACTAGTTACTGTTCAGTTACGATAATGTGATAGTGGCGTTTCATTTTATATGTACACAAAAGTTTACATCCATTGTCTGAACAGGTAAAATGGGTTTACAAGAAACAAATATAGTATTATAGTTTAGCAATGTTAATGTAGATGTCTGGTTGGCGCAGTTGGTAAAGCCTTTAGAATTGATCAGGGGCTAAAATTTTATCGCGAGTTCGAACCTCACCGGTTGTCTCTTTTTTCGTTTTCTTTTTCAACTTTTTGCAAATGAATTGTAGTTTCGTTATAATATTTAGTAGTAAATTGTAAAGAAAAATAATGCATAATATGTAATTGTCCTGTGTAACACGAAGTGTGTAGTGCAAAAGTACATGAAGTATTAGGTACCGCGCACAGGTATTTCGTGCAAACTTATCTGAAGTCAACTAGCTAAATATGACTGAAAATCGGTGCACTTTTAATGGCGAACCAATCGTAATTACCAGAATTACAACGAAATGTCTGAGACTATTCTTCATGTTTATTACATGTAATAAGAAATTCAAAAAAGCCCTTAGTGAAATGAAGAACCAAAAAAGCCCCGGTTCCGATGGAATCACCGTTGCATTTTATAAAGTATTTTGGCAAGACATAAAAACATATTACATGAATTCTATAAATCATTCATTTATCACTGGGCAACTAACATGTTTACAAAGACAGAGTATTATCTCCCTCCTACCAAAACCAAATAAAGACCTAGAAATATTAAGTAATTGGCGCCCAATAAGTCTACTTAACGTTGATTACAAAATTGCTACAAAAGCCATCGCAAACAGAATAAAGAAAGTTATTAATTCTATTATAAGCAGCTCACAAACAGGTTTTATTAAAGGCAGATACATTGGCGAAAATGTACGTTTAATATTCGAAATAATAGAATATGCGCAACAAAAACAAATACCGGGATTACTTCTATTTGCCGATTTCGAAAAGGCATTCGATACCCTTGATCACAATTTTATGATAAAATGTTTAAATCACTTTAATTTCGGCGAATCTCTCATTAAGTGGGTAAAATTATTTTATAATGATATAACCAGTATAGTTATAAACAATGGTTATTTTTCCGAAGCTTTTAATATACATCGAGGAGTTAGACAAGGCTGTCCTCTCTCTTCTTCCCTCTTCATAATTTGCATCGAAATTCTATCAAATTATATTCAGAAAGAAAAGTCCATTAAAGGTATTTCTATTAACAACATTGAAATAAAACAGTCACTGTTTGCGGATGATGCCACTTTTATGAATTACGGCTCTAAACAATCTTTTGAAAAATTAGTAGATGTTATTTCAAATTTTGAATGTGTCTCAGGATTAAAACTTAATACTAATAAAACAAATGTGTTAAGAATAGGTTCTTTGGAAAACACTAACATAAAGTACAGTCAAGACAAACAATTTAAATGGACATCTGACTCAGCTCAAACTCTTGGCATAATATTTACAAATGATAAAGAACAAAATCTTAAACTAAATTTAATACCTAAAATTGAAAGTTTCAATAACTGCTTAAAACAATGGCAACATAGGAAATTAACATTATTAGGAAAAGTTACTGTCTTGAAAACATTTGCACTTCCCAAACTTATCTACCCATTAACTGTTCTACAAAATCCATCTAAACAAATTATACAAAATATAACCACACAGATGTTTAAATTTTTGTGGAATGACAAACCTGATAAGATTAAAAGAGGTACGCTTGTATTAGATTATACATAAGAAGGAATAAGAATGGTCAACTTGAACTATTTTCTTAATGCTCTTAAGGGATGCTGGATAAAAAGATTAATAGATAAGAACAATAATGGACATTGGAAAATCTTTTATCAATCAATACTAAATAAAAAAGGAGGAGAGCTAATATTTCAATGTAACATATCTGAAAGTGATGCAAAAGCACTAAACAATGGAAATATATTTTTAGAAGATATATTACGATCTTGGATAAGTATAAATGAAAATGAAAATAATGTAAAAATAAGTAAACAATTAATATGGAACAATACGGAAATCAAACTATGTAACAAAACGTTTTATTACAAAGATTGGCATGAAAAGGGAATAACGAAATTAGAACATATTTTTGATTATAGAACAAAAGCCTTCTATAACTTTGAAAACATAAAACATTTATATAACATAGATGACATGCAATATTTAAGATACTTTAATTTAATATCCAGTGTTCCTATAAATCTAAAGAAGGCACTAACTCAAGAGAGTATAATATACACACAACAAGAAAAATTATTTGACAAATTATTAAAATCAAAAGAACCCAACAAATTACTCTACGAGACACAGCTGAAAACTAAAACTAAAGCAAAAATAAAGTCCGAAACAAAATGGTCATCAATATTCCCTAATGAGTCATTACAGTGGACAAAAATATACTCTCAAACACAAAAAGCTACTATAGATGTAAAATTAAGAAGTTTTCAATACAAATACATTATGAGAATTTTACCAACTAATAAATCATTAAATCAATGCAAGATCTCAGAATCAAGTTTATGCTATTTTTGTAACATGCAATTAGAAACATTAGAGCATTTGTTTTGGGAATGTAATCATGTGCAACATTTGTGGAATAAACTTGGAATTTTTCTATCCGATAGAAACCTTAAATGTTCTTTGAACTTAGAAACAGTATGTTTTGGAATAATAGACAAGGAAAAGATTAAAAGAAAAAATGTAATTAATTTCATTTTACTTCTCATGAAATCTTATATATTTCAAACGAAACATAGAAATCAAGCACTAAATTTTGATAACTTTGTTGCGTATCTTAAAATAAGAATAAAATTAGAAAACGAAATAGCATTAATAAATGACAAGTTAAATCAGCATAACACCAAATGGGCTGATTTTGAATTATAATTTACAAATGTATCATCTTTTCCGAGCAAAAACTTTTTAAAACCTTTTACATTTTCAACTGTAACAAATATCATTCATGTATGAATATTATTAATTATACGGAATCGGAAACGAGCTTAAACCCACAATTATTATTTTTTTCTTCATCTCTTTTCTCCTTAAAATTTATATATTCTTCATATGAAAACATCATATATTTGCAACATTACAAAATGTTATACATGCATGATGATTCTTTACAAACTTGTATGTTAAAAATATGTAACATAACATTCCATATGATTGTACGAGTATGAAGAATAAAAATAAATTAAAAAAAAAAGAAAAAAAAAAAAAAGATATAACAAACGATAAAAATGATGATAATAATATAAACACTAGATCTAGTATATTCCTTATTAAACAAGAGGGCCAAGATGGCCCTATATCGCTCACATGACAATCACTGTTCACTCATTAAAACATTGTTTTGAACCGGTGACCTAGTTTTTGACCCCAGACAACCTATGTTCGAATTTGTCTTACATATCATTAAGACAAACAGTCTGACTAGGTTTGGTGAAGATACGATCAAAATTTGACATCTACAGTGTTAATATGGTTTTCCTAAGATTTGACCTTGTGACCTGGTTTTTGACCCTAGGTGACCCATATTTGAACTTGTCCTTAATATCATTAAGACAAACAATCTGACAAGGTTTATCCAAGATCCAATCAAAACCATGACATTTAGAGCTTTTACAAGATTTTTACCTAAGATTTGACCTTGTGACCCAGTTTTTGAACCCGGCTGACCCATGTTCATCCTTGACCCTCATATCATTGAGGCAAACATTTTGACAAGGTTTGGTGAAGATCCAATTAAAACTGTGACATCTACAGTGTTAACAAAGTTTTCCTAAGATTTGACCTGGTGACCTAGTTATTAACCCCAGATGACCCATATAATTACACTTGACCATTATATCATTAAAACAAACTATTTGACAAAGTTTGGTGAAGATCCAATAATAACTGTGAAATCTACAGTGTTAACATGGTTTTTCATAAGATTTGACCTAGCGACCTAGTTTTTGACCCAAGATGACCCATGTTCGAACTTGTCCAAGATATTATAAAGACAAACATTCTGACAAGGTTTCATGATCATCCAATTAAAACAGTGACTTCTAGAGTGTTCACAAGGTTTTCCAGCAATTTGCCCTAGTGACCTAATTTTACTACAGAAATTACCCATTTTCAAACTTGACCTACATATTATTAAAATAAACATTCTGACAAAGTTTCATGAAGATAAATTCAAAACAGTGATTTCTAAAGTGTTCACAAGGTTTTCCCTTATTTGGCCCTGGTGACCTAGTTTTTGACCCCAAATGGCCCAATATCGAACTCGTCCGAGATTTTGTTGATATTAACGTTCTGACCCAGTTTTGCTAAAATTGAGCCAAAAATGTGGCCCCTAGTGTGGTCACAACAAAAAGTTTGACGACGCACGACGCACGACGCCGGACGCCGGACGGAGAGTGATCCTAATAGCTCACTTTGTGACATGTGAGCTAAAAAAACGACGAAAAAATTGACGATCTTTTAAAAAAGATATATAGCAATAGAAAATAATTTGCGAAAAAGTACCAAGTCGCGGTCTCACACAGTTCTTTTCACATCAATAGATTATCGTCAGACACCATCGTTACCAACTGCGCTACGCCGACAGTTGATGTATTTATTGAAATTTGTAAATCATGTGGTCAGCCTATACGTCCAATGATAATTTGACAACGGTTTTACACCGTAAAAATGGACTCGACCACTGTGTCACTATACAATTATCCTAACTGAGCAGTACTTATAATTACTTCAATTAAGTTTGAATATTTACCAATGATCGCTCCACTAACGCTACCAGCAATGGCTTTGTCTAAGTCGTAAGTCCCTCCCTGGCGGCATGCGATCATTATCTTCACCGTCTTGTGGACAGGCGAGAAGTATTACAATAAATTCACTTTATAGTTGAGATTGTTGTAATGATCCACCACCAATGATACATAATCTACTCGTTGTGTCTGGTTGTAAATGATTAAGCGTTGTTTCGCCCTAGGCATGTGAATAGCACATAAGATACTTGAATAAATATTAAAGTGGTCTCATGATAACGCCGAAATATAGATGAAATACTGAAAACTGGTCCGAAAATAGATGCTGGACGTTGTTTTGTAGTCGCAAAGTAATGCCAACGGGTTGTTTATAATCTGTAAAATAGTTCGAAATAATCGTATTTGAAATTCTGACAATTTGTACGACTTATGCTATAGAAAAATATTACCTGTAATTGGAAAAAATGTCAATTAGAAACAATATTGGCTTTATTTCTGTGGGATCTATGCGTAGAAATGTGCTGTTGGATTTGTCTCTCCCTTGAATACCGACATAGAAAATCTAATTATAACGCTTTATAACGTAATTTAGAAAACTATATATTTAAAAACAATTATTGTCTGACAATGTTACAAGATAAATATTATCTAAACTATTCAAAACCGAGATATACACCAAAATTATTATAATTGCATAACTAGTGCAATTACGACAAGCAAATAATTAGGATAATAATAACATTGTTTTTTTCTTTTTGTGACTATATCATAGCCCATTTATTGCAAAACACAATATGGTATACTCGTACAACATGCATAAAGTGAGACACTTGTATAAAGTTTACAATGAACAAACAGTCAGATATAAAGTTTAACAAAGTACAGTTGAATAAAAATATACAATGAGAAAAGTCTTTCGTTACAAGAAATTATCATTGATGCTAATAGGGGTAAGTTTTATAGAGTTTTTTTTCATTGTAGTACAAATGATACATATAATTGTCGAATTTAGATCTATCTAGATTAATGCATTATTACTCAATAATATAATACAACAGCATATAACTAGAATGAAACATGTGATATTTACATCTAACTTGTAACTTGTACTACACCTATAATATTAATGTATCAAAAGGAATATTGAGTATAAAAAATTATAATGATTATTTTAGAATTGTGTAATAAATTGGAAACTGATTGAGATAAGGATAACTAAATATGTTTTTATTTCAAAAACAGTCCTTATTAACCTCTATTCTTGTCGAAAGCGAAACAAGGAGTAGATATGTGATGTATAGTCATCAAAAATTATCTTTACTGTTTTGTATTAGCTTTAAAACGCATCAAGCAGTTTACATGATTTAGACTTTTTAAAGTAGAACTTTTGTAATAGAGACAGATCTTGGTATACAATAAGTATTGTGTTTGTTGGCTTTGATCGTCTTTCAAGTTTTAAATAGCTCTTGAACAAAGAAAACCCAATTTGACTTAAAAGAATGTTTATGTCTTGATATTCCTTAAATTCGACCCTATATCCGATAAGTAAACATTGTAATCTTTGCATATTTTGTTTAAAACCTAACTTGTTGAAAAAACGTTGAATATCTTGCCAAAAGCCGCTCACATATGGACGTTTATTTAGTAAATGTTCTGTTGTTTCAACATTTTGACAGTGAGTGGATCACAGAGAGTCTTCTATTTTCCATGTAAATATATCTTGTTTTGTCGCTAATATGTTAAACATAAGTTTTATTCTAAATTGCTTAATTCGTGTACCTTTTATAACATTATGTATGATCTAGTATACTGAGTGTCATTTAATTTTTGTATCAAGTAATCGTTCCCAGTATTTATGAACATATGGTTCTTCGAAATTCTGTTTTACACGTAATTGTCATATACTTCTGTTACTACATAGTAAGTATCTTTATCTACAATTCTTGTTTTAACTTTAGTATTAATAATGGATTGATTCGTATTGAGTTACTTTTTCCATGTGTGTGGGATGGAGGATTTTAGTAAAAGCGTCTCTGATGTCCAGTTTGTTTTTAGTTTTAAGTTTAGTGTATAGTTATAAGGTTATCATCTACAATTCCATTTCGGAGTATATCCTCTACGTAAATAATATCAGAGTCAATCCAGTCCTTAAACATTAAACGTTTTTCTCTATGTTTTTGATAGGTTACTAAATTTATTCTGATATATATTAATGTCAAATAGGCATGCATCTATACAGTGGGCGGAGCTTAGCATTTGTTAGAGCTACAGCTCAACTAGTATACATTACAGGTTTGAATGTCGGTTGTTGCAGATCAATTTGCCTCCATATGTGGAGAAATTGCCGGCTCAATGTAGAAAATAAGCTAGTATTGCAATCATTTCATCAAACTAATTAGGTGAACCGATCGCCACATATAATTGACATAAATTTGGCATCATTTTCTATCTAAAAGTTCGCACCAAGTTGTAGTACTTACTGTTGTAATTGGTATTCCCAGTATGGAAAACTTCATGCCATTTGAGCCAGCTTGTGTAGTTGAATTTCCATTTGATAATACCTGAAGAGGACTATAGTCTGAACATAAGTTTGGTCCACAGCAAAACTATGAGGTGAACCACATGCAACTCCCTGAAAACATTTCGGGAATGACATGTGGATGGTCTAATAACAATTATATGCGCAGAATATTAGATAATTAAGGTCGTATTTCACAAATTGTTTACTTAAACGGCTTAAAAGTGTACGTGCTTTGTTGGATCAAAAGAAACAGTTGAATAGTATTATATCAGAATTTTTTATTGAATGCATTCTACAGCGATATGAACAAAATTATCAAACTTGATATAAGTTGTATCACAAAATTACCAGACGGCGTTGTTACATTTATCATAGGCGTTCCCGCAGTAGAAGCCGCCTTAAATACCAATTGCTTCATAGTGTCATCAGCATACACAGAATAAGTTTTTCCAACTGGTAATTTGTCTACAAACCGGGCGATGTCTGCTAAATTTGTATTTATAGGACTTCTTTAAAATAGAAAACTAATGTTGTGAGGAAAATCTTAGAGGCATTAACGTAATCGGAAGTGATCACACGGAATCGTTTGTCTTGCATTCATTATGCAACTGAATATTTCTTTTGAATTACATTTATTCAATGTGTGTTTTGCAATAATTTGACACATTAAGTGATCACATCATTAAGTTATCACATTTAATTTTGCTACAATAAGTTCAATATTGAATAATCAAGTAAAACTGATTCGGACTCGTTTGTAAAGTAAGCAACGATGTTTTTGTGAAATGCAGCCATAGAAAATAACTTAGTTCATGGTTGGGAAATGCTTCCTTGCTAAATAATTGTATAAACCTAACATAAATTAGATTGCAACAAATGAACATTTCTTCTGTTCGGTTCCAATCGAATCCAAAGGTGAATTCCGAATATTTGGGATCGGATCCTACTGTAACATTGATACTTAGAGCTTTTTATTAGGATAATTACTTTCACCTCTTTATTTTATGAAATGATGTTTAAAATTATAATCATATAAACTTCTCGATTTTTGTCCTAGAAACATGACCTTTGTGATTGAAAATGAAAAAAAAATCACTCATATATTAACAAACTACTCAAGACAAATTAAATATTATTAATTTGAAATACAGGTGAACATCGTTTAAACCATGCATTAATGCAAAATATCTCGCTCTTTCAACATTACCATTCAAAAATTAAAGAATGCCAATTATAAGTACCAAATATTTCCAAAACACCGACAACGTTAAAGTAATTGATGAATTATTGCAATAAGAAACATAATAATTCTATTTTGTTTTCATAACTTTGATCATGGTTGCAAGCTATAATGATATATTAACGTATTTAAATATCTTTACCAGTTGGTTTTGTAACATTAATTATTGGGCTAGATCGTTCTACTGTCACTTGGAATACTAGTCGCTCCATTGTGTATTATGCATCAGCATAACATTATATGGAGTAGGTTTTACTTACTGGGGTTTGTCAATCAATCGAGCGATGTCTGCTAGTTCGGCATTAGCACTTCTCTTTAATGTGAAGACTTGTAGATTATCAGCTGTGATATTGAAAGTGCTTGTTTGGCTTTTATCCCGCTATCACGCTTATTAGGTGCAGGGGATAGCCCAGCCGGATAAACTTATCTATCTCCAGTCAGTGCGCCAGGTGATTGAAACACACGTAAGAATACAAATCATTTTAAGATTTCCACGCTCTGTTAAAGATAAAATAGATATTTTTATACTTGTTGTCATATGTAAACTGCATTACTTCTATTTTGAGTATTAAATAATAAACCTTCAAATGCGTTGTTTCCATTTTAAAGGATGTAAAGCTCCGTGTGACGTCACTTATAAACAAACAGACATATGCTCGTATATCACATATACATTATATAAATCGAATACATTGTTGGTGTCGGAGATGGAGAAAGTTGACCCAGTTCATCTTGGCTCGCTAAAGCCAAGATACACTTTTTCACTCACCTGATAAACCTTCTCCATCTCCGGCACCAACCATGTATTCTCTATAACCCGTGCTTTGTGATAAAAAGGTTAAGGTACGATCTTGTTAGCAGGAAATCAACTCTGAGCGTATCATTAAATGACAGACTCTTTGTCGAAATGGTACAATAATGTTTGATAGAATCCAACTGTGTACGTATTTGTTCAATGAGATACTCTTTATTGTAAAGGAAGTATCATACAGGCAAGAATTCAAATATGTACGTATTGTAAATTGAAACACTCCTTGTCGAAATGGTACGATCATGTTTACTACAAACCAAGTTTGTACATATGAAGCATTCAAATATGTCAAATACTAGTACATAATTTCACAGCCCACTTCAAAATAGCAGTGATCATAAAAAAAACATCTTGTCTCTTCATAGCTTCATGGTGTTCTTCTCTACTTTCATCTGCATGATAGCCTGCTACAATTGTACCAATTATAGTATCAACATTTACAATATGACAATACACGATATATGCGTGTCTCAGAGTTTACCTTTTGTACACGGCCATGTACTTTGTCTAGATTACATGAGCTGCAACTTGTTGGTCATTTCGCTATTGATTAGCCCTTTTGCATGTTTTTATTTATTTTTGTCATGGTTATCTGAATTTTATTTTGACGATATAACTAATATTCTACATAAACATGCACAAACTAAAAATAAACTTAATTCATTGTTATCATTATTATATGTATTTGTTCCAGAAATTAGGACATCTAAAGGGTTATCAAATAAAAGAAACTGCAGATACAATGTGTTATTTAAAGAAATACAATGCTGAATAAGCCACCTGTGCTGGTCAGCGCACACACTGAACCATAGATTGTGTCGGTAAATAGCTATTCGAAGCTAATAATTAACATGTTTATATACTATTCCGACACTAAATAAAGGTTGAACTTGAACTTGAAATCGGAATGATGTATCATGTGCCTGAATCAGTGATTTGTATTTTAACATGCAGAATCGCATCGTATGGTATAAGGTTCCTAGACGAGTGTTAGCATTGTTTTCCAGGTTAAACAGTGTGATTTTGCTCCAGCACCCACAGTCGAATATATTTATTATAAATACAGGAACACCATCTAACTATATCTATTTATCGATATAATCTAATATAAATCAATTTCAATAACAGTCTTTCTTTCGATTTTTAAACTGTGCATTTGGGACACTAGGTTATATGTTCAATGAAGCCGATTAAGACCTCCATAATTGAACTGCTATGTTCCAGAATTATCATCGGAGATGCTCATTTTTTTCTATAGTTCATATCTTGCCATTTTTTAAAACTTCTTATTAATTTGTAATGGATAAATAATCACAAAATAAGCGACTGTCTATAACATATGCTAATATGGTTTTGTTATTATTTTGTTTGTATGAAAATCACTAAGGTAATAAACCTGGAAATTCCACATGTCTATTTTCGTCCAATCCATTGCATACTACGAAACCACAAAGCACAAATAAAAACAGAAGCATAGTTACTTTAGACATGCTTTGATGTCAAAGACAATGAACATGAACAATCTACTATCTGTGTGTAATACATGACGTTAGTCTTATTGTAAGCTGTCAATATACAATCTGATAGACGTTGGACACTGTCAAAATTCTACTCAGCACGACATTACTTTGTTTTATTTCACTAGTCACAATTCTTTGTTGAATTACGCCCGTTTTTTTTGTGATTCCTAACATGAAAATATAACTTGACTTTTACTTTATTTTGATTCGCCGATGTCAGTGTTGAATCGCTGGGTAGATGCTCGAAGGGATGGTAGTTGGATACCAAGCGTGACAAATGATTTTGTTACAATAATGGCACAATATACCACGCGAACATATTGCTAAACTGGACATCAAGTTAATGACCAGAATGCGTAGTAGAACATGTCAAGTATGTTGCTTTTCGCACAACACCCTTGCTGTAGTGTTGTTTCGACATTAAACTCAAAAGATGACGTGTCATTTCTGTTACTTCTAATCTTATTCAGACCTTCCCTGAAACAAGTTTACTAATGTATAAACTGAGCTTTTTTAAACTTCGTGTCTACAAGTTGGATACCCGGAACAATAGTTTGTATGAAAAGGTCGTTGTATTTTAAAGTCATGTATTTAAACTCATACTCCTGTCACATTCGTAGATTTAGATGGTATACGCTCCCATTCGTCGTGGTTTCCATTTGCAAAAGATAAAGAAATAGGATACACAACTTTTTTACTGAGTTCTTATGAACCAATTATTTGCATTTTACTTAACGTGTACAACTTGTTGAACAGACATTTTAATTGAAATACAAGACAAATAATACTGGGTATTACTATTTTTCAGAATTGTTTAACAGATCTTTGGTGAAATTTGCAGAATATCTAAACGTTGCTTTTGCAGAAACTCTATGTATTTATTGGGTAACACAGAATAGAAATGTGCGAGAAGGATATACCTTAAATAGCCCTCATATAATTATTTGGAGGCACGGCACCAATGATCTCTCTTTTATTTGATGAATGTTTCTTAGTACACCATTATGTTTGAAAGTATTCTTCTATGTGTGGTCGAATCAGATCAGATCAAAGGGGTTCCTTCATGTTTATATTTATTTACATACGGTTTCGTGTCATGCTGATATTAATCTGTTACAAGGTAATACAAATATTCATATATTATTGTCATAATGATTGAGCATACAGCGTGCAAATAAGACAAGATGTGCATGTATGTACTGCGAAGTGTAACAAAAACATTTGAGGACGATAATATACGCCCGATTTATTTACAAAATGAACAACTAACTTTGACATACAACTTAAAATCAAGAGTACAACTAAATGTGCCCATAACTTAAATTATAACAAAGAGAAATTCACACACACCATTGTTTAAGTATCACGTTACTTAACATGCTTGATTTAGCACATGAAACCAAGTTTAAAGCAGCACTAATAGTTGCATTTTATGAACATTGGAATAACTGGGTCACAAAGTGAGTTTTGCTGGTTTTAGTCGAGTCGAGTTGAGTATGCCGTTTTTCTTGGCATATCTTTATTTTCACCATGATCAACAGTGTTCTTCTTAGCAGCAAGTTTCCTGTACACAATAGCAGCGATTACAACGGCAATCAGAACTGCAACAAAATAACAACACATTAAAAATGAACTTAGTTCTAAAAGGACTGTTTGGACTATTATGCTAAAGTCATACAACGTGACTTAAATCGACTATGTTGCATAAATACATACAAATATGTTAGTACCTGAATTGGAAACATGACTGAGAAAGAAACTTTAAAAAATATAGGCTCGTTTGTTATAATGACTTTAAGTAAATTTAAATACATGTACTTACTTATGATCGCTCCGCCAACGCCACCAGCAATGGCTGTGATTGGCACTTCATGATCAGCTAGTTGTGTTTTTTTGTTCCTAGATGCAGAATTCATCTGAAAAAAATATCAATAATACTGAACAATTTTTGTTTGGAATCAAACCAGTAGCTATCGAAATGTTAAATCCTCTCAAACTATGGCAAGTTCTACTAGGATGTATTCAATTCTAATACAAAACAGGAAATAGGTGTAGGAAATAAACATTATTGCAATGACCAATTCACAAAATAGCGAAATATGCCAACATACTGTCTGAATTCATTTTCATACAATTATTTATTAATAATTCACAAAGTATGTTTTTTACCTAAATCTAATAATTATGGTCATGTTTTGCAAAGAAACACAGTATGGTGTAAGTAGCAACAACGTTACTTACGAGCGTTTCATTAGACACTATGGTGTATGTTCTTTGCACTTTAGGCCCGTCGATATAAGCCCTTGACTGGAGGTATTTGATCATTATCTTCACCGTCCTGTAGACGGACGAGAATGAGATAGATGTAATGTTCCGCAAAAACAATAATAAAGGACATAACATAATATAAATTTGAAATACTTCTAGTATGTATAGCAAAAAAACAAAGAAAACTTAGATGGTGGGTAATGATTATAGTCGTTTTTGTTTATAAATGTAGATCAAGGAAAACTAAAGATATTTCAGTGAATAAGTAGTTTCGTATTGTATTTGTTTGAAGGACAAATTGTAGAAAACAACGACAGAAATGGCAAAGTGTTTCACATTTAACTTATGGACGACTCACTATAAAGTTTTAATGGATTCCAGAAAAGGCATTACAACGTTGCGATTTAAGTGTGACATTTAAGGTAGTATGCGACCTTTCCTTGACGTCATGTGTCAAAAATCGAATTTTCTCCGATTGTTCTGAAATTTTACACAATGATAGTACATCATGTTCTTCGATTTTTGTTCGTTTTATTTTTTCTGTTTCCCGATCCGTTTCCCAACAACGCCAAGATGAATGTCAGAGGTGTAAACTCGACGTTTTACATGCAAAATTGGTTCAAACATACCGCTATTGTAATTTTAGATACACCAACTTTTAGCTCTCTATCTGCGGAATAAGCTCATATTAGTTTTAATGGGGTTTTGTCGTCATTGTTTCCTGACAGAACGTTAAGCACTAAAATTACGTCCGTTTTTTTCACCCATAATTTTTACCCCCAAATATATTGTACTTTTGGTAAACGGAAGAAGATTCAATCAACTAATGTATCCCATATTGATTTTGTGGAGATGACCGTTTGACGTCGAAAACAACGTTATTTCAATCGTTTGGTTCCACCTTAACGGCGTTGCGACATTGACGGCGCTACAACCACTATACTTATATCGATTTTTCTATCTTTCGAACAGTTTGGAAAATACCAACACAAGTTAGTTCATTTAATGCAATGAAACTAGGACTTCCCTTGTCAATGCTTTTTATAGCATGTAATACAGGTCGATGGATAAACGCAAATCGACACAAACAATTTCCGTTAAAAGCATACAATTACGTCATTTATCTTCATGAATGACCGGGGTAAATTGTGTTGATTTTCATTCTCTACAATGACTTTATTGGGCGAACATGGTCAAACCATTCTTAATGAATGTACAAGGTGTTTCATAACATGTGATACTATTACGACAGTTTGTAACTTTTAATTGCATCAGTCGTTTTTCTTAATTTAAGAACACATTCAAAGGAGTACAAATGTGTGAATTCATGTTATACATACGGTCATATAGACAGTACATTCTTATAAAGAAACGAATAGTTGCGACTGATTATTTACATGGTTCCTTCGATAGCTCCAGCTTCCAAAGTAAACGTTCCTGTGACATTTTCACCAGCTTTGGGGTTTGATGATATTGGATTGGATCCTTGTACTAGTCCCATAGTATTATTAATGCTGACCTTAGCAGAAGTTTTAATGTAACTAGTAATCACGTACGTAATATTCACTGTACTGTTCACAAGTACGAAAGCACCTACAAAAGGAATTTAATAGTAATAAAAAATGTCGTATGTAAGTAAATAATGCCATTACATGTGTATAGTTTTCATACGTGTGTCATTATAATCGAAATCCCGAATTGCTGTATGTGTTGTATATTTTAAATCAATTGTCTGTCAGGGAACATGTAATACTTGAAATAACAGTGCGAAAATTGCGTCAAGATTTATTTATGAATTTGTCTAGACGTCGTTGGCTTATTTCTACCCGTGTCATGCCATTTTCAGAAAATTGCGTATGGCGTTTGGCGTAAACAAACGAGTTACGGGTTTGTGGAATTTGGATCAACGCCATTTATGGGAGGTCTATAGTCAGTTTGTATTTTCACTGTAAAAACTCATCGAGACGAAAAAGAAAATGATACTAAATCACAATTTCGCCAATACGATTAAGTAAACGTCTTTGATTAACTATTAAGAATATTGACTCTAGCATAACCTCAATGCATGTACATTGTATATTAAAATTGGAATGCTTTAATATCCCTGTAATCATTTATTAATATTAATACATTATGAATTACAGTGTTCTTTGTAAAAAATAATGTGCGTATATAAAATGGTATCGATTACTGGCGTCCTTGAGTAATACTTTCCATTACTTGCATACGGGACAGAAAAAAGTAAATACCTGTATTCGGGGAAACATCGATTCGGAATAATATTGGCTTTACCTCTGTGGGATCTATACGTTGAAACGTGTGGTTGAATTTGTCTTTCCCTTGAATACCGACATAAAAAGTCTAAAATATGAAATAAACTAACGCATTGAAAGACAGGACCAACAAATCAGGATTTAATGCCAATTTATTTTTCTAAAGGAAATGTTGAAAGTTAACAGATTAAATAATAATAATAAAAAAGATCAATATTGCGTTCAGAATTCACAAGTATGAAGGGCATAGATTTATAGTAAAGCATACTCTTTTTTTTTAGTTTATTTATTTCAAAATATTTTGTTCAATTTATAGGAAACTAAATTAAGGTACTATATGTATTGTATGTTAGGGGTAGAGGAACGAAAATGGTCGGAACTCTCTTAACTGACGGTGAAAGTTGTTAATTAAAATTTCCTCTGTAAATGTTTTGATGGATATGCAAAAGAATGCCAATACTTAAAAACAATCCTTAACTTTTCATATTATGCTTCGAATACCTCAAGTGCTAAAATGACAAGCTTTCTAAGATAATGAGAATGTGAAAACCTACATAACATTGTTAGAGATTTCGCACATAAGGAATTTCGTTTTTACCTCAGAGAGAACTGATGTGTTTGCGGCATCATACATATTATTACCAATCGACGTTAACGATACCATTTTCCGTAAAAATTCACGGGATTTCGAAAACATACGACCCGTCTCAACACGTTTGACATGCATAAGTCCTTTTACTGTCACTAGCAACCGATATTGTTTATCTGTAGGGAAACAAACATTGGTTTTATTGTGAGTACATGTATATACTTTACAAAATAACAAACTTACCATCATTTTTCAGTATTATTACTTATCTACGGGTGTGATTTATTTCGGTACCTTTCTTTTACAGGTATACAAATAAAAACAGAAACCTGTCGTGAGTTTGAAAGAAAACAAAAAATAAAAGAGACATGCCCTGGAACTGACGCGTCTTGAATAGTAATCAAATTGGTATCATTTTAATGCCTAAATCAAGTAATGAAAGCCCTGTAAAATATTTACGCAGTATCCCGCTAGTTTACTCAAAAAAATACATTTCAAGATTTACCAAACCTGCCGATTTCAGCCTCAAAGTATTCGACACTTTCACAACTCGACCCTTTCGGTACCTGTCAAAAACGAAAACATCGCGGAAAATGTCAACAAACAGTAAAATGGTAAGTATTGCTCCTGACGCTCATTTTTATGATACCAAGTTTATCCTTTCAATCCATAATAGGTAAATATCAATATTTTCAAGCGCGCACTCGGTCAAATCGACATACACATTACTAGAACAGAGTCACTTTTTAACGCACATTCTTCTTCGACTTTGGCTTTTCGGTAATAATTGATTTTACAAGAGATAAACGCATTTTGGTGTATAAAAACCAAGACACAGCAGTTCCGGGACATGTCCATTTAATCAAATATCCGCGAACATTTAATAAAATATCAACGAGCACTACATAATGCAATTAACCATAGTTTAAAAAATATAAGTGAGAGTTTTGCAAGTTTGTAAAGTGTACATTTGCATTATGCTACTATCAGGCGCAATGAAAGTTAAAATATATCTAAGTTTACTGCAGTTAAAAATATCTTTATTTCGGTAAGGGAAGCGATTCATTTGTTTTCTCTATTACTGTTGTACATAATTCAAAAATGAATTCGAAATAAATACCACACACAACAACTTCCACCTTACCATATGCACTACATAGTTACTACAATATAGTACATAGTTACAAGTACGACATCATTGCAAACCTATTAGAAATCCACACACCTATATTGAGACACTGAACATCGTAAGAAATATTGACAAAAGTTCTGTCGACATGTCTTTCGCTCATTTATTAATTTGTGAATAACCTGCATAAATGTGTAACCGAAAGTATCAAAGAAGTAAATTAACGACATAATGTTTGTCATTGGATAATATAATTTATATTTCGGTCCTAAAATTGCAATATTTATACCATACATTCGTATTATATCCAAGAAGTTAAGGTTTATTCATGTGCAGATTCCATTTCTCACTGCGTAGTTCGATTCAGATACGTACCACGTAAACGAATGACGGAAACATTGAAAGTACCCGATTGTTTGTGAAAAGTTCGGTTTTTTTATTAATATGTACGACGATGTTGACGTTGAGCATATGTGAACGGACTAAGTACTAGCTTTACATATATAATACAAACTGGCGAGTAACTTGTCATCTACGGGTTTGTTTGAACCAATTTCAAAGAATTCATGTTTGATATACACTGGACTCTCTCCCTGAACCGTCACGTCCCATGTATTATAATCATTTCTGGTGAAACTCCAGTTGCCGTAATGGGTACTCTGAAATATCGTTTTATTTTGTATAAGTTTCTGACAAGCAAAAATGATACAAGTAAGTTATTTTCCTTATCATTGTTTCAAACTGATATCAGCAATTCTTTTTTAAATATACACCAGCTTACTGTTCACGAGGCATTTTATATTAAACAACTTTACCTCAAGGAATGCTTTGCTTCATTAATTTATTCCCGCTTTTGTCATTTGCTTTACTTTAACGTTGAAGTATAACAACCATTAAATCAAATGCACTGAGAGCTGCTAAACGTAATGGTACTCATATTTTCGGTTTTGAAGAATGATAACATGCATAATTATAAAAGAAATCCTTTGAAAATGGTATGTCCAGGCCGATTCACAATTTTCTTTGTTTATAAAATCATACGATTCTTCATACTCACGTTCGTCAATGGAATGTCAAATGTAGCAATGTTGGTACCATTTGTGTTCGTTTGAATCGTGGCATTTCTGTTTAATAATATGTTACCTAAAGAAAATATGCTAAATTATTATGTTTGTTGGTTCAAACAAATCAAATTGGCACTATTTGTTAAAACACTGGTAACATAATTCCAAAGTATGTTGTGCAGTCAATCGCTAAAGATGCGTAACTAAGCACTTCATAAACCATAATCATGCAATGATTATGAATTGTAATGTTACGTGCATATGGACAGAACGAAGAAAAAAAAAGAAAAAGATGTTATTATTTTAAATAAATGAGTTTAAATAGGCATATATACATGTTTAAAAAATATTGGTTTGAGAAAATTCAAAATTGATAAATATTCTAAGGTTTCGCCTGTTGTCAGTATTTCAACTATAAACTAGCGGGCCGAAATGCTTAACTGTGTTCCTGGATTCTGTACCTGTACTTGCCTTTTCCCCGCTACAACCTTTTTTCCTTGAATCGCTGGAATCATCGATCGAGGATAAATGGTCCTGCACAGATGTATTGTCTTCAACGCAAATATGATAAAATGACGTGTGCAGCGCAAGGATTCCACTACCCAAGACTAAGCGGACTGTTCGGGATTTATTTGTTTCTTTTTTTAACTGCACGAGGATTGACATCATACTGTCGTTATATCTCTAGTGTACATCAATACGAAGATATATTAAACAAAATGAATGAAAGTTTCACAAATGTATTACCTGAAGGCATTGTCACATGTATGCTAGGGTTCGCATTTAAAGCTACTACCCGAAATATCAACATCGTCATAGTGTCATCAGTGTACACGGAATAAGCTTTGCCAATTGGAGATTTATCTACAAACCGGGCTATGTCAGCTAATGCATTTACAGGACTTCTCTGAAATACGCAGCAAAAACAGAAACCGAAAAAAGATCGTTAAAAGAATTACATTTGTCTTTAATACTTATTCAACTGATTATCGCTTTACGTTGCAAATTTGTAATTACTAACACAATTAGTCATTATGTCTAGGTAGGCTGCCATTAGAACACGCCTAGGTCGACATTACTTGTCTCGGGTGAACATTACGTTCTATCACCCTATGTGGGATGTGATATTTATTTTATTATACCGAACAAAACAATAATTAAGAAAGACAAGAATGCAACAAACATGCTAACAATTATACGGTTCTTTTCGCACTGGTCGAGTCAAAACACTAAGTCGAAATGTAATGTCACAGGGTAACATTACGGATTGTCACCCTCTGACGTCACATAAGGCTATAGAGTAAATAAGTCACGTGAGGTATAATAATATGGATTAACTACACGTAGTTACTAAGTAACGCTCATAATGTGCAATGTGAAGAGACAATACGTAAAGTAAAATACGGTCATATTGAACTCGAACTTAACAAAAATCGGATACTATGAAGTTCTTATTTTGCGCCGAACAGTTATGATGCAATGAAATATGGATATGATTAAGTGTTCGTGTTCCCAGAAATGCACTAAAACCGTGTCCTACTGCATAATATTTACAGCATGGTAATATACTGTCATGCGTAAGGTGTTACCGCCTATCTATATACATAGCATGTGACATAAGAGTACCTGAGATCTCTTGACTACTCCATATGTGCCATTTTGAGGGCTGTCTTCAGATGAAGTTATATCTGTAATCAGATTATTTGTAGTAAAAAGTCACATACCAGTCAGAAGCCGTTTTGTAGACATACCTTGAGTAAGATATCAGGATATGTGTACAATGTGCTTGACAATCTTGCCACGCCGTGGTCGTCAGTAAAAAGGTGTTTTATCCAACCGGTTGTTTTGGATTCTTTTGTAAGCTGCTTATGGGCCCTAATACAAGCATTTAGGCTCTTGTTTATTGGCATTATTTGCAATATGTAGAATAAATCATTTATAAATCATTCTCAATAAGCTTTTTCGGAATTGCTTCTTTTTGCAATGTGTAAACATGAAGTTAAACATGCTATATAATCGAAGAAAAAGCAGATTACTATAGTTAGTAAAATCCCCCTTTATGATATAAAGTCAAATATAACTCGTGTAGGTTGAAAGTTAATATATAATCAGCTACATTGCATGTTAAATGTCACAATTTATAAGGATTAGGTACCCCTATTTTTTTTCATGGTCATTAATAGTTTGTATTAGGGTCCGTTATCCTTAAGGTAAATGTAGAAATAGCGAATCATTAGCAAGAGTTTTAGATTTAAAACTGCTGTCTTAGCGAAAGACGCGAAAACAGTCCCAGTTTATAGTTATCTCAATAATTTTATGTGGACATAAGCAATATGTACCTGATTGATGACGATCGTATACACAGTAGAACCTGTGAACAAAGGCCTTCCGTGGGAAAGACGAATTATGACCTTTATTGACAGACGGCCTTTATTAGGAGGTCAGTTTGTTCTTAATAATTAATGATGTTGGTTTTCAAAGAATAGCCTTTATTTACAGAGTGGCTTTTATTCGGAGGTGACTGCTTATACCGGTTCAAATTATATTAGTACACTAGGGCAACAATGATCTATTTTCCTTATTGTCAGAACAAACTGCCTGTTGCGAAGTTTATTTACGCATCCAGCTACGTCACAAATCTCGCTCCCTTATTGAAAGGGTCAAGTTCACATCCTTGAAGAATATGATCTCAGTCCTTTTTGCAAGCTGTTAAAATTCGACGGCCGATACCTGTAGCATTGACAGGATTATTTGTTTTAAAACGATACTATGACGCTTTCAATACTGCCATTGCAATAAATGGGCTGAATTTCACAGATCGCAGGCTCGAAACACAGCATCTGCTTTAGAAATTCAGAACAATGATTCTAGACCAAATTATTCTCATCAATTGTTAAGTCAGTTGTAAACAAGAAGTGTTTATGCAACACGGATGACTCCATGTGACCTTGAACTTTGACGTACTGACCTCAAAATCAATAGGGGACATCTACATGTGATGACCAACTTCCCAATGTTCTCTAGTCATTGGTCAAATAATGTTTGGTTACGGACGGACGTCCCTACATTTGCTACTGTAGGTGGTCTTTCCATTATTTAGAAACAAAAGAAAGACCACTTATGGAAAAAAAGATTTAAGTGGTCATCGACTGAATTCAATAGATTTATCTTATGTTAAGCCCCGCCCCGACCACCTAAGGTACCTTACGTGTGTACGAACCGTCGCACGAACGGACGGACCGACCGACATGTGCAAAGCAATATATATTCTCTCACAAAATTATCGGTCAATAAGCTGATATCCCCAAGAAGCAAGACAAGACAAGACTTTTAGTCATATCATTCAGTTAAAGCCCCATTAGCTTTTTGCTGTAGGAAAATATATGCAAACAACATTTAATTGCTGATATTATACCAAAATAATTATTACCGACGAAACAAGCCCGTTTTCATCTGAAAACACTCATTTCACTGTGATTTTTGCTTTTGTAAATTTGAAATATGTAGAGCGCGTGACGTCACTTTACTACGTGTGCATGCCATGACTGCGGGAAAACACAGGTGTTCTATAAATAATATTCATTTCAGTGATATTGAAAAAAACTACGATAGTGGTTTCGGAAACACTTTGTCTTGCTATAAAGTATGCACAGGAGGAAAACACACCGGAGTCCTCTGTTATAGAACAAACAGAAACTATTAGGACCAATACATTTATAAGCTTATGGGACTTTAAAGCAAGATCGGCGTCCGTCTAATTTATATAGACAGTTAATTCTCGCTTAGTCTCGACCTAAGAATTCACATCATTCGTTGTAAGTAAAATTTGACGGCGAGGGTAAAACAGATATAAATATAAAACATAAATATTATACAAATATACATTTAACCAACAAAGACATATATTCGAAATTTGAAAAACAATTATACGTAAGTTAGTGTGAATGGTATAACTCTTTTAAGGCATTGCTAAACTGCATAACAATTTGAAAAGGAATGGATGTCCATAAAATTATACTATTAGATAATTAATTTAATTATTTGTATCGAGAAATTTACTAAACATGCATAAATCAGGACCTTGGTGTGACGGGGATTAAAATAATGATACATTCATACGTTGAAGCATGCATAGTTAACACATATAGTATGAATAGTAAAAACTAATTAAAACTTTTACATACCTCGATTTATTTCACTCAGCCCAACATGATTTACTTCATTTGAATAAATGAAATCAGTATTAAACAATACTAATATCACAATACAAAATATTTCACTCTTAGATGGTCGCATTGTAAATGAATTTTATCAATTTTGACTCTCAGCTCGAATGGTCCTTAAACTTGAGATATTCCTTAATGGTAATGATTTATCTAAGTAGCTGTTCACGCGCACCTTATTGTTATCACGTCAGATAATGCTGGTCCAATTTTCTTCGGCAGCATTATCTTAAATTGTCGAATACCACGTGATGACAACACTCGACTCCGTCCACAAGCTGGTGATATACATTATATAGTTGTGAGTTGAACTTTTCTTTATCATAAAGAATATAAAACTTGACTCAACCTTTATCTGCCTAGCACACTGCTGTTTATTAACTATTTTAACTATAAGAAACTTGTTAAAATGATTTAATCGGAAAGTATAATCTTTGCAAAAGACAATACGAACATTTTGTTAGTAGTGGACATTATTCGTAAATAAAGTTATATTAATAATAATTAAGTAATGTGCATTGCATTTAAAAGAATTTTCATGACAATGAGTAATGACATGCCTATGACGATAAAATTGTAATACAGTACATTCAGTTGTTTGTTGTCTATGTCTTAAATGAACTAAACATTATCACTGATTTCAACCCCGTTCAACTGATAGCATAATACTTTAAGAAGGCGTATAACTCTTCGTTCCGGTGAATGCACTCAGAAAACGCAAATTGATGCAATAATACGAATGTATCTTTAAAAGCAAAGTTTGCAGCATTTTTGCGCAAATGAGACCAAAACTAAGTTCATAGACTAATCCGTTCACGAGAAATTTAACAAGGAACTCTAGAATTTGCCCCGATTTCATTAAGTAGGAATAAATGCTGCCACACAAAAATGGCCTAATTCCACATACTAAAACAAGATTGTTAATTCTTTAAAAGGACAATAAAATATATTAATATATACCTACAAACTAATTCAGAAGACGCAAATATTTAAACATACTAGTACGTAAATATATCCGTGGGGACTAAAGTTGGTGATAATTGGTAGGACTCCCGCTCCTGTAGAAAATTAACACTTTCTATCCCAGATTGTATTGTACATACTTGCGCAGTGAGTATTGTGTAGTATATTACGTTGCAGGATGTTGTGTGCATGTTACAACGTGTTGCGTTGCTTAGTTTTGAGTGGCGTTGTGATGTGTTTAACAGTTTCACTTATTGATGGATTATTGTCACAAATTACTGATACTGAATTAACACTCGACACAGACGGACTTAAGTAAAATGTTTTATTTCGTTTTGAATTACACTGCACATGCATTGTAAAACTGGGTCATATTTGTTACAAATGCTCAACTTAATAATCAATTGATTAATTTCAACTACATTTTGATAAAATACGGTGGTCCAGATTAATGCAGTATAAGTAGATATTTTTTGTTTAAAAAATTATACTAAGCAAAAAAGAAACTTCCGCTGTGTTTATATACTGATATTTGTAAAATTGAAAAGAGGGTAAATAATTCCACATGACTTTTGTTTTCTAAGTGTATGTCAATGTGATTTTGAAAGTAAAATTGTATTGCTCTGCATTTACTAAATAACGATGACATGGTTGATTTAATGTGTAAGGGATCGTAGACCAAAGTCGCACCTGATTAGTATCGGGTATGACCACTTCTGCGTCAAGTACTGGCTGGCATAGTTGGCGCATAGAACCGACAAGTGTGTTGATTCAATGCCTGTCCAGACCAACATTGACCCCAACATCCAAAACCGCATAACGTTATTTCCTTCTACGGTATACTCGAACCCTGCCGTCACTTCGGTTAAAGAAACATCTTGACTCATCGCAGAAAAGGTGCTGTTCCATTGTTGTCTTACGTACGTGTCCCATTTAGAGGATTTACGCGTTGACCTCGCGTCAATACACAGGTGTGACGAAAGGTCAAGAATTGTTCCACTCTTTAAAATAGGGATAGCAAGCATATTTCTATACATTACCTTAGGTAGTGTAGGTCACTGTTGTAGGATGCCTACGCTGCACTGGTTTCCGTATATTTATATTACAATAGGTATATATTTGCCACCACGAATCGAAATCTGTTTAAATGACATTCAGAACTACTTTAATGCAGTCGATGTCATTTTTTTTAGCGAAGACGTTAGGCAAATCATCATATTGTGAAAATAGCTCCAGTACAGATACTTCTAACGAAGGCCAGAATGGATTGAAATTGCATTAAATTAAATGAAATATATGTAAAATATATTCCAAATACAATATTAAAATAAAGATTTGCGATAATATAATACCAGGGACTTGTATATAAATAGTAAACAATTATATACTATCCCAAAAAAGCCAGTTAAAATGGACAGGAAAAAGCGTTTACATGGGGTCCGAACCAACTTTATCTTGGCTAACAGCTGGCTGCATAATTAAAACGCAATATTTATTTTCAACAGCTGTTTCGCGTTGACTTCAAAGCCAGTAAAATCAGACTGAAATATACACGGTATTATATTATACTTGTACGTGCATGCACAAGGAAATCGCGGTGACCTCGTGTCGACACACATTCAACGTAAGGATGACGATAAATTTGTTTTACGTTACACATAATCGTTCGCCTAAATATATATTGGCGGCAATAGACATGTTGATATCTTTTTATAACATTAAAAACATATGGGTACAAATCGAAAGTTTCTTTTTTGTTCAGTATATATGAACATATTGAACACTTAAATTTGTGTTTGTTATATTTGCATGTCGATAGTGACTGAAAACAACACATTTTTCTACCTGGAAAGTGTTTGCTTAGACGAAATATTCCAGTTTTTAGTCGTGCGTTGACACTCCTGTGACGATTTTATTTTTAACTAATTGGTTTGTTTAATAAACAAGCGCTTAAGTTCTACAACGAGTGCAAGAAATGGAGAGTTGTGTTTGTTTGTATTCAAAACAGTTTGAACATTGTTCCATATAAATATTCTTATTTCATAAACGTACGCATTTGAGCATAATGACCAATTTAGCGTTTAAATCCCGGTCAAGGCATATAATACATTCTATGAAAATTTTACCAAAATATTGATTTTCCTCCAAATATGGAGAGGTTGCCGGTTCCGTGTGCAAATGTATCCTAGTACTGTTCAAGAAATACTGGTTAAGTGAACCGGGAGAAATATCAATAAAGGGCGTTAAATTAACTAAATACAGTAAAATCTCGATTATCCGAACACCGATTATTCGAATACCCGGTATTATCCGAATAAAATCTACGGTCCCGATAACGTCTCTATATATTTCAAGTACAACGAACCCCGGTTATACGAATCGGATTTTACGAATACCTGGTGTAATCCGAATGCATTATTTGGTCCCTAAAGTTACAAATGCGCGTATTTTCACACCTATTATTCGAATCGTCAATTTAACAATGGCCGATTGAGAATCAAATGTCGTGTGACAAACAATGTGTCACATCAATTCATACACGAAGCGTGTCAACAAGTTAATTATCGTTAAGTTGACCATATTGTTTGTAACGCTTTTATACTAATCGCGACGAATATTACACTATGATCTTGGGTATAATAAGTAAATATGCGTACGTACCTGCATGGTGATCTGTATGAACTTATTTGCATTTCAGCGTCAATAAAAAATTAAAAACAGATTCGAACACAGTTAAACAAAGCTAACTAGAATATGATGATTTAGTGGAAAAACGTACCAAACCTTAAAACATTACGTCTTAGATTCTTTAATTGTCTTAGAATGTTACGATAGCGATGCCTAGTCGATCGTTAGTAAGTGAAGTGAGAATGGCATATTATTGAGTCGGATTGTGTTCTGCATAATCCATAAATGCGCGGATATTTATTTAACAATAATTATTGTTTCATTGGTTAACTCATATACATTCATAAAACAATGATAAATAATAAGTGTTTGTTGTACATTTTATTTTATTCTTATTATCACTCAAATAAATAACGTCATGTTTACATACGAGAGTTAACTCCCTTGCAATATACGGACAGTACGGAATTTATCGTTTCCAACCAATACATTATACTGAAATGGATTATTCGAAACCATGGATTATCCGAATGATTTTTCAGGTCCCAATGACATTCGAATAATCGGGGTTTTACTGTACCTAAAATACCGATTAAGTGTGACACTATGATAAAAATTCAATGAACAATACGTATATTTAGATTCGTAAAAAGCCGTTGTGGCAGAGCAGTTTATTCATTATATTTACTTTTATTGATTGTTTATGAAGATGACTAAATATTACAATAAAGTTCATTCTTTTCTTATCATAATTATCTGATAGTGTGACAATATTAGATCTTATGATTATTCATCTGTAACGTAGCCGCTTAAGAAATAAATAAAAAAGCTGAATTGCGAAATGCAGTGCGCTATTCATGAATCGTGGACTGCAGACTGGAACGCAGTCCATAATTCGGACAGCGTTCAAGAATGCAGTCCGCGATTTAAAAATCAATGAACTGAAAGTACTCATAGAAACTGAGCTAACATACGTAAATTTGCACTACAACAAGGAAAGGGAACTAGTTTTACAATGCTATGGCGGATGTAGTAAAAACGTAGTACTTAGGTCCGCACCAAGGCTCACGCGCGCCGAGCGAGTGACGGCTATGGAAAGCTGAACTATCGTTCAGTTTTCAAAGATGAATCCCAAACTGCGTTCCAACGTAATACAACCACCTGTTCATAATAAATTTTAACCAATGCGGGAGACACTTAGGTATCTTGCTTTGATATCAACAAATCCATTTATATCCAAAAGACAAATACTTTATCTATCAGTCAGATCACTGATTCTTTCAAAGGGATCCGAATGTGTGAGCTTTACACACGGATTACTTGACGCATCATGTTTTATGACATTTGCCATATGAATATTTATTCTTTCGCTTCTACTTTGACTTGTCAGTCAAATACAGTTTGGCCGGAGCTATATTTATGATAAACTAACCTTAAACATAAACTCTTTCATTTAATCTAATGCAAATTCACTTGTTCAAGTCACTTTATTTGTATACACTTTAAGGCACATGATTCATCGTTGATTGACATCCTGGAAGAGAGAATAGATAAAGTCATATGCACGTTCAATTATGATTTTAACGTTATTTGCAAATACAGTGTAAGCTCCCCAAAGCAACACCCTCTTGATGTAGCAAACATATATTGTTGTTGAGAACTTGTTGCTCTAGAGAGGTTAACTAAATACATGTAGTTGAATCATGCAGTGGAAAAGATTATGCTATTGTTAATGAGAGGTTGTTGCTCAAGAGGGGGCCGTTCAGGAGAGGTTGCACTGTATCTGCCAAGGAAGAGTTATTGTACATACACACAGTATATGATGTAAATGTGTATGAAAACCAAGACACAGCAGCTCTAGGGCATGCCCCTTTAAACAGTCAGAATTAACTCGTGAAAATTTAGGGATTTAAAGGAAATGGTCTTATCATCTCCATAATTGTGCATGGTAGACTAAACACATTTAACAATAGAGGTCCCAGTATTGATCCTTGGGGTACCCTTTTTGTTATATTGACACAGGAGCTAACAATTTTTCCAAACTTTATTTGTTGTTTCCTATCATAGAGGTAAGACTGATGGAGCCCGGGTGCAGGCTCTGAAAGGCCATATGCAGAACACTTTGACAAGAGGATGTCATATGGCAGGCAATCGAACGTATTAGAGAGTTCCATAAGTACTGCAGCGACATACTGCTTATTGTTTAGAGCCTGCTTCCTGTCCCCCCAGCCGTTTATGTAAAGTTGTCTGCCAATCGTGACCCCTCCTGAATGCACATAGATACTTGTTAAACTAGCACTACCATGAGCTGTAAGTTAGCTTGCAATATTCTTGTCGAACATTTTTATGGCATTCATTGACAGGACACGTACATGTCTATAACTAGAGCTGTCACAGAGGTGACTAATACCCTGCCGCCACATTGACACTAAGAATGTGATAGTATACGGCTAAGTTCAACGGGACATAACTCTGCAATGAGTGGATCACTGCGCATGAAAATTGTGTCTTGCACATCTACATTTTATATTGATAATATATATCAAGTTTCAAATCAATCCCTTTAACAATGTGGAAGTAGTTCGCTCCACAAACTAAGATTGCCATTCTACACTATATGGCTAAGTTGAAGTGGACAAAACTCTGCAATGAGTGAATCGCTGGGAATGAAAATTGTGTCTTGCACATGTACACTTCATGGTTATAACATATTTTTAAGTTTCAATGCAATCCCTTGAAAAATTTGAAAAATGTCGAAGCAGTTCGCTCGACAAACTTAGACTGCTATTCTACACTATATGGCTAAGTTCAAGGGCACATTAATCTGGAATGTGTGAATCACTTGAAATGAAATTGTGTCTTGCACATGTACACTTCATGGTGATAACATATTTCAAGTTTCAATTCCATTCCTTGAAAAATGTGGAAGAAGTTAGCTGTTCGCTCCACAAACTAAGAGTGCCATTCTACACTATACGGCTAAGTTCAAGGGGACATAACTCTTGAATGAGTGAATCGCTGGGAATGAAAATTGTGTCTTGCACATCTACACTTCATGGTGATAACATATTTCAAGTTTCATTGCAATTGCTTAAGTAGTTCGCTCCACAAACTTTTGATATTTTTTGCAGACGGACCGACCGACCGACCAACCGACCGACAGAGTAACTCCAAATAACCCCTCTCAAACTTCGTTTGCGGGGGTATAATAAGACTTATCAAAGGAGTCATTCTTTTTGATAATACGAGTCAGTTTAAGTTTACCAGGGAAAGTGTTTGTAGCAATTGGAATATTAACCAAGTTTGTAAGGTCTCAGGCAAAGCTGGTTTACTGAGTTTTATTGGTTTGGCAGATATTTTATCAACTCCTGTGCATAGCTGTTTTACATTTTATCAACTTCATTACCTTAGAGACATCAGACATATCTACTTCATTTTTTTTTAATTTTCGACGTTAAGTGTTCCCGACATTTTATGATAACTGGGATGATTGGCCAGGTTAAAGGTATACTTGATTATGGACATGATTTATTAGATTAAAAAGATGCATTGTCTTCCAAAAGTTCAAAATTGCCCCACATACTAGTAGATGATGTACACCTTGCTTGTAAATACTGATTCGCTGACTTGTGCTTTAGTTTGTTAGTTTCCCAGTGATCACTAGTTCTCTATTTTCCATTCTCTTTTATCTGGTATACAGCTTTACGTAAAGTTTTATTCATATATGGAATTGTTTTTCTATTCATTTTTTTCTGGCGCTCACTTATTGTATGTACAATCTGACAAAACAGAATCAATTATTTTTTCAGTATAATAACTGACCCTCAAAATTGTTCACTGTGGGAAATCTTAATTTTCTCATTTTTGAAGTTGCGTTTTTGACAACAGTACAAATAAAATTACGTCTGCAACTTATTTCAGTCGGAACCATTTGGTTGATTTAGAATTATTATGTAAGTATGACATCCAGCATAGAGATGGTGTACAGGTTTTCATTAAACATGAAGGTTCGTTAACTAGACATTGCAAATAAAAAAAACTCCAGCCAAGTCATCAAGGGGGCGACCTTTGTAACGTAAAGCATAATAAGTCTCCAATAATAATAAAATGGTCAAAATTTGTTAAAAGTCACAGTAATATAAATTATGTTTGGAGGTCTATACACACATGACATTGTCCACTGAGACTTGTAAATATTCCCTCAAAAGCAATGTTTTAAGTGTTTGCTTTCCAGGTCCCGTCTTCGGCGTGCATGGATTTCGGATCTAATGAAGGCAGCTATACCTCATCATCTGCCTTTTTTGTCTTATAATGCCATGGAACATGAAATAGATTCAGATTTAGTTCTGTTTCTGAAATAGACAAACTGTCAACAAGTTTATCTGTTAGAATCTCAGAAATTTCACTGAATTTATGTTTTATGCTGTTTATGTTCAGATGAGCTGAAATACATTAATTTGGATGTTTTCTTTCTGGAGTTCGTTGAGTTCAGCAAATGCAGAAGGAATGCCTTCGTCTAAGCTTTTGTCGCTTAAAGATATGTTCGCATTCAAATTCGAATTATTTTGCTCAAAGACTGAGTCACTAAATCGAAACATTTAATATCACGCAGTTTAAGATTACAAACAAGGGCTCGTCAGATGCTCTTAATGTATCGTACTGGGTCCATCCGTCGCATGAGTCGCATTAGCTCTGAGGTTCGAAGCGACAGTCCTTCCACATGTGTCACATGGGTGTCTTATTTGATTGACTATTCAACCAGTTAAGTAACGCCACATCTTTCTTCGGGACGTTGATAAACACGTTGTACCGCAGTAGAACGGTCCAGCTTATGGCTTGTTATGTTAAAGATGGATCCTACCAATTGACTAAGTGATCAAATTCTTCTTCATGAGAAGTATTTAATTCTTTTGCTATGTTTTTGAATCTGTACTTTCACGTGAAGGAATGTTCAGGACAATCATCATATTTGTGAAAACTCTTTTATTAAAAGTCTTTCTCTGTGCAGAAATGGAGTCAAATTATGTATTATTTGATTATCTGAGTTGGTAGATTGGTGGTATTGATGGTTGTCGTGATGATGGTACATATTCTGGTGATTCTTAACTGATGATTTAGGAATAAATGGATGAGAAAAGTGTTTGATAGTGTAGAAGAAGGAAGGGCAACTTTAGGTAGTTCTTGGGACCAAATCACTTGCTGGTGGGGTTGAGGCGGACAGGCATCTGGTATAAATGCATTATGTAATCATAACTCGATCCATTGAATTAGTCATCGTATCGGGAAAATTGATTCAAAACTTATGAGAAAGTGACTGCCTCTGCAATAGCTGCTGCTGCTTCCATCTCTTCTGTTAAAAGTTTAAGATCTGTTTCCAAATTAGTTTTACGTCTATCAGCAAATACATGGGCGATCAAAGGCTTTTCCTGTAAAATAGCTCTCTCCCTCATAATAGCTGCTTCCTGTTTTGCAATGGAGGCATGCGCCTTAGCAGGCTCGGTTTTGTCTCGTATGAAAGCAATATCACTAAAGTTCTGTTAGATATGGTTGAGGACGTTGTACTAACAGATGTTTCGTTTTAGCTCACCTGGCGCAGAATGCGAGGATCGAGCTATGTCCGTCGTTGTCCGTCCGTCGTCAACAATTTCTTTAAACAACATCTCCTAAACAACTCGGTCATTTCAACCAAACTGCACAGGTGTTTTCCTTGAATGAAGCTCTACCAAAGTGGTTCAAAGAATTCAATTCCATGCGGAACTCTGGTTGCCATAGGATATTTTTGAAAATCTTCAAAAATCTTCTAAAAAACCAGAGGACCTAGAGCTTAGATATTTGTGTGTAGCATTATCTTGTGGACCTCTACCAAGTGTTCAAATTATTGCCCTTGGGTTAAAATAGGCCCCGCCCCGGGGGTCACTTGATTTATAAACTTAAGGCTTATGTACGAAAATTTAAAACAATCTTCTTCTCCAAGACCACATGGCCTTGAGCTTATATATTTTATATGAAGCATTGTCTTGTGGACCTCTATCAATTTTGTTCAAATTATTGCCCCAGTGTTAAAATAGGCCCCGCCCCGGAGGTCACATGTGGAAGAATTCTCATCAAGCGGTTAATCGATAGCCCTCTTATTTTCTATATAGAAATAAGAAGGGACTGCGTACATTTCTCTTAATAACAAAATAACTAGGCAAACCATCTCATAGGTGCAAAATGTTCAGTAATCTTCAATGTCTTACGCATTATTTGATATTAACTTTTTAATGTATTTCAATTAATATTTAGATCGTCATAATTGCAGATATATTACACCATTGTGACAGTGATTTTTTCCTTCTTTGTCTATATAAAATCTGATCATATTACCAATCATGGGTATCTTTAACCTGGATTTTAACTAAGATAACTCAAAATAAAACCGTAGGTGCAAATGGTTCTATACAGGTATTAAAATTACCTTTCAAGTGATATATATTTTGTTATTTTAAATTGAAATTTAGATCGTCATAATTTAGGATCTTTTTGACTAATATTTCGAAATGTGTCATTCTTAATAGTTGTTGTTGTTCAAATTCGGCAGACGATCGATATCTCGCTTATATATCGGTTATCGCTTTATACTTTATAATGTTCCCTGCTGTTACGTACTGGTTTTTGTTGTTCGGTACGAACAACCAAGTTATTACCGTATTTCAGAAATCGCTCAGTTTTCATTGAAAACCTGCATACCGAACAGCTTCCATTAATTTAACCTTCCGCCTACGAACATAGTTCCATTTTTTCAGTTCAATGGCATAAATACAAATTTAAATATTACGTGCATATAAGTCAAAATCAGATGGCTATGCAATATCGTAAACGAGCAATACTAGACAGTCGTAAAAAATCTAAACAATCCTGTCCCTCGGATTACTACAATATTTACTATCAGTACACACATTTCAAGGAAGGATGACGTCATAATCCTCATGCTTTATATGCTAATGTGTCTGGTTCCTAGCTTCTATTGTGAACGTATAGAAGTCATCATTGAATTCATGGACGATGCGATGAAAACTGTGTGTCAACCAGATATTTAAAAAAGTGGTTCATCGGGAAATTGTAATCGATTGATTTAATGCTTATAACGTGTAACTTTTTCTTCGAGTGTGTCTTCATGTGTGAGATATTACATTCTGCAAAAGTTGAGTATACAAAGAGGCAGGTAATGTAGACTATATGATATTATGCTATTTGCTTAACTGCTTTTTGTGATCAGATGGGAATCATAAATCAAAGTACTGAAAGCACATGGAACGGGAACAGCTTTAACAACTGCATAGCGGGTGTAGAAAAGCGTTAGTAGTACTAAAGTCTGCATCGAAATTCATGTGCGAACTATCGTTCGGATTCAAAAACTCACCCTACAAAGGAATTCAACTTTTGACTGTTCTGTAGTTCCGAACAACAGCAGTACCTTCAGAGCTTTGATTTTAAGTGGAAAGAAGCTACACTTACTATGATGTTGTTACAAAATTAAATAATTGCTTTGCAAAGGAAAAAGAAAATGACATAGTGAAAGGTTTGAAAGACTCGCACCAAAAAAGACGCCTAAGGGCCTATTAAATTGTTTGTATTATGTTGGTATTATTCAAATGATCAAGGTTCATGTTTTATCATCATCGTATATCTACATTTGCTCTATCAGTTGTGTTTTATTCTGTAAGTCGTGAAGTGTATGTCCTTTCATTTATTTATTTATAAATGTATATTACTTCTACATATAAATCTATTAATTATTTTTTCTAAATTAAAACTTATATCAACCATTTTAGGAAGATGTGTATATAAATTTCGTTTAAATACATAAGTTTAAGTTTACTGGTATTATCGGCATATATTGCCTCTGACCATACAGGATACAGTTGACTGGCCCATTCAGTGACAATTATAGTTTTATTACCCCATAAACTGACACGCGCTAATCAAAAACTGTAATTAACAATCACTTTTATTAACATGCAACGCATGGCTACTATCTGAATTGATATAAGATATTTTTAAATCACCAGTACAGAAACATTAATTAAGTTATTGAAATCATGGACTTACATAAGACTCATAAAATGATAAAATGTGAGAATAAATATTACTTCGAATGAAATGTTAGCATAAACAAGGACTTATATACATACATATGAATGTATATAAGTCCTCGGCATAAATAGCATTAATTTAAATGATGTTCGTAGTAGAAAATTAATGTGCTTTTATTTTTATACTGACAATTTACAGCATCATCTATTTGTTTTTACACCACAGTGTTCGTACATTTTTGTTGATGATCCGGAACTTAAATATTACATTAAATAGAGAGAGACTAATTAAAACCAGGGATGCTATATTACAGTGTAAAAATGTAATATAGCATCCCTGTTAAAACTGATAATCCAATTATATAAACCGCGGGTAGGACCAAACATGTCTGTGTTATGAAACTAACGCTGTATTTTACTACGCCTGGCTGCACCTAACCTGTCAACTCCAAATATCTATACTTGATCGATAATCGACAAGGGAACTGAAGCGTAACTTAAGACATAATCTCATTAGCGTCCCTTTATTATTGTTTTTTCGACCGATACCTCGTTGAGGAGAATTCTTCAGTATGCTTGATTTATATAGGCTTATATAAGAAAATTTAACAAGAGGGCCAAGATGGCCCTTTATCGCTCACCTGAGAACAAAGTCACAATAATTAATGACCAGATAATATAGTTTCCAACTCGTATAACCCACTTTTATGTAGATTTTGAGATCAAATCCAACAATGAAGGTGTAATACTGTTAAACAAGCTAAAAGGTAGCAAATTTTCTAATCCAAGGGCCCATTACTCTTGAAGTTCTTGTCCGATTCCCCCCATAACTGAACTTGTCCTTAAGCATAAAATCATACACATTCATTGTAAATATGATTAGGATCGGTGAATAAATGAAGGCGCTAGAGTGTAAACAAGCTAAAATATAGCACATTTTCAAAGTCAAGGGCCCATAACTCTTGAAATTCTAGTCCGATTCCGCCCATACTCGAACTTATCAAAGATTGTTTGGTTATACACATTTACTGAAAATATTGTTAGGATTGGTGAATAAATGAAGGCGCTAGAGTGTAAACAAGCTAAAAATAGCAAATTTTGTAATTCAAGGGCCCATAACTCTAAACGTTATCGTCCGATTTTGCCCATAATCAAATTTAGCCGAGAAATTGCGGCCATATACATTGTGGGCAAGTTTAATCACGATTCGTTAAGAGCTGCGGATGCTAGAGTGTAAACAAACTAATTACGGACGTTCAACGATCCTAAAAGCTCACCGGATGAATCAGGTGAGCTAAAAAGTCTTCTTCTCCAAAACCACAAGACCTAGAGTTAAGATGTTTTGTATGTAGCATTGTCTTGTGGCCCTCTACCAAGTTTGTTCAAATTGGCCCCGCCCCCGGGTTTACTCTAAATATTCTTGTCCAAAACCACTAGGCCTACAGCTAAAATATTTGGTATATAGCATTGTCTAGTGGATCTTTACTGAGTTTGTTCAAATTATGGCTGTATGGTTAAAATTGGCCCTGAGCGATACAGGGCCATCATGGCCCTCTTGTTGTGGCATACTATCATAATGTTTTGTGACATACTATCACATGTTTTGTGATATACAAAATATATCACGTGTTTTGTTACATTCTATTGATATCACGTGTTTTGTTACATTCTATTGATATCACATGTTTTGTGACATACTGTATTTATAGAGGAAATGCAGTGAGGCATAGGCCCGATCTTCCCTGCGAGCCTGTCAGAACAATTGTCACATACCATTAATTTATATTCTAGTGAATGAAATTATATGAATAATTGATTTGTCTATCTAACCAGTTTTATAACTATTGATTATAATGTGAATACAATAAAAGTTTAAACAAACATGGAATAAATTACCTGAAGTCTACAGAGGTTTAACAAAACTTAATCATTGTTAACTTTTGATTTTTTAATGTTCTGAATAGATGATAATGGGGTGATTTATTTGAAACATGTTTGAAAACGTGTTTTATTTGATTAGCTGCTACTGACCGCATACTTTAATAATTGCTCACAGTGAATTTATCTTGTGAACTGCCATGTAATTCATGCTATACAGAGGTGTCATTTTCAATAATTTAATGAATTTTATTGAAATATGAGATATTTGTTTATTGATTATACATTAACCCAGTTAGATTAAGCTTATTCTCATATTTTTGTGTCAATTTATACTTGGAAAATGATTCTGAGATATGCAGATTTTTATGCCCCATATCGATGATCGGGGGCATATTGTTTTTGGTCTGTCTGTTTGTCTGTTTGTACCAAACTTTAACTTTACCAATAAAATCAAAACACTTAGCTTACAATCATCAAAAATCTTATTATTATATTATGTTGGTTCCTCATTACAATCTCTTCAGAACCTGTGCATTTTCAGGTCAGTAGGTCAAAGGTCACAGGGTTATTGTTATTTTTTAAATTCCTAAATTTCTTTTAGGATACTACTCCTATATTTCTCATGGGATTTTGATGAAACTTTCACATACTTGTTGTTACCAACTCCTCCTACACATCTTGAGGGATTTTTAACTTGATATAACTATTATCGCCAAGTTCCCGAGCAACTATAGTCAGGGCATTGTGTTTTTTAAAACACATCTTGTCCTGGTAGAAAAAGTTAGGAATATTTTACAATGTAACAAAAAGTCAGTTACCGCTCATAGTTATCTTCAGATGTCAATAATTGCCCGTTAATCCGGATGTTGACCTTATATTTAGCTAGTTTTGCTATGATTATTGTCATTGAATAGGAATATTTGCAGACAGTACTGCATCTATCAATACAAAGAAGAAAATACATCCGAGGGTCATTCCAGCTGTTGTGTAATATAATCTTAGTTGTACATTATCAAAGATTTTCAGAGCGAGAACAACTATATTTCAATAAGTGTTCCATGCGTAGATCAACTGGTGTAATCTATATATGTACAGTTTGCCTGTTTAGCTAGCCTTGCATTTTTGTTCCTTATTTTCACATTTTTAGCTCACATGAGCACTTGTGTTCAGGGTGAGCTTTTGTGATCAGTCTTTGTCCGGCGTCGTGCGTCGTCAAACTTTTACCTTGTGGACAAACTAGGGGCCACACTTTTAGCTCAATTTTCGCAAAATTGGGTCAGAATATTAATATCGACAACATCTCGAACGAGTTCGATAATGGGCCATTTGGGGTAAAAAATAGGTCACCAGGGCTAAATAAGGGAAAACCTTGTGAACACTCTAGAAGTCACTTTTTAGAAAGGATCTTCATGAAACTTTGTCAGAATATTTATTTTAAAGGGGCATACCCTACAACTTGGTGCATCTAGAATCAAGGCAAAATGATGATAAATTAGAAACTTGTAAAGAAAAAAGCCGACGAAGAAAGTTTCAGCCAAAAATTCATCCAATTAAAAATAAAATCACAAAAAATATTAGTTTCCATAAAAGATCGGAAACTCTTTGGAATTTGTTGTACAATTTTTGGGTGGAAGTGATTTATTATTCATAGCTATGATTTTTGCGGCTAGTACCTAAACTAGTCATTTTATGACCCAAGTTCTTCTTGCAATTATTCATTATATATTGTTTTACATACACATCTAACGCATTTTTACACTTTCACAGAATGTTTGTCAGTTGTAGGGTATGCCCATTTAATGATATGTAGGTCAAATTGGGATAATGGGTCATCTGCGGTAAAATTAGGTCAATAGGGCAAATTGCTGGAAAACCTTGCGAACACTCTGTTTTGATTGGATCATCATGAAACTCAATGATATGTGGATCATGGTTGAACACCACGTCAAATCCTGTTAAAACACTAGATGTCACGGTTTTAATTGGACCTTCACCAAACTTTGTCCGATTGTTCGTCTTAATGATACAAAGGACAAGGTAAAATATGGGTCACCTAGGGTAAAAATGAGGTCAAATCGTAGGCAAACTTTATTAACATTGAAGATGTAAAAGTTTGATTGGATCTTTAACAAACCTTGTCAGAATGTTTGTCTTAATGATATGTAAGACACCTTCGAACATGGGTCATCTGGGGTAAAAAACTAGGTTACGAGGTTAAATCTTAAGAAAACTTTGTCTATCCTGTAGTTGTCATGGTTTTGATTGAGTCTTCACCAAACCTTGTCTTATTACATGTAAGACAAGTTCATCTGGGGTCAGACAAGGTCATCTGGGGTCAGAAACTAGGTCACAGGTTCAAAACAATATTTCAAGGAGTAAACAATGATTGTCGCTTGAGCGATATAGGACCATCTTGGTCCTCCTGTCTAAAAGTTGTTCTTCACAGAGATTATGTAAGTATCTAAACTTAATTAGTGTGAGACTTAGAACTGGCAAAATGAACACATGTTTCCATTATCATGAGAACTATTTAACTCTATGGTAATTTTAAAAGTTACCTGTTGTTGACTTTGGTATGTGACAACATGGTTTACATCTGAGAGGGTGTTCGGTTAATCCACACATAACAACAGGAGAAGATTACAACCTTGTTATAGTTTGTTTACATTCTGCCGGTGCGTCAACGCCTGGTATCTCGGAAAGAAGGTCCTATGTTTTTAGCTCAAAACAGCCAATGTTGACAGATGTTCCGAATAAATACAGACAGCTTTTTAAAATAAATGGTTTATATTTTATTTAAATAACTCTTTCTTTGATGTTTCAATATTTGTCCGATCCTCCATCACGCATGCGCAACTTGATTATTAGACCACGACTGATCAAGAGAGTGTTTGTGAAGGCGAGATTTACTTTGTTTCCATTACTGCTGGTTCATTCCGTCTGAGAATTGGTTGTTGTATGTTTCCTTTTCCAAGTGTAGTCAATCCTGTGAACAAAGGCCATCCTTTGAAAATACTCTATATTGCCTTTATTCGGAGGTCGCCACAAACAACGGTTGGACAGTATAAACTTACGATGATGATTTAATGAAAATGGTAATGTTCGAAACGGAAATTAGCGAATTTTACTCGCGATGATTATCTATATATCCGTTAAATATGCGGATAACAATAGGTACGTATAATTGGTAAAATCGAACATTTCAGTAGTGTACATTAGATTATAAATAAATCAATAATAAATAAATACTGATTTTAAAGAATCACTATCACACTAGCACACATCATAATAATTGGGAATATTGATAAATTTTATTTCGTTTAGAACACCAATCCATTTTGACATCAATAATTATAAACTCTTAACGAGCTGAATTTCCTTAATGGACTTGTCCAACGTTAATTATGAAATAGTCCATTATCAATTAAAGGGATATCACAATGAAAATTTGGAAGTTCGTCACTCGAGCCCGGTTAGACCCTATGGTTCTGGTGGCTGACCGACTGGGCTCTATCCAGGTGACTCTATCGAGTTGACAAAACCTTTTTAGTTTAGGGTTTAGCTGTATTTGTATTAAAAGAATGTAAAAGGTAAAGGATCGGTTTATAGTCTGAAATTATTGTACATATTCAACCGACTTGAATCACAAGTTATCTCCCTCCCACCGTTCACTTAGGCTGGTCGTTGTTGAATTAAAGTCAACACATGTGTGGCTCGTAGATTCCAAACGGTAATTAAGCTGTAACATAGAACAGTACAATAATATAGTGCAGGATTAAACTGGATATCAGTCTCCCGTGTATTTTCAGCTTCAGGTTTGTTTGTATTTTAAATTTGCTTTCTGTATGTATAAATAAAATACTTAAATCTTTGTAACTTATATGGAAATTCCAGGTCGAGATGTTTTTAAACAATCTAGTAAAAGACAAAAAGGAATGTTTTGTAAAATTTACATAATTATCGTCATGCACCCTGTATACATTGTAAATATATTTTACAGGTATACAAGTTTTAATTGCTTTATCGGCATATATTGTCTATGACCTATTACAAGTTGTTTTAAGATCAGGATGGTCAAGACAACAATTTTATAGAGAATATACAAGACATATAAATACATACGATATACATAATTTTCAATAGATACATCTAACATACATTTGCATCTTTGAATATTTAAACCATGACAAAATAAATCAAAGCAAGCACACATATTCTATAATTATATTGAATACCAAAAGAAAACTTTGGAACATTGAACTCACAGTACTACAGGTAATTAAGAAAAAGTGTACAAAAGATCAATGTTGAACAAAGTAGCATAATCTAATTTTAGTTTATTTATCTTGATTTCGTTGCAGGGAAAATATATTTTGCAATATTATTATTACATCCTGTGTTTGCCATAAATTTACATTAGCGTATTTAATAGTACATGTATCCATAAAGTGTCAGTAACAAATCAAGCAAAAATTAAATATTCGTATGTTCACATCAAATATGTATTTTTTTGTATTGACATCAATGTTTGAATTATAATTACAAGTAGTAGTACATTTCAAACATATTGCCGCATTCTACTATACAGCTAGTAACTGCATATAAAATAAACTTAGAACGCATATGTTTACATAATTTATGTGAACAGTATTTGAGAGCACTTAATAAAACCTGAATTTGTATGAAGCCTTGGGCATGTGCGAATGTTCAATGAAAAAGCCTAAATCTGTTGTTTTTTTCAGTAAATACATGTATATCTGTTCGCGGTTTATATAGCAACATACAAGGGATTGATATGTGCATATAATGATATCCATACTTGAGCAATGATTATACATACATCAGGGTGTTTTTGGAAACGGATCGATAGTTCAGCTTTCCATAGCCGTCACTCGCTCGGCGTGCATGAAATGTTATGCGGCCCTAGGTACTTTGTTTATCTACATCCGCCATGCAAATTGTTCAACTAGATCCCGTTTCATGTGACCGTGCAAGAGTAAGTTCAGTGTTCATGTTTACTTTCAGTATTTTCACTTATTTTACTAAGCGGCGAAAACAGTTTAAATTCAAATTATTTCATAATTCTTCATTTCAGGGCCGTTATTTTAATAGGATATATCACAAGTATCGACAACTACAAATGGCTCCTCGTATGATAAAAATTACAGTGTTAGCAGTATTATCATGTCTGGTATGTGTTGTCTTGTATACAACAGAATTAAGCACACACTTTGGAGGCATCAGAAGACCGGCTGTACTTGACAAGCAACAACCTAGTTCATTCAATTCACGGTCTACAAATTATTTTCATGTCTCGAAATATAACGTAACAGATAAGAAATTAGAATTAAAAGGTACCTTCGAATCGAACAATTCGAAAGGTGCTAACACGCACAATTTGGTTATTTACGGTCTCGAGAAACTTATTAGTAATGGAAAGTCGAACATTTGGAAAGACGAAAAAATAGATAAGGTATACTTACCTGAACAACATTACTTTGAACGAAACGTTCGCGTTGCAGCTGTAGACTGTCAAGCAATGATTAAAGGGGACGAGAAAGAGATAGAAAAAGGCGACAATCTAAGTGACTCTCAACCCAAACGTGGTGATAGTGCCGAGGATTATATGAACTTGACAAAGAATTGCTCAAACTTCATAAAAAAGCGAGGTTATATAATGGACTCGTTATCCGAAGTGGAGAAACATTTTTCCATTGCATTCAGTCTATTGATGTATAAAGACATTGAGCAAAGTGAAAGACTTCTTCGTGCAATATATCGCCCTCAAAATTTGTATTGTATCCATGTCGATTCAAAAACTGACGAAAGTATCTTTAAAGCAATGGACAACATTGCAAACTGTTTTGAAAACGTATTCATGTCGGATAAACGATTTAAAGTGCAATGGGGGGAAATGACCGTCCTGCAACCAGAGCTTCACTGTATGGAACAATTGTGGAACAAAAGTAAAAAATGGAAATATTTCATAAATTTAACCGGTCAAGAATTTCCACTTAGGACTAATTATGAGTTGGTTCAGATTCTTCAAGCTTACAATGGCGCAAATGATGTCTCAGCGAGCGTTAAACGGTTGAGTAGCTTTTGTATTTTATGTTGATTTCATAAAACACATGTTTCTCGATGAAAATTCTTTACTACCATTGTTTTTGTCACGCCCATCCGCACAGGTCAATAAAGAAAATGTTATATTTAAGGACTACTTCGTTACAATTGAGCGATTCACAAGTCTTCTTTATCGCTTGGTTACGTCAGCTGGGAAAATGTTGCAGAGAGACGGGCCATTTTAATGTGGCTGCCATTGCTGAAATACAGGTTAATGGGAAGACTGAATAAGCATTAAGTACAATAAAAGACATTCATTTCAACAAAATTCAAAATTTCATTTTCAAATGAATCTGGTTGATTCAATCGAAACATGAAACAGTATCTTTATTGACCTAATTTCCAGAATTCATTTAGAATGCAAAATCATGAACATTCTTCTTATTAGTATGCCCCCTCCCCTGCAAACAAGTGGTGTCATAGAGCTTTGCACATGTTGGTAAGTCGGTCGGTTGGTCCGTCGGTTCATCCGTAACCAAAGCTTGTCAGACAGTAACTGTTGACTGTTGCCACAGTCCTTAGATTTAGTTTGGGTTTTGATATGACATGCAAATGTCCCCTGTTTATTTTAAGGTCAGTGTGTCAAATGTCGAGGTCGTCGTGACCCTCAATATAAAAGCTTTGTCCGGCCAATCACTGGATAACGATTTTGTCTAAGATCCTCAGTGTGAATAAGGTTGGTCATCACATGTAGATGAAACCTACTAGTGGTGAAGTCAACAGATCAAGGGTCAACATATGTTCTTTCAAAATTGGCTTCCGTGTTTGACAAGCTTATCTCGTTATCATTGGTGATATAATCTGAAATTTAACACTTATTACTACTAACTTGCATATTCCGATGATACTCACTCTGGACTCCGTGGTCGAGTAATTATGGTCTCTCACTATAGTAATCACTTACCTGTCAATTCGAATCCCGTACAGGACCAAATTTCAAATTGGATGAAGCTTTTCTGCCAGCTAACGGAAGGACAGTGGTTCTACCAAACTGTACGCCAAATGTCTTCTTTAATGCTTGAAAAATCGTCAAATGACCCGGTCTGTATGTGCGACATTTATCCATCCCGGTGTTGTAATTACTAAACAAATATATATTATTATTACTTCAGTGCTAACAAAAAGCGATGGAAGGATGCTGGAAATCCCCCGCATGGTATCGTGCCTACCAAAGGGTCGGTTCACATCACAGCGAGTAGAGGTTTTGTTGATTATATACTCCATGATCGAAGAGCACAAGATTTTCTAAACTGGACAAATAAGACCAACATTCCGGATGAGACATTCTTCGCATCTCTAAACCATAACCCCGTTCTTGGTGTCCCTGGCTCATATCGAGGTTTGCATTTTAATCTACATGTTCGTTCCTTATAATACACAGTCTAGTGATTCAGGATGTTGCGTCGTGCTGACGATTCCCCTGAAGTAAATTTATGTACATTCTCTTGCACATCTATAAAGTCATATGTTATTGATCATATAGATTATCACTTTTTGTCTGAACCTTGTGTATAATGGTTTCCAAGTGGTGAAAACATTCATCCACTTTGCAATTAGTGTACTGAACAGTGTTTGTTTCTGCAGGTTTGGCTGAGAATAGAGACGGCAAACCGTTTGTAACCAGATTTAAAAATTGGGGCAACTTGCCGTGTAAAGGAAAACATGTCAGAAATATTTGTGTGTTTGGAGCGGGGGATTTACCACTTCTTGCGTCACGAAGGGAATTATTTGCAAACAAGTTTCATCTTAACTATAGGCACTATGCCTTGGACTGCTTGGAAGAATTACATTTTAACCACACTCGGGATGAGTATCTTGGTAAACTGCAGTTCGATGTAAGATGGTACAAACAGCTTTGGTTTGTAAACAACAAAATTGACTAGAGCATAACGTATCCTATATTGGAAAAATGAATAATTTGGTGTAATACACTGTTGAAAATTTGCCATAAATGATAATAAGCTCTAACAAATTGTAATGGCGGATAATTGATAACTATCCCGAACAAAAGAAAAGAAACACAAAATAACTACTAACACATGTGCACAAAGTAATCATTCATTTAGACAGTTTTGTTTTCACGTGTTAAAACTGGTGGAAATATTAATAAAAATGCAGTAATTGATTGTACAACTGCTGTATAGCTACTAAACATTTGTGAATATTGATAGTGATGGAAATAAATATTTGCAACAGCTGACAACATGTATTGAAGGTTGTAACGGATGCGGCATATACGTAACTTTATTTAATTATTGACATACAAGACTTTTGAACTGGTGCAATATTGTTTGTTCCTTGTTAAAACGACCGACCCTAATTTTATCATGATACCCTAGACTTTTTGTTTGGTCCGAGGGACGGAAAATCCAATGCCTCCCTTTTTTTCTTTTCGTATGCTGTCAAGAGCCAAATAAAACCCACACCTACCTACTCTTCTTTTAATAAGAATAAAACTATTTTAGAACAATCGGAAAAATCATGTTAGTATAGGTCGTTGGGGTGAGTCTGAGATGCTATATCGTAACATAGCATTGTTCGCCGTATAGAACTTGCATCACCGTATAGAGCTTAGGCGTGAGACGTAAGATCTATATGTTGTCATCAACCCTACCCACCCCATGAATCCTACCCCAAGAAAACCTTCCCCACTAGGAACCACATACACTGGCAACCACTTTCCCCAGAAAATTCTCCTGTGAAGAGTACCCGGTTAGAGTACCCTGGGGGAGGAAAGGTATTCTAGGAGATGGTTATTGGTGTTTATACTCCTACGACCATCTCTCTCTCTCTACCTCGGGCTAGGACAAGGTCATCTTCCTGTTTCCTGTTACGTGGTTAACTGATAGGTACAAGCGGTCTAAACATTATGACGACTGTCTATGGGCGGAAACAAACAGAAATCTAAGGGATATATTTGTACATTGGTATTTTTATTGGGAGTAACACACAGAAAAATATGAAATTGTTAAAAGAGAGCAAATAACAAATATTCCATAGGGATAACAATTGTAAACCATCGGTGCAGCAGTATTATTTCCGATTGCAAATACGCGTGAAAATGGGCGATAACTCGATGTTGCAAAGAGGCAATAAATATAAAAGAAATGTACTGCATAAGGAGAGAGAGAGAGGATGGGGGTAATAGCATGACCGTGCGACCACATACACGCGGCATAGGAGGTTTGAATATCAGCAGTATGCTTAGAGCATATTTTTATGTGTAGTGATTCACCTGTAACACCAAATCAATGCCAATTTTCGTCAGCGCTTCGCATTGTAATGTACAGTCTGATGGTAAAGTTTGATAACATTATTTGACACGTCAATGAAATTAATATCAATGAATATTGGCTACTTTATGTCTTGTTTTACCTCCCAGTAGTTAATACGTGTATTCCCGGGGATGATATATACAATCCACAGGTAACTGTATCATGAATAGATTATAAATATTATGAATAATAGATATAACCGTTGCTTTAATGGTTACATGTGTGTCTGCTTATAACAGTCGAATGTGACTAATATAACTGCGTAATTTCGCTTTGGGGAAACTGGATCCTGCCAAATTATAATAATTAAGAACAACGACAATCACTAGTTTAACTAATGTTCATTAATTAATATTGATCCATCGATAAATTGTAATAATAAATATCCTTATCATCCAGTAAAACTAAGTAAGCTAACAATATCCTTCACTGTGCGCAAGTATTAGAGAAACTTGTCCAAATAGATTAGTATTATAGATATTATTAAAATGAAGCGAGCTCCGGAAAATACGTCTCACTGCTTACGATCGAAAGCCCGGACTCTGGCTCTAGTAAATTTGGAAATTTGCTTCTGGGTGAAATATTACTCACAAAGCTTGTAATTTTCCATGACGTACCTGCCTGTAGATTCATCTACCGACCATTACCATATTGGTCAAAAGATCAGGACCTATCAACATTACTCAGACCTGTATTTATATATGATTTGTAACTTGATCTCTCTTTACCTGTGCATGAACCGTAAGGAATATTTTTAGCTTATAACTCAGGTACATCAATAAATACTGATTTGAAGAAAAATCACTATTTATTAATATGTTAATATATTAATAAATAGTATTTTTTCATAAAAAATATTATGTATCTAATTATTTGTTTATATTCATGATACAGTTACCTATATGTCCAGATCCTTATTATAAATGGTCAAGGCAAAATGTAGATACACAATGTTTAAATATACGCTTGGAAAAAAACTTATACACCAATAATATTAAACGCAACGCCATTTTGGTGATATAGAAGCATAAAAAATTATATTTTTACCATATTCTAAATAATATCATTGAAAATAGAATAATTGTCTCCCTTAGATTTTCTAAAGTTGCCTGTTGCAATATATGCATTGTAATATAAGTGACAAGGCCGGTTCGATTGGACTCTCGTAAGAAGAGAATACACCGGCAAGAAAAGCTTAGAAGAGAAACACAATCGAATACAATCGCAGCCGAAATGCTTTTCATTCTGAATATTAGGTATAATTAAAACTAACCGTCAAACTAATATTCTTTAAACCATATGGATAAACTAATGCACTCTCTGACAATGTAAACAATGTTGTTTGGTCATGTGGCTAATATCTTTTCAATCTCTTCTAACCAATGGGCGGACTAGATAGAACAGTTTCTTAAATTAGAAGACGACCAATCAAACAATTTGGAAGAGCTCTGCCTCTTCTGGCAGCTCTTCCGTTTGACCAATCGAACCGGCCTAAAGTGTCCAGCGCGTTACCACTTGAACACTGATCACCTGAAGACTTGTGTTGCGGTATGCTATTGTAACAACGTGAAATGAGAATTCTGTCGAACGTTTTTGTGTACCATTTTCTTTCACTTGGGTTTAACGCCGTGCGAACAGCCATCTTTGGTTTGACGACTTTTCCGGATGGGAGCAGGCCACAGGCATACGCCGGGGTAGAACCATTGATATTGCGAGCTAGATTTAGATCTGTGTCATGAAGCCTTGTTTAATGTGCACTTGACGATGTACATGTAATTCATGTGATGAGATTTGTTTAAATGTTTCATGGTGTATTACAAATCTTATATTAACTATCTTTTAATTTTGTTCAATGAAAAGTGTTCAGCAAACATGATATTTATGTATATTAAGGGTGGTCACTCGTGAAATCGAAAATGTTTCTTGTAGCAAGGATGTTTCGATTCGTATTTAACTTTAAAGAATAATAAGTTGTCATTCAGTTTTTAGTGTAAAACGTATATGTTCATGATTTATCCTTTTCGTAAAATTACTTTTGAGTGATATACCCAAAATCTATGATTTTCATAATAATCGTTTTGAAAGGGGGGTGTTGGTATAGAAATTACCAAATGTTTCAATAAATGTTAACCAAATCACTTTAAAAATGTACTGGGTGTATCACGGCCTGAATGTAGAAGAAACTTAAAGCATTAAATGTCCACTTTAGGCCAATTTCTTGACTGTGTACTATTTTAAACACTGTGTTATTTACCAAATCAAGGTCTATAAAATGGCTAAAAATGAGGGTCATAAATAAAGTTTATACAATGTTTACATATTCAAGGAGTGACGAGGATTTTGAATGACATTGATTATGCTGAAGTAGGTTAAAACCAATACAAAATATGAAATGAATAATTCATGTCCATGTTCATATAAGAAAGTTATCATGTCAATGTTAAGTCTCTTAGCTTTTTTCAGCAAAAACTGGACATTACTTAGTTAATTATCTATTTCAGGACAAAACCACGGAATGCTGCATAAATAACCGCTAATGCATATCAGAAACAATATTTGATAGACTTGCATGCATTTTGGATGAATATTTTTCAACGGACATGTGTTCATAATGCTGAACTTTATGAAAACCCCACCCACCGTTTTACAACAGCAACAAGTTTAATATAAATATTAAAATGAAATAAACATTGGTTTATACAATTACCATTTTGATGAAACAATATATTATTTGCAAATTATGTTATATAAATGTATTCATACACAATTTGACAACCTTAAACTGCGATAAGCACTAAACGGTATATTGTTACTGTATATATACAGACGAACTAAACTGACAGCCGTAATCTGATCGGATGTCATAACAGCAGTAAAAAATCGCGATGAATAAAACTCCGCTTTGAAATTATTAATGCATTTAAATGACATTGTTAACTACATTAAACGATAAAAACTAATAATTCCAACTTGAAATGTTACGACATATAGCGAGACTGCCCTGTATCGCAAAAGCTCAAGATTGACCACCCTTAAATAAACGCCAATTCGCCGTTAAAAGGGATTAAACTCAACAATACTCTATTTGAAGTAAGGCGAAATTACCTCCCTTAGAATATTTTAATTATACCTCTTATTTGGTATCATAATGACAAATAAAATGAAAAGCACCTGAAATATTGATAGCAAAATGCAAGAAGAATGCACATGTTCCCCCTGTCAATAGGCTATTCAAACTTCATGAACTACTCATGAAAAATTCATGAAGTATATGAGAACAGTTCAAGAAAAATCATGTTTTCATAAAATCTTTTCCGAAGGGGTTAAATCTCATCCGATGAAAAAAATAACTGAAAAAAGTACAATATCACAAGTATGGTTTCTACATTGCATTTGTTAGTTGCTATAGAGATGCCATCTGTTGATACATTTTTGCCGTACGTATGTTTACAAACATGTGCCATCGGAAGCAACATTATTTTAAATGTTCGTTAGTTAGGTCTTTTTCATCTTGTAGTTTAGACGTAAAATGTTTGTTTTTAATCACATGCTTATTAAAAATAGGGTAGGTACAGATAGGACTTACTTATTACTATTGCAAGCGTGAAGAAAGGTAAAACATGGCAACAGCATTTATTTATGTACCATTCTTTGGAGTTTATAAAATAGGGTGGCGGGGGGAGATTAATATAGGTTGGGTATCCAGAAACAGACTTTTTATGCCTATGCAATGGTCAGTTGTAGGGGAACTACCTACCTGAATTATTCGACAGACCACCAACAATTGTACTGCTGTGGCTACTTTGGCTAAGAAAGGATCCTAGCCTGGATATAAACATATATTACACGAAATCTTACAAAAATAGAAGCAACCAAATCCAATTATAATAGTGGAATTAAACTTACATTTTATTCATTATTCTGTTGCACCAATAAGTCGCATTGTGTACATGTAAACATGACTTGATGTATGAATATAGTTTTCACTATAATTATATATGTCAAATCTATGCTTAAAACTCCTACCCCTAATTGACAATACAAAGCATAACTCCTGCAGTGACCCCACCCTGTGGCGACAGCTGGAGGGTTAAAACACGTCCATGTCCCCTTCCATTCCCAGTTCCTCTTTTATTAGTTTATTTGATTTACAACGATTGTGAAACAAATTATTACAACATTATATGAATTACTCTCGTTTTCATGGTGTTACGCGAGAATGTGGTCTTGTTATGTGGGAGAAACCACAGTACGCGGAGGACACCTAGTTGTCCGGCTTGGTGACCACAAACCAAACTCACTGACGCCCAGACCGGGAGTCAAACACTAAACACATTGTTGCGAAGTTAGTGCTCAAACAACTGCTCTAATGGTTGCAATTGAATAGTACAGAATGGCTCAGTACTATAGTACTATAGTACTATGCCCAATTAACATATTTACAGAAACAAAACACAATAAGGCCGAGAGTATCTACTCTTGTAGAAGAGATATCGATATTTTTTTTCAAGGCGATGTCTTCCGTCCAAATATAAAACTATTGTCTGTCAAATGTATACAGCTTGAGAGGTACGTGAAATACCAATTAAGCTTATCTTTGACTTGCAGCGATCCAACTTGCTAATAATTGTTATTAAATGATGTTATTGTTTAAAAGTCTTTATACTGGGTTCCTTTCCTTAACATTTCTTTTTATAATGTTTGCATTTTCAAATTTATATCCTGATCTGTTGTTGTGATACCTACCTATGAGAATAAGAAATTATATAATATAATTAATAAATATATACAAAACTTCACATTTTTATTATCATGACGTCATAAGCACCGGCTGAAAAGACGATGCGTAATACACTGTAGATTGGACTGCATATTTTGTCAGAATAATAAAAATGCGCCGAATCATGAAAATACTGAAGAGAATAAAAGACTGAAAACAAAGTATATAATTATGTCGATAGGAAGAACGTAAAACAGTTGATACTCACTTAAACATATATTAATGATATATCATAGCGGCCTTACCAACATACTAATATCTATCTGCGATCGTGTTTCTTTTGTCAAAATACAAGGGTTTATTTGTTTGGATTTAATAAGATACAAGACGATGCGATTTGTCTACTTTGTCGAATAAGATACAAAACGATGTGATTTGCCTCCATTGTTGATATAATTCCGAAGAAAATGTTTGTTTGTATTCATCATGAGAGAATAAAGTACTAGTATTTATATTAGAGTATTTTATTTAATCATTTGCTAAAACCTTCGTCTTAAAACTTTCCACGATTTTTTTTCCTTTCTACCATTTTTATTTTGCTTATTCGCGTCTGTGACTGGAATCATTCTCTTTTATCTTATGATAATGATAGTCGATATTTTGTGTTTAAAATTATAAAATATAGTTATCTATAATGTTTGTCAGACAAAACACATTAGTGTTAGCAGAGTAAAATCAGAAGGTTTAAAATAAGATGTCAAATATTTTTTTATTTAAATCTATTTTATTCGTCACATCGTTTTCTATTTTTTTTTCATTAAATGTTCACTATTTCATTGACCGCGTCTCTCCAAGACACCAACAATGCGTGAATAAATGAGTATCATTGTTTAATACTTATAGCAAGTGTGTTTCAATTTTGTTACATTTCTGTCTATTTCACCATGTCCTATGTTTTGAAAGTACATGTATAATGAACTAAATACATTTACAATACAACCTCTACAAAAGCACCGCTCTTGAGTGGTTAAACTTTATTCAAAATTAATTCTAAAAACTTATATCAAAATGAAAAGAAATATAACTATTAAAAATCCGAACATTGTCGCATGTATAATTCAGTCAATATATAAATAACATTTTAACTTCCGTTACCAAAGGTGTATATGTCTGCCCCAGGTCAACCTTTATCGTCTTTGATAACATTATCACCGAGTAAGAAAGTCAATGCTCGTATCTGCACTTGGGACTAATCTTGCTTAATGCGGAATAGAACCTCATCCACCTTGTCAACAGTTAAAGTACATTGGCACTTAAGTAAAAATGGACGTAGTGATTCAATGGTGTATTGACTGACATAAAAGTCATTCAGATTTGTTTATATGAGGTAGGTCATTTTTGCGCGGTACAGGATGTACCTTGACGCGACCATATTCCTTTCACGTGCACTATGGCAGCTGTTATTAATGGGCGAGAGGTTAAATATATATGCGTTAGACTATGTGAGTATCTCAATTCTAAATCATCATAAAGAAAAACTCATTTTGCTGGTAATTTCATGTGCTTCGCTAGATTAACATATTCTGCTGCGATAATACAAAGAATTGTAAGTGTCAATGGGTGATCAATGGTCTAGCTATAACGCGCTTGACTACTTCAAAGAAAGGTATTTGGTTCGAATCTCGCCTCCGCCTTTCAATATTTCAGGGACCCTTTTTAGTGTCCCAATTTCTACTACGAGCCAATCACTGTTTTAGGAAAAAAATCACAAATACAATCATAAATGTTTTACATTACCTGACGACACTGAATCTATGATCTAAAACGTTTTTAACATCTCATAGGAATATGGTGAATGTGTTCACTTCCTTCTGTTCACATACGCTATCATTTAGATCCATCATTGCAGCTTATTGTCATTATTACCAAGAAGAATCCATAATATGGTTTGTTCTATGTATATGTAAGGTATAATTATGTTTTGTAAACTCGTATGTTTTAAGTAAATATCTATCTATATGACACTCTTTTCGAGTGATTTTCCCGGTTCTTAATTGTGTTCGTGACACGTTTCATCTGCCCCCTGTGATTTTTTTCCTAAAACAATCAAATATGAACTTTAGATATACTAACCACGTATAATCGTTTAAGTAAGCTGCTCATTCACTAAAGAACGCATTTTCCCAAATTTAAATCTAAATGATGCTCGAATGGGAAAATATGTAAATGTAGAAGTTCTAATGTCGTTGGAGATATGGAGCGACATACTGCATGCTTGCTTAAAGCCCCCATAAGCTGTTTGCTATAGAAAAATACATGCAAAAAAATTATTGCTGATATTATCCCAAGATAATTATTACCGACGAAACGAGTCCTATTTCTTCTTAAAACACTCATTTCACTGTGATTTTTGCTTTTGTAAACTTGAAATATGTAGAGCGCGTAACGTCACTAGATACGTCGTGTGCATAACTTGATGCGGAAAACACAGCTGTTCTATGAATAGTATTTATTTCAATGATATTGAAAAAAATACAATATTGGTTTTGGAAACATTTTTTCTTGCTATTAAGTATGCACGTGAGGAAAACACACCGGATTCCTGTGTTATAGGACTAACAGAAACTATTATGACCGATAAATGTATATGCTAATTGGGCTTTAATTTGTCTATTATGCTCTGTTTTAGCTTTTATATGTCATATATGTGTCTTATTCCTTCTTCAGTGCTGTATCTTACTGTTGCTATAAATATGTTTCAGCTGCAAACTTTCTGTTCTTTCTCAGTAAATGTTGTTTGCTTACTTTTGTCCTCTCATATTTTGTCAACTGTATGTTTGTGTTGCTTGTGATATAATTATTTTATTCTTTTTTATGAGATGAATTTACGCAATCGAAACACTCATCCACACACAGTCACCAAGCAAATACCATCGCAGCTGTTACTATATCGATTTTCTATTTTCCAACTCTCTCGGAAACTTCATATACGCACTCTATCAGGCACTTCATTGGTCATTGTACGGCGGCCGGAGACGCCGTATACTCTGGTATGCTTATTTTTAAGTGGCAATGCAAAATCGCAACTTCTTGCACCGAGCAGATTACTGATAGTGCCCTAAATATCCGCAATGGTCATCAAGTGATGTAAACAAAACAGAAATAGAGCGAGGTCACGTGTTACTCACACCAACTAGTGTTAGCTTGATGACGCAGTCGCTATTTATAGTCTAAGAATGGAGCGAGCTCGATTAACAACGACGGGAATGAATCTGCCCATCTGTCAATAAACGAACCGAATCCAATCCTACTATGTATAGTAAACAAACATGGCGTTGAATTTAGTACACTATCAAGCATTGTGTTATATTACTGAGGATGAAGAAAAACTACTTTTTAAGTGCTGTTCATGTGTACATACAGACTGTGTATTATTCAAGTTGTTAATAGGACTCGCTAATAGTCTCAATGATCACGTGACATTCACCGAATACTAGTAGCTGTTTCATATCGTTGTCGTCTCGTCAATGTCAATCACCTATAAATTACTAGAAACGTGTCAATATTTCAATAAAAGTGGTTTCAGTTGACTGAGAATTTGACTCTGCCTGGTGCGCTACAAGAGAACTAGTTTAGTATTTATATGGGCACTGTGACGACAGGGTTCGACATTAAGGCAGGTCCGAACGACAACCAATAGCTTACTGGTCCAGTCTAGTGCATCTTGCTATTTGGTAGCCCGAATGGTCGTGCTCTTGAAAATGCAGCCGAAACTCTTTATATCAAAGGACTTAGGAAAAATTGTTCGATCTAAATGAACTTCGATGCATAAATTATTAGAGAAATTCGCTGTGTTTATTACATTTTGGAGCGATCGTCGGTGTGTTGTAATAATCATTTAATCGTGTTATAAGATCAATTCGGTGTTCAACATAAACAGATACCTTTCCCTTTGAAATATCGCCGATTTTTATTCCAAAATTATAATTTCCAATATTCCATGAACAAAAATATTTCGTCTATTATTCTGTAAATGTTGTAAATACCATGTAAACACAAAACGCGTCACGCGCTGATCACTCGACGTATCATGAACACAGAAGTCTGCAAGCACACGTTCGTTTTTGACATCCATTATGCTAGGAGATTTGTCGAAACATACGTAAATATTATCCTTTATTCCGTATCATCAAACAAATTTGATGCAGTAAAAGTCATATACGACCGCTTTACTCGTCTTTGATGTAAAACAATATTCAAGTCACAAAGACTCACCGCGAATGCGTGTGAAAACAATTGAAAACATAACGAATTTGGTATTAGTTGATGCAGACATCAATGGAATTAAGTCAGCAGAACACTTCCAGTATATAATTATCAAAATAATGCGTCACCTTGGTGTTTTATGACCCCCCTTCCAATATGTTTTTATCTGGCACGTGCTACGTATTTGAACATTTAATCTACGTGTGTGGTCTTGCAATTGAAGATCAGTCAAAAACATAGTCCACCACATTTAACATGCCAAATTATGATCTGTTAGGTCAAAGTGTTTGTACTATGGTACACTTTCACAACCTCTGATTGTTTTAAAAACATCCTTTGTACTTGACACATTTATCAGACACTCTGTCTGAGTCGCGATGACCTTGATTGCTGGACATAAATTCCTGAACGTGCACCGTCAATCACTGGCACTGATCCAAGTTTCATCTTTGCACATTTACATGTATTTAATCTTGAATGTAAAGTATTGATTTTTACAGCCCAAAGCATAATTTAGTGGAGTTCGCAATAACAATTCTTGCTTTAGGATTATTTTTATTGTATGTCTTATAGTAAACAGAAATGGAAAATTTAAGAAAAAGGATGATGAAAAAACACGGACTTTTCAGTTTGTACACATTATATTGCCCTAAATATTTGCCTAGCATCACATATGTTTGCATAGCAAGTAAACTAAATTAAACACAATCAATTTGGCATAATTCAGAAATCATAAAACCATTATTTAGCATTACAATGAAGTGATAAAATGACAAGGTGTCAATAGAAAAAAATCAGAAAAGGCAAAAATAAGCTTTCAGATTTTTTTGCTATTTTGTTCCCCTGTATTTCTTTTAATATTTATCCCACAGTTACAAAAATGCCACCATAAAAAGGTTATTAAATTATGAAAAACTTTTATATTTACTATAATTTGATGGGATTAATATTTATTATAATAAACCAGTGATGAAGTAGACATGTGTCAAAACAGTAGCATTTCCCAATAACCTGTATGAAGACAGTGTACCAAGTTTATCTGATCCACTATCAGTATGCAGTATGTATATTGACTAGGGGGCTATGAAGTAAAGGGTTAAACAGGCAATATGATCCTTGAACTTTAATATTTGATTAAATAAACAGTACTAGGTCCTCGTTTCGGACAGAATTATTGATACAGTTTTAAATTTTGTATCGACTCAGAGATATCCCTGCATCACAAAAATCATCTCAGTTCAGGCCTTCAGGCCTTTGATATTGATGCATGAATGTTTCTAGATTCTGATAGCTTGTATGTGTTCAAGGTCAGCTATTGTGATCCTGTGGTGTCCGTCGTCAGTGCGTCCGTCCTTCTGTCCGTCCGTCAGTGCATCAACAATAGCTTTAAACAATACTATATAATCTTCTTCTTAGATAGTAGGCCAGTTTAAACGGAACTTAACAGTCATGAAACCCTACAGAAGTTGTACAAACAATACAATTTCATTCAAAAATAGGACAAAAAATATTCTTGTCTGAAAGCACAGGGCATAGAGCTTAGATATTTGGTGGGTAGCATTGTCTAATGGACATTCAAAGTATGGCCCTTGGGTCAAAATTGCCCCTTCCAAGGGATAACTTCATTTCACAGATTTATACTGGAAAAATTAAAAACAATTCTAGTCATAAACTACAATGCATAAAACTTAGAAGTTTGGTATGTAGCATCGTCTAGTGGACTTCTACAAAGTTTGTTCAAACTATTGCTCTGCGGTCAAAACTCTATATTTTATACACTGTCAGGCTTATATAGGAAAATAAACAAGAGGGCCAAGATGGCCCTTTATCGCTCATCTGAGAACAAAGTCAAAATAGATAATGAACATATAATATAGTTTCCAACTCGTATAACCCATTTCTATGTAGATTTTGAGATCAAAACCAACAATGAAGGTATAATAATGTTAAACAAGCTAAAACGTAGCAAATTTTCTAATCCAAGGGCCCATAACTCTTGAAGTTCTGGTCCGATTCCACCCATAACAAAACTTGTCCAATACCGTAAGGTCATACAAATTTATTGTAAATATGATTAGGATCGGTAAATAAATGAAGGCGCTAGAGTGTAAACAAGCTAAAATATAGCAACTTTTCTAAGTCAAGGGCCCATAACTCATGCAGTTTTGGTCTGATTCCGCCCATAGTCGAACTTGTCCAAGATCCTTAAGCTATATTAATTTACTGAAAATATGATTAGGATCGGTGAATAAATGAATGCGCTAGAGTGTAAACAAACTCAAATATAGTCCAGGGCCCATAACTCTAGAAGTTTTTGTCAGATTTCGCCCATAATCGAACTTAGCCGAGAAATTGTTGGTATACATTGTGGGCAAGTTTAAACACGATTCGGCAAAAGCTGCGGATGCTAGAGTGTAAACAAACTAATTGTGGACGGACGCCGGACATTAAACGATCCCAAAAGCTAGATTCCAGGTGAGCTAAAAAAGGAAACGATAGGTTGATAGTCTAAAACTTATGTACATATTTAACCGAGTTTTACAAGTTACCCCCCCCCCCCCCCCCCCGATCACTAGGTTAGACTAGACTTATAGGTCGTCCGTTATATTTTTACGCGTAATATAAAGAAGTTTTACAGTATACATGTATTGGTAATTTCCCTGGTCGTTGGTGACAACGTTAACACATGTGTGGCTGGTATATTCCAAACGGTAATTAAGCTATTACACAGAACAGTACAATAATATCGAGCAGGAGTAAACTGGATATCAGTCTCACGTGACCTTTCAGCTTCAGGACTGTTTGTATTTTAAATCTTTGCTTTCCGGATCAATAAATAACATACTTAAATCGATGTAACTTATATGGAAATTACAGGTCGATATTCTTTAAACAATCTTTACTATTTTGAAACACAATATGTTTTGTATAGCTCACATGATTTTCGACGCGTACATTGTACATTATTATATTTTTTACATGTATAGATCTAAAAGTTCAATGGTTTTATCGGCATAAATTGCCTTTGAAAATTACACGCGTTAGTTATCATTTATATTTTTTATGGGATATATCACAAGCGACGCGAAGCGGAGCGCAGTAATATGTCCCATAAAATACAAAATACTGATTTACAGTTTGTCCTAATTTCAAAAACCATCAACCATCACTATAGATGTAATTTGACACCGCCCAGAAAGTACTTCGGTCATATGCTATTTAGAGGGAGACTAAAAAGAAAGCGGGGACATTGAGTGTGGTTTAGATGCGTTAACAAGAGCCAACATTTACGAGTAACAATGGATTTTTCTTAACTCAGGTACTGTGTGAGTTATTATATTAAGAATCAATATCCAGCAATGAATGATTTCAATGTTTCTCACTGATTAAGCATTCTTTCAGCCTGCAGTTCGAGATTCGTTTTTTTTTCTGAATAATTCGTGTTTTTTTTCTGAATAGCGAACTGCGTTCTAGCCTGCAGTTCGCTATTCGTTTTTTTTTCTGAAAAGCGAACTGCGTTCTAGCCTGCAGTTCGGGATTCGTTTTTTTTTCTGAAAAGCGAACTGCGTTTTAGCCTGCAGTTCGGGGTTCGGTTTTTTCTGAATAGCGAACTGCGTTCTAGCCTGCAGTTCGCGATTCGTTTTTTTTCTGAATAGCCAACTGCGTTCTAGCCTGCAGTTCGGGATTCGTTTTTTTCTTCTGAATAGCGAAATGCCTTCTAACTTTTAATCTAGGCTGCAGTTCGCTATTCATTTTTTTCTACTGTGAACTGTGTTCTAGCCATCAATCAAGCCTGCAGTTCGAGAAAACGACGATGGGAACCCAAGGACGCAGAACGACCACGTTTACTTTAGACTTGTTAAAAAGTTCATTCCAATGAAGTACTGGGTTAGACCTAACATGGTAAAAATCTAGCCTCTTACATTTATAATACGTTTGAAATTATAAATAACATCACGAACAAAAATAGATATCGTATAAAATTATTTACATTGTCTATATTTATGCGAATATATATATGTATCATGTATTACTGTTTCAGTTGCTATCTCACAATAGATATTTGTAAGTCTCACTTTTTAAGAAATATTGTACTCTATACACATGTATGATTTAACTAATGAATGTATAGTCAAAACTGTAAGTTCAATAATTGAGTCGTATGGTATTACAATATAATGTTCTATAATTAAAGAAGAATAATTATGATCAGTGTACGTTATATTCTGATCTTCTCCATAATATTGTCAAATGTAATAATTTATTTGATATAATATCATGCATTACTTACATTATGCATATCATTGTATTGTGTCACACTGTTTGCATTGTGCTATGTATGTACTTGTGGGCTTAAAATCCTTTTGGAATTAAATAAAAAAATATCTATCTAATATCTATATATCTTGTTCAAAGTAAGCAAACGCAGGTTCGGTATCCAGACTCGGGGTCGCCTAGTGATCTCACTGAGGTCGCAATGATCGCCGTAATAACACGGTAGGAACTCTAAGGACGCCCTAGCTGGACGCAGTAAACGCGGAGAAATGGATAGGGGACCTCGCGACGACCTTACCGCGTCCTTACCACGTCTATAGGGTTCTAACCACGACATTGCCATTTCCTGCGATGTAAGGTTGTACTTTTCGAGAGTCGAGCTCTTGTGTGCTACATTACGGCATACTCAATAGAGACCCCAAGGACGCGGATAAGTCGTGTTAGACACGCCAAGTACGCAGTGAGGTTGCCGTGCGGACGCCGTGCAATTGGAATAGTTAAGAATAAAAGATAAAAACCTCACGAGATCGGAATAATTTTGTGAGTTTATATGAGTGCAAACCGTTTAATGAGTCTACATATTTACCATACATCAGTTTTCATCATAATTACATATTCTGACATCTGAGAGCTTGAACTTGTACAATGTACCAATAATATGTTGAAAAAGAACGATTAGATATCTACCGTAGTGGTATTTGTACCAATAAATAAACCATTATTTCATGCCGAAAAAAAAATATTTACAGAAAATAACAACAAAAGTAAATATGCGAAAAAAAGGGTAATAAAGGTAAAGTCACCATGTCGCGAATATCGATGTCAAGCATTAGCGATGCGATTTGTAAATACAAACACGCTAAACATCGTCTAAGATTATCTCATTAATTCTGACGACGCAAATCCAATCGACGTAGACATTCCTGCGTGTATGTATACATATATTTCATCTGAAATGATGTGATGATCATAGACCGTCTTTAATATATAAATATATATAGATAATATTATACATTTACTATGCAGTACAGCCGTATTATATTAATAAACCCGCAAATAAAGTCCAACCGTTCACAACAGCCATGGTATTCAATCAGAAACCCCATAGTAATTCAAGCTGTGCAGAACGGCCATAGTATATCATTTAAAACACTAATAAAGTTCAATTGGGTATAACAGTGATAGTACATTAGTTGACCCCCAAATAAAGTCCAACTGTGCAGAACAGCCATAGTATATCATTAAAAATCCTTATAATGTTCTACTGTGTATAACAGTCATAGTATGTCATTTAAAACCTTTAGAAAGTCCAACTGTGCAGAACAGCCATATTACATTAGTTAACCCCCAAATAAAGTCCAACTGTGCAGAACAGCCATAGTATATCATTAAAAATCCTTATAATGTTCTACTGTGTATAACAGTCATAGTATGTCATTTAAAACCTTTAGAAAGTCCAACTGGGCAGAACAGCCATAGTACGTTAGTTAACCCCCAAATAAAGTCCAACTGTGCAGAACAGACATAGTATATCATTAAAAATCCTTATAATATTCCACTGTGTATAACAGTCATAGAATGTCATTTAAAACCTTTAGAAAGTCCAACTGTGTATAACAGCCATAGTATATCATTAACAATCCTTATAATGTTCCACTGTGTATAACAGTCATAGTATGTCATTTAAAACCTTTAGAAAGTCCAACTGTGCAGAACAGCCATAGTACATTAGTTAACCCCCAAATAAAGTCCAACTGTGCAGAACAGCCATAGTATATCATTAAAAATCCTTATAATGTTCTACTGTGTATAACAGTCATAGTATGTCATTTAAAACCTTTAGAAAGTCCAACTGTGCAGAACAGCCATAGTACATTAGTTAACCCCCAAATAAAGTCCAACTGTGCAGAACAGCCATAGTATATCATTAAAACCCTAATAAAGTTCAAATTATGTATTACAGCCATGGTATATCATTTAAAAAATTCTTGTAAAGTTCAACTGTGTATAACAGCCATAGTATATCATTAAAAAATCCTCATAATGTTCAACTGTTCAGAACAGCCATTGTATATCAAAACACTTGCATAAATAATAGATACGTCTCTAACAAACCTATATATTAAACTGAACTATCTGCCGGTTCATACTCAAAACGGGTCGCTTTCATTGCAAATAAGTTGTGTTTAAATGAAACATGTGCCTTAGTACAGACATAAAGATGTATAAAATTTGACTAATGTTGTCACAAATTTAATATGCTGTTGGACACTTTTTTCGTTTTTAGGTTTTTTATTACAAAACTGATCATAGATATTGACCGTGGTCAGAAAGAAGTTTGTCAGACAAGATGACTTGGCTTATCAGTTCTGCGATCTGATTAGCTAATTTGCCATGCCAATCAAAATCTGTCGTAAGGTCAATTACATGCCTGAAACGAATTGTCCAATCAGAGCGCCGAATAATTTAGACCACACCTGTTTCTCCAGTGTGCTGCAACAGATCAGTATTACTACGCAATTCGTTGAACTCATTAGAATGTTGGACACTAAGACAAACGCGTACAACTGTACATAGTTAAAGGATGAACCTTTTCATTTTGATGACACATATTAAGAGGAAAAGACGGCGAGGTATGTACATCGATTTATTTAAGCTAAATTATCACGGAGTTACGGTTCTTTAACTACTAAATCCTTTCCCGAAGATAATTTCTTACCAAATGGAATTGATATAAACGAATCACATGTTCCGTCATTCTTATTTGAGTTTCAAAACGTCTATATTCGTGACAAAGCTGATTCACGGATTGACAAAAAACACCATTGCTGTATTCTGTATATTTGGAAATATGAATAAGGAAACTAATGTAAATTGTCTATTATTACAATGCATTTGTCCAAGCAGTTAGATTGATGCCGATCTTTTTACATTCGCCTTATTCCAGAATCCCATAATCCTTTGCGACATGGTGACTTCCGGTTTCGTTTCCATGTAGAAAAACAAGAGAACGGTTATTTACAATTTGAGCCTAAAACACTAATTGATTGGAACATTCGACAAGTAATGAATGTAAGTATTTAATAATACCTATCAATTTCGTTAAGTTAACACACAATTTACAGTTTAAAAAGAGTTAAAAACGTCAAAACCTCATTTAACAAATTTGATGTCAAGCGTTAACGGTGGGTGGGGTAATGTAAACAAATGTTTGTAAATTTTTGTTTATCCTTAAAAAACTGTTATTTTTACTGTATTTTGATGTCTGGTTGCACGCTTTCATTATATTCAGTCATAAAATCGAGTGGCATAATCATAATATGCATATAACATACATGTAGTGACATTAAAAAATACGACATTATGCCAGATATGTCTCTGATTATGCCAACTGACTTAGATTGTATGAATCAGAATCTTGTTCTTTTTTAATTTACTTTCACAAACCACATCGTAACTGTTACAGTCATAGACTATTATAAATAATCATTGTATCACAGTATGTTACATGTATCAAACAAATACAGATCCATTTGAAATATAGATCAAACTTCGCGAAAGGCGCCATACCGAAGGACTTGTCCGCTAGATTGTGTGTTAGCCTGTTAAAGAATCTTCTCTCACCAAATCAGTTGTCCGGCTTCTTATTTGTCTGATGTATATACATTTATACTTGTTAACCACATGACAGAGTTCCTTTCGTCCCGACAGAATTTTCAAGCTTAAATTTATCAGTCTGAATGTCTGGCAGATTTTTTGCCTTTTGAAAACTCTTGGAGATACATGATAGTTCAGGTAGTGTTTGATGTACAGGTGCTTCTGGTATGAACCGCTGCTCGCTGCCTGTTGTTTCCATGTTATTTGTGCATATATACCTGATTACTAAATGCAAACAAAACATACAATGTATGTTATCTCTCTGTAGTTAAACTAGTTTCGCAAGATAATGGGCTCAGATATAGCAAGTAAATCTATTTGACATTAGATCAACTGACTGAACTGAGATCAGTGAGCTGAGAACTGAAATTTATATTGAAAAATAAGCTTGCTGTATGATTGATATTCCTATTTCAGAGTCTTTGAAGTGTGTATTTATCACAGACGCTTGTTTAGAAAAAATTACCCCACCCACCACGTTCGCTCTTATGACTACCAGTGTATACATACATAGAAGATAACAAGCTCTAAACGAAAGCAGAACATATTTTTGGGGTTTTTCAAACAAATATTGCACTTGCGTCATAATTTCTGGCTTCTATGCACAATTACATCTTTTTTAATTCTATCGACGCCGCTCTCACACTCAAACTTGCAAATACAAGTGTAAATTCCGACGATTTCCAATTATTTTGTATCGGGGGCTGCTGCGATCGAGAAAATGCTATTTTTAGACATTTTAAAGCGTTTCCGCCTTACCTACGGTCACGTATATGGTCAATATCCACACAGAGTTGTCGTTCCTGTGCAATATACACATACATCAGTTTGGTACCCAAATCGAATTTTAGTTTCGGACAGTCTTTTGTGCAATATGTGGAATTCAAAGCATTGTGCGTCTTGGTAAGTATTTTATAAAATTCTTTAGTTACTTATTAAATTTAAATACCTATAGATATTAATTACGAGTTATATTAGTAATAAAAAATAAAATTATCTAAAGAAAAAAAATACACATTAATCGAGAAGTTGTGTTTTACCATAAATTAATTTTACTTAGTTAGGGGGATATGTTAATAATTAAGGTTTCACTATAAAGTCTGTCATCGCTGGTGTGACAATCATCTTTTATTGACATTAATTGCAATTAATTTTATTTTTGCAGTTATTTCCTTTCATATTATGTTCTTTTTGTTTCTCTATTATTGCTTAACGATTTGGACTACCGGTTTAAATAGATTATCTTAACAGTATATGCATCAAAATATATTTTTTACACTTCAATTAACTTGTTATTTAAAAGAGTCTATGAACATTTGTTAAAGTGTCTGGACAAATTTACCGTTACATAGTATTAGTGTGTGTGACAGTGAGTCATTTGTGGAATTTATGAATTAGTGTTGTATTATTCAATGTAACATTGTCTGATTCGTGTTTAGAGTGGAGAAACTGGGCGTCCCAGGCAGTACAGATCGAGTATCTTGTGGTGTCTGTGATATGTGGCAATACAGATCACGCAACACCGGTGATTAAGTGTTTTTTTATTTATTTCGGTTTATATATTATTATATATAATGTCTATATTTACTACTTATTCTTGATACTAAATATAATGGCTCACTTTATAGCCATATATAAAATATGTATACATTGTACTTATGATTTGAAACTCGTACAAATAGATATGCACACAATATTTCTTCATATATATATATAGAAAAATTGCGTTTTACACAAATTTTCATTTCGTTTCATCATTACTATTGTTTACCAAATACCAATTTTGAATTGTTTTTTAGACATCATCACCGGAGGGAGATCACGGTATGGTCATTGAGTGTGAGTTGGCCAAAAATAATTTGGCAATCGTACTAAATTTATGGCAATAAACATTAAAAATATTCACCCTACAAGTGACGGCAAAATATCAATAATTATATAACACATAATTCATAATTCTGTATTTTCCTTACGCCATTCTTCTATTGCAAGGAGCAATCGATCGATTTTTATGTTTATTTTCATTGTAGCGTTTGTATGCTTTTCCATTTGATTAAATATTTGATCAAGTACTGCCTTAAAGTACTTGTAATGTTGTTGGTAAGTGTGACATGATAAGTGCCTTTTCGTTAATGTAAATAATAATTATCTCGAGTGTAATATATGCTTTATGTTTATATGCATACTATCTGCAGCAACGTAAATACTTCATCAATTCATTAAAGTCCTCTTTATCATACTTTTTCAGAATTGTCATATTGTTCTTCATCCTCAATGAATAATGTTTATCTTTATAGATCTATGTAATCTGCCTTTTTTCTCTTCATGTTTTTGTCATTGTTATGTTTGTAACAAGATAATTTGTGTATAAATTACTTAATAAAATCGTGTTTTGTTCTGTTCTGTTCTGCTCTTGTTCCCAAATCATTGGGCAAAGACAAAGACATTTTTTTAGAAAAACACCCCGCCCACCACGGTCGCACTTACCACTATAATACTATATATGCATTGATATGTTTTTTTGGACATGTTACTACATTATTTAATCTGCACTATACGTTGTGTCGTGTGCAACTCCCATCGTTCTGCAAGGTCAATGTCACACGTATGCTTAAAAGTAATAATTTTGGTATTTTTGGTGTCTTCGCTCTGTAAATTTGCCATTCATTGAACGATTCTTACATAAGTCAATACATTTGTTCAAAAGGTCATCATTTAGTTATTTTTGGCGTGTCCGTTTTGTAACTTTGCTATTCTTATAAATATTTGATATTATTACATAACATGCATTATATGCTGTGTTGCGCGCAACTCTCATTGCTCTAACTCCGACGTCAATGTCATAAGTAGGGTTAAAAGATAATATTTTTTGTGTTTTGGGCGTGTCCGCTCTGCAACTTCGTAATTCATTCAAATATTTTTACATAAATGAATACATGTGTTAACTGTCATTATACAAAATGTCGCGCTTAACTCCAAAGGTGAAGGTCACACTTTGAGGTTACAGGCAAAGCATGGATATTTTATCTGTGTGTGTGTGTGGGGGGGGGGGGGTATTCGTCAATCCTGTGACAAAACAATAATAACTTTTATTTTTTCTTCAATTTAATTACACATGTATATACAATGAAATTGAATGATATGAATGATATATTTTTTTGTAATATAATTTTATTTCCTCCACACAGGTTACAAGAAATATACGAATTCACATCTTCAATTAAGCAGTACTCTTCTGCTATAAAAAAAGAAGAAATGTTTTATGTAGGCATGTCCGAAAAAGATGTCTGCCTTCTCAAAAACAGTAAAAATGTCACTGATATAATACCATCCCCCTATTTTGTCAGTTCTCAATGTAATGATGAAGTGCATGTTTCAATGTTACTAAACATAGTGAAATATTACAAAGAAAAGGAGAAAAATACTTACAAATGTGTATATTAAAGTCCAAAACACCTTGTAAAAATTACAAATAATAAAATACTTACAAATGTGAAATATTTAAATGTCCAACACCCCCGAAATTCAGCCGACACACCGTTTCAACACAACACCAATATGTCCAGGTAATCGGCCCCTTACACTGCGTTATCGTAGTTACGAAATGCAGGGAACAAGACAAACCGCGGTACGCGCTAATAGTCTAGTTGTCGCCTGCTTACGTTTTTGTGACAAATGTTCGATCGCAACAGCCCCACAGTGCAAAACGTGAAAAAGTTGGAATTCTACGATATTCAGTTTAGTAGACCGTGGAAAGCGTGTCAGTTAATAAAGAAAAGCCGTTTTAAATAAGCAAAACAGGATTCCAATGTAAGTTTACCTTTCGTTTGTAAATAAAACCCAAACATGTGTTCTGCTTTCGTTTAGAGCTTGTTATCTTCTATGTATGTATACACTGGTAGTCATAAGAGCGAACGTGGTGGGTGGGGTAATTTTTTCTAAACAAGCGTCTGTGGTATTTATTGGTAGTTTGGTGAACAGCAATCGAAGCATGTCGCATTCATATAGCGTTCAGTATTGGAAAGTTTACATTAAACTTTGTAAGTATTAAAAGTATTTATGTAATTGACATTTATATAATTATGGACTGTCAATTTGAGGAATTAAATTTTCAATATTTTTAGGTCTATACTGGGGATCAAGCCCATGCCACACATATTGAATTTTCATAAATCAAAAGAAGCTATTATATAATTAAACAGGCAGAGCTTCTCACATTGTATATTTTAAACAGAGTGCTTTTGGTAGAAAGCAAGTTAGTTACTTTGTAGTCATTGTTCTTACTTCCATTTTATAAGGTATGCTTATTTTCTTTCAGAAAGAGAACATCTACTCATTTTGAAAGATTATAACAGTGTTGCTTGCCTTAAAGCAGACCAACTGAAGAAAGCATGTAGAGACAATGATGCAGACATTAAACTGCCAATGAAGTGTTGTTATCAGAACATTAACCCTCAGTGACAGATATTTCTGTCTGAACTGAGTTCGTAAATCTGTTTGTACATACTATCATTGTACACAAGAAGATTCCTTCATGTTTATACTGTAGATTCGAAACAATGTCTCAATTAACTTGTAGGTTGAATTTATATTTAATAAATATGTTACTTTTACATCAAGTTTGTTACTGAATGTTCCTCATTTAACTCTTCACCTTCCGGTGGCAAATACTGATGTCTTTGCAACCCGTGTAGATCATAATTTCCACTGTTCCTTATTATGGCAGTGTGTTTTTCTGATCGCTCTATGAAACTAAATGGTATTGCCCGACATACATGTTAGACTGTTAGTAATAAGCAGTCTGCAAAATTAGCTGTTGTCCGAGACAACCAATTTTACATTTGGATAACCGAAATTTTGGTTCGGACAACCAACTTTTCATTAATAAATCATAGCAAAAGCAGCTAAAAGTTCTGTTTCAGACAACCTCATTTCAAACCTTAATTTCACAGACTGAATTAGGAACCGGTTTCTGCTCTTCAAGTCACTGTGACCTATGACCCTAAAAACAATAGTGATCATTTACATAACACCAGACAACCAGTGAAATTTGAAGACTCAGGGTCATAAAGAACACAATAAATTGGTAGAAAACATAGTGTGGCAGATTGCACATTACGGAATGTCTCCCCCATAAGTAGGGGATGAAATTATAATTCAATAGTAAGATTATTAAATAGAGTTAAATCAATAAATATACACTTTATTTTTATTGTCATTTCAACTGCAGTCATATTGATATACATATATATATTAAACTAATAACATTACATAGGTATAAAAAATTATATATTTAATTATAATTATATATCAACTCGTATATATGGCCTGGTGCACAAATTATGGTTCATTTGAGTTAGCATTAGGACCAAAAAATAAAGTACTGAATTTTCTGTATTTTTCCACTTTTTAAGTAAGTCTAGACCATCTAGAAACACAACCCAGTAATGAAAAGATAACTTTCACTCTGGTTTTTATTATTTCTTGGATGTTCATAGACACAGATTGGGGACAGACATTACTGACAGGAGCATTACACCTTTTTAAATGTATAACCAGAAAACAAAGAAAGTTTCAACTGTCCTTATTTCATACCATTTGCTATTTCTATATACATCGTCTTTTTCATGAGGAAAATCATTTATTCAGAAATATGAAGCAGTTGAAAATAACACATCATTAGGAAAAAACTAGCATTCGTTCCTGTGTTAAATCTAAAGATATAATTATTGCCATATTAGCATTAAAAAGCTGTAATTCACTGAAGTAACAGATATACAGGCATAAAACTTACAAAAACAGTTCTTTTCATTCTTAATTTATATTCAAAGCATTTTTTTAAATTTTAATGAAAGGGTCAGATATTACATTTAGGGGATGGACATTACACAGTTGATAGGCAGGTCCTGTATTGAGTTTAAGTCATTGACTGCCCCTTTTGTACTTACATCATGCTTAGTTTACAGTTCTTACATTATTTCAGTAGCTAACAAGAACACATCTTCATCTTTATTAACATTTAGAAGAATAAAGATATAATAAACTATTTTTTGTTATTTTTATTACACTGATTTGACACCTGTTCGACTCATCACTTAATTATAGCACTAATTAATGAACTTATTAATTTATTTTGCTGTTTAAATTATCTTTCTTTTCACTCATCACTTAATTATAGCATTAATTAATTAACCTAAAAAAATGTTCTAAGTAAGATATTTTGCAGTTTAGATTTTCATTCTTTTGCTATTAAGCTTATAATTGAGGACACAAATTAATAATTTCTTGTTTTATATGTAAATTTCATGTTGCATTTGGCAATTCATTTTTACAAACACATTGTTTTATCATAATGAACAATTGATTTATCATTATTTGATCTTATCTGATGGTATATATTAGTCTTGAAAAGTGTCATACTTGTCAGCTGCAATAAACAATGTATGACCATAAAACTTTCGGTGACACATGTTTTTGATGATATCTAAGGACCCCATACTGTTCTGGGACTTACTCCCTAAGACCTTTGATAATTGCACTGATTAACATCTAATGTGGCCACTGGATTTAACTTTAAAGGCCTGCCAAACTCTGGGATGAAATTTTGTTGTTGTTTTTTTATCAAAAAATTATAATATAGATTTGACTAGATCTTCAGTAAGTTACCCAGAAAATATGATGGTGTAATTTTTTCACAGTATTTTAAATTTATGCATTTTTTAAGTATAAACCACATTTTTTTAAACATTAGATTTTATGGAATATTGAAGTAAATAACTTGAACTTTGTCACAGAAGTTAGTTATACCTCTATCGACGCTTAAAAAATTCCTTACTATAGGGAATATGGGTTGTTGTAATTTTAAGACCATAACAGCTACCCACATTTCAGATTTTCAAAATATCTCCACTATTTGTGGGTGTATCTTAATACAGTTTTTTTCTTCTTCAGTATTTTGGGAATTTGACCCATACCCTTGGGATTGGTAGTTTTTGCAGTGTTTAAACAAAATTGGGATAAAATGTGTAGCAACAATGTTAACTTATTTAGTACCAATAGTTATGTTAATGAACTTATAAAATTGATAAAAAAAAAATTCTGAGGGGGATTGGGAAATTTTTGTCTTTGAATTGGGAAAAAAACATACTATTTTCCAATGGGAATATGACCGAATTTCGGCTATAAAATCGCTCCAATAAATCCCTGTTAAATATATAGGGTATCAGATCAACCCGCTTTAATTTTTCTTATTGAATTAGAAGTCTCATAATACTTTACTTTCCAACTCCAACAACTGCATTGGTTTTAAAAAAGTGAAAGAACTAGATGCTAATTCATTACAGGCAAAAATGGCTCATTTTAATTGGCAAACACAGAAGTGTCATATTTTTTTCATATGTGAAGATATCATCCTGATTTTTTTTGCACATCTGCTGGAGTATACATACTGAAAGAAAACGTCAACCTTTAAAAGCTAATATTACACAACTTATAAAAACTGAGCCATTACAGTCAAATTTAAGGAAATGCACCATAATTTGTGCACCAGGCCATATATAATAACTATGTGATGTTAATTATTTCTAATATCAATTCACTTGACTTGGAACAATCTTTAACAAACACATATAAATGATACAAATTTACGATGCAACCTTACACACAAATAATTGACTCTGAGCACAGAATGTTCATCCAAGTACTGAAAAAACAACACTTGAATCAAAAGTTTGTACTACGTCTACAATGAAATTGCCTGGAATACACTGTTGGCGATTAATTTAAAGTGCTGGTTGCTTTTCCTTCCTCTCCAGTATTTCACACCTGTTGGTTTTGTTCTCGATTTCATGATTGCACATAGAGACAAAACAGCACAATTTGGTAGGTTGCCTTAAAACTAAAACACAAACTATCCTTAATGTTTTTCCAGTCTCAACTGCTTTGACCTTAATAGCCTCTCCAAGTCACTCAACCTAGAATCATCTGCAGTTATAATCTGGATTGAAAGTGTCTAGTTTAACATAATCATCAACCATGATTTTGGGCAATGTAGTGATCGCTGTACTTTTAATTTGAACTGGTCACTCAGATGAGTCATATTGGACTGTGGTGAAGTCTGTACACCTGGAAAAAATAAACAGAAAGAAGCGTTACAAATAATATGAATTACCAAACACAATATTTTGAAGGCCAAATTAACTGTTTTCTTTTCGCACTTATTTGACCTAATACTGGTTGTAGAATTAAAATATTATGTACTAAATTACTTTGAAAAATACCCTGTAATAGATTAATAGCACTATATTTTGATTTCATGAAACGTCAAATAATGATAGCATATCAGCAACCATCAAACAACACTATCACAAAATCATTTCTTTGATCAATGCTAGATACAATAGAGTAAAATTCACAGTCAAAATGATAATTTACACTGCGTTTATTGGAATGCAAGTATAGTCATTGGCAAAACACAAATTTAAAGTTGACACTGTAACTTCAATCACTATTTCACTTTTAGTGGCACAATTTCGTACCTTGCATATATAATTAAAATAGAAGCAAGAAAGTCAGAAACTGATGAATAAAATATGTTATCATTCATTTGGAACATTTTTTACTAACATTTAAAAATTAAACTGAGTGCTATGCAAATTTATACCTTCAACAAATGTGCTGAGCAAACCCGGGAAGGAATTTCTGGCTCAAAAGGAATGGTTTTCCCATTAGCATATATCTGTATAGATGACGTCCCGTCTTATTTGGTCCAGCCAGCTTTTATTTTGCTTCTCATCCTTCGGTAAAACAATAACATGGCAACTTCCACACATCTCGGTGCAGAGCCCTTGTGCATTGTATCGCCTAGCAATTATTGGTGAACAGGTAGTAGAACGAACTGGAATTAATGTCCATCCTCTGAAAATAATATAGTTTAATATTTAACATTTCACTTATTTTTTACAAAAATTAACACTATTGTCAAAGAGACAAAAAAATAACAGTTTGTGAAATGAGCACAAACCAGAAGTCAAAACCCACAAAATTCAGATGGGGCCTTATAGTTATATATGTACATATCCTAGCTTAAACTTTACAATTAATGCCATCTGACTTCTATATAATATTGTGCCTGCTGTTATGATTTTTTAATAATAAATCATCCAGCTATGTAGTTTTACATCATTTAACATTGTTAGAAGACACAGCCTCTCATTTTAGTCAGTAAAATTAATAATAGACAGGGAAAAATTAAATACCGTTGATTTACCCCACCCACTTGAATGTAGAATTTGGAGACCGTAATATATTGTTAAAACAATTGACAGCGAAATATTTAAACTGTAATTAATACCTTCAAGCCACTACTTACCTACGATGTAGTTGGTTCGTTATGTCATTAAGAATTATCGTTATCAGTGATCGTTTTGTAAACTTGTAAAGCCAATGTTGTGAAACACGGAAGTAAAGGATTATGGGCTACTGGAAAGTCGAGAATGGCCGTATGACGTAAAATATATCAGTCCTATGCAGTAATATGTTGCGTCTTAATGTATTTTTTTTATTTATTGTCTATCAGGTAAATTTGGTTCGGCGCAAGTTAGGAAAAAGAAACAACTAATGAAGATGAAACCTATGTTCAACATTCAACAGAACAGAGCTCAATTTAGATGAACAACGGGATGTGCTGAAGTGATATCGCTTGGACATGAAGTTAGGTGAGTCATTAAATATAAGCAACTACTAACATGACGAAATTTTACGAGAAATGAACATTATTATTACTTATTATGTACTGATGTGTTCAGCACATTTTACGAATGTTTGCTATTATTTATTTCATTGTTTACATTTTTATAATGATAGAAATTCTGTTCTTTCTCAGTCTAAAATCCAAATATAATGAATACAGAAATTGGGTAAATTTTCTTGTCTAAAATATTGCTAGTTGTTAAAAATCCACCTGACTAAACCGCGTCACATTGTATTTTTCTTTACCACCACCGTGAATGTGATTTTCTTTCACTCATACAGCCTAGCTCATATAACCCAATATTAAGTGGCATTATATACATTATACATGTCTGTTATTGATAAATTTTAAAGTACAGAATCTGTTCTGTATTTTATAATGTATTGTTTATTGTATGTTTAGTGGAGAGACGATAAAAAAGATATACAAAATGTATATACATAAAGTTGTTGTTGTTGTTGTTATATAGTGAAGGACGTTTAAAGATTATTTATACGACAATTAATATAAGTGACCCCCCCAAAAATCCACATGTGGTCTAATCTCTTAATTGTTTTATTTAATACCAGTCTGATCACGGTCTGTAGACTTGACACCTAGTCAAAAAGTGGGGTAATAAATTTTATTGATTTACAGTGATAATAAGTTTATGACTAAATTGCTTTTGTTTTTATAAGCATAGAGTAACAGATATGTAAACAGGTGCTAGTCTATCAATGACCCTGTCTGTTTTATTACCCCCTACTGTGGAATTAGGGGACTTTCTGGTCCATAAGTCACATGCCTCGCATTCCTGGTTCAATGTCTTTAAAGACATTGAAAAGCTACTATATAAGTGACCCCCCCCCCCCCAATCCAAATGTGGTCTAATCTCTTAATTGTTTTATTACCCCTGATCAGATTAATCCTGTCTTTTCACGGTCTGTCATATAAGAGGGTCATAATTTTTTAGTGATAATTAGTTTATGGATAACTTCCTGTTGGTTTTATAAGCATGTTATGTAATAAATGAATGTTATCCTTTATTATTACCAGATTATGTAAGAAGTCTATGAAAATGCAACAGTACGCGTCTTCTATTTCTAAATCAAATCATTCTATTTATACATGAAACTTTTTTTAAAAAGATTCTTTAAAATAACTTGCAAAGAAATTATGTTTATACCAGTACTGCTCGGAAAAATATAATTGGTTATAAATATTTAATTGTGCCTGTTGTGTTAGAATACGTATGTATTAATTTCACAAAATGGACTGTTTAATTTATTTATCAAAATCATCCAGACCAAACTATTTGCAAATGTGTTAACAGCGAAGAGCATTCATTTGAGCAGGTAGTTGCATTTAGAGTTAATACAACAACCTGATTTGAGTAATTAATTTCTTTAATCATATTAAATGAGCTGTCTTATTCTTAATATTTTGCATTTAATATTTTTGATATTTATAAACATACTTCTTGTTTAAAAAAAGATAATTTATATTATTAATTAAACATTGAATCCATATAGTAGCTATATATTAGCCATATAGTAACTGATTATGTAATTAGAAGCTAGTCTATCAATGACCCTGTCTGTTTTATTGGCCCCCCCCCCCCCCCCTACTGTGGAATATACAGGACTGCTGGGTCTTAATCACATGCCTTGCATTCCTGGTTCAGTGTCTTTAACAGTGTTATCCCGCAATAATTAGATACATCACATCAATGACTTATATACATACATGTATGTATGTAAGTCCTTGATCACATTCGGATCCCTTCTTGTGTAAGGGTATAATAGACCCTTGGGCCCATGTCTTCTGGGAAAACACCAGGGTTAAAAACTTTTTTAAATAAGTTACAAAGATGACCGGACAATATATCACAGGTGTCTATGAAATATTCATTCATGAGATTATCAGCCGACATGTAGATTTATTACGTTCGAGTTTCTTAATTGCTAGCTCAACTTCTGAAATACTAATAGGTTCGTTTAATTCAGAATACGTTTCATTGTTTACATTAAAATCACAAGAACAATTAAATTGCTCAACAAACTCTAAGTGTGATCATACATACTAGAAAAATACTGCTTAAAATTTAAACCCATCCCGGTCAACTTAGTATTAGAATCATTTCGTTTTCTTCCTAAAAAAACTGCTAGAAATCCCTTCCATTTATTGCGTAAGTAATTCGATAATTGAAAACGATGGTTACGCTTTTTTATCTTAATCATTAGTTCATATTTTTTTCGACTTCAAGTAAAGGCCGACGATTTCCTTCATATTTAAAAAAAAACAAATAAACATAGATAAAAACGCGTTGTTTTATGGATGTACATTGCTTTTACAGCTGTATGGGAGTGAAACAAGTTATAGATTTAATCAGATTAGGGGTGTGACAAATTTACGAAAGAGCACAATAAGACGGTGTCAAATTATTCATGCGTTACATAAGTGACAGTGAATTCATAACCAATAATTACCATTATTACAATTTCTATTAAACTTTGGTTGATGTGTGTTGAAAAAGAGTATAAAAATGACAAAACAAAAATGTTTTTACGATTGATCTTCTAATTATTATTCGAATCGATTTTCCTACCCCTTTCCATTTAGACTCCTGATTTATTGTGCACATAACTGTGAATATTTTTGTGAATAAACTCACTGTCACAAGATATTACGATGCCTCATTTTTTCAGAAGTTTATTCGCATGAGTTGTCAGTCAATTTGCAAAAACATACGTTATGTAACGTTCATGAAATGTGATCTTGCATATGTATACAATATGCATATTCATAGGAACTTTATGGAATTTACAACAAAACACCACGATTATAATTATTGAATTTTTTTACATTGCAATTTTTTTATGAAAATACATTACGCACAGCCGTAGGTTTCATTTAAAATATTAATACATGTAATCAATATCAGTAATACTGCCTAAGAAAGCGTATAAAAATATCTACAAAATTGTTTGAAAATGTTAACAATAATAATAATATTACACTAAAAAAAAATTCTGTATGAAGTTTAATCGTTTATCATAAATAAATAGTGTGTTTTTTTTTTAAATAAATAAATGATCACTTATAATTTACAGGAATAGCAAATAACAATATCATTATACCATACTCTAATACATTATCATTCATATTCATTTAGTCCTAATCATAAACCCTTTTGTATTCTAAAACATCAGCATAGTAAATAACAATATCATATTATAAACTCATTTATCATCATCGTCGTCATCATCATCAAAATCACATTCAATTGACGGTACGCCACTTTTGATTGACAGGTTCTGAAATTCAGGGGGCGCGGCTACATTCGCCAGTATTTTCTGACTGATCTGATCACAATCAGAAGACGCTTACTATATAAGCAAAGGAGTTTGATCATGGTCAGTTGAAGCTTGAAAACTTATGTTTCGACTAAATGTTGCCTTGGGCAAGTTGTGACGATGAATATACGGCATTATGTCATTGCAGAGCATAAATAAACATGTATTGGCATGGCAAGTTTTTCTGCTTCGAGTTGAAAGAATGATTATATTTATTGAAAGTAGACCTTTTTTGCATTTGAGTCGTCTAAGGGTTGGGGGGGGGGGGGGGGCACATCATACATGTACATACATACATACCGGATAATCTCGAGACTCAATATTACCCAGTGTCCGAAGCATATATAACTTACTTTCCGAAAAGGCATTTTACGAACACCTGCGTCGTACCAACAAAGGCAGAACTTGCATAACTCATTACATAAACTTGCAGTGACCATTGCTGTGACCAAACAGAGTCAACGGGAACCAGTTTGATATTCACCGAAGTCAGGCTTTGTTATTTTGCTGTATACTTGTTGCATAATTATACTCGGTCATTAACAAATGTCGGGGTCGAAAAGATGTCAAGACGGAGGAAGTGAGTTGGATAAATGGCGGGAAGAAGCAATTGGTACAATGTGTCTAAGAATCAAAGCACTGAGAGTACTGTCAGGAACAAAGTTTTAACGTGTTAGATAAAACCATCCAGTATGGCCTATAGTTAACCCGATGTTGTACGAGATTCAGACATGATAATGTTATTCTAAATAATTTTGCATAAAAATAACTATTTATCATTTTTAAAAGCACATAACCAGTAATTTACGTTCGTATTTAGCGACTCGAATTATTATTCGTAAGCCGCAGTAAAAACATTCGATCTCCACAGTTTACCCGTCATGAACTCATTCTATAAATAGCGATTGTATCATCAAGCTAACACTAGTTGATGTGACTATTACAGAGTTACGATTAGATGAAAATTCACCCTGTAATATTATGAAAATGTTAAAAAGGCACAAAACACACACATCGATGGTAAATATTTGCAAATGCATGCATACGTCCGTAGATATGTTTCTGAACCATCGAACGAAAACCGGAAGCAGAACTAGTTTAGTAAACATGATATGCAAAACAGCCTCTTAGGCGCGATATTTTATTGGACAGTGGATACGCGGTTTTAATTCTACGCATTTGAATATCTTAGGTATCTACCGACAAGCACTTATTTAGATACATGACTCTTTCCATGTAGTTACAGTAAAATGATTCGAAATATATTTAGATCCGACACCCTTAGTTGAGGAAAGATTACAGATACTTCAGTATATAATCACACCATTTAGTTGCGTACTATTATGTTGGTTCCTCATTACAATCTCTTCAGAACCTGTGCATTTTCAGGTCAGTAGGTCAAAGGTCACAGGGTTATTGTTATTTTTTAAATTCCTAAATTTCTTTTAGGATACTACTCCTATATTTCTCATGGGATTTTGTTGAAACTTTCACATATTTGTTGTTACCAACTCCTCCTACACATCTTGAGGGATTTTTAACTTGATATAACTATTATCGCCAAGTTCCCGAGCAACTATAGTCAGGGCATTGTGTTTTTTAAAACACATCTTGTCCTGGTAGAAAAAGTTAGGAATATTTTACAATGTAACAAAAAGTCAGTTACCGCTCATAGTTATCTTCAGATGTCAATAATTGCCCGTTAATCCGGATGTTGACCTTATATTTAGCTAGTTTTGCTATGATTATTGTCATTGAATAGGAATATTTGCAGACAGTACTGCATCTATCAATACAAAGAAGAAAATACATCCGAGGGTCATTCCAGCTGTTGTGTAATATAATCTTAGTTGTACATTATCAAAGATTTTCAGAGCGAGAACAACTATATTTCAATATGTGTTCCATGCGTAGATCAACTGGTGTAATCTATATATGTACAGTTTGCCTGTTTAGCTAGCCTTGCATTTTTGTTCCTTATTTTCACATTTTTAGCTCACATGAGCACTTGTGTTCAGGGTGAGCTTTTGTGATCAGTCTTTGTCCGGCGTCGTGCGTCGTCAAACTTTTACCTTGTGGACAAACTAGGGGCCACACTTTTAGCTCAATTTTCGCAAAATTGGGTCAGAATATTAATATCGACAACATCTCGAACGAGTTCGATAATGGGCCATTTGGGGTAAAAAATAGGTCACCAGGGCTAAATAAGGGAAAACCTTGTGAACACTCTAGAAGTCACTTTTTAGAAAGGATCTTCATGAAACTTTGTCAGAATATTTATTTTAAAGGGGCATACCCTACAACTTGGTGCATCTAGAATCAAGGCAAAATGATGATAAATTAGAAACTTGTAAAGAAAAAAGCCGACGAAGAAAGTTTCAGCCAAAAATTCATCCAATTAAAAATAAAATCACAAAAAATATTAGTTTCCATAAAAGATCGGAAACTCTTTGGAATTTGTTGTACAATTTTTGGGTGGAAGTGATTTATTATTCATAGCTATGATTTTTGCGGCTAGTACCTAAACTAGTCATTTTATGACCCAAGTTCTTCTTGCAATTATTCATTATATATTGTTTTACATACACATCTAACGCATTTTTACACTTTCACAGAATGTTTGTCAGTTGTAGGGTATGCCCATTTAATGATATGTAGGTCAAATTGGGATAATGGGTCATCTGCGGTAAAATTAGGTCAATAGGGCAAATTGCTGGAAAACCTTGCGAACACTCTGTTTTGATTGGATCATCATGAAACTCAATGATATGTGGATCATGGTTGAACACCACGTCAAATACTGTTAAAACACTAGATGTCACGGTTTTAATTGGACTTTCACCAAACTTTGTCAGATTGTTCGTCTTAATGATACAAAGGACAAGGTAAAATATGGGTCACCTAGGGTAAAAATGAGGTCAAATCGTAGGCAAACTTTATTAACATTGAAGATGTAAAAGTTTGATTGGATCTTTAACAAACCTTGTCAGAATGTTTGTCTTAATGATATGTAAGACAACTTCGAACATGGGTCATCTGGGGTAAAAAACTAGGTTACGAGGTTAAATCTTAAGAAAACTTTGTCTATCCTGTAGTTGTCATGGTTTTGATTGAGTCTTCACCAAACCTTGTCTTATTACATGTAAGACAAGTTCATCTGGGGTCAGACAAGGTCATCTGGGGTCAGAAACTAGGTCACAGGTTCAAAACAATGTTTCAAGGAGTAAACAATGATTGTCGCTTGAGCGATATAGGACCATCTTGGTCCTCCTGTCTAAAAGTTGTTCTTCACAGAGCTTATGTAAGTATCTAAATTTAATTAGTGTGAGACTTAGAACTGGCAAAATGAACACATGTTTCCATTATCATGAGAACTATTTAACTCTATGGTAATTTTAAAAGTTACCTGTTGTTGACTTTGGTATGTGACAACATGGTTTACATCTGAGAGGGTGTTCGGTTAATCCACACATAACAACAGGAGAAGATTACAACCTTGTTATAGTTTGTTTACATTCTGCCGGTGCGTCATCGCCTGGTATCTCGGAAAGAAGGTCCTATGTTTTTAGCTCAAAACAGCCAATGTTGACAGATGTTCCGAATAAATACAGACAGCTTTTTAAAATAAATGGTTTATATTTTATTTAAATAACTCTTTCTTTGATGTTTCAATATTTGTCCGATCCTCCATCACGCATGCGCAACTTGATTATTAGACCACGACTGATCAAGAGAGTGTTTGTGAAGGCGAGGTTTACTTTTTTACCATTACTGCTGGTTCATTCTGTCTGAGAATTGGTTGTTGTATGTTTCCTTTTCCAAGTGTAGTCAATCCTGTGAGCAAAGGCCATCCTTTGAAAATACTCTATCTTGTCTTTATTCGGAGGTCGCCACAAACAACGGTTGGACAGTATAAACCTACGATGATGATTTAATGAAAATGGTAATGTTCGAAACGGAAATTAGCGAATTTTACTCGCGATGATTATCTATATATCCGTTAAATATGCGGATAACAATAGGTACGTATAATTGGTAAAATAGTACATTTCAGTAGTGTACATTAGATTATAAATAAATCAATAACAAATAAATACTGATTTTTAAGAATCACACTAGCACACATCATAATAATTGGGAATATTGATAAATTTTATTTCGTTTTGACCACCAATCCATTTTGATATCAATAATTATAAACCCTTAACCAGCTGAATTTCCTTAATGGACTTGTCCAACGTTAATTATGAAATAGTCCATTATCAATTAAAGGGATATCACAATGAAAATTTGGAAGTTCGTCACTCGAGCCCGGTTAGACCCTATGGTTCTGGTGGCTGACCGACTGGGCTCTATCCAGGTGACTCTATCGAGTTGACAAAACCTTTTTAGTTTAGGGTTTAGCTGTTTTGTATTAAAAGAATGTAAAAGGTAAAGGATCGGTTTATAGTCTGAAATTATTGTACATATTCAACCGACTTGAATCACAAGTTATCTCCCTCCCACCGTTCACTTAGGCTGGTCGTTGTTGAATTAAAGTCAACACATGTGTGGCTCGTAGATTCCAAACGGTAATTAAGCTGTAACATAGAACAGTACAATAATATAGTGCAGGATTAAACTGGATATCAGTCTCCCGTGTATTTTCAGCTTCAGGTTTGTTTGTATTTTAAATTTGCTTTCTGTATGTATAAATAAAATACTTAAATCTTTGTAACTTATATGGAAATTCCAGGTCGAGATGTTTTTAAACAATCTAGTAAAAGACAAAAAGGAATGTTTTGTAAAATTTACATAACTATCGTCATGCACCCTGTACACATTGTAAATATATTTTACAGGTATACAAGTTTTAATTGCTTTATCGGCATATATATTGTCTATGACCTATTACAGGTTGTTTTAAAATCAGGATGGTCAAAACAACAATTTTATAGAGAATATACAAGTCATATAAATACATACGATATACATAATTTTCAATAGATACATCTAACATACATTTGCATCTTTGAATATTTAAACCATGACAAAATAAATCAAAGCAAGCACACATATTCTATAATTATATTGAACACCAAAAGAAAACTTTGGAACATTGAACTCACAGTACTACAGGTAATTAAGAAAAAGTGTACAAAAGATCAATGTTGAACAAAGTAGCATAATCTAATTTTAGTTTATTTGCAGGGAAAATATATTTTGCAATATTATTATTACATCCTGTATTTGCCATACATTTACATTAGCGTATTTAATAGTACATGTATCCATAAAGTGTCAGTAACAAATCAAGCAAAAATTAAATATTCGTATGTTCACAACAAATATGTATTTTTTTGTATTGACATCAATGTTTGAATTATAATTACAAGTAGTAGTACATTTCAAACATATTGCCGCATTCTACTATACAGCTAGTAACTGCATATAAAATAAACTTAGAACGCATATGTTTACATAATTTATGTGAACAGTATTTGAGAGCACTTAATAAAACCTGAATTTGTATGAAGCCTTGGGCATGTGCGAATGTTCAATGAAAAAGCCTAAATCTGTTGGGTTTTTTTCAGTAAATACATGTATATCTGTTTGCGGTTTATATAACAACATGCAAGGGATTGATATGTGCATGTAATGATATCCATACTTGAGCAATGATTATACATACATCAGGGTGTTTTTGGAAACGGATCGATAGTTCAGCTTTCCATAGCCGTCACTCGCTCGGCGTGCATGAAATGTTATGCGGCCCTAAGTACTTTGTTTATCTACATCCGCCATGCAAATTGTTCAACTAGATCCCGTTTCATGTGACCGTGCAAGAGTAAGTTCAGTGTTCATGTTTACTTTCAGTATTTTCACTTATTTTACTAAGCGGCGAAAACAGTTTAAATTCAAATTATTTCATAATTCTTCATTTCAGGGCCGTTATTTTAATATATATATCACAAGTATCGACAACAACAAATGGCTCCTCGTATGATAAAAATTAAAGCGTTAGCAGTATTATCATGTCTGGTATGTGTTGTCTTGTATACAACAGAATTAAGCACACACTTTCACTGGGGGCCAACGACGTATCACGAGAGGCGGTTCGCATCGAAAACATGTGTATGTTATGCAACGAAATTTTATGTAAACAGTCTCTGGTTTTCTGACCTCCACATGCCATTTTGAAATGTTTGACCTGCAGGGGGACGAAATGTTATTTTTTTTGGATTGTCTTGTTAGTTGTTTTTATTAAGTTTGTATTTGCCGTTGTAAAATGCGTTTTCTGTACAATGATTGCGTTGTCATCCATCAAATTATGCCAGATTAGTCCGTTATTCTGTGTAAAAAACAGTTTTCCTCAAAATTATTGTGACATGAAACCCATTTGTAAAATATTTAGCACTCATGATACAGGCATCATGTCTGTGAACATAACTTAGCATCTCCCCACCGCTTATCAGATTCAATAGAATGTTTACACGTTAATTTAACATGGCCTTTCGCACTAGATAAGTGTGTATGGTGTCAACTGAAGTCTCTTTTTGATGTATATGTTACTAACAGAGTGTGTGATGTTTCAGTCTGAAGTCAAATGTGTATATCAATTAATATTTTGCAGTTGACAGATATCTATTTAATTATGGGTGATGGTCTAAAGAGAACAGTTAAAATTGTTAGATGGTCTTATCTTTTACTAACTGCATTATAACAGATTTAGGCACATACTTATATAATTTACGAGTTTGAACAATTTAGAAATCTGCTGTTATCTAAAAAGTTTGATTGCATTTCTTCGATTCGTTAACACCATTGCCCCATTCATTAGTATCTATAGCAATGTTGCACCGTGCCAATATCCACCATTTGAAAAAAGGTGACCCAGTCTTGAAGACGTCTACGGTCAGTTATAATGCCGCCATCACACCAGAGCACGTCCGCACCACACTCGCAAAGTTCCTATCACGTCCTGAAAATTTTGATGGCCGTGGCAGGGACGGGGTCAAACTCGAAAAGAAATGATGCACTCAGGCTCGCACTACGCCCTTACAACGTCTTTGCCAGGTTATCATTGCGTCTATCACGTTGCCAGTAAGTTCATTACACGTGCAGCTTCCCGTTGTCATCAGGTCTATTGCGTTAATACTACGCCCAAATTATGTGCTCACTACGTCCACGCAGACTGAACTGCGCTCTCGCTAGGTCCCAATAACGTCCTCATTGCATTCACTAGCTCCGTATGTATACTGTACCATATGTGTCCATTTATATTAAATGGTCATGATGGCCAAACAGAAGTCTTCTTTCTGCTTATAGTCATGCACTAACGCAACATAATCTAAGTTGCTTCATGTTTCTTCTATTTGTTATTTAGAAAACGGCAATTTCAGCATCCAAATGGCTTGTCAGGTGGTACAATAACAAAATGCATTAATTTGTTAACGTCCTGTCAGGACGCGGTGGGTGTAGTGCAATCGTTGCCCTAGTGTGATGGGGGTATAATTAGAATAGATGTGATGGATTGAAGAAGCTTTTGTAATTGTACTACGGTCTCTTTTATTGTTTCATCGGTAACGTTAGATCGACTTATTTAAAGTCCTCTGCGTCTGAGCATAGTATAGTTGTGTCCAATTGTTCCGTCAGTTCAGCACCATCTGGTTGAGAAACTTCTGTACATCCCGAATTCCGCTTGTTTCAGGAACAATTGGCAATGGACAGACTTAGTCGGTGTGTTCACTTTAAGAAATTTCCATATTGGTCTGTCACTTGTTACATTATTTGTAGGTATTAATTTTGCCAGTTTCCGTGATCGTTGTCATGTCGTCGATGTTGTAGATAACGTAATGGTCCTTCATTTTAAGCTAAATTGTGATATTTAGTTGTACCTCTATCATCTGCTTCCGACATGAACGTAACGCTCTATATGCTGGAGTTTGCACAGTGTCATTGCGCTTCTAAAATGCTGGAGAATGGTGACTGGCAGTACATACACACCGCGTGGTCTGTATCCTGAAATTGATTTTGACTTCAGTGAGCAACGTACACATGAAGAGTGACCTTCGTTTAGCACCATACACACACTCTGTGAGAAACAAACACAGTCGTAGTATGCAAAAACCCCGTTCATATGTGCTTATTACACCTACAGAACATTTCTAATGAAGACAAAAAGATTGAATAAGTAAACCTTACCCAGTAAGTATAAGAAATGATACTCACGAAAAATATTTTAATGAAAAATCTACCAAAACAAGACTGTCTATGAACATCCCTAACTTTTGAGCTTAATTCATACGTAATTGGTACTCAGTTAACTGCATACAACTGTTTCATAGTATTAAACGTTTCTACTCACCATGTTTCGTGCTTGGAATATGATATTCCAGCAAAATACAATGTCACTAACTACGAGAAATGTCGTCCTTAGCTTTTCAACCACGTTATGTGTACATAACATGTGACGTTTGTCGTTGCATAACATACACATGTTTTCGATGCGAACCGCCTCTCGTGATACGTCGTTGGCCCCCAGTGACTTTGGAGGCATCAGAAGACCGGCTGTACTTGACAAGCAACAACCTAGTTCATTCAATTCACGGTCTACAAATTATTTTCATGTCTCGAAATATAACGTAACAGATAAGAAATTAGAATTAAAAGGTACCTTCGAATCGAACAATTCGAAAGGTGCTAACACGCACAATTTGGTTATTTACGGTCTCGAGAAACTTATTAGTAATGGAAAGTCGAACATTTGGAAAGACGAAAAAATAGATAAGGTATACTTACCTGAACAACATTACTTTGAACGAAACGTTCGCGTTGCAGCTGTAGACTGTCAAGCAATGATTAAAGGGGACGAGAAAGAGATAGAAAAAGGCGACAATCTAAGTGATTCTCAACCCAAACGTGGTGATAGTGCCGAGGATTATATGAACTTAACAAAGAATTGCTCAAACTTCATAAAAAAGCGAGGTTATATAATGGACTCGTTATCCGAAGTGGAGAAACATTTTTCCATTGCATTCAGTCTTTTGATGTATAAAGACATTGAGCAAAGTGAAAGACTTCTTCGTGCAATATATCGCCCTCAAAATTTGTATTGTATTCATGTCGATTCAAAAACTGACGAAACTATCTTTAAAGTAATGGACAACATTGCAAACTGTTATGAAAACGTATTCATGTCGGATAAACGATTTAAAGTGCAATGGGGGGAAATGACCGTCCTGCAACCAGAGCTTCACTGTATGGAACAATTGTGGAACAAAAGTAAAAAATGGAAATATTTCATAAATTTAACCGGTCAAGAATTTCCACTTAGGACTAATTATGAGTTGGTTCAGATTCTTCAAGCTTACAATGGCGCAAATGATGTCTCAGCGAGCGTTAAACGGTTGAGTAGCTTTTGTATTTTATGTTGATTTCATAAAACACATGTTTCTCGATGAAAAATGTTTTTTCTACCATTGTTTTTGTCACGCCCATCCGCACAGGTCAATAAAGAAAATGTTACAATTGAGCGATTCACAAGTCTTCTTTATCGCTTGGTTACGTCAGCTGGGAAAATGTTGCAGAGAGACGGGCCATTTTATTGTGGCTGCCATTGCTGAAATACAGGTTAATGGGAAGACTGAATAAGCATTAAGTACAATAAAAGACATTCATTTCAACAAAATTCAAAATTTCATTTTCAAATGAATCTGGTTGATTCAATCGAAACATGAAACAGTACTTTATTGACCTAATTTCCAGAATTCATTTAGAATGCAAAATCATGAACATTCTTCTTATTAGTATGCCCCCTCCCCTGCAAACAAGTGGTGTCATAGAGCTTTGCACATGTTGGTAAGTCGGTCGGTTGGTCCGTCGGTTCATCCGTAACCAAAGCTTGTCAGACAGTAACTGTTGACTGTTGCCACAGTCCTTAGATTTAGTTTGGGTTTTGATATGACATGCAAATGTCCCCTGTTTATTTTAAGGTCAGTGTGTCAAATGTCGAGGTCGTCGTGACCCTCAGTATAAAAGCTTTGTCCGGCCAATCACTGGATAACGATTTTGTCTAAGTTCCTCAGTGTGAATAAGGTTGGTCATCACATGTAGATGAAACCTACTAGTGGTGAAGTCAACAGATCAAGGGTCAACATATTTTCTATCAAAATTGGCTTCCGTGTTTGACAAGCTTATCTCGTTATCATTGGTGATATAATCTGAAATTTAACACTTATTACTACTAACTTGCATATTCCGATGATACTCACTCTGGACTCCGTGGTCGAGTAATTATGGTCTCTCACTATAGTAATCACTTACCTGTCAATTCTAATCCCGTACAGGACCAAATTTCAAATTGGATGAAGCTTTTCTGCCAGCTAACGGAAGGACAGTGGTTCTACCAAACTGTACGCCAAATGTCTTCTTTAATGCTTGAAAAATCGTCAAATGACCCGGTCTGTATATGCGACATTTATCCATCCCGGTGTTGTAATTACTAAACAAATATATATTATTATTACTTCAGTGCTAACAAAAAGCGATGGAAGGATGCTGGAAATCCCCCGCATGGTATCGTGCCTACCAAAGGGTCGGTTCACATCACAGCGAGTAGAGGTTTTGTTGATTATATACTCCATGATCGAAGAGCACAAGATTTTCTAAACTGGACAAATAAGACCAACATTCCGGATGAGACATTCTTCGCATCTCTAAACCATAACCCCGTTCTTGGTGTCCCTGGCTCATATCGAGGTTTGCATTTTAATCTACATGTTCGTTACTTATAATACACAGTCTAGTGATTCAGGATGTTGCGTCGTGCTGACGATTCCCCTGAAGTAAATTTATGTACATTCTCTTGCACATCTATAAAGTCATATGTTATTGATCATATAGATTATCACTTTTTGTCTGAACCTTGTGTATAATGGTTTCCAAGTGGTGAAAACATTCATCCACTTTGCAATTAGTGTACTGAACAGTGTTTGTTTCTGCAGGTTTGGCTGAGAATAGAGACGGCAAACCGTTTGTAACCAGATTTAAAAATTGGGGCAACTTGCCGTGTAAAGGAAAACGTGTCAGAAATATTTGTGTGTTTGGAGCGGGGGATTTACCACTTCTTGCGTCACGAAGGGAATTATTTGCAAACAAGTTTCATCTTAACTATAGGCACTATGCCTTGGACTGCTTGGAAGAATTACATTTTAACCACACTCGGGATGAGTATCTTGGTAAACTGCAGTTCGATGTAAGATGGTACAAACAGCTTTGGTTTGTAAACAACAAAATTGACTAGAGCATAACGTATCCTATATTGGAAAAATGAATAATTTGGTGTAATACACTGTTGAAAATTTGCCACAAATGATAATAAGCTCTAACAAATTGTAATGGCGGATAATTGATAACTATCCCGAACAAAAGAAAAGAAACACAAAATAACTACTAACACATGTGCACAAAGTAATCATTCATTTAGACAGTTTTGTTTTCACGTGTTAAAACTGGTGGAAATATTAATAAAAATGCAGTAATTGATTGTACAACTACTGTATAGCTACTAAACATTTGTGAATAATGATAGTGATGGAAATAAATATTTGCAACAGCTGACAACAGGTATTGAAGGTTGTAACGGATGCGGCATATACGTAACTTTATTTGATTATTGACATACAAGACTTTTGAACTGGTGCAATATTGTTTGTTCCTTGTTAAAACGACCGACCCTAATTTTATCACGATACCCTAGACTTTTTGTTTGGTCCGAGGGAAGGAAAATCCAATGCCTCCCTTTTTTTCTTTTCGTATGCTGTCAAGAGCCAAATAAAACCCACACCTACCTACTCTACTTTTAATAAGAATAAAACTATTTTAGAACAATCGGAAAAATCATGTTAGTATAGGTCGTTGGGGTCAGTCTGAGATGCTATATCGTAACATAGCATTGTTCGCCGTATAGAACTTGCATCACCGTATAGAGCTTAGGCGTGAGACGTAAGATCTATATGTTGTCATCAACCCTACCCACGCCATGAATCCTATCCCCATGAAACCTTCCCCTCTGGGAACCACATACACAGGAAACCACTTTCCCCAGGTAATTCTCCTGTGAAGAGTACCAAGTTAGAGTACCCTGGGGGGGGGGGAAAGGTACTCTAGGAGATAGTTGTTTGTGTTTATACTCCTACGACCATCTCTCTCTCTACCTCGGGCTGTGACAAAGTCATCTTCCTGTTTCCTGTTACGTGGTTAACTAATAGGTACAAGTGGTCTAAACATTATGACGACTGTCTATGGGCGGAAACAAACAGAAATCTAAGGGATATATTTGTACATTAGAATTTTGTTGAGAGTAACAGTAAAATATGAAATTGTCAAAAAAGAGCAAATAAAAAGTATTCCATAGGGATAACAATTGTAAACCATCGGTGCAGCAGTATTATTTCCGATTGCAAATACGTGTGAAAATGGGCGATAACTCGATGTTGCAACGAGGCAATAAATATAAAAGAAATGTACTGCATAAGGAGAGAGAGAGAGAGAGAGAGAGGGGGGGGGGGTCATAGCATGACCGTGCGACCACATACACGCGACATAGGAGGTTTGAATATCAACAGTTTGCTTCGAGCATATTTTTATACGTAGTGATTCACCTGTAACACCAAATCAATACTAATCTTCGTCAGCGCTTCGCATTGTAATGTACTGTCTGATGGTTTGATAACATTATTTGACACGTGAATTAAATTAATATCAATGAACCTTGGCTACTTTAGGTCTTGTTTTACCTCCCAGTAGTTAATACGTGTATCCCCGTGGGTGATATATACACTCGACAGGTAATTGTATCATGAATAGATTATAAATAAATGAATAATATATATAACCGTTGCTTTAATTGTTACATGTGTGCCTGCTTATAACAGTCAAATGTGACTAATATAACTGCATAATTTCGCTTAGGGGAAACTGGATCCTGTCAAATTAAAATAATTAAGAACAACACCATTCATTAGTTTAACCAATGTTCATTAATTAATATTGGTCCATCGATAAATTGTAATAATAAATATCTTTATCATCCAGTAAAACTAAGTAAGCTAACAATATCCTTCACTGTTCGCAAGTATTAGAGAAACGTGTCCAAATAGATTATTATTATAGATATTATTAAAATGAAGCGAGCTCCGGAAAATACGTATCACTGCTTACGATCGAAAGCCCGGACTCTGGCTCTAGTAAATTTGGAAATTTGCTTCTGGGTGAAATATTACTCACAAAGCTTGTAATTTTCCATGACGTACCTGCCTGTAGATTCATCTACCGACCATTACCATATTGGTCAAATAATCAGGATCTATCAACATTACTCAGACCTGTATTTATATATGATTTGTAACTTGATCTCTCTTTACCTGTGCATGAGCCGTAAGGAATATTTTTAGCTTCTAACTCAGGTACATCAATAAATACTGATTTGAAGAAAAATCACTATTTATTAATATGTTAATATATTAATAAATAGTATTTTTTCATAAAAAATATTATGTATCTAATTATTTGTTTATATTCATGATACAGTTACCTATATGTCCAGATCCTTATTATAAATGGTCAAGTCAAAATGTAGACACACAATGTTTAAATATACGCTTGGAAAAAAACTTATACACCAATAATATTAAATGCAACGCCATTTTGGTGATATAGAAGCATAAAAAATTATATTTTTACCATATTCTAAATAATATCATTGAAAATAGAATAATTGTCTCACTTAGATTTTCTAATGTTGCCTGTTGCAATATATGCATTGTAATATAAATGACAAGGCCGGTTCGATTGGACTCTCGTAAGAAGAGAATACACCGGCAAGAAAAGCTTAGAAGAGAAACATGAATACAATCGCAGCCGAAATGCTTTTTATTCTGAATATTAGGTATAATTAAAACTAACCGTCAAACTAATATTCTTTAAACCATATGGATAAACTAATGCACTCTCTGACAATGTAAACAATGTTGTTTGGTCATGTGACTAATATCTTTTCAATCTCTTCTAACAAATGGGCGGACTAGATAGAACAGTTTCTTAAGTTAGAAGACGACCGATCAAACAATTTGGAAGAGCTCTGCCTCTTCTGGCAGCTCTTCCGTTTGACCAATCGAACCGGCCTAAAGTGTCCAGCGCGTTACCACTTGAACACTGATCACCTCAAAACTTGTGTTGCGGCATGGTATTATCACAGCGTGATATGAGAATTCTGTCGAACTTTTTGTGTACCATTTTCTTTCACTTGGGTTTAACGCCGCGCGAACAGCCATCTTTAATTTGACGACTTTCCTGGACGTGGTTTGGGCACAGGCATACACCGGGGTAGAACCATTGATATTCCGAGCTAGATTAAACAACTAAATGTTTCAGTAAATGTTAACCAAATGTACTGGGTGTATCACGGTCTAATTGTAGAAGAAACTTAAAGCATTAAATGTCCACTTTAGGCCAATTTCTTGACTGTGTACTATTTTAAACACTGTGTTATTTACCAAATCAAGATCTATAAAATGGCTAAAAAATGAGGGGTTGTAAATAAAGTATATACAATTTTTACACATTGAAGGAGTGACGAGGATGTTGCATGACATTGATTATGCGGAAGTAGGTTAAAAACCAATACAAAATATGAAATGAATAATTCATGTCCATGTTCACATAAGAAAGTTATCACATGCATGTAACGTCTCTTAGCTTTTTTTCAGCAAAAACTGGACATTTCTTAGTGAATGATCTATTTCAAGACAAAACCACGGCATGCTGCATAAATAACCGCATATGTATATCAGAAACAATATTTGATGGACTTGCATGCATTTTGGATGAAGATTTTTCATCGGACATGTGTTCATAATGCTGTATTTGATGAAAACTTCACTCTACCCACCGTTGTACAACTGCAACTAGTTTAATATAAATATTAAAATGAAATAAACAATGGTTTATACATTTACCATTTTGATGAAGCAATACATTATTTGCAAACTATGTTATATAAATGTATTCATACACAATTTAACAGCCTGAAACTGATAAGCACTAAACGGCATATTGTATATATACAGACGAACTAAATAGACAGCCGTAATCTGGTCGGATGTCGTAAAAGTAGTAAACATTCGAAGAAAACGCCGCTTTGAAAGTATTCATGCATTTAAATGGCACTACATCAAACGATAAAAAAACAATAATTTCAACTCGAAATTTTACGACATATAGCAAGACAGCTTTGTATCACAAAAGCTCAAGATTGACCACCGTTTAATAAACGCCAAGTCGCCGTTAAAAGGGATTAAACTCAATAATACCCTATTTGAAGTAAGGCGAAATTACCTCCCTTAGAATATTTTAATCAAACCTCGTTTAGGCTATCACAATGACAAATACAAATAAAAGCAAATGAAACATTAATAGGAAAAAACAAGACGAATGCACAGGTTCCTATTTCTTTTACTGCTCTTGGAAAGGACCCGTTTTCCGGCCTTAGTAAAAGTTTAAGGTCGCGGGGGGAATTGAGCTAGGTTGGGTAACCAGAGACAAACATTTCTACAATAGCCAGTCGTTGTGACATATAGGGGAACAACCAGATACCTGACCTTTGAATAATTTCACAGACCACTTACACTGGGACTTCTGTGGATATTTTAACTAAGCAAAGATTTCAGATCCCAGACCGTCAGAAAACATTCCTGGAAACAGAAATATATTACTCGAAATCTTACAAATAATAGAAGCAAATAAATCCAATTATTAGTTCAATTGAACTTATATTTTATTTCTTATTCTGCTACACTAATAGATCGCATTTTGTACATGTAATTAAGACATAAACTACGTGTCTAGTTTTTTACTTCAACAAATACAAGCAGAACATGTTAAACAACAAACAGCCGCTTTATTTATACACTGTCAAGTATACGCTAAAAGATCCTACCACTCACTGACAACACAAAACATAACTGCAGTAGCCCCAACCTGTGGACAAACTCGGACAGTTAAAACACGAAACGCATTGGTGAGAAGCTAGTGCGCAAACCACTGTGCTAACTGGACAACCAGGCAATGATTGCAATTGAATAGTGCATAATGGTTCAATACTGACAGCTTCCAACGGTATACTATGCCAAAAAAACTTATTTATAGTGGAAGGGACGTGGACAAAATAAATTAAAAGGCTATGTCTTTCTTACAATAATGAAAATATAGTCTGTGAAATGGTTCAAATCAAAAGCTAAATTTATAAAGCTTGAGAGTTACATAGAATTTACCATTCAGCTGATTTTCTTGTATAGTGCGATTTTATTTAACTGTCAAAGTTGCATAATTATACGGTCAATGATTGCATTTATGTTGAGGTTGGGTGAGGTTCGATTACTTTCGTAAGTTATATGATAATTTTCGTTTTACCGTTGTATAAACACTTTGATTGGACGATTCAAAACCGTTTAAAAAAGAAAACTATCGACTGTGATTCGAAGCTAAAAATATTCGCATCTAGCAACCGTGTTATTATTTAGCTTTGACAGGTTAATAAAATCGCTCTATAGCGATAAATGGATTAACTGAAACAAAGTTCCACATTGCTCTGTTTATTATTATGTTCATGCTTTATAATGTTGTATGATAATTGTCGTTTTACAGTTATATCAACACGTTGATTGGAACATTCCATAACGGTACAATAAACAATAAACTATCGACTGTGACACGAAACTAAAAAAAATCCCATCCAGCAACCGTGTAATTATTGAACTTTGACAGGTTAATAAAATCGCACTATACAAATGAGTGTTTTCTGAATAATGGAAATGCATGTCATTAAAATACATGTAGAAGTATTGAACGCATGAAATGTTAAATTAATCAAATTTCAGTTTGGAGTTCAGTTATAATTCATGTTCCTTTTATATCAGGTAAATAGGGGATCTTGAATGAGTGTTTATGTTGTATTGAATTTATTAAACAAGTCCTCTGAATACGATAAAAACGAGGCTCTCATTGTATCAACAACTAGCACATGACGTCACTATGCATGATGACGTCACGGAATTGCGTGACCGACATTATTATACGAATCTGAAAGAAACTGCATGAAATACGCGATTTCTTTTATCTGTGAGTGCATTAAAGACTTTTCGATTGCAATATGTTTAATTTTGCGTATCATAGCTGTAACCGTTAGGCCCATGAAAGCCCCGTGGCTGTGTTATTTATGAAAATATCCGTTATTTTAGTGGGTGGGGTAGTAAAAGTCGTTGCACTCGGGTCTCCTTTTGTTTTTATATATGATCAACTAATCTCATTATCTGACCATGTAGCATGTCGTAAAACTACTTCAGTAACAGTCCCAATTTAGCAAGACCGTGACCGGCGATTCGAACTTGACCCTTGATAGAAATATCGTTCGACGCCTTGGTGTGTTTATCTTTTTGACAGCGCGTAGTGATAGTGATTCAGCTCATTAGCATATTTATTACACTAGTGTATTATTGACCCATTTAATACGCAAAATAATCAAAGGGTTTACTACACTCCTGCACCGTGGATCATGTTATAATTATTTGTATGCCCTATTTTCCATTAATCTACAAAACGAAATGAACGAACAAAGTAATGCATTGTCATTTCAGGCAAAAGCTAAATTAGATGTGTTAAAAGATTCGTGAGCTATGTATTATATTCCTGGAGAAATGTGTAAAAGGGAACTAGCGTTGCTAGTAGTTGCTCCTTTATAAATACATTTAACAGAGTTTCCAGTTGCTATAGCTCCCAGCTGGAAACAAATTATATCTTATTTGTAACAATGATTATTTCCTGACAGCCTTTTTATATTATATGCATGTTTAGAATTTGTTTATGAGTTTGTTTGCTTAGAGTTAGAGACGATTATGCGCATATAACTGAGTGTACTTCACTGAGTATGATGTAATTTTAATTGGTTTTCAGTTAGAAATGCTTTGGAATTTCCTATGTTTGCGGGGTCGATTTTACCAGTGCATGATTTACTTAATTTCACCTATAACTGACTCTGTTAATATCAAACAAATGAACCTTGTCAGCATTTTGATAAGAATATTGATATTATACGCGATCATTTGCAAGAATTGCTAAAACGATGAATATTTCATTGCTGACAGATTGGTGCTTGAACTCATTTTCAATACCTGTTTCTGTTGGCTTATTAGTTATCTTTGATCCACATCACTCTGGAAATAATACAAATATAAGAATTATTGACATGCAATCCTTACAAATTCCAGTCAAACATTTTGAGAGGTCTTTCGTTAGTTTAAAGAAAGACAACTGTCTAATTTGTCTTAGCAGTCACCTTCGAACAATGACCACACTCTGAAAAGGATCATTCTTTGAAAACCCGTCAGATATCTATTTTGGTGGGTAAATAAAAATAAGCAAATGTAAACACCCATATTAACAAGTGTTTAATGGCGAAAAACATACGACAAATAACACTGTGTCACTATAACAATGGTTGGACACTACATCATCGCGCACCTGCCGCTTCTAAGATGAAATGTGTTTTTGATATAAGAACTTGTAATATAGTGCATCAAGGAATGGCTATTGTAACTAAAAAATGTGTAAAAACAGTGCATGATGGTAATGTCTCGTCTAGGCGGGAAAACAGGATAAAATATACTTCTGAATGGTCTCATCCGCATATTTGCTACAAAAAAACAACACAATTATCCCGTTTTCAGGCTTTTGCTAAAGATTATATTATGTCTACAAACTATTCACAACATCATATCATACAGTAGTAAATCATTGGTGCGCTGCATCATTTCAAATTATTTAAATGATTTCATCAAAAGAAACACCAAGGTATATCTTTAAAAAGACGGACGCGAAGTTTCTTTGATGTTATTAACACAAAAGTATTATTTTAATTAAATTCCTAAATTACCGTTATAGTGCCGTATGAATACCACTTATCAGCTAGCAGTGCAATTAGGTCACGCATTAAAATGTTGATATTAGGTCAGCTAAATAAAACGCATTTAGTTATATCTGTGTATAATTTGTATATTAATTCAAATAAATGTAAAATGTTTGTCAAGAAAGGTTTATAAATTTATTTCGACCGCAAAAGAATACATTTTCGCACATTTTTACTTTTCAAAGTTTACAACCACAAGAAATACATATTAATCAATTGCAGACTCGCAAGTTGGCATGGTCTTAATCTTTCTACGTAGATGTCTCCTATTTGAAAGAAGAGTTTCCTCTGAATCGTCAAATGCAATCATGAATTCCTTCTGAATACTTAACGCGTCATGCCAAGAAATATAAGTAAAAAGTGAGCTTAGACACCTTCGCGAATAAGGCAATTTTCCTGTGAGTCGAGAAATGATAGTAGTGTACCACCTTAAGCAAAGCTTGGCGAACCGTACATGGTTAGTACCGCCTCCGTACGGATTTGGAAGCACGCAGAAAACGCCGTAGCACTTTTAGAGCATGAAGCGGTGGTTCCAACCCGCCGTACATGTAAGTGCGTGCCAGACAGCAAAAGCGTGGGCAAAACTTGGCGATCCGTACGTGGTGAGTACCGCCTCCGTACGGATTTGGATGCACGCAGACACGTCGTAGCACTTTTAGTGCATGAGGAACTTTCGCCGCGTTCGGCCTGCGGTCGGGCTACGGATTTACCCTACATGTAGTACTCACGTTCATCGTACTTTCACGAACTTACAACGTACGAGTGAGAAAGGATACGTTTCGCAAACAGCACCTGCAAGTGCGGCCTTTCGTACGATAACGTGGCAATTGCACGACGATAGTACGTTGTAAGCACGTGCAAGTACGAAGAACGCGAGTACTAGGGTAAATCCGTAGCCCGAGCGTAGCGAAAGTTCCTCGTGCACTAAAAGTGCTACGATGTGTCTGCCTGCAACCGCTTATGGCCAGGTGCGGCGTGTGGGCACGTACGTACACCTTACGCAACCATGCGAGTGACGTGCATACACGTACGTCTTCCCTGCTCTTGTCACTTCCTTCCCACGTTGTCAGAAAAACGTGACGACCGTGGCCTCCCAAAAAAAGTACGGAAATAAAACACGCACGATGGGTTGTGACCGAGCCTTTAGTATAATCTGACTATTGGTTATCATAACCACCAACTGGTATTTAAGACGTATTTTGTATGTACAAAGCTGAGAAGAAAACACCAAAGATAACGATCTGAGTGATTATTGGGCATGACGATACATATTTTGCAGATAACAAATAAATATTTGATTTTCGGATACTGAAGCTGATTTGATGTCTGCAAATATATAGAGGTTCGATTAGGATTTGAATAGTAATATAATGGTCTGTGGGTTTCGTGAGGGAAGGAATTGGACAGTTTGTCATGCTCTGTCTATCATAATTAACGCATTAATCATTGATAAATATTTACAAAGTGTGTCTACAGCTTAATTGATATTCTGCATGCAGCGGGCCTATAACAAATATACTTCGAAAACTTATTCTTACTAGCGAAGCCATTTTTTGTACAAACGCGATCTTCAGTTAGCATGAGAGTAAAAACAATGAACTGAGTCCCGCATTCCTTTTTAAATGTGTCTATACCATTGGTTCAGCGCCTAAAGAAATAAATTTTGATTCATGCTAACCTGTGTAATTGTCTTTTTTAGAAGCAAACATCTTACTTATGAGTGGATCACAAAACAATACATTTACAGGGACGGTTAAGTAGCTTGTAAATATATTGAAATATGTATTGGACATTCATCTCAAAATTGTCTAAAGACCAGCATAAATACATAGCTATATCATCATTTTATATGTACAGACGTTCACTATTATGCCAACTAAGATGTTCTTATCATAAACATTTATGTAGTAACTGTATTTATATTGGTAGTTTACAGGTTTTTCAAGATTACGTTCACTGTCAATGGCATGTCCCGGAAGAGGTAGCACTATCGCGATATATCGAGCCCGAGGAATTTGTGAGTAGCCTTATTGACTGATATGTTAATATAGTTTTTCTAAGAACGAAATAAATAATATCTATCTCACAAGATAGTGTATTTGTATGTTGAGAAATATTCTGAAAGTTGCTAAGAGGTCAGAATGAGGGGGAAGTATATGTACAAGGAAATTGTTCGGGTTTTTTTTTGGAGAGGATGACAAACCTACGCGATGGACTTCTTCTTCAGTAGAGACTTGCAAAGAGGAAAAGTCTAGACCAGTACATACCACCCAGTGAAAGCAGTCTACACATGTTATCTAAGGACAAGGTCTACTAGATATTTGATCTGGTAATTCCAGTATGATCATGTCGAGTGAGTTGGCGTATTTCATAAGAGACATAGTGAGTAAGTCTGTGGAGGAATATAAAATAATGGAGACAACCACACTAAACTGACAATTCCATTTTGGGTACATATATTTCCCGTCGAAAGTTAACTAAATAGGTTGTCTAGAGACATGGGGTTCATTACTTTTGAAAAGCATGATATACAACATTATTACCTATTGTCATAGATAGATATCTATGACATCCTTCATACAATTTACATAACGAATTCCCCCGGCCCGCCTTGCATTTATCGAAATGAAATATCGACAAAATGTTGCAAATTAATCTCATCTTTATTGAATTGTGTGCGTTGGATGTCAATTTACTTTTCATAGTACGTCATGAAAAATGATCAATTTGAATCACCAAATGACTTTTAAGCGGATTTCGATTGATTTTGAAATAGTACTGGCTTAACATAACACACTTCTTTAAAATATTTCACGTTGACCAATTCATGTTAAATCTATCTAGAAATTAGAATAAACTGATAAAATTAATGTCCTTTTTTTCTTGCCGGATAAAGAAACACAATTTTATCAACAAGTAACGATTTATTATCGGATTGATGTCACGAATGTGTTCATACTTTGGCAAAATTCATCCTGTAAGTATGTTTTATTTCTAGCCAATTGATGCAAAGTTCCGCAAAGATTTATTACTTATTTTGTATTACTCTTTATATGGGTTCACTATAATGACATTCTATAACATTGACAGGAAAATTCAGTAAAAAAAACACAGGAACCGAGGTTATAGAAAATATAGTGATGCAAACATTTCAAACTCCGTCCATTTTAAAAAGGGATTGTCCACTGAATCCCATTTAAAATGGCCATTTTTAGCAAATTTTGCTGAAAATATGCATGTATTTTTCAATAGTTTGACTGGAAATTTGAATAAAGAGAACAAAAAAAAACTTAAATTTATAGACAATATAATTCATAAAATCTGTTATTTTAATATAAATATACATAAAATATTAACAAATATATATGAAATGTTCCGCTGGCGGAACATTTCATTCAAACATATATATACATTATTCTAATGAATCACGCAAAATAAAATTGTTCTGCCGGCGGAACATTTCTTCAAGAAACTGTTAAAGTTGCATATGAAATATATCAAAATACAGATTCTGAAATGTGAATGTTCTGCCGGCGGAACATTTCTTCAAGAAACTGTAAAGTTGCACATGAAACATATGAAAATGCTGATCTTGAGATGTGAATGTTCTGCCGGCGGAACATTTTCTCAAGAAACTATAAAGTTGCTCAAGAAATGTATCAATTCAAAATACAGTTTTTGTGAGGAATACGTTCCGCCGGCGGAACATCTCTTCTAATACCTAATGAATCTTCAAAAAATAATTGTTCTGCCGGTGGAACATTTTCTCAAGAAACTCAAACTTTATACAGTTTTTGTGAGGAAAATGTTCCGCCGGCGGAACATCTCTTCTTGAACTTATGAATCTTCGAATATAATTGTTCTGCCGGCGTAACATTTTCTCAAGAAACTGCAAAATTGCATAAGAAATTTATCATAAACAGGTTTTGTGATGTGAATGTTCCGCCAGCGGAACATTCTCTCAAGAAACTGTTCCAAAAGTCTCACAAGGAATGAATCAATTAAAAGAACAGTTTTTGTGAGGTAAATGTTCCGACGGCGGAACATCTCTTCTAATTCCTAATGAATCTTCAGTATATAATTGTTCTGCCGATAAAAACATTTTCTCATGAAACAGTAAAGTTGGACTAGAAATATATCAAAATACAGTTTTTGTGATGTGAATGTTCCGTCGGTTGTAAATGTTCCTCTCGCAGAACATTTCTCAAGAAACTAAAGACGAACAAGAAATATTGATAGTTAATATATATCAGTGTTCTGCAGAACATTTCTATTAAGATTAGTATTACAAGTCATGCTGATCATCATTATCTGATATTTTCAATTATATATATCAAAATATAGCCGATGTAATGTGAATGTTCCGCTGGCAGAACTTACATATTCCTTGGATAACGTAAACCAAACAAGAAAGAGAGCTTAAAGTTAAAGTCAGTATTGCATGCAGTCCCCTGCCAGCACATATCAATGGAATGTTAGCTGATGTTTATACAGCACCATCTGTCTAGATTTTTTAATGATGATAATTAAGTTATCATCCAGAAACCAAGTTTCAGTGACCTAGATATTTGACCTATTGACCCAAATGTAGTCCTACTCTAGGTTATCCCCTAACCTATCCATACACCAAATTTTCATTGAAATTCATCACCCCTAACTGAAGTTATCATATGGAAACCAAATTTCTATTTTTAGTAACTGTAACCTAGGTGTTTGACCTATTGACCTCAAATGCAATCCAACCCTAGGTTATATCCTGAGCTATCCATATACTAACTTTCATTGAAATATGTCACCCCTAACTAAGGAAATCAAATATCTATTTTTAGTAGCAGTGATCTAGATATTTGACCTACTGACCCCAAATGCAATCCCACTTTAGGTAATCCCCTAAGCTATCTATACACAAACTTTCATTGAAATCAGTCACCAAATTTCTATTTTTAGTTCCAGTGACCTAAATGTTTGACCTATTGACCCAAAATGCAATCAAACTCTAGGTTATCACCTACGCTATCCATACATCAAACGTCATTGAAATCCGTCACTCCTAACTGAAGTTATCATCAGGAAACCAAATTTCTATTTTTAGTAACAGTGACCTAGATGTTTGACCTATTGATCCCAAATGCAATCCCACTTTAAGTTATCCCCTAGGCAATCCATACACCAATTTTCATTGAAATCCATCACCCCTAACTGAATTTATCATCCGGAAACCAATTTTCTATTTTTAGTAACAGTGACCTAGATAGTTGACCAATTGACCTCAAATGCAATCCCATTCTAGGTAATGCCCTAAGCTATCCATATACCAACTTTCATTGAAATCCCTTAATTCTAACTGAAGTTACCGTCCAGAAACCACTTCGGACGGACGACGACAAACACTATAGTCCCCTCCGGTATGGCAGGGGACTAATACACTTATGTCAGTGCTCCAGCGGCGGAACATTTCTGTTAGGATACCATGCTAATAAACATTACCTGATATTTTCAATAACTTGTCTGCTTCATTCAGCTTCTCATAGAACACTTTCCTGTCACTGAACACTTCCCTCTCACAGATCTTAAGCTGACTCAGACTGTGGAGTTTTAAAAAACGTGCTGATATGTTTAATTTGTTCCAACAGTCTGTTTGCTTTATGTCTGGAATTACAATACCGGGAGTCCAAGTTGGTTTACCTTTGAGGAATTAATTCCATTGTCCAATATCCATGACGTATGCTTTCCTTTAAAATGACACAAACATTTTTACCACATTTTGTACTTTGTAATGTAAGGGTTGTGTCCCATAAGGAATGTTCACAAAAACGGTCCTAGCCACTTGGAAATTGCCACTATAGAGAGCAATTTCTGTGTTTTTTTTACATCAGCTTTTTGTTAATTTTCCACTGATGTGACTGAATGCTGCATCAACGTCTTCATGAGTATGACCAATCATCAGGAAGGATATGTGCACCTGCAATGTCAAAATAAAAGTTGACATTAATATAAAATAAAAAGATAAAAGAATGCAAAATTTTATTAATCTACTTGTGCATTTAATGGGTGAATACTGATCTTTCTGTAAATGTAAATCTAAGCATTTTGTTTCCTTTAAACTGCTTGCATTAAAGTCATCTTTTGTTCTACATTGAGACAAAAATTATGAATTGATTATTCATGCATGTATAAATAGTATAATACAACCATCATTGTTTTTGTAATAATTTTCAAAACTGAGAGCAGTATAAACAAAAACTGCAATATTTTAAGTATTAACACATTATATCAAGACCAACAATTGTAAATTTATAAGCAATGTAATCATGATGATGCATTAATACTTAATTAAGTATAAACTTCAAAAACAGAATTCATCATAACTAATAAAGTTAACAAATTAAGCTCTGTCTGAATATTCACTTAAATGGTAACAGGTATATGTAACGTAAAACTATCATGGAATAGGCATTGTGATTAAATAGGTTTTCAAGCAATTTGCCCTGTTGAATTAGTTTTTGACCCCCAGATGACCATTATCAAAGTTGTCTAAGATATCATTAAAATAAACATTTTGGCAGTTTCATTAAGATCCAGTGATTTCTAGAGCTAGTGTTCACAAGGTTTTCCGTCCATTTGCCCTGGTGACCTAGTTTTTTACTCTAAATAGCCCATTACCAAACCTCCAAAATTTTGTCAATATTAACATTCTGACCCAGTTTTGGAAAATGTTAACTAAAATGTGGCCCCTAGTGTGTTCACAAGATAAAAGTTGATACATTGTTTATATCAAAAGCTGATGGAAATCATAAGTTTCGAGTCTGTATTATAAAGTCAGTTGTCATCAAGGTTTACCGGTGATTTGATCTTGTAACCTAGTCTCAGACCCAAGATGACTCATGTTCAGTCTTGTCTAAGATATCACTACTTAAGACGAACTCTGATCCAATAAAAACTGTGACATCTAGAGCGTTAACAAGGCTTTCCTAAGAATTGTCCTGGTGACCTAATTGTTGACCCTCCATGTCCTGACTTGTTCATCATATTGTTAAGACAAACATTCTGACAAAGTTTGGTTAATATGATCTAACTAAAACTGTGACATCTAGAGTGTTAAGAATTTCCTAAGATTTGACCAAGTGACCTATATTTTTACCCAATATGACCCATTATCGAACTTGTACAAGATACTAGTAAAGCAAACATTCTGACAAAGTTTGATGAAGATCCAATCAAAACAGTGACCTCTAGAGTCAGTGTTCACAATGTTGTCATTGAATCAAACTTTTACACCCAAATGACCTATGTTGAAAACTTGTCCAAAATTTTGTCAATACGAACATTCTGACCCAGTTTTGCAAAGGTTTAAGTAAAATGTGGCCTCTAGTGTGTTCACAAAAATTCATGATTTGACCTGGTGCCCTAATTTATGACCCCAGATGACCCATGTTCGAGCTGCTCCAAGATATCATTGAGACGAACATTCTGAATAAGTTTGATGGAGATCAAATCAAAACTGTGACCCCTAGATTGTTAACAACCCAATTGTTGACGCCTGACATTGGACATTAATTGATACAAATAGCTGTGCTCATGTGAGCTAAAAATATAAACAACAACACATCAAATTGTTGACAGATAATTAACTGAAAGCAACACAGCTCAGAGCTCTATGTTAACTAAATCTTTGTACCATTGTCCACTTTAAAAATATTGTTTGAAGTGATTAAAGCTGGTTATTTCTAAGGTACAAAAAGTAATTTAATTTGACATCTTAAAAATACCTGCTACCGAATAATTCTATAAAGTAACAAAATAATCTACATAATTTCTAATCAAACAACATTCACTTATCAGTTTTAATCAACTTTAGGTATAAATACAAACTCACAATTATCCTTCTCATCTATGATAAGATTATAACTGACATGAACTTGTCAGACTGTATCCGACTCATGTCAAGCAGACTGTAGTTGTATTTTCTTTCCATTCTGTAAAAACAAAAATGTATCATTAAAAATGCGACTTCCACAAATTAACAGAATCACAGTCAAAACACTCTTAACAAGAAAAACTATAACGAAACGTTATAGTAAGGTAGACGTCACGAATTACAAGAAGCATTAGTTTAAGTTGTTTGTATTAAGTTGCTTTTTTCATAAAGGATATTGAGCGTCTACTTTATCCATTCCTCCATTATGGAGAGTATAACATATTATTTACAAGTTATAGAGAATACACATATTTTGACAAACACCAGTATTTGACAAATGAATACATCCATGTATATAGTTCACATATACATGGTATTTCCATTAAAAATTCAAAATTGGAATAGCACATATTTTCTCAATTTCTAACAAAACACTGAAGAAATTACCAATCCCAAGGGGGAAAAAACCTGATACAAGATGGGAGACTTAATGCTTGGAACTTGCTTTCAAGAGAGATTCTTCAAATTTGCTACCCCACCCACTATTTTTTGTAAGTTAAAACATAATATAGGAATGAAATATCAGCCAATTCATGTTTACATAAAATTATGTGCACAAAATATTTCAATGACAAGGTCATAGGGATCGGATTCCTTCACAATATTTCTTACCTCGATCTTGTTGAAATATTTCGGGCCGAGTCAGTGTCAAAATGTATTGCTACCTATGTTGCTGATAATTATATTTGATTGGACCCATTAACTAATGAATTGTCAATTGACTTCGAGTTTTAAGCTAAATGTTACTCGAATTTTCGTTCTGCAATTGCAAATACTCTTGTGTATATAGACGCTTGTTAACGTTAGTGAATAGGAAAAACGCCCAAGTGATACAGATGCTTGGATGTGCTAACAGCCATCCCAATCCGTACCCCCCACCCCCCCCCCCCCCCCCCAAATCCTCGGATTTACATCGATCTCAAAATAGTCGAAGGGGCTTTGACGATGATACGTTTGCATTGCAGTTCATCGTCAAAGCCACTTGTTCTTTAAAAGCTAACAGGTAAACCACTCAATCTGAGTCGCGTTCGTTTCCCTATTTAACGCACAAATTTCCGTAAAACTTGTGTACAATTCGATGAATTATAGTATAATCTATCAATATGACCAAAATATACCTTCGACAGACGAAAGTTATCAAATATTTTGCCGATGTTTCATACTACCCTTAATTTCAAAATGTTCCTCGTAAATGCTTTGGATTAAGTCCGTAGCATTCCGGAAAGCATGTAAATTGATCTGATTCATGAACAAAGGTCTTAAGCTGTTGACTTTGTAAGAGGACAATTCCATAACTAAAATGGTCAACAAGACGAAATAAAAAAGACTAATTTAGTTATGGGACCCAGAACTAATCTCAAAAGTGCCCCTGGCGGCTTTAAATCCGGATTTCCGGAATATTACAACCCCTGCGGGGGTCTCCCTATTTAGCGACAAGAAGCGTTCGGAAGCGTCAAGAAGCGTCAGGAAGCGACAAGAAAATAATCATGAATGAGAATGAAATCAAGCGCAGTTGATCATTTTTGGACTTGATTTTTATCAAAATCAAGTCCTTTGTAATCATCGACTTATATTTGGCGCTGGACTTCATAACAGCTTGGTTAAAAGAATGCTACATGAAGGAAATAGTGCGCAACTAAATGGTATGTTTATATAGAAGTATCTGGAATCTTTCCCCAATCAAGTGTGTCAGATCTAAATACATTTCAAATCATTCTATTGTAACTACATGGAAAGAGTCATGTATCTAAATAAGTGCTTGTCGGTAGATACATGAGATTTTCAAATGCGTAGAATTAAAACCGCGTATTCACTGTCCAATAAAATATCTTGCCGTAAAAGTAGTTCTACTTTCGGTCTTCGTTCGATAGTTCAGAAAAATCTCCACGGACGTATTCATGCATTTGCAACAATCTACCATCGATGTGTGTGTTTTGTGCCTTTCTAACATTTCTTAATATTACAAAGCGAATTCTCATTTAATCGTATTCCGTGGTATTCACACCAACTAGTGTTATTTTGATGACGGAATCGCTATTTATAGACTCACTCCTCGCAGTGGCTAGTAGCAAAGCGTAACCGATGTCACACCGTATACCCCGAAGAGCCGAACACAGTTGCTCAGCCGAACACAGTTGTCGATAAATTTGACAGATTCACACGGCAGGTATAAGTATCGGCTTAATTTATAGTTATCTTGAAGGATCCGAATAAAACCAATCGTGTACATTTATTCGCTATTGAAAAAGGAATAAATACTCGAAATTGTGAGGAAAATCGTGCATTTTTAAGCGAGAAATCGCTAGAAATGTCTGCTAGTTTTTAAAGAAAACGCGTCATTTGATAATTCCTTATCCATAAATGCATGTTTTCACAAAAGTGAACCTTTTTAAAGATACCATCATTTACTCCAATCTATTTTCTCTCAATATGCGAAATCCCAGCTTTTCATTCCTATTTTCCGCAGAAATATTGATGTATAAAGTCGACATGTCCTCGTATTTTTGAGAACGTCTAGCACAGTTTATTGTTAAACTTGCGAACCTCGAATACAGTTAGAACGTCAGATATGATAACGCTTAACACAGTCGCCGTACACTTCTTACAGCATCCTTTTTAGACTTTTAAACCAAAAATTGTCGATTATCTGTGTTATACGTACATACATTTTACAAAATGGATATAATACTATCGACCTAAGACCAAATGAAGTGCGACTAATACGTTGTATAAATGTACAATTTTTGTGGTAGAAAAACTATATGAAAACTGCCTTAGATACTATGTTTTAGTCATACACTTTTGTGCGTCCTGAAACCTGAGTATATAGTCGCTGAATTGTTCAGACGAATATACATGTACATTTGTATATAGATGCCGCGTGATACGGAGGTGACCGTTCATGGAGGTTACACTGTATATGCTATGACTGAAAGACATTCTTCGTTTGAAAAGTGAAACATATACATGTAGGTGTGATACTCTTGATTTGCCGCAGATGTTTTCACTTTGCTTAAATGATGTAACACAAAACTACTCCATAACAAAGCACCCCCCAACAACCTGTCTACATTTTAAAGGTGTGTTTGCTCCTGACAGGTTGTACTGTATTATATGCTTTTTATGTCACATATTGCTTTTCATGGCAGGTCATTCTATATGAAGACAAGAAAATGAACTAATGCTTGAAATTGAGTAAGTAATACTACATGTACTTAGTTCCACTTTTTACACTAATCGAGTTATTCATTCAAATATATTTACAACTACATATGGTTAAGTAACATGTTTTCGTCAATATTTCACTATGAATACGTTATTAATCATATCAGTAAAGCAAATATTAATTCGAACGTTAGCGTGTTTAATTATAAGAGTGACAAGAAATGCCCATCAGTGAAATTGTAACTGCATTTTGATTAAATTGAAATAGTTTGAAAAATCGTCATACTCAGCTTCATTTATTTTCATGTGTGACTGAGTTTAATCAGCCTGAGAAACCTTAAAATTGACACATACTTTTGTCAGTTACACATACATTACATTGTTTCATTGCAGGGATCACTTCTTTGACTTACAAGCTCGTTTGTGTAGAAAGCAGAAACGGAAGTCGGGTCTTGTTTCATCCCCTAGTCAAGCAGCACACAGACAAAGAGGAGTGAGACAGTCACACACATGTGACGAGTCGAAGATTTTACCTCATCTCCGTAAAGGACTGACAGACATATACATTCAACGGGCTCAGTGTTCAAAACGATTATACTTTCCAAGAAGCTCTTACTTCGAAATTCGAAATGTTCATGCATGTTTCAGCTATGTGTATGAACATGTATGTTATCACATTAAAATACAATCATAATCATGGAATATATAGTCACACAAAGATTTTTCTTTCTTCAAAACATTACATACCTTTATTTGCACTCATACATGTAATGTACGTTTTATTCAACAACAATTTAACAATACTATTTGTGTATTTATGTGTGTGATGGATTGTGTGTACATAACTTGTTCTTTTACTAAAACACTGCCTTTACTGGACTTCATTCACAACGTAAAGTTAAGCAATTAAATTTTATGCTGTTCACTCATGGTTTTTTTTATGTGAATGTATTTGTCGAAAAAGTAAATTGCCCGATATTCCGATGCGTATGAGTAAACATATTGAGCCTTGAATATCTAAACTCAAATAATGGTCAAATAATTACAAATTATAATCTGTTCCTGCAAATTGTACATGTTATGGTGACAAAGGCAATATGTACCAGTGTCTCATCTTCGTCTTAGAACCAAAAAATGCAAATAAAGATCATATGCGTGTGAGTGAAAAACAACAGTTAAGTAATTTCAGTAATTTTTTAAATGGAATGTGATCACACAGCCATCGAAATTATAATTATATGAAGTTTAAAGATAAATTGATCAGTCTGCTTTACAGCGATCAAATTTAAGCTGCATTCTGCTGGATTGGCTATGGCGTTTCAAACCCATCTTGGTTTCGAAATTCTTCCCGCACGAATTACATAAGAACTTTTTGTTGTGTTGTACTTTCTATGGTTATCCAGTTCCGAGGCGGATTCAAAGAATCTGGTGCATTTACCACATTTGAACTTTGACTCATCATGTACAATGTCTTCAATGTACATTTTGATCCAAAAGAGAGACCACATATGCTGCACTCAAATTGTCTTTTACCAACGGAAACAAACGAACCATCCAAAGGTCCGTCTGGGAGTGCAAAATCTTCTTCTTTTGAGGATCCATTTAACAATTTCTACCTGTAAAGCAAAATAAATATGACAATAAAGATTAACAGACAGAATTACAACATCTACATATATTTTTTGGGAAAATGTTATTTTGTCTATTCATGTACAACTTTTGATGAGCTACTTTACACGGAGAACTGACAACATAGTAACTGTTATTGAAATTTTCTGATTAAATTTTGTTATGAAACGAAACATGCTATAGTGATAATTTTGAAAAACTATTGAATGGCATGATTTACTTAAATTCGACATGTAAAAGCCCTAAACTTTAATCCTTTCAATCCTCTAAGTCTAATAATTTAAAATTTGATACTTAGTACATAAAAGCAGTTTTATTCATTCATGAAAGCATTTATACCCGAATATATTCACCTAATACGTTATGTCAGTTATTTAGCCTTCATGTGACAGATACTTGCTACTTTAAAAGTTGACTAACAGCAATATACACGTACTAATCGAGGGGGTCAAAGAGTTACGGAGCGGAAATGGTCTGTGACAGACCGGACAGATAGACGGACGGTAACAACAGGCAACCAGGGGAAAAGCAATATAATTCACTCAGATCTTTTTTTAGGAAACATAATTTCAATGATTTTTCAAAAGTTCCGGAAAGTGCCAAAATACTGGCCTCTTCCAAGCGGTGTACTCGTACATATTAGTATTTAGTGTAATGAAATAAATAGTAAACAGGGCCTAGAATTTTGTGAACAATTGCATCACTCCTGTAAGACTGTTATTCGCCGTATATAAATATTTTCAGTGCGTATATAATCCGGTTACCAAATATATCTTCACATACTATAGTATAGACCAATTCTTGGCATTCGCTCTTAAATTGATTTATATATTTAAAATGAATCCATTTCCAAATGCTATATGTAAAGTAATTGTGATTTCTTTTAGGTCTAAATCAATATCAGTAAATATTCGTACAAATTATTAACATTAAACGTTTAGAAAAAGATGCTGTAAGAAGTGTACGGCGACTGTGTTAAGCGTTATCATATCTGACGTTCTAACTGTATTCGAGGTTCGCAAGTTTAACAATAAACTGTGCTAGACGTTCTCAAAAATACGAGGACATGTCGACTTTATACATCAATATATCTGCGGAAAATAGGAATGAAAAGCTGGGATTTCGCATATTGAGAGAAAATAGATTGGAGTAAATGATGGTATCTTTAAAAAGGTTCACTTTTGTGAAAACATGCATTTATGGATAAGGAATTATCAAATGATGCGTTTTCTTTAAAAACTAGCGGACATTTCTAGCGATTTCTCGCTTAAAAATGCACGATTTTCCTCACAATTTCGAGTATTTATTCCTTTTTCAATAGCGAATAAATGTACACGATTGGTTTTATTCGGATCCTTCAAGATAACTATAAATTAAGCCGATACTTACCTGTCGTGTGAATCTGTCAAATTTATCGACAACTGTGTTCGGCTGAGCAACTGTGTTCGGCTCTTCGGGGTATACGGTGTGGATGTGGGGAGTTTGATTTATCGAAGGTTGAATGTTAAAACTGCGGCTTAAGAATAATAATTCGAGTCGCTAAATACGAACGTAAATTACTGGATACGTGCTTTTAAAATTTACTGTTTAAGAGTTCCTTTTACGCCAGATTATTTAGAATTACATAATCACGTCTGAATTTCATGCAACATCAGGTTAACTATAGGTCATATAGGTCTTACTCTACTGTGTCAGGACCTTTTTGATTTGAGTGACCCTGAATGTGTTCAATGCGACGATGTTCTGTTGTGTTAAAACCAGAAGAATCAATGTTTGTATTTACTGTTACTGAAGTGTTGTTTACTAGTTTTGTACAATAAAGAGTTGTTAATGCAATTAAATTGTCCTCAATTATTGTGCTAATCATTAAACTGTCCAATATCAGGCTTTTTCATTTTAAAATTTTAGCAAAGGGACTATAGTAAAGCCCTAGCTTATGTCATTTACCTATATGCATATGACCTGCATTACAATATGAATGAAAAATCCGTAATTTTAAATGTTAAAATATTTGTATGGGCTCGAACGATGTGGGTTCACATTTCTCTCTTTTGTCTCGTATGGTAAAAATCAAGTCCGACAGTACTTTCAGTACTTTGATTATTGTACTACTATTGTATACCAACCGACAAGAAATTATCAAGATCGCGTATACCGACAAGAAGATTCATTCACACCGTTATAGCGTCAAGAAGCGCCCGGAAGGTTTAAAACAATTGTGGTATTGATAATGTTGACAAATGATATTTATAATTATAAATAATAATCAAATACATCATATTACATTATTATGAATCGAATTATTTACGATATAAAGAGTTTAACGCACCGACAAGAAAATATCAAGATCGCGTATACCGATTCATTCACACCGTTATAGCGTCAAGAAGCGTCCAGAAGCTATTTTTGGTTATAATTGTTAAACCTATTTCAACTCCTCAGTGAGTCTCATCAGGTGGTGATTTATTTGATTAAAGATTAATCAAATAAACAGATATCCCCACTATAGGTTGTGTTATTGATCTGCATTAACTTGCGGGATTTTACTCCGCGCCAGAGGCTGCAGCATGAATATAATAATAATTTTTATTCATGAAACTGCATTAACTTGTGGGATTGTACTCCGCACCAGAGGTTGCAGCATGAATATAATAACATTTTTTCATGAAACTGCATTAACTTGCGGGATTTTACTCCGCACCAGAGGTAGCAACATGAATATAATAACATTTTTTCCCCATTAAACTACATTCACTTGCGGGATTGTATTCTCACTAGAGGTCGAAACATGCAAAGTATTCACAGAGGTTGCAACATGAAACTTTACTTTTTATACTATGAAATACTCTGTATTTTTACTCTAACCGCACTCTTTTAGAAATTGGTATTGTTTTTGAGTCTTTTATTCTTCTTTTTTGGCCAGGTTTTCGTGCTATTGTTTTCGTTTTTGGAATGATTAATTTTCCGTCAGTTGAAGTCATTGTTTGATTAGATTTTGAATGGTGACGTAATTTTAGTAATTTTGAATACAGATCTAATTTTTCTTTTTCAGTTTTTGATTGCCATATGGGAATTGGAACTCTTAAATTTGCTGCTTGGTTTGTTAATTCGAAATCACCGTGGCCATAAAGTGCACCCCTAATTAATGCTTCTTGATGTGGAATTTCTTTTTCCAACATGTTTATTAAATCCGGTAATTTTGCTGGTTTCCAATTTAAGTTTAATTTTAAGATATGATTTAGGGCCTCACAGTGGTTGTTTTTCCAATTAATTGGCAATCTTTTGTCTGTATTATGTACTGTATGAACGTGTTCTTTTATAGTTAGTATGAGTTTTTCATCTAAGTAGGGTCCGACTTTCTCTCGATATTTTTTAATTATTTCTTGACTTTTTTTGCTAAAATCCACTGATGTGTTTTGGTCTGTGAGGCCATCCGGTCCGAAAATATCATTAACTACGTGTTTTGCTTTAGACTCGGGCATCCCTATTTTGTCTTTTGATTGTCTTTTAAATTATGTTCCAAGTGTCTAGTACAGAGTGTTAACTTTGAATCAGGAAAGCTTGATTTTATTGCTTTAACAAGAGGAGCTTTTTCTTCGTCGGATCCTATAACCATGTCGTTTATTCCTAATTCGGATTCGTTTATTGGGCAACCTGAGGATACAGCTGCAATATGGGTAAAAAATCTTTGATATGTGGTAAATGTTCCATCCCAGTGTAAGTATAAGGGCCCTAGTAGAATTGGCGATACATGTTTTCCTTTTCTAATTAAATCGTTGTCTTGGTATACTGTTGTTGTTACATAACATGCCCCTAAATTGAAGGTCCTGTCAACCCCGACTACTGATGTTTTACTTGCTTTGGATAAGTGCTTGAGTCTGTTTTCTGTGTAACATACTAAATTTGGAGGGGAACCAGCCATTTGTATTACTTCTCGGACAAAAGATTGTGGATGTGTAGTAATATTTAATACGGCCTGGATGTCATCGGCATTGTTTTGGCAGTTCCCTGGATTGTTTTCTATATGCATTTTTGTTTTGATGTTTTCTATTAATTTTGAATCTCGTGGTGGATGTTCAGTATCAAACTGCTCTTTAAACATTTGACGGACAGGTTTGTTTTTTGCCAACTCATTCAATACATTGTTTTTTGTTTTCGGTGAAGTTCTAATATATTCTTGATTGGTATTTTTAGCATTGCCATGGTGACTTAACGTATCGGTCAGGAATTTACCTACATATTCTGCCACAGCGAGTTTGGGTTGAATGGGGTTGACAGGCATGTTTTCTAACCAAGAAATTCTTTTTTTGTACAGTTTACTTCTTTTTAATATTGCATAGTAACGTTTCATTATGAAAATGTCTGTATCCTCAGGTTGCGGTTCAAGGGGAACAAATTTCTTTTTTATCTCTATACAAAATTGTGCATTTTTCTTCACAACTGATATCAGTTTCCCCCCCATGCTTTGCGTATAATGTTGTTTTTGTTGATGGAGATTTCGAATCCCATGTCCAACAGTTATCACAAAAATCTATTTTTTGTCTTTTTTCTTTTCTTTTGAAAATTTTCTGATTGATCAAGTATAAAGTAAACATCTTCCTTTTGTGTTTTTGATATTACCGAAAAAATATTTTCACTGATATCAGTTTTGAGAATCTAAATAACTTTCATAGTCTCTAAAAATCGTCCATCTGACTTAGTCATACCCGGTTCAAGAATAATAGTTTGTTCATTGGTAATATCCATTTCATCTTTGCCAGACGAAGCAGATTCTTCATCATCCGATAGGATTACGGGCTTTGGTGTTTCAATTTTTATTTCAGAGATGTTTTGTTCATTTTCACAGACCGAATCATCATGTAAAATTGTTGAATGAAAAATTGTCGGGCAATTGACGTAACTCTCAGATGGAGATTTTGGGCTTAAAGGGGGGAAATCCTCGACACTATCCACATCGATCATGATTGCGTTCTTTTTCTGAACGAGCGGTACAAAATGATTAGGGAACCATGTTTTGCCTGGACATGGCCCTGTTCGAGTCCATAGACTATGGATAGCTTCCTTTTTTGATGTTTTTGTACCGGCCGGAAAAAATGTTTGATTCAAGATACCAATTGTTTTGTCCAGCAGACCATTTTTTGGTGGATATACTGATTGAATAGGACAACCAATGACCGATGCGGCAGCTACATAGTCCATGCCGAGGAAAATGTATAGTTCATTGAGACATCTAGGCACGCTTGATTAATGTCTGGTGACACGAAATTCAAATTTTCATACTTGTTTGCGTAACGTTCCTTATTGTCCACAAGTTCAATACAAGTACGGACTCGAATTTCTGATGATTTGTCTTCATTGCCAAATAGAGACACAGAAATAGAATTAAAAAGACAGTTCCCGTCGCCGCTAACCCAAAATCGGCATTTTTTCCGGGATTTGCGCGCCTACAGTCCCAAAAAAATCATTTTTTAGATACTTTATCTGTTTAATTTTTATAACCTGACAATTTACATCTTAATTTATTTATTTATGTATTGTTTTAATCATTTTTGGCTATATATTGCATATAAATTACATGGTTAAGTGCTTACATTTATCAACTACTCTGTCTCTGTGATAAATGTACTAATTTTTAATGTGATAACTTTTTGTGATACATAATTTTTAATTGCCATTGTAATGTACCTTTTAATTTATTTACCCACCAAATATTTACATGTTGTTAATGAAGATATTTAGGATTAAGGTTTAATAGCTTGTTGAAGAGTATAACTTATTTATTTATTTGTACCACTACCACCATTGCCTTTCTAAGTCATGCCACCGACACTAAGGACCACAATGGAAATAAGGTTTATCCTTTTTTTGTGCTATCCTTGGTGTTGGTGCATATGTCATGATTATATTTATTCACAACTTGATTTATATGTTTTAAAAATGATATCATGTTGTTCTTTTAATTGTCATGTTATATGCATTATATGCCAAATAAATCTATCTATCTAATGAGGTTTTCAGAGAATTTGTCTGTGACAAGATTCCCTTTGCTAAAAGAAAAATCAACACTCTCAGACAATGGCTCCATATCAGTGTCCCTTTGCAAGACTTTTTCTACTTTGACACCCTCTACCAAATGTCCATATTTAGCATAGTTTTCTATACGCTTCAGAGATGAAGCGTAATCAAAAACTGCATCTTTGTATGAACAGCCAAAACATACAAAATCACAATTTGGGCTCTTGCTGAGAACGGAAATATGTACCTTTGTAATTTTCTGACACTTGATATGGAACCATTTGTCACAAGACTCACATGCAACAACAGATTTCACACAATTCTTACCACAATCACCACAAGGAAAAGCCATACTTAATAATTAAGTAAGAAAAAAAGTAAGATATTGTGACAAAAAAATACTAAAGATTACTAAAATAATCAAAACAAAATTATTATCAATACCCTTGATTTTATTTAATGTTTTTTGAATGCTTGTACGTTTGTGGTATTATTATGTGACTTTTAATAGACAATAAAGTAAATCGTATATAAATATTGCAATGATAGCTAGGGGAGCAGTGATAATACAGCAAGGCTGACAATCACAAGTGATCCAAGTTTAAAATTAACAAACCTTTTATACATATAGTCACCCTGGCAATATATGGGCAATATAAAATTCAAATCAATCAAACTGATGCAACTATCTACTAGACCCAAATCTCGAGTGTTACATTTTGTAATTTTTAAGCACTTCACTCAACACCAACGGTTCAACCAAATTTATTTATGAATCTAAAAACGTAAAATTTAAAAATACACAAATATAAGTAAAACTTATCAAATACCTGAATTTCCAAGGAGAACGTCGATCTTTAGAATTTGTTCCATCAAATGTAATGTTCGCATCAGATTCCTGAGTTGTCTTTTACACGCGTACTTTTTTAACTAGGACATGTAAATATTAGGACGTCGTGTAAGACAAAAAGCGTCTGCATTAATTACAAGAGATCAACACATACACGGGTGACTCTCCGACGAGTCTATTTTAGGAAATAGGGAGGACAGTTTATCTGGCCTTCTGAAAAATAAATGATGAGATCTATGTAATCTTTTCTCACATTCATAACACCATATCCTAATTTGTACATCAATAAATGGTGTGTGTGTATATATTATATATAATCAGACATAAAATAAATACAAGTATATCTATTTTTTTGACAGATTCGTTTTATGCGAAAATGGACTGTTCCGGGTACCAGCTGTTAAGCATAATATTTAGTCAGTTACACAGCTGCTCGGATTTCTGAATAAAAAGTGTTTTCTTGGATTTAGTTTTTGTTGCTGTTTATGGTGATAAAAAGAAGTCGACTCCTTAGCAACTCGAACTATGCAATAATTTATTTATCAAGGTAAGTTCGCATTTCGTTAATTATTGAATATTGTTTAAAAGATATGATAAAAATATCAGCGTACAGTGATAGTCTATATTAGACTGTGTTTAATATATTTAGTTCATGCGTATTGATTGCACATTTGTATTTGTGAAACTATTAATTGTTTTATTAAAACATGTTTGAAAACCAGAATACCAAGAATGCCCTATATTTTAAAAAGGGATTTTATACTCAACTCCCAATTTTACCCCCGGTTTTTGCTACTTTTCAATAGAAAGATAGCCAAAAATAAACGAAATAAAAGACCAATATTGCTAAAGATTTTTCATTTACTCTTTATTTTACAATAATTTTACGTACATTTACAGCAAATATAACACAATAATACAAATAATGCTTCTCAAAACTTTAGAACGTTCTAAACTTTTTTCCCTTCATACTTTAGAACATTCTAAAGTTTTGGAGCGAAAATAATAAAATGCTCTAAAAGATTCTGTCCAAAATTTTAGAACGTTCTAAACTTTTCTCCCTTCGTACTTTAGAACATTCTAAAGTTTTGGAGCGAAAATAATAAAATGCTCTAAAAGATTCTGTCCAAAACTTTAGAACGTTCTAAACTTTTCTATCGTCATACTTTAGAACATTCTAAAGTATCGGATAGAAGATGATATAATGCTCTAAAAGATTCTGTCCAAAACTTTAGAACGTTCTAAACTTTTCTCCCTTCATACTTTAGAACATTCTAAAGTTTCGGATAGAAAATGATAGAATGCTCTAAAAGATTCTGTCCAAAACTTTAGAACGTTCTAAACTTTTCTCCCTTCATACTTTAGAACATTCTAAAGTTTCGGATAGAAATGATAGAATGCTCTAAAAGATTCTGTCCAAAACTTTAGAACGTTCTAAACTTTTCTCCCTTCATACTTTAGAACATTCTAAAGTTTCGGATAGAAAATGATAGAATGCTCTAAAAGATTCTGTCCAAAACTTTAGAACGTTCTAAACTTTTCTATCGTCATACTTTAGAACATTCTAAAGTATCGGATAGAAGATGATATAATGCTCTAAAAGATTCTGTCCAAAACTTTAGAACGTTCTAAACTTTTCTCCCTTCATACTTTAGAACATTCTAAAGTTTCGGATAGAAAATGATAGAATGCTCTAAAAGATTCTGTCCAAAATTTTAGAACGTTCTAAACTTTTCTATCGTCATACTTTAGAACATTCTAAAGTTTCGGATAGAAAATGATAGAATGTTCTAAAAGATTCTGTCCAAAACTTTAGAACGTTCTAAAGTATGACGATAGAAAAGTTTAGAACGTTCTAAACTTTTCTCCCTTCATACTTTAGAACATTCTAAAGTTTCGGATAGAAAATGATAGAATGCTCTAAAAGATTCTGTCCAAAACTTTAGAACGTTCTAAACTTTTCTATCGTCATACTTTAGAACATTCTAAAGTTTCGGATAGAAAATGATAGAATGCTCTAAAAGATTCTGTCCAAAACTTTAGAACGTTCTAAACTTTTCTATCGTCATACTTTAGAACATTCTAAAGTTTCGGATAGAAAATGATAGAATGCTCTAAAAGATTCTGTCCATAACTTTAGAACGTTCTAAACTTTTCTATCGTCATACTGTAGAACATTCTAAAGTTTCGGATAGAAAATGATAGAATGTTCTAAAAGATTCTGTCCAAAACTTTAGAACGTTCTAAAGTATGACGATAGAAAAGTTTAGAACGTTCTAAACTTTTCTCCCTTCATACTTTAGAACATTCTAAAGTTTCGGATAGAAAATGATAGAATGCTCTAAAAGATTCTGTCCAAAACTTTAGAACGTTCTAAACTTTTCTATCGTCATACTTTAGAACATTCTAAAGTTTCGGATAGAAAATGATAGAATGCTCTAAAAGATTCTGTCCAAAACTTTAGAACGTTCTAAACTTTTCTATCGTCATACTTTAGAACATTCTAAAGTTTCGGATAGAAAATGATAGAATGCTCTAAAAGATTCTGTCCATAACTTTAGAACGTTCTAAACTTTTCTATCGTCATACTGTAGAACATTCTAAAGTTTCGGATAGAAAATGATAGAATGCTCTAAAAGATTCTGTCCAAAATTTTAGAACGTTCTAAACTTTTCTATCGTCATACTTTAGGACATTCTAAAGTTTCGGATAGAAAATGATAGAATGCTCTAAAAGATTCTGTCCAAAACTTTAGAACGTTCTAAACTTTTCTATCGTCATACTTTAGGACATTCTAAAGTTTCGGATAGAAAATGATAGAATGCTCTAAAAGATTCTGTCCAAAATTTTAGAACGTTCTAAACTTTTCTATCGTCATACTTTAGAACATTCTAAAGTTTCGGATAGAAAATGATAGAATGTTCTAAAAGATTCTGTCCAAAACTTTAGAACGTTCTAAAGTATGACGATAGAAAAGTTTAGAACGTTCTAAACTTTTCTCCCTTCATACTTTAGAACATTCTAAAGTTTCGGATAGAAAATGATAGAATGCTCTAAAAGATTCTGTCCAAAACTTTAGAACGTTCTAAACTTTTCTATCGTCATACTTTAGAACATTCTAAAGTTTCGGATAGAAAATGATAGAATGCTCTAAAAGATTCTGTCCAAAACTTTAGAACGTTCTAAACTTTTCTATCGTCATACTGTAGAACATTCTAAAGTTTCGGATAGTAAATGATAGAATGTTCTTAAAGATTCTGTCCAAAACTTTAGAACGTTCTAAACTATTTTCTCTTGCGATGATACTTTAGAACAGTCTAAAGTTTCGGATAGAAAATGGTAGAATGCTCTAAAAGATTCTCGCCAAAACGTTAGAACATTCTAAACCTTTCTCCCATCATACTTTAGAACATTCTAAAGTTTCGGATAGTAAATGATAGAATGCTCGAAGAGATTCTGCCCAAAACTTTAGAACGTTCTAAACTTTTCTCCGTTGTTTTGTCAGATATCCAATCTGAAAATATAATACATGTACCATGAAAATGTAGTATCTCTAAATAGTTGATGTATTGAAATATTAACCATTGAGTTCTGGTACCGGACAAATTGATAGATTTGTCCATTATCTACTATTACTCGTAATCAACTTGCCAAGCGTATACATAAAATGACATTTAATCAATGCTGTTAAATATATATGAACTTATAAGTCATGCAGACTTAAATTCATTTTCTAGTTCATACAATTATTTTCCTAATTTATAGCACAGCAATTATGTTAAAACGATAACAGTACTTCGGACATGAAAAGTAACATTATCGTCGCATGTAAAGGTAGAAAAACAATATTATTTTTTCTATTCTGTTTTAACCATAAATACATCAGTAGTTCATACGATATTTTATTTATTACTTATATATCCAATGACATGGACTTAAGATGAAATTTTGAGTACTGATATAAATCTTAACAAAAGTCGAATACAAATATATAGATAGATACCTGAGTGTCCAGAATTATCGCATGTATGTTGTTATATATATATGTTCCGTATAAGTACATGCATAATATTAGCCTAATTTACTAACATGTTTTTGTCTCGACGTGTAACGTAGTAACTAAGGCTACAAATACCGCCAGTTCTGTTGAACGATAAGACGGTTAAGACCACGGGTGTCCTGGTGACGCTTACATTTTAGTAAATAGGGGTGTTATTTTCATGGACCTAAAAGTTTATTTATAAATATGTTAAATTATAATTATTTCTTTTAAAGTTATCGTTTAGATGACAAAAGACAATGTACATTCCCCCAAATAATACGGATCTACATAGGTATATTATGAATATATCAAACTTGATTACAACAGAATGATGCAAAACATGTGGTAATGAACTATTCCAAAACGTTTTAATTGTTGACTGTTGCGCCATGTGTTATCTGCTGTCTTGTCGTTTCGCGAAATTAACCGTGGATTGATTAAAAGATTTGTTGGACAACTGATTTTATTGTTATTTATGATGTGGAGATGAAAGGTTGATTCATACTGCTCAGCAAGAACACTAATTCAAGGTGAGTTAACTTTACGATGTTATTCATATGCATTTTCATGTGAATTTTAGATTATGTCGCACAAATGGAATTATCTATGTATTTCATCCATTTCTCTCTAGTGTTTTTTTTCGTAGGCCTTATCTAGAATCTTCTCAAAATAAAACAGTAAGATGGAGCAGCAAATGAACGTTTAAAACATATGGAGTGTAAACCATTTATCTTGTCAGCTAAATGTATTACGTTTCTTTTCTTCTTCTTCTCTATTCATTAATGAATTATACTAATTTATACCCGTTTTTACAAAAAACCTATGTAAATATCTTTTGTTAATTTAGTTAAACATGCAATATGTATGCAACATATCTGGGGAAAAAAATAAATGATTTGTCCTGTTCTGTCCTATAATATTTTATAGTATCTTTGATTTTGTTTGGCGACCTGTTTCTTCCAAACATGATAATCCGAAATAATCTATATAGTGCAATAACTATATTACCATATAATTCGCGACTTTCCAGTTAAGCGCCCCCTAGCGGTACACCGCTATATGGGAAAACAAAATGGCAGCGTATGGGGTCATATCCTATTCATTACATGTGCTTGACAGATTTTTCTTGTTTGACGTTTACGGCGATTGATAAACATTGATATAATAACCGTTATAGTCTCTGAAATGATGTTGTATTTAAATAGATTACGCATCCCATTTTCTTTCAATTAAATATTGACACCTTTGTCCGTTTTAACCATATTATATGTACGTATTAGTAATATATATACTGGCATTTGAAGTTAGAATGTCTGTCAGCATGTTTATGTATTTGTATATATACATCGAAAGTACACGCTTTTCGGTAAATAATAAATTTACATGTATATTATAAAAACTTGAATGTGATGATTGAATAAATATTTTGACAAAACTTTGACTTGTTTATGAGATTTAACTATTGTTTCCACTGGAAGCAGATTCAATAAAACAGTACATATGGTCAGGGATGCTATATTACATAATATAGCATCCCTGATATGGTTAATTATTAACTTCATAAGGTAAGTATATTTTCATTGTGATATTAAATTATTATTAAGTCACAAAATAATTGTCAAAAAATATAAGTGGAATAAATAAGCATTCACGTACAAATAGTCGTTAATTTCTAATAATAATTTGTATTTTCAGCGTAACACAATTCAAAACCTTAATATATATATATTATATACGTACCTTGAAATACATATTATATGTCGTAAAGACACATTTATACAAAACAATATTCATCGTAATTATCATTTATGATTTAACAAATATAATTAACAAATCGGCTTGATCTTTACTAATTGCGTTTTAATGAAAAGTTTCTTAGATCATACCGAAATTATTACTATAAATGTTTTGTTCGAATGATTAAGGTCAATTTAATTCACAACTTCGTATGTGAATGAAAACTGTGATAACTATACCGCTTATCGATTTGAAGTTATCACAATATCTGGTACTAATTAATGTGATCCCAGTCACAATTTAAACCAAGCAGTTATACCAGTGATAAAGTAATAAACAGTATCGCCCTTTGTGCGCTATCTAGATATATACATCAATCTGTTCTATCAGACCCCTTATCAGTTTTATGGTGTCTGACACAGTTGGATACCAATATACTTCCTGTCAGTATAAACAGCATAAGCTGCATTGACATTTTAGAATAGGTTGTTGTCTTTTTTACATTTTCAAACAAGATCAAAACTGGGTTCATGTAAGCACCATATATAGTGACAGAAATATGTGTGCGTACGTTTATAAACAACTTTTTTTCCGATATTGAATATAAAAGAACAGAATTTATAGTTTTACTAACAGGCCATGATTATTTAATAGGCTAGCTTATAATTAGTTTATAAATTAAGTATGCTTTCATTGTAATTAAAGAAGTAAGTAACAAAATAATTGTCACAGTCAGAAACCGTCATAAGTAGAAAAAATAAGCATTCTCGTACAAACAGCTGAACATTCATTTCTAACATTTATTATATTTTCAGTTTGACACCACAAATCAATATAGCGTAAAACTATACACTACACTATTATGATTTTATACTCGTACATGTATATTGTAAGGTAACATAAAGACACATTTATACAAGATGGTATTCATCTTCAATATCATTTCACAATAGAACAAATTTGACAAATCCTTTCATTACTTATGTTTCAATGAAAAGTTTATTAGTATGCGAGTTCAAACAGACATTACATTACAGGCCGGTGTTGAGTTTAAATTAATTTGAAGTTTATATTTAAATGAACGCCTTTATATTTCCATTTTCATCTATTTGTATTTCTAAACAAGATCGAAACTGGGGTCATGTAAGCAAAAGATGGTGACAGCAAATACTAATTGAAAGACACCATATATAACATTATAAAAGATCCGAGATATATGTGTGAACACAGTAGGACATGCCTAAATCTTTAATTATAATTATAACATTAATTTTAGCACATCATTATAACGAACCTGTATATGAGTTACTGACGATTATCTACCTTAATGTATTTTCTGAAATATATCAGACTTAAAAAAAAGATTTTTTATGAATTTAAGTGTTTTTTTTTTATCTGATAAGAATATTGAAATAGATTTACGCACAAGCTATATATGATTTTTATTTATATCTGTCTGTGTCTCTACATTAAGGGGACATATATAAAGACTATATATGTGTTTTTACCGATATGCATGTACATCTAAAGTTTTGTATGTACAGTATACTAACTTATTATAATATTATAAATTTATAGCCTATTTTTAGTTTTCAACCTTAGGTTATCCATTCTACACATTTAACATATCGGTTTGAAGAGGCTTAAACCCGTATCCACGGCGATCTAAACTATATAAGTATGAACAAATGTTTATACATGTATTTCTATAACAAACTGAAAAATAGTCAAGACAGTAATGACCCGGGGAGTATTTCACCAGTTTTAAAACGTATACATTTGGTCATTTGTTTTACAAAATGTTTTTGAAGTGTGGATAAGAAGTGTGCACTTTTAACTATGAGTTAATCGTATTGTTTTATATAAACTCGCAGCGGAGAGCATTTCTACAGGATCATTCATTATATAATAGACCCTGATTTCTATAAGCAAATATAATCATGTTATAGTTTGATGTAGTTTGGTCTATATTAAACTATCTGGTGTAATATATATTGTCTATGTGTAGATGTGCGATTTAAATAATACATGTATATAAGCATGAAATTTGTGGCACATATAAGAAATGACTGTTTAATTCGTAGATGTTTTTGTAGAAAATAATTCTCAGTAGATGATAAAATATATCGACTTTCCACTGCTTTCCACATGACCCCATACGCTGCCATCTTGTTTCACCATATAGCGGTGTACCGCTAGGGGGCGCTTAACTGGAAATCGGCGAATTCAATAAAAGGTAAACACGCTTAAGACATTCCTCTTTAAGTTTTATTCACATGAAGAAAAAATAATAACCCTTTCATCCATAAATACGCATGATAGCTTTAACGGGGTAGCTAATTAGCGGTAGCGCTGAAAAGGCCTTCATGAGACTTATAAAGAAGTAATACAATGAGGACAGAACATAATAATTCACTTTTCCCAGATATGTAACAGGCATATTGCATGGGCAACAAATACAATACAAAGATCATAACGAAATAGGCAAATTAGTTTTAGAATCCAGCTTCCGTACTTCTGTCACATGTTCAACAATACATATGTGTAAAATCATGTTTACGATATGTTCTAGTCAGACATACATATATTTTATTTAAGACGGTTCGCAAAAAGAATTATTGTGCTTGGCCTATGAAAATATTATTCCCCATCCACTTATTTAAAAAGATATATTTATCTCATAGATTGACAATGTCTGACGGCGAAGTTACATAAATTTGTAAAATTAAATGCGATTTTTTCTGACCACTAAAGGAAAGAAGTGTATAGCGCATGTGCCAACCAGTACTAATGAAGAATCATTGAACCAGAACGTGTTTCTCAAACAGATGCGATATAATCTGCTAATCGTTTCATTGTTCGTTAATTGCATAACTTTAATTGGCGCATTGTAATAATACGCGTGTCATCAATCGATTTCATACAGATAAGATATACAACTGCCACAATTGAAGTTAATGACAGATTAGTGTTGAGATAATTAAGATGGGTTATGGGAGAAAAGAAACCCTGTACTTAATATTGAAACTGACTCAATCGAAATGGCAGACATGTGGTAAACATTAACACAATTTATAATTTTGTAAATTAATGTAATTTCAAATTCTAATTTGTGATAATTTATGCATCTCAAAATAAATGAGAAAACCAAATGAAATGTAAAGGGATTAAATCGGTCATCTCATTTTAAATATCCCATTTAAGTTTACATGCAATATTGATTATTTTTCACTAATCATAGCATAAAATTAATAAAATATTGCGTTATCAAAACAGTTATAGCATTCAATTTATAGTTGTATGATTGTATATTACGACTATAAATATAGTTTGAGATATAATTATATTAATTTGATGTGTTAAGTAAATGAAATATTAATCGAAATCTAGATATACCTGTAAGTACCCCATCCCTGAATAAGACCGACAGCGCGGGTCCTTTCATCAATGGACATCAATCCCATTTTGTGTTTTTCTTTAATGTGGCTGAACACTCTATCGAGTTCAAAAATATTTCGAAGATTCATACGTACCACGTGCTGCACGTGCAAAAATTAACCGTTTTACATCAATAGAGTCGTAACGGGATAAAAAATCAATAAAACACATTTTCATGTAGTTTGACTTGTATATACCCGAGGGTGTATAATTATGTTCAATGAATAAAAGTACCATGAAACTATTTAATTTATGAACTAATTAAGGTGTACTTGTCAATTGATTAATCTGTGTTGTTTACTTCATAAGTTATAGCTATTTATTCATTAAGTATGTTGATCTGTTGTTTTATTTTATGTTTATATGCACTTGCTACCAACAAGTCACGACAGTTTCGATCTTTCCGTGTTGAAATTATTAAATGATTAAATATCATAAAGATACTAATGTATGTATATTAAAAATGGTTTATCACTAATTAATGTGTCTAGTCATTGGCGTTTGCATCCCACCAGTGCTGATTTATGGGTGTAACAAGTGTCAATCATGTTGATAGTTACACCCTTATTCATTTACATGAAACATAATACATTTAAGTTTACAAAGCATTAAAGTTCGGAATCACGCAAACAATATTTATGACATATCATTGCAGGTGGCCCACACTAAACAAGTTTGATAAATTACTTGAATCAAAAGATAATTCAAACAATATTATAACTTTTGTGATATCTTGCCTAAACTGGTTCCCATTCTATATAGCAATGCACAGACAAGATTAAGTCAATGGGACCCAGTTTAATACAGGCCTTTTATTAAAGTTGGTTTATATGCTCTTCTTTAGGAGATCATAAAAGCGCACAGGTCTGCTGCATCCGGGTAGTATTTTGCTTTAATGATCGATACAAATAGTATGAAAACCAAAAACAGGGACTCTGCCTCTTTTTCATTTGATCTAAGCAACGTCTGTAGCTTTGATAAGTTGGTGTCAGCAAATAGTCAAAATCATACTCTGTGTGACATGATCCTTACTGATAGCAAACAAAACCGACAAAAAACAGTAAGCGGTCGAATATATTTATACCACCCGTTGTTTTATGGATCTATGTAGCATTGTTTTCATAGCTATCTATGCGTCCAACAAGTTATATATTAAAGCAGATAATCCGAAAAATACACTATGTGTCAATTAATGGTTTACATAAGTGACCAATAATTATAATTATGTCCATAATATTTTGTAAAACCTTGCTTGATGTATGATGAAAAAAATCAGAATAAAAAATAAAATTACTGACCAGTCCAAAATTCCAAAAACATTTGTTTTATATTGACCAACTTCTATTTCGATTCAATAATTCTACCACATTTCAATAAACTCCAGATTTTTCAACATAAAAGTAAATTTCGATATCAAGTCAAGTCAAGTCAAGTCAAGTCAAGTCAAATATTTTATTGGCTTTTAACTTTGACAGTTCATCGCCAAATGAATTAAATTATTTACATTTACATTGGCGGTACAATGATCTTATCGGATAATCAATAATTTTATTATGATAGTTTGGTTTGTCTCGAGACACCATCATCGGAAATACTAACCACGGTCCGAAGAATTCCGAATGCTTCTGATTTCGATAAGGGCGATAACCTACTACCTGAAAAAGGCATATAAAACGGATTTTTTAAGTTCGGTTTTATTTTCATGCTTAATTATTTGTACATGTGTATTGAATTCAGATCAGTGTGAAGTAACACGGCTGTCACTGGAATGCTGAGACGAACAAGGATACCTGGTAGAAAAGAACGTCGTGGGTGCTAGAATAACTTCAGTAAGTTATAATTTCGTTATATAACAATTGTAATTGACAAAACGCTTGTCTATTCGCAAATACGTTGGCTAGTTTCTCTATATGTGCAATTAAGATGTTTATTTCAATTCATCAATTACATTAAATACATCTCGACAACATATTTTGATCTTAATTGGTCTAAATATAAGATATATGGCATTTCCGTAAGTGAGAAATACGCGTCGTACATAAGATTAGAGTTACAATTTTGGGTTATTTGATTTTCGGTCACTACTTCTACTACACGAGGTACTTGTTTTCTCAGAATTGTAGACAAATACCTAGGAGTTCTGATTGACAATTGGTATGCTGGACTGTGATGCATGTAGTTAGTTATAAGTTATACAGTGCAACCTCTCAAAAGCGACCCTCTGTAGAGCAACAACCTCTCTATAACAACACCTACTAAAAAATTAACCTCTGTAGAGCAACAGCCTCTAAACAATGGCCAATATTTGCAACCCCACAGTGTGTTGCTCTACAGAGGTTGTACTGTATAATATACATTATCACTTTATATGGTAAATTGCTGCAGTACTGTTATAATACATAGATTCGTCATATTACGATATACAGTGATTATTACTGCATATAAATACCACGATTATACTTAAAATTGATTTACACTCTCAATTTCAGATTGCCATACTCTCTAAAATGAGAATAAAGTAGTGGAGAAGTCATTGTCCTTGACATTGTACGTTCTTATCTCTCCGATTCAACGAAACACCACATACCAAGAAATTACTTTCCTATCACAGACTACCAAATCGTTAAGTAACCACCTTGCTGCAATGTGATTACACAACTATCTTAATTTGAAATAAGTTATTTCTAAAGTTAATTATTTTTAATGTTCTGTTGGAGTCAAACCAAGTATGCATTACGGGTATTTAGTTTACACGTATTAATATAGACTTGGATATGTTTGTAGTCAGATGCATCTGTATGGCTGTGAAAAGAATTTATCTATAATTTGAGTTGTATTGCATGTTTTAACTTTTACTACCAATTAATTGTTATCCATTGATTGAATGAACCTCATTATGTAAGCATCTTTAACAATGCAAAGTATGTGCTTAAATTGTTCACACATTTAGTTGATGTGTCAAAATGATCTTACTTGTTTTATCAGGATATAAGACCATTTTTTATCAGATATAGGAACATTCTAAACGATAAAAAATTATTTACAAATAAATTTAAACATTATCTTTGGAAATCTTTTTATAATATTTCCGTTCTAAAATCTCGGACGAGTTCGATATTAGGCCATTTGGGGTCAAAAACTAGGTCACCAGGGCCAAATAAGGGAAAACTTTGTGAACACTTTAGAAATCACTGTTTTGACTTTATCTTCATGAAACTTTGTCACAATGTATATTTTAATAATATGTAGGTCAAGTTTGATAATGGGTCATTTCTGTAGTAAAATTAGGTCACTAGGGCAACTTGCTGGAAAACCTTGTTAACACTCTAGAAGTCACTGTTTTGATTGGATGATCATGAACCCTTGTCAGAATGTTTGTCTTCATAATACCTTGGACGAGTTCGAACATGGGTCATCTTGGGTCAAAAACTAGGTCGCTAGGTCAAATCTTATGAAAAACCATGTTAACACTGTAGATTTCACAGTTATTATTGGATCTTCACCAAACTTTGTCAAATCGTTTGTTTTAATGATATAACGATCAAGTATAAATATGGGTCATCTGGGGTCAATAACCAGGTCACCAGGTCAAATCTTAGGAAAACTTTGTTAACACTGTAGATGTCACAGTTTTAATTGGATCTTCACCAAACCTTGTCAAAATGTTTGCCTCAATGATATGTGGGTCAAGGATGAACATGGGTCAGCCGGGTTCAAAAACTGGGTCTCAAGGTCAAATCTTAGGTAAAAATCTTGTAAAAGCTCTAAATGTCATGGTTTTGATTGGATCTTGAAAACCTTATTAACACTGTAGATGTCAAATTTTGATCGTATCTTCACCAAACCTAGGCAGACTGTTTGTCTTAATGATATGTAAGACAAATTCGAACATAGGTCGTCTGGGGTCAAATACTAGGTCACCGGTTCAAAACAATGTTTTAATGAGAGAACAGTGATTGTCATGTGAGCGATATAGGGCCATCTTGGCCCTCTTGTTTTCTATTCGGACATCAATTATTTTAGATGCGAAAGTTTGGAATATTATCAGTTTAATTCACCGTATTTTAGTCTGTTCTAATATTTTCGTCGGCTTTTAGACCTAAATTTAGTACATGTACATCATACAATTGTTCGAATGTACTATAATGTTCTCCCATCATATTTTAGAACATTCTAGAATTTTTACTTCTTTGCTACGAAATTTAAGAATATCCTAAATCATATCATATCCGAGCATTTAGAATGTTCTAAAGTAACGAGAATGAAAAATTTAGAACGTTCTACAGTTTTGGGCCGCATCTTTTAAAGCATTCTATTATTTTCGATCCGAAATGTATAATATTCTGAAGTTTGACGGGAGAAAAGTTTAGAACGTTCTAAAGTTTTGGACTGCATCTCTTAAACTACAATATTATTTTCGCTCCGAAACTCTAGAATTTTCTAAAGTATGAAGGGAGAAAAGTTTAGAACGTTCTAAAGTTTTGGACAGAATCTTTTAGAGCATTCTATCATTTTCTATCCGAAACTTTAGAATGTTCTAAAGTATGAAGAAAAAATAGTTTAGAACGTTCTAAAGTTTTGGACAGAATCTTTTATAGCATTCTATCATTTTCTATCCGAAACATTAGAATGTTCTCAAGTATGAAGGGAAATTTTTTTAGAACGTGCTAAAGTTTTGGACAGAATCTTTTAGAGCATTCTATCATCTTCTATCCGAAACTTTAGAATGTTCTAAAGTATGACGATAGAAAAGTTTAGAATGTTCTAAAGTTTTGGACAGAATCTTTTAGATCATTCTATCATTTTCTATCCGAAACTTTAGAATGTTCTAAAGTCTGACGATAGAAAAGTTTAGAACGTTCTAAAGTTTTGGACAGAATCTTTTAGAGCATTCTATCATTTTCTATCCGAAACTTTAGAATGTTCTAAAGTATGAAGGGAAAAAAGTTTAGAACGTTCTAAAGTTTTGGACAGATTCTTTTAGAGCATTTTATTATTTTCGCTCCAAAACTTTAGAATGTTCTAAAGAATGAAGGGAAAAAAAATTTAGAACGTTCTAAAGTTTTGGACAGAATCTTTTATAGCATTTTATTATTTTCGCTCCGAAACTTTAGAATGTTCTAAAGTATGAAGGGAAAAAAGTTTAGAACGTTCTAAAGTTTTGGACATAATCTTTTAGAGCATTTTATTATTTTCGCTCCAAAACTTTAGAATGTTCTAAAGTATGAAGGGAAAAAAAGTTTAGAACGTTCTAAAGTTTTGGACAGAATCTTTTATAGCATTCTATCATTTTCTATCCGAAACTTTAGAATGTTCTAAAGTATGAAGGGAGAAAAGTTTAGAACGTTCTAAAGTTTTGGACAGAATCTTTTAGAGCATTCTATCATTTTCTATCCGAAACTTTAGAATGTTCTAAAGTATGACGATAGAAAAGTTTAGAACGTTCTAAAGTTTTGGAAGCATTCTATCATTTTCTATCCGAAACTTTAGAATGTTCTAAAGTATGAAGGGAGAAAAGTTTAGAACGTTCTAAAGTTTTGGACAGAATCTTTTAGAGCATTATATCATCTTCTATCCGATACTTTAGAATGTTCTAAAGTATGACGATAGAAAAGTTTAGAACGTTCTAAAGTTTTGGACAGAATCTTTTAGAGCATTCTATCATTTTCTATCCGAAACTTTAGAATGTTCTAAAGTATGAAGGGAGAAAAGTTTAGAACGTTCTAAACTTTTCTATCGTCATACTTTAGAACGTTCTAAAGTTTTGGATAGAAAATGATAGAATGCTCTAAAAGATTCTGTCCAAAACTTTAGAACGTTCTAAAGTATGAAGGGAGAAAAGTTTAGAACGTTCTAAAGTTTTGGACAGAATCTTTTAGATCATTCTATCATTTTCTATCCGAAACTTTAGAATGTTCTAAAGTATGACGATAGAAAAGTTTAGAACGTTCTAAAGTTTTGGAAGCATTCTATCATTTTCTATCCGAAACTTTAGAATGTTCTAAAGTATGAAGGGAGAAAAGTTTAGAACGTTCTAAAGTTTTGGACAGAATCTTTTAGAGCATTACACAATCTTCTATCCGATACTTTAGAATGTTCTAAAGTATGACGATAGAAAAGTTTAGAATGTTCTAAAGTTTTGGACAGAATCTTTTAGAGCATTCTATCATTTTCTATCCGAAACTTTAGAATGTTCTAAAGTATGAAGGGAGAAAAGTTTAGAACGTTCTAAAGTTTTGAGAAGCATTATTTGTATTATTGTGTTATATTTGCTGTAAATGTACGAAAAATTATTATAAAATAAAGAGTAAATGAAAAATCTTTAGCAATATTGGTCTTTTATTTCGTTTATTTTTGGCTATCTTTCTATTGAAAAGTAGCAAAAACCGGGGGTAAAATTGGGAGTTGAGTATAAAATCCCTTTTTAAAATATAACGAGTTCAAGGTGTTTTATAAATATACAATATGTATATAAGATTAGAAAGAATTATGAGAAAATGTGTAACTGTTATGTGCGAATAATTTAAATTTATGAAACAACAGTATTAATTCTGTTATGTACATTTTATCCCTCTGAATCTGTCTGTCTGTAAGTTAAATTAAAAAAGAGAGGGATAAATTGGGTTTAAAATTGTTTCCTGAATGTCAGGTGGTAGTTGTGAAATGAAAAAAATATAAAAAACGTGGTTTATCAGTTGCCATTTATTTATTGAATACTGTAATTCTGTTGGTGATAATTACTAAATTAGCCCTTCTACAGAACTGCCCCCCCCCCCCCATACAGTATAACTTTATCAAACTCTATCTTATCTATCTAGACTAGCTGAATAGAGTATCAACTTTACTTGGTTCATAGATCTGATAAGATTATTGTAAATGTTATCTTTGATTTTGTTACAAGAAAGACTCAAAGTGCTAAAAGAACAAATCAACAAGTGTTGATTAACCAACCATGGTCACAGGTGTATGATACTGTCTGACATATGGAAAATTTTCATGATGTTATATACATGTCATTTATGTATGAAATTTTATTGTGATGATGTGATGCTGATATTGTAGCTTGTCCGATTGTGTTCAATTACTGATTACAATTTACACGTGCATTACCACTCTACAAAACAATGTCATATATAGTACGTGCATATATATAGTAATTTAATGGTTTTTAAAAAGGTAATTTGAATAATGATATTTTTATTGTATTAAAAATACATACCGTATTTTAAAAGGTGATTTAAAGAGAAGACAAGTTCTTATACTCATAAGTGATTGACAGTGTTGTTTGTTGACAATTATCATATTTATTAGACAAATGGTGTACACGGTCCAACATTATCATGGTTAAAATTTGTCGGATCTACAAAGCAGCATATTAGGTCTTATTTTGCCTGTCCATGTACACAGTATATTAGTTTGTCACTCTATAGCTACTCTTATAAATGTTTCAGCGATAAAAGGTAGTGTTTTTACTTTATATTAGGTGGTAAACAATGTATTTTATGTATAATTGAAAATGGTACAGCTTGGTTTCTCGTGTTATACAAGTTGTCAGCCTGTCCCTGTTTTAGAAATAGGATACGTTACACGACATTAACTCAACTTTTTACTCTACAGATTTCCATTACTTTTATGCAAACGATGTTTTCACTACCTACAATTATCACTTCTTTGAAAAATAAACACATTAATCCTTGGAACATGGTCAGATAAAAGATTCAAGACAGTTCTTAGCGCTAGCTGAAATTATTAAAATATTTTCGTCAGATACGTTACATGATATTTCAACTATATAATCAACTGTTTACATTTGAATGTGAAACGCTGACAAAATTACGACATCTTAAGGTGTAACATTGTTTAATAACACAAAGTTTATATTGAGCTTACCATAATTACTTTAAGGTAGCTGTTAATATACTCGGTACATAAGATACGTTGAAATAATATACGTTACATCAATTATACAAACAAGTCAACTAGCTTTTCAATCACGCACATATTGGTTATGAGCGGATGATCTTCAAATTTACTTCCACCGGAAACATGTAGCTGTTCGTTTTGCCTAAGTTTGAAAGGTTTGAATCGCGGGAATAGTTTTAAATAAAATATTCCATGTGTAACTTCAGAAAAGAGGTTAGTAAAACTTTACTGGCCAGTTTGTTGAAGATTTTTTGCTGCTGTTTCTTGACATTAACAATGAGTGCAGTAATAGAAATCAAATTATGAATACTACGATAAGTGACAAAGGTGACTTACACTCAAATAGTAGCGTAACGTATCTTATTGAATATAATGTACCTTATCAAGCTTATATATGTGATACAGACAAAACTAACATAATTTCGATACATTCATTGGTAAAGTATGTTTTAAACTGTTCATGTTATTGAAATAAAACTGTTGCTGGTCGTTTGAAATGCATAAAACTCATACTGTATACCAAAACGTATCTTACTTTTACACAACGTATCTTATTTTTATATAAGGTATTTTATTTTTACATAACGTATGTTACCAATTTTAAATTCTTTGTAATCATTGCGTGGAAATTCTAGTTTACGTCTAATTTGGAGCAAATACAGATACTTAATACCGTATAAGTGTCGTTATACTTTCAAAAAAATGACAAAATCTGCAGCCGAGACGCAAAGAGAGAACAGAGAAATAAAAAGAAATATCACAAAACAATAGGCGACCACAGACTGAAAAAGGATATATCTATATTGATAGTAAGAAAATGAAGATCGTGAAGATTTAGATGTCCACAGATAAATACATAGATATAATTATGCAAGGACATTATATTCATTTCCTAAATCATGAGAGCTTGTGTGAAAGCCAAATACTCAGTTCTTTGAGAATTAAAAGCAATATACATGACACACATTTAGCTTATCATTTTTAAAATTGGTAAACAAATACATTTCGCCGAAAATTTCAATAGTGGTGTAGTTTACGAGATTCAAAGCGCATACATTTGTATTTGATTTACATAGTAAATTGTTTGTACAATCAATACAGTTTTAAAAGTAAAACTCTTTCAGATACATAATTTTAAGTACATTGTGCATATTAACTTGTGTAAACATTTTATGACTTTAACTGAAAACAATGATTGTTGATTCTAAAAAATATTTTTGATGTTGTTAGGTGTTTATGATGTTGCACTAGTTTTTTTTTCAATACTGTTTAAATTATGAAACTTATTTAGCTTCACATACAAATTTAATACCACGTATAAGATACGTTACACGTTTTATATGCGCCTTTTTTTAACTGATAATTACTGTATTAAGCCTGGTATTCAAACTTTATCACATACATGTAGCTGGAGTATTGACAGACATTTTATAACGTTTTGAGCGTTCTATTTCGTAAATCACAACGTTTACAGGTAATGGAGTATCATGTAATTATACATGTATAATTAAAAATCTTATGGCACGTTTATTTGTATCCGAAATCACAGTAAGATTTTCTTCTTTTTTTACAAAATTGCAGTTCAAAATGTCTTTCTCATACCATTTATAAAAGATAAATTGTAATATGTGTATATGTAATCTCTATATATTGGCGATTATGCTCTGTATCGTATTTTATTATGTATATTACCATGATCGGTTTGAGTTATTATAGAATTAAATCCAATGTCTGTTTGGGGACACCGGACATGTTTTTAATATGGTCATATGTTGTTCTTTTTTATGAAAGTATTTAAGTTCTTTTCTGAAATAGTCAATATTTTGGTTTTACTTTTTTTTATTTGTACCTTTTCACGTAGAATGAGTGTTATCAATATACTTCTAAGCTTCTGATTTAATATTTATAATCAGTATTTATGTGCTTATATAAAAAAAAACAGGAATTTAGTCATAAACTAATTATCACTATTATAAAATTAACACATTTATGACCCTATTTTTTATTAGGTGTAAGAATACTAAGATCATTAAGATGGCATTGACCAGACAGGATTAGGATTAGCCTGATAAGGGGCAGTAAAACAGACCTCTTGTTGATTTTGTGGGGATCACTTTGTAGGAGCTAGCTCCTATGTAAGCTTTTATAGGCTTATAAGTTACTGGTATATTATACTTTATAGGAACATTTTTAAAAAATCTTCTTGTCAGAAACTACAATGCCTATAGCAAAAATATTTGGTGTGTAGTATAATCTAGAAGGCTTCTACCGACTTTGTTCAATATACCAGTATGACCCTGGGGTCAAAATTGGCAACCTCCGGGGGGCATAGCTTATTTTACATAGGCTCATTTAAGAAGATTTTAAAAATCTACATATCCGAACCCCAAGTTCTTAAGCTATGATATTTGGTGTGAAGCATTGTCTGGTGGACTTCTACCAATTTTGATCAAATCCTGGCCCGGGTCAACAGTGACAGCCCTTGGGGTCAATTGATTTGCAATTAATCATTTTTTCTGGTGAGCAATATAGGCCCATCATGGCCCTCTTGTTCTTAAAATTTCTCCATATAAGGGGTTATGGAGTATTGACTCTAATTGAGTGAATCTGATGTAACATGTGCTTTGTCTGATAATCAGTTCACTGTTTCAAAAAAGACTTGCATACAAGACTATTAAAATGGCACAACCCTATATTTGAATGAATCAGTACAGAATGAGGTATGCTACAGATTTTATGTTTTGAAATAATTGCATTATAATTTATTTTTCAGATTATTTTGAAGTCTGGTAAAACCTGTACCGGTATGCTACATGTTCGTGTATTCACTGACAGATTTTGAGGCAATCAAGAGTAATTTGAATTCAAGATTTGGTAAAACCACAAGTGGAACAAATTTCTTGATTGTGTGGAAAAATTTGAACAGTGAGTTATTACATTTTGTATAAAGTTGTCATATTGCCCTTTGTATAACTTCTATTTGTTGATACATGCAGACTATTACCATTAGCTGTTAGTCTGGGCTGGCCTTAAAAAAACCATTGTGGTAACCCTACCCTGAGAATTCTCAATGGTTAGGGCGTAGGTTAGAGACATATTTTTAGCTCACACGAGTACATGTGCTTGGAGTGAGCTTTAAAATGTGTGGTCTGTCTTTGTCCAGTGTCCGGCATAGTGCGGCGTAAACCTTTACATTGTGAACACACTAGGGGCCACAATATTAGGTTCACAAAACTGTGTCAGAATGTAAATATTGACAAAATCTGGGAAGAGTTCGATTTAGGGTCAACAACTAGGTCATTGGGGCAAATTGAAAGAAAACCATGTGAACACTCTAAAAGCACTGTTTGATTGGATCTTCATGAAACTTTGTCTGAATGTTATTTTAATGATGTCAAGGTACTGAAGGTAGATGATAGATCATTTGGGGTCGAAATCTAGGTTACCAGAGCAAATTGCTGGAAAACTTGTGTAAATGTTATCTTCATGAAACTTTAATTGGCTGACTGTCTTCATATTATCCTGAACAAGTTCAATAATGGGTCATCTGGGGTCAATATTCTAAGGTCACGGGTTCAAATCTTAGGGAACCCTTGTTAACACTGTAGGTGTCACACTTTTGATCAATGGGATATTCACCAAACCTTGTCAGAATGTTTGTCTTATATAAATGATATGTGGGACAAGTTCGAACATTGGTCATCTTGGGTCGAAATTTAGGTAACCAGGTCAAGTCTTAGGTAAAAACATTACGCTGTAGATGTCACGGTTTTAATTGGATCTTTACCAAACCATGTCAGAATATCTATCTTAATGATATGTAGGATAAGTTTGAACATGAGTCATCTAGGGTCAAACACTAGGAAGTCTGTAATTGTGGGATAAATCCTAGAAAATAAGTAGCTTGTGTTTAAGAAGTAGTGACTGGAAACCGCATTTGTAATCAAATTTGTAACCCTACACTTATGTACAAGGCATATTTTTCAGCTAGTGTAGTAATAACTGTATATATACTATTTTGATCCAATTTTGATCAGGAGGTATTTAATTAAAAATTATACATTTTTTATCAAACATAATATCAAATTTTATTGTTTCTGACTAAAATATACCTTTTTGTACTTTCTCAATTTCAGATTATTATATCATTGAAGAGGACAACATAAAAAAGAGTGAAGAGAGATTCTTTGATAGTATGAATTCGAATGAAGTACTGTGATTATATCAATGGACAAATTTCATTATTTAATAACTTGATAATGTAAGTTTAAAATGTCTGTTTTGATCGGATCTTCATGAAACCTTGTCAGAATGTTTATTTTAATATGTAGGTAAAGTTTGATAATGGGTCATTTCAGTTCAAAAACTATGTCACTAGGGCAAATTGCCGGAAAACCTTGTGAACACTCTAGAAGTCACTGTTTTGATTGGATGATCATGAAACCTTGTCAGAATGTTCTTTTATAATATCTTGGACGAGTTCGAACATGGGTCATCTTGGGTCAAACACAAGGTCGCTAGGTCAAATTTTATGAAAAATCATGTTAACACTGTTTATTTCACAGTTATAATTCACAGTTATAATTGGATTATCACCAAAGTTGGTCAAGTTGTTTGTTAAATGATATAGCAGTCAAGTGCAAATATGGGTCATCTTGGGTCCATAACTAGGTCACCAGGGCAAATCTAAGGATTTTTTTGTTAACACTGTAGATGTCGCAGTTTTAATTGTATCTTCACCAAACCTTGTCAGAATGTTTGTCTTAATGATATGTAAGACATCTATAGGTCACCTGGGGTCAAAAACAAGGTCACAAGGTCAAATCTTAGGAAAACCTTGTCTATTCTCTAGTTTTCATGGTTTTTATTGGATCTTCACCAAATTTTGTCAGAATGTTTGTCTTATTTATATGTAGGACAAGTTTTAACATGGGAACACCTATGGTGGGCTGTGTCCACAGCAGTGACCGCTCTGTAATTCAAACAGTTTTATTCGGATCTTCAACAAACTTGATGGAAACGTTTATGGCCCAGAGATCTCAGGCAGGTGTCATAACCAGCCAAATTGACCCATGCACTTATGAGTTATGCCCCTTGATACATTAAAAATTGACTAAATATTCAAACTGTTCCGGTGAACAATTTTATTGCATTCTATTTATATGTCCCCTTGAACTTAACCTTTGTGACAAAGCTCTAGTGTATATATATACCTAGTGAGTTACTTACTTAGTTATGTATACAATATTTTCTTACTTAGCTACACACATTAGTCATTCATATATACACTTAGTCAGTTACATAAAGTTATATACACTTAGTGACAATAATAGTCAGTTAATTACTTAGTTATATACTCTTATTCAGTTACTTACTTTAGTTATGTACATGAAGTTTCTTACTTAGCTGCACACATTAGTCATTTATATATATATTTACATGATTTAGTAAGTTAATTACTTAGTTATATACACTTGGTCAATTAGTTGCTTAGTTATGTATGATGTAGAAGGTATATAGTGATTGTCGTTTTTGCTATGTTTGCAGTGTTTTGTTTTTGCTACAGACTGTTGCTATTATCTTACAAAATGTTTGGACGTCCGAACAATTTGAACACTTTTTGTATAATTATTCGGGTATCATTCTTATTTAAAATACTGAATATATTTTATGTTAGATTTTATTGTTTTGTAAGAAATGTTCTGCCAGCGTTAGATTTATTTCAGTAAACTGTTATGCTTATACAAAGTAATGTTCTGCCGGAAGAACACTGATAAAGGTAAATTGTTATTTTTGTACAAACAACTGAAAAATAATTTTTGTATCATTTTACTGTATTTAAATGTTCCGCCGGCGGAACACTGATATAGATAAACTGTTATTTTTGTACAGAATAACGCCCGGAACTGAAAATAGTTTTTTTATCAATTTAATTATTTAAATGTTAAATGAACACCGATATACAAAATGTAGGTAAACTGTTTTTTTTTTGTACATTTCTTTTGCATCTTTACAGTGTCATGAGAAGATGTTCCACCGGCGGAACATTCTCATTACAAACACTGTATTTTGATACATTTCTTTTGCATCTATACAGTGTCATGAGGAAATGTTCCGCCGGCGGAACTTTCTCATCACAAAAACTGTATTTTGATACATTTCTTTTGCATCTTTACAGTGTCATGAGAAAATGTTCCGCCGGCGGAACATTCTCATCACAAAAACTGTATTTTGATACATTTCTTTTGCATATTAAGTGTCATGAGAAAAAAACATCCACTTTTCAAATTCTGTATTATGATATATTTTTTGTTTAACTTTGCAGTTTCTTGAGAAAATGTTCCGCCGGCGGAACATTTACATCACAAAAACTGTATTTTAATACATTTCTTGTGCAATTTTGCAGTTTCTTGACCAAATGTTCCGCCGGCAGAACAATTATATTCTGAAGATTTATTAGGTATTAAAAGAAATGTTCCGCTGGCGGAAGATTCACTTTTCAAAATCTGTATTATGATATATTTCTTGTTTAACTTTGCAGGTTCTTGACTAAATGTTCCGCCGGCAGAACAATTATATTCTGAAGATTTATTAGGTAAATAAAGAAATGTTCCGCTGGCGGAACATTCATATTTCAAAATCTGTTTTTGATATATTTCTTGTTCAATTTTACAGTTTCTTGAAGAAATGTTCCGCCAGCGGAACATTTCGTATATATATATGTTAATATTTTATGTATATTTATATTAAAATAACAGATTTTATGAATTATATTTTCTACAAATTTAAGTTTTTTTGCATACATGCAAAATTTGCTGAAAATGGCCATTTTAAATGGGATTCAGTGGACAATCCCTTTTTAAATGGACGGAGTTTATTGATCTTTAGTGATAATTAGTTTATTGATAACTTCCTGTTGTTTTTAGCTCACCAGAGCACGAATGTGCTCAGGGTGAGCTTTTGTGATCACCCTGCGTCCATCGTGCGTCGTTACGATTATGTGGCGTCCATGTTTACTTAAAACAACATCTCCTCCTACACCGCTATGCTGATTGCAACCAAACTTTGCTGGAATGATCCTTGGGTGGTCCCCTTTCAAAGTTGTTCAAAAAATTAAATTTCATTAAAAATTCTGGTTGCTATGGCAACAAATAGAAAAAACTTAAAAGATCTTCTTGTCTGAAACCACAGAGCCTAGAGCTAAGATATTTGGTATGTAGCATTGTCTAATGGAACTCTACAAAGTTTGTTCAAATTATTCCCCTGGGGTCAAAATTGGCTCCGCCCCGGGGGTAACTTGATTTTACATAGACTTATATAGGAAATTTAAAAAATCTTCTTGTCAAAAACTACAATGCCTAGAGCTTTGATATTTGGTGTGTAGCATAGTCTAGTGGACCTCTACCAAGTTTGTTCAAATTATTGCCCTAGGGTCAAAATTGGCCCCGCCCCGGGGGTCACTTGATTTATATAGACTTATATAGGAAAATTTAAAAAATCTTCTCCTCCGAAACCGCAAGGCCTAGAGCTAAGATATTTTGTATGTGGCATTGTCTAATGGAACTCTACAAAGTTTGTTCAAATTATTACCCTGGGGTCAAAATTGGTTCCGCCCCGGGGGTAACTTGATTTTACATAGACTTATTTAGGAAATTAAAAAAATCTTCTTGTCAAAAACTACAATGCCTTGAGCTTTGATATTTGGTGTGTAGCATAGTCTAGTGGACCTCTACCAAGTTTGTTCAAATTATTGCCCTAGGATCAAAATTGGCCCCGCCCCGGGGGTCACTTGATTTATATAGACTTATATAGGAAAATTAAAAAAATCTTCTTCTCCGAAACCGCAAGGCCTAGAGCTTAGGTATTTTGTATGTGGCATTGTCTAGTGGACCTCTAACAAGTTTGTTCAAATTATGGCCCCGGGGTCAAAATTGGCCGTGCCCTGGGGTTTATTCCATTTTATATAGGAAAATTTAAAAAATCTTCTTCTCCGAAACCAAAAGGCCTAGAGCTAAGATATTTGGTATGTAGCATTGTCTAGTGGACTTCTACCAAGTTTGTTCAAATTATTGCCCTAGGGTCAAAATTGGCCCCGCCCCGGGGGTCACTTGATTTATATAGACTTATATAGGAAAATTTAAAAAGTCTTCTTCTCCGAAACCGCAAGGCCTAGAGCTTAGGTATTTTGTATGTGGCATTGTCTAGTGGACCTCTACCAAGTTTGTTCAAATTATGGCCCCGGGGTCAATATTAGCCCTGCCCTGGGGTTTATTCTATTTTATATAGGAATTTTTTTAAAAATCTTCTTCTCGGAAACCACAAGGCCTAGAGCTAAGATATTTGGTATCTAGCTTTGTCTAATGGACCTCTTTTAAATCTGTTCATATAATGGCCATGGGATAAATAACGGCCCAGATGGGTCACTTGATCTTACTTAGACTCGTATAGAAAACTTCAACAATGTTAATGACATTTTCTCCTGGTGAGCATTTATAGGGCCATCATGGCCCTCTTGTTATAAGCATTTTATGTAATAAATGAATGTAATCCTTTAATTACCAGATTTTGTAAGAACAGTTACATATTTCAGTATATACTAAAATATAACAATTACTGTCACTACCATTTTATTCCTGACATTTTTTCTTCTGTATACATTAAAATTGCAACTGAATGCTTAATTTTCTATTTCTAAATTAAATTATTCTAAGTATACATGAAATTATGTTTTACAAGATAACTATTATAATCTTTAAAATAACTTGCCAAAATATCTATGATGTTAATACCAGTACTGCTTGAGGAAATATATTGGTTAGAAATATCTAATTTAATTTAACAGGTAAAGGTGTTAGGAATAGTTTGTATTAATTTCACCAAATGGACTGTTTAATTTATCAAAGTCAACCAGACCTAACTAATTGGTGTGAGATACATATATATGCAAATGTGTTTGAAGCGTAGAGCATTTATGTCAGTAATTTCTTTAATCATATTAAATGAGCTTATTCTTAATATTTTGCATTTAATATAAACATACTTTTTAAGAAAATATTATATAATAATATAATAATTATATATTATACATATTATTAATTAAACACTGAATCAATTTAAGTATCTATACAGTAGCTATATATTAGCCATATAGCCACTGATTATGAAATTAAAAGCTAGTCTGTCAATGTCCCTGTCTGTTTTATTGGATTCCCTACTGTGAATTATACAGGACTGCTGGGTCTTAGTCACATGCCTCGCATTCCTGGTTCAATGTATTTCAGTCACTCATGGAACAAAAGCCTCGCAAAAGTATCTGAGACCATTATGCAATGTTGATATAATGGTCCCAGTAGGTATATTGAACGAAGTACATTTTTTCAAATATCTTCACTGACTGAAGTTCAAATTTTTAGTTTCTGACTATTAACTTTTAGGAACAACTGTTGGTCTTCATTTCTTTTCAAATGAAATGTCATTTAAACACAGGTACTTGACAGAAAATAAAAAATTGGGTGTATTTAGGCCACTTATACCTTATATTTTACTCCACTAACTAACTACTGCCTAGGTCATCTTCATAAACTGTTGATAGGAAATTCAAATGAAAAGACGTGTGTAAAGAATGTTGAACAATTTATTTTTTTGTAAAATAAACTTTCAAATCAAACTAAATGTACTATCAGTTGGTAACTTGTTATTTAATCTACTCGAACAGCCCAAAGCTACGGAAACTGTCTAAATTTGTATTTAACGATGTAATTGATTTATTGAAAAAACACTTATTCTATCATGTTAAACTAGGTAGAAATGTTGCTAGTATGCCCATTAATTAATTAATCAATTAAACATTGATATCGTTTATGTAGTAAGGTGGATTTCATTTCTAAATCGTTCAGTGACGTGTAACTGTTCGTATTTATTTCTTTTGTAATTTTATACCGCTTTCTTATTATATAAGGATACGAATTTTAATCAATCTGATTTGTAATCAGGCTCTGCAGGTAAGTGCTTTTTTAGTCTTTCGAATCAAGCTTTATATCATAAAGTCATTTTGATGTTGCATTGTCAACTCAATAATTTATATATGTACAACACTTTGAGAAAAAGACAAACGTTTCGGAGCACACATTTCATTTGATCTGCGGTTACTGCATTCATTCAATGGTTTTCATGTTAATTGGAATTCTTTTTAGGGGATTGTCTTTTTGTCGTGCTGGACTCGCATTTGAAATTTTCCCCTTCATGTATGTCAATGGAGTTTTTATAACGTAAAATAATTATGCAAAGCAAACATTTCCTCAGATTTACCATAATATAATTTTTTTATATACATATATGTATGCACTTCGCATGTATGGGAATAATATCGAATACTTACTTATTATTCAATATAATGTAAATAAAACACGTGGAAGTAATATAAGCGTTTTAGGGCTCCGTGGTTCAATACGGTTATGGTCGCTGATTAGTAATCAGTCACCCCACGCCGCTGTGAGTTAAAATCTCGCCCGGTACCAGACAAACTCCACATGTAAGGAAACTGTTAATAATCCTACCAGGTTATTGCCTGGACTCTCCTTCAACCAGCATATAGGTATGAGACAATTGTTTACCATTTGGCTGTTTGTTGCCTCGGCAACAATTGGTATGGGCGACTGTGATGACAGTTCATTAGTATTTGGTAAGTCTGAACCATTTACAGTTGAAACTCACTCGGTGATCACTAAACTGATACGACCACGTAATTTTAACGACCGGCGCATGTTTTCGGATCTGTTTTGTACTTATTTCTTTCTTTCAACTTCATAAAGAGATCTACTCATAGTTTAATAATTTTGGGCCGAAAGGTGGCCTTAACGTGTTTCATTCGTATGTAATTATTTTAATTTGCGCAAAATGAAAGTATTTCATAACAAAAATTAATTAAAACGCCGTTCGCTTATGCATAGTGTCTAAGCGAAGTACAACAATGCTTACGAGCATACTCAGCTGGTTGGGCAGTTGAACCTGTCAATCACAGACTGTGTAAGGTCAAATCAACCAATTAGATCGATCGCTGAACTGATAAGCCGAACGACTGCCCACCGTCTTGTCCGTCTGATATCGGTCAATACATGTGAATAGTTATGTAATTATATTTTATAACCTGGTACAAATAAACACATTGGTCTCAGTTATAAGTTTAAATAAATGTTATGACATTGCTACGGAACTTTTAAATCCGATATGCGGAATCCGGATAGAATGATGGTTGATATAAATTAAGTTTATTCCGTTTTTAAATCCACTGAAACAAAATTAATGTAAAAAATGTCAAAGCTTGATTCGACTTTGTGATCGACAGTACTAATGCTTTACTGTCAATATGCTCGAATACCACGACCCTGTTTTGTCGATTTGTTAATTTCTTTCAACGTATTGTTTATAATATTATCACATTAAAGTTAGAGCACTCAGTGTTTGGAATATGTAATCATAATGAAAAATGGTGAATGGTATACATGTTTAGAATAATTCGTTGACGAAACGCATTTTCTATCTGAATGTAAATTGTAAGCTTCAATAAGATCTCAGTATATTCTATTACATGTACATTATAGAATGCATGCTAATACCTTTTAGACAAAACTATACCCTAGTAATGAGAAACCCATACTTAATTATCTATAAAGCATCCGATATAAGGTCGTCATTCAGTAATAAAACTTAACAGTCCGTGTTTACGTTTATGATAGACCATCTTACAATCAAATCTACTGGAAACTAGCCGACTAGTGGCCTAACAATGATGCAGAGATTTTATGCGCCTTTTTAAGCCGCATTATACATGTATAACTATAATAGAAGGCTATGCGGCCACTACACTGCCAGATTCACAAACTCGATAAAAATCATATTTTTTTTCGTTGAATACACATTAAAGCAACACAATAGTGTTATTTCATGCATTTTTAAGTTTGTGCATGATGTGTTGTGCAGTTTATCTGTAGAAATATATTACGCTGCTACGCTGCTTGGCTGCAAACTTCACGCTGCTAGCAGCGTTTAATTTCATATGAAAAAAAGTTCTAAAATTCCTATATTTTCCATTAATTAACGCTGTTACGCTGCTGGACTGCTAACTTCACGCTGCCAACTTCACGCTGCTTGCAGCGGCTAATTTCACATATTTTCCCCCTCAAAAATCATATATTTTTAAATAATTAACGCTCAAACAGCAGACTCTAATTATTTTATGCATTCTGAAGTATTTAGATTGATTTGTTGCGAGGTTTATCTGTAGAAATATGTATTACGCTGTTACGCTGCTGGGCTGCTAACTTCACGCTGCCAACTTCACGCTGCTAGCAGCGTCTAATTTCACATTAAAACAATTTGTTTGAAAAATCCTATATTTTCAATTTATTAACGTTCAAACAACAGACTCTGGATTAACAATTGAGTTAGCTCATTCACGTTCGAAGGTAAATAAGGGTGACGTTTTACACGTTGGTTCAACTTACTCAATAATTATCCGCTTTTGGCAGGCCAGTCATTAATGATAGCAATGTTACACGCCCTGGTGAGATTTACAGTGCATCTAGCACTATAGCTTGTTCTATCATCATGCAGAAACAGCCTGATGTTGGCATTAGTTTTAAATGGTGGTACGACGTGCCTCACAAGAAAGTCATCTCGGTAACGTTAGGCATTTGAATTGCCATCGATCACGACAAGATGTGTGTAAAATACACATATAATGCCTGTCCAGCCCAACATTGACCCCAACATCCAAAACCTCATAACGTTAATTCCTTCTACAGTATACTCGAACCCTGCCGTCACCTCGGTTAATGAAACATCTCGACTCATCGCAGAAAAGGTGCTGTTCCATTGTTGTCTTACGTACGTTTTCCATTTATAGGATTTACGCGTTGACCTCGCGTCAATACACAGGTTAGACGAAAGGTCAAGAATTGTTCCACTCTTTAGAATAGGGATAGCAAGCATATTTCTATACATTACCTTAGGTAGCGTAGGTCACTGTTGTGGGAAGCCTACGCTGCACTGGTTTCCGTGTATTTATATAACAATATGTATATATTTGCCACCACGAATCAAAATCTGTTTAAATGACATTCAGAACTACTTTAATGCTGTCGATGTAATTTTTTAGCGAAGACGTTAAGCAAATCATCATATTCTGAAAATAGCTCCAGTACAGATACTTATAACAAAGGCCAGAATTGATTGAAATTGCATTATTTTAAATGAAATACATGTAAAATATAATCCAAATACAATATTAAAATAAAGATTTGCGATAATATAATACCAAGGACTTGTATATAAATATAAAAAAAATGTAGTAAACAATTATATAATATCACAAAAAAGACATTTAAATGGAAAGGACTGTGCGTGTGTTTACAACATTGCGGTCTTGGCCAGCCAGGTGTTATGACGCGCGGACGTAAATCTTCCGTACGCCCCGTTGCTTGAAAACGACTTCGAATGACACGGCTGGAGCAGTTAACAACCCTAGCATTGTCATATGTCTCCGTACATTGGCGTAATTTTGGCGGAATTCTAAGCAAAATTAAAATAAAAGAAAAGGCAATATTTTTTTTCAACGGCCGTTTCGCGTTGACTTCAAAGCCAATAAAATTAGAATGAAATATGTACGTTATTATCTTACACTTGTCCGTGCATGCACAAGAAAATCGCGGTGACGTCGTGTCGACACACATTCAACGTAAGGATGACGATAAATTTGTTTTACGTTACAACATAATCGTTCGCCTAAATATATATTGGCGGCAATAGACATGTTGATGTCTTTTTATAACATTAAAAACATATGGGTACAAATCGAAAGTTTCTTTTTTGTTCAGTATATGTGAACATATTGAACACTTAAATTTGTGTTTGTTTTATTTGCATGTCGGTAGTCACTAAAAACAACACCTTTTTCTCCTTGGAAAGTGTTTGCTTAGACGAAATATTCCAGTTTTTAGTCGTGTGTTGACACTCCTGTGACGATTTTATTTTTAACTAATTGGTTTGTTTAATAAACAAGCATTTAAGTTCTACAACGAGTGCAAGAAATGGAGAGTTGTGTTTGTTTGTATTCAAAACAGTTTGAACATTGTTCCATATAAATATTCTTATTTCATAAACGTACACATTTGAGCATAATGACCAATTTAGCGTTTAAATCCCGGTCAAGGCATATAATACATTCTATGAAAATTTGACCAAAATATTGATTTTTTTCCAAATATGGAGAAGTTGCCGGTTCCGTGTGCAAGGGTATCCTAGTACTGTTCAAGAAATACTGGTTAAGTGAACCGGGCGAAACATCAATAAAGGCGCTAAATTTACTAAAAACCTAAAATACCGATTAAGTGTGACACTAGGATAAAAATTCAATGAACAATACGTATATTTAGATTCGTAAAAAGCCGCTGTGGCAGAGCAGTGTATTCATTATTTTACTTTTATTGATTGTTTATGACGATGACTAAATATTACAGTAAAGTTCATTCTTTTCTGATTATAATTATCTGATAGTGTGACAATATTAGATCTTATGAGTATTCATCTGTAACGTAGCCACTTAAGAAATAGATAAAAAAGCTGAATTGCGAAATGTGTTCTAGTACGCAGTGCGCTGTTCATGAGTCGTGGACTGCAGACTGGAACGCAGTCCATAATTCGGACAGCGTTCAAGAATGCAGTCCACGATTTAAAAATCAATGTACCGAAAACACTCATAGAAACTGAACTAACATACGTAGATTTGCACTACAACAAGGAAAGGGAACTAGTTTTACAATGCTATGGCGGATGTAGTAAAAACGTAGTACTTAGGTCCGCACCAAAGCTCACGCGCGCCGAGCGAGTGACGGCATGAATCCCAAACTGCGTTCCAACTTAATACAACCACCTGTTCATAATAAATTTTAACCAATGCGGGAGACACTTAGGTATCTTGCTTTGATATCAACAAATCCATTTATATCCAAAAGACAAATACTTTATCTATCAGTCAGATCACTGATTCTTTCAAAGGGATCCGAATGTGTGAGCTTTACACGGATTACTAGTCGCATCATGTTTTATGACATTTGCCATATGAATATTTATTCTTTCGCTTCTACTTTGACTTGTCAGTCAAATACAGTTTGGCCGCAGCTATATTTATGATAAACTAACCTTAAACCTAAACTCTTTCATTTAATCTAATGCAAATTCACTTGTTCAAGTCACTTTATTTGTATACACTTTAAGCCACATGATTCATTGTTGATTGACATCCTGGAAGAGAAAATAGATAAAGTCATATGCACGTACAATTATGATTTTAACGTTATTTGCAAATACAGTGTAAGCTTCCCAAAGCAACACCCTCTTGATGTAGCAAAATTATATTATTGTTGTTGAACACTTATTGCTCTAGAGAGGTTAACTAAATACATGTAGTTGAATCATGCAGTGGAAAAGATTATGCTATTGTTAATGAGAGGTTGTTGCTTAAGAGGGGGCCGTTCAGGAGAGGTTGCACTGTATCTGCCAAGGAAGAGTTATTGTACATACACACAGTATATGATGTAGATGTGTATTAAAACCAAGACACAGCAGCTCTAGGGCATGCCCCTTTAAACAGTCAGAATTAACTCGTGAAAATTTAGGGATTTAAAGGAAATGGTCCTATCATCTCCATAATTGTGCATGGTAGACTAAACACATTTAACAATAGAGGTCCTAGTATTGATCCTTGGTGTACCCTTTTTGTTATATTGACACAGGAGCTAACAATTTTTCCAAACTTTATTTGTTGTTTCCTATAATAGAGGTAAGACTGATGGAGTCCGGGTGCAGGCTCTGAAAGGCCATAGGCAGAACACTTTGACAAGAGGATGTCATATGGCAGGCAATCGAACGCATTAGAGAGTTCCATAAGTGCTGCAGCGACATACTGCTTATTGTTTAGATCCTGCTTCCAGTCCCCCTGCCAATCGTGATCCTCCTGAATGCACATAGATACTTGTTAAAATAGCACTAACATGAGCTGTAAGTTGGCTTGCAATAATCTTCTCGAACATTTTTATGGCGTTCATTGACAGGACACGTACAGGTCTATAACTAGACCTGTCACAGAGGTGACTAATACCCTGCCGCCGCATTGACACTAAGAATGTGATAGTACACGGCTAAGTTCAACGGGACATAACTCTGCAATGAGTGGATCACTCGGCATGAAAATTGTGTCTTGCACATCTACATTTTATATTGATAATATATTTCAAGTTTCAATTCAATCCTTTTAACAATGTGGAAGTAGTTCGCTCCACAAACTATGATTGCCATTCTACACTATATGGCTAAGTTGAATTGGACAAATCTCTGGAATGAGTGAATCGCTGGGAATGAAAATTGTGTCTTGCACATGTACACTTCATGGTTATAACATATTTTTAAGTTTCAATTCAATCCCTTGAAAATCTTGAAAAATGTCGAAGCAGTTCGCTCGACAAACTAAGACTGCTATTCTACACTATATGGCTAAGTTCAAGGGCACATTACTCTGGAATGAGTGAAACACTTGGAATCAAATTGTGTCTTGCACATGTACACTTCATGGTGATAACATATTTCAAGTTTCATTGCAATTGCTTAAAGGGGGTCAGTTGCTTTCCTTTCTCAAATTGTGCATGTGAAGAAAATAACTGACGGAAAAGTTGATTTGGACAATATCTAGCACATGCTGAAGTTTTTCGGCAAAGATTGTTATTAATTATGGAAGGAAACCTTTATTACTCGTTGTTGTTTTGAAACCGAAAGGGTATCCTCTGTCTATTTTTAGAAATGTGTACTTCCTATTTTACTTGTAATTCTAATTATGTAAACAACGAAACATGTCAGACAGTCCGTGCACAGTAAGAAAAACGTGTTTTATTAATCTTCTATATCAATACGAGGTTTTAGTTAAGGTAGGCCACGGGTTTCCTCCTGAAAAAATTGCCATCACTACAGAGTTCGATCAAAACCTTTTAAGATTTAATGACGCAAAATGAAGCTATATTAACTTTTTCGGATTTGTAAATGATTCAGCATTGCGCACCGTAAATTTTATAGCTTAATATGCAAAATTATCGGAGCAGTACAAGAAATAACGCGAAAAAAACATAAACAACATATCGCTCCACTAGGTGACCGTTTTTTGAGCGGTTTCAATGGAAATATCGTTTGAATACACCATTTTTGCTTTTGCCAATACTTTGAAGGATGTTCCTGCAAAAAGATTTTCTTGTGCGTTGACTTCTAGAAACTGAACACTTTTCGGAAGGAAACCCGTAACCCACCTTAAGTATTAAAATATATTTGCCTTATTTATGTTTATTCAACACCACCATAACATGTAGTTTTCGTGCATTTACCTAGTTTTGAAAACGAGGTTTAATTTATGGCAGGGGTCTTAAAATAGTTCTATCTAGGGTGCGCACCCTAGTTAGGAAATACCTATTCAATAATGAAAAAAAGTGTTTTAAAATGGATATTTTTCGGTTCTCCAAGTGAAATCCATATACTTCGAATTCAAAATAACGTATACAATCACTTTTTTAAAAGTTATTTCTACTCAAATATTCCAACGTAAAACCTTTAAGTAGTTCGCTCCACAAACTTTTGATATTTTTTGCAGACGGACCGACCGACCGACCAACCAACCGACAGAGTAACTCCAAATAACCCCTCTCAAACTTCGTTTGCGGGGGTATAATAAGACATATCAAAGGAGTCATTCTTTTTGATAATACGAGTCAGTTTAAGTTATCAGGGAAAGTGTTTGTAGCAATTGAAATATTAACCAAGTTTGTAAGGTCTCAGGCAAAGCCGGTTTACTGAGTTTTATTGATTTAGCAGATATTTTATCAACTCCTGTGCACAGCTGTTTTACATTTATCAACTTCATTACCTTAGAGACATCAGACATATCTACTGCATGTTTTTTAATTTTCGACGTTAAGTCTTCCCGACATTTTGTGATAACTGGGATGATTGGCCAGGTTAAAAGCATACTCCGTGTCTATGGACATATACTGATTCGCTGACTTGTGCTTTAGTTTGTAAACTGAATTTCTTTGTTTTCTATATATTTCCCAGTGATCACTAGTTCTCTATTTGTCATTCTCTTTTATCTGGTATACAGCTTTACGTAAAGTTTTATTCATATATGGAACTGTTTATCTATACATTTTTTTCTGGCGCTCGCTTATTGTATGTACATCTGACATAACAGAATCATTTTTTTTCTTTCAGTATAATAACTGACCCTCAAAATTGTTCACTGTGGGAAATCTTAATTTTCTCATTTTTTGAAGTTGCATTTTTGACAACAGTGCAAATAAAATTACGTCTGTCACCTATTTCAGCCGGAACAAATTGGTTGATTTAGAATTATTATGTAAGTAAGACATCCAGCAAAGAGAATGGTGTACAGGTTTTCATAAAACATGAAGGTTCGTTAACTAGACATTGCAAATACAAAACTTCAGCCAAGTCATCAAGGGGGCGACCTTTGTAACGTAAAGCATAATAAGTCTCCAATAATAATAAAATGGTTAAAATTTGTTAAAAGTCACAGTAATATGTGTTTGGAGGTCTATACACACATGACATTGCCCACTGAGACTTGTAAATATTACCTCAAAAGCAATGTTTAAGTATTTGCTTTCCATGTCCCGTCTTCGGCGTGCAGGGATTTAGGATCTAATGAAAGCAGCTATACCTCATCATCTGCCATTTTTTTGTCTTATAATGTCATGGAACATGAAATAGTTCAGATTAAGTTCTGTTTCTGAAATAGACAAAATGTCAACAAGTTTATCTGTTAGAATCTCAGAAATTTCACTGAATTTATGTTTTATGCTGTTTATGTTCAGATGAGCTGTAATACATTAATTTGGACGTTTTTTTCCGGAGTTCGTTGAGTTCAGCAAATGCAGAAGGAGTGTCATCGTCTAAGCTTTTGTCGCTTAAAGATATGTTCGCATTCAAATTCGAATTATTCTGCTCAAAGACCGAGTCACTAAATCGAAACATTTAATATCACGCAGTTTAAGATTACAAACCAGGGTTCGTCAGATGCTATGTATCGTACTGGGCTGGAGTGACATCTAGGTCCATCCGTCGCATGAGTCGCATTAGCTCTGAGGTTCGAAGCGACAGTCCTTCCACATGTGTCACATGGGTGTCTTATTTGATTGACTATTCAACCAGATAAGGAACGCCACATCTTTCTTCGGGAATTTGATAAACACGTTGTACCGCAGTAGAATGGTACAGCTTATGGCTTGTAATGTTAAAGATGGATCCTACCAATTGAATAAGTGATCAAATTCTTCTTCATGAGAAGTATTTAATTCTTGTGCTATGTTTTTGAATCTGCAATTTCACGTGAAGGAATGTTCAGGACAATCATCATATTTGTGAAAACTCTTTTATTAAAAGTCTTTCTCTCTGCAGAAATTGAGTCAAAATATTTATTATTTGATTATCTGAGTTGGTAGATTGGTGGTATTGATGGTTGTCGTGATGATGGTACATATTCCGGTGATTCTTAACTAATGGTTTAGGAAAAAATGGATGAGAAAGGTTTTTGATAGTGTAGAAGTAGGAAGGGCAACTTTAGGTAGTTCTCGGGACCAAATCACTTGCTGGTGGGGTTCAGGCGGACAGACATCTGGTATAAATTCATTTATGTAATCAATAACTCGATCCATTGGATTAGTCATCGTATCGGGAAAAACCTATGAGAAAGTGTCTGCCTCTGCAATAGCTGCTGCTGCTTTCATCTCCTCTGTTAAAAGTTTAAGATCTGTTTCCAAATTAGTTTTACGTCTATCAGCAAATGCATGAGCGATCAAAGGCTTTTCCTGTAAAATAGCTCTCTCCCTAATAATAGCTGCTTCCTGTTTGCAATGGAGGCATTCGCCTTAGCAAGCTCGGCTTTGTCTCTTTGGGAAGCTATATCGCTAAAGTTCTGTTAGATATGGTTGAGGACGTTGTACTAACAGATGTTGCGTTTTAGCTCACCTGGCACAGAATGCGAGGATCGAGCTATGTCCGTCGTTGTCCGTCCGCCGTCAACAATTTCTTTAAACAACATCTTCTCCTAAACAACTCGATCAATTTCAACCAAACTGCACAGGTGTGTTCCTAGAATGAAGCTCTACCAAAGTGGTTCAAAGAATTCAATTCCATGCGAAACTCTCGTTGCCATAGGATATTTTTGAAAATCTTCAAAAATCTTCTCAAAAACCAGAGGACCTAGACTTAGTGTGTAGCATTATCTTGTGGACCTCTACCAAGTGTTCAAATTATTGCCCTTGGGTCAAAATAGGCCCCGCCCCAGGGGTCACTTGATTTATAAACTTAAGGCTTATGTACGAACATTTAAAACAATCTTCTTCTCCAAAACCACATGGCCTAGAGCTTATATATGTTATATTAAGCATTGTCTTGTGGACCTCTATCAATTTTGTTCAAATTATTGCCCCAGTGTCAAAATAGGCCCCGCCCCGGAGGTCACATGTGGAAGAATTCTCCTCAAGCGGTTAATCGTTAGCCCTCATATTTCTATATAGCAATAAGAATGGACTGCGTACATTTCTCTTAATAACAAAATAACTAGGCAAACCATCTCTTAGGTGCAAAATATTCAGTAATCTTCAATGTCTTACGCATTATTTGATATTAATTTTTTAATGTATTTCAATTAATAATTTAGATCGTCATAATTGCAGATATATTACACCAGTGTGACAGTGATTTTTTCCTTCTTTGTCTATATAAAATCTGACCATATTACCAATTATGGGTATTTTAACCTGGATTTTAACTAAAATAACTCAAAATAAAACCATAGGTGCAAATGGTTCTATACAGGAATTAAAATTACCTTTCAAATGATATATATTTTGTTATTTTAAATTAAAATTTAGATCGTCATAATTTAGGATCTTTTTTACTAATATTTCGAAATTTGTCATTCTTAATAGTTGTAATGTTCAAATTCGGCAGACGATCGATATCTCGCTTATATATCGGTTATCGCTTTATACTTTATAATGTTCCCTGCTGTTACGTACTGGTTTTTGTTGTTCGGTACGAACAATAAAGTTATTACCGTATTTCAGAAATCGCTCAGTTTTCATTGAAAACCTGCATACCGAACAGCTTCCATTAATTTAACCTTCCGCCTATGAACATAGTTCCATTTTTTTTCAGTTCAATGGCATAAATACAAATTCAAATATTACGTGCATATAAGTCAAAATCATATGGCTATGCAATATCGTAAACGAGCAATACTAGACAGTCGTAAAAAATCTAAACAATCCTGTCCCTCGGATTACTACAATATTTACTATCAGTGCACACATTTCAAGGAAGGATGACGTCATAATCCTCATGCTTTATATGCTAATTTGTCTGGTTCCTAGCTTCTATTGTAAACGTATAGAAGTCATCATTGAATTAATGGACGATGCGATGACAACTGTGTGTCAACCAGATATTTAAAAAAGTGGTTCATCGGGAAATTGTAATCGATTGATTTAATGCTTATAATGTGTAACTTTTTCTTCGAGTGTGTCTTCATGTGTGAGATATTACATTATGCAAAAGTTGAGTATACAAAGAGGCAGGTAATGTAGACTATATGATATTATGCTATTTGCTTATTATTATATAAATAACTACTTTTTGTGATAAGATGGGAATCATAAATCAAAGTACTGAAAGCACATGGAACGGGAACAGCTTTAACAACTGCATAGCGGGTGTAGAAAAGCGTTAGTAGTACTTAAGTCTGCATCGAAATGCATGTGCGAACTATCTATCGTTCGGATTCAAAAACTCACCCTACAAAGAAATTCAACTTTTGACTGCTTTGTAGTTCCGAACAACAGCAGTACCTTCAGAGCTTTGATTGTAAGTGGAAAGAAGCTATACTTAGTATGATGTTGTTACAAAATTAAATAATTGCCTTTGCAAAGGAAAAAGAAAATGACATAGTGAAAGGTTTGAAAGATTCGCACCAAAAAAGACGCCTAAGGGCCTATTAAATTGTTTGTATTATGTTGGTATTATTCAAATGATCAACGTTCATGTTTTATTATCATCGTATATCTACATTTGCTCCATCAGTTGTGTTTTATTCTGTAAGTCGTGAAGTGTATGGCCTTTCATTTATTTATTTATAAATGTATATTACTTTTACATATAATTCTATTTTTTTTTTAAATTAAATCTTATATCAACCATTTTAGGAAGATGTGTATATAAATTTCGTTTAAATACATAAGTTTAAGTTTACTGGTATTATCGGCATATATTGCCTCTGACCATACAGGATACAGTTGACTGGTCCATTCAGTGACAATTATAGTTTTATTACCCCATAAAATGACACGCGCTAATCAAAAACTGTAATTAAAAATCACTTTTATTAACATGCAACGCATGGCTACTATCTGAATTGATATAAACTAGTTTTAAATCACCAGTACAGAAACATTAATTAAGTTATTGAAATCATGGACTTACATAAGACTCATAAAATTATAAAATGTGAGAATAAATATTACTTCGAATGAAATGTTAGCATAAACAAGGACTTATATACATACATATGAATGTATATAAGTCCTTGGCATAAATAGCATTAATTTAAATGATGCCCGTAGTAGAAAATTAATGTGCTTATATTTTTATACTGACAATTTACAGCATCATCTATTGTTTTTTTACACCACAGTGTTCATACATTTTTGTTGATGATCAGCAACTTAAATATTACATTAGTAGAGAGGGACTATTTAAAACTGATAATCTAATTATATAAACCGCGGATAGGACCAAACATGTCTGTGTTATGAAACTAACGCTGTATTTTATTACGCCTGGCTGCACCTAACCTGTCAACTCCAAATATCAATACTTGAACGATAATCGATAAGGGAACTGAAGCGTAACTTAAGACATAATCTCATTAGCGTCCCTTGATTATTCTTTTTTCGACCGATACCTCGTTGAGGAGAATTCTTCAGTATGCTCGATTTATATAGGCTTATATAGGAAAATGTAACAAGAGGGCCAAGAAGGCCCTTTATCATCACCTGAGAACAAAGTCACAATAATTAATGACCAGATAATATAGTTTCCAACTCGAATAACCCATTTTTATGTAGATTTTGAGATCAAATCCAACAATGAAGGTATAATACTGTTAAACAAGCTAAAAGGTAGCACATTTTCTAATCCAAGGGCCCATACCTCTTGAAGTTCTTGTCCGATTCCCCCAATAACTGAACTTGTCCTTAACCATGAAATCATACACATACATTGTAAATATGATTAGGATCGGTCAATAAATGAAGGCGCTAGAGTGTAAACAAGCTAAAATATAGCAAATTTTCAAAGTCAAGGGCCCATAACTCTTGAAGTCCGTGTTCAATTCCGCCCATAATCAAACTAGTCCAAGGTCTTTTGGTTATACTCATTTACTGAAAATATTATTTGGGTCGATGAATTAATGAAGGCGCTAGAGTGTAAATAAGCTAAAATATAGCAAATTATCAAAGTCAAGGGCCCGTAACTCTTGAAGTTCTGGTCCGATTCCGCCCATACTCGAAGTTGTCCAAAATCGTTTAGTTATACACATTTATTGAAAATATTATAAGGATTGGTGAATAAATGAAGGCGCTAGAGTGTAAACAAGCTAAATATAGCATATTTTGTAATTTAAGGGCCCATAACTCTTATGGTTATCGTCCGATTTTGCCCATAATCAAATTTAGCCGAGACATTGTGGCCATATACATTGTGGGCAAGTTTAATCACGGTTCGTTAAGAGCTGCGGATGCTAGAGTGTAAACAAACTAATTACGGACGTTCAACGATCCTAAAAGCTCACCGGATGAATCAGGTGAGCTAAAAAGTCTTTTTCTCCAAAACCACAAGACCTAGAATTAAGATGTTTTGTATGTAGCATTGTCTTGTGGCCCTCTACCAAGTTTGTTCAAATTATGGCCCAGGGGTCAAAATTGGCCCCGCCCCCGGGTTTACTTTAAATACTCTTGTCCAAAGCTATTTGGTATGTAGCATTGTCTAGTGGATCTTTACTGAGTTTGTTCAAATTATTGCTGTATTGTTATAATTGGCCCTGAGCGATACAGGGCCATCATGGCCCTCTTGTTGTGGTATACTATCACATGTTTTGTGACATACTATCATAATGTTTTGTGACATACTATCACATGTTTTGTGATATACAAAATATATCACGTGTTTTATTACATACTATTGACATCACATGTTTTGTGACATACTATTGATATATCATGTTTTAATATATGATAATAATAAAAACTGTATTTATAGAGGAAATGCAGTGAGGCATAGGCCTGATCTTCCGTGCGAGCCTGTCAGAAGAATTGTCACATACCATTAATTTATGTTCTAGTGAATGAAATTATATGAATAATTGATTTGTCTATTTAACCAGTTTTATAACTATTGATTATAATGTGAATATAATAAAAGTTTAAACAAACATGGAATAAATTACTTGAAGTCTACAGAGGTTTAAAAAAATTAATCATTGTTAACTTTTGATTTATGAATGTTCTGAAGAGATGATAATGGGGTGATTTATTTGAAACATGTATAAAAACATGTTTTATTTGATTAGCTGCTAATGACCTCATACTTTTATAATTGCTCATGTTGTAACAGTGAATTTATCTTGTGAACTGCCATGTAATTCATGCTATACAGAGGTGTCATTATCAATAATTTAATGAATTTTATTGAATATGAGATATTTGTTTATTGATTATACATTAACACAGTTAGATTAAGCTTATTCTCATATTTTTGTGTCATTTTGTACTTGGAAAATGATTCTGAGATATGCAGATTTTTATGCCCCATATCGATGATCGGGGGCATATTGTTTTTGGTCTGTCTGTTTGTACCAAACTTTAACTTTACCAATAAAATATAAAACACTTAGCTTACAATCATCGAAAATCTTATTATTATATTATGTTGGTTCCTCATGACAATCTCTACAGAACCTGTGCATTTTCAGGTCAGTAGGTCAAAGGGTTATTGTTTTTTTTAATTCCTAAATTTCTTTTAGGATACTACTCCTATATTTCTCATGGGATTTTTATGAAACTTTCACATAATTGTTGTTACCAAAATCCCCAGCACATATACTACGGATTTGTGATTTGATCATTTTTGACGGAATTGTGGCCTTTGTTTATTGTGTACATGTGTCCATGTAATACATTGGGAGAATCTTTTGCAACTTTTTCTATATTTCTGAAGGGATTTTGACTAAACTTGTATATAACTATTTTCACCAAGTTCCCCATTACATATTGTGCGGGTTTTATAATTCAATCATTATTGGCGGATTTATAGCCCTTTGTTTATTTTATGCGTTATGTAATAGAGGAATACTCTTCTGTGCACAACTCCTCCTACATATCTTGAGGGATTTTTAACTTGATATAACTATTGTCACCAAGTTCCCGAGCAACTATAGTCAGGGCATTTTGTTTTTTAAAACACATTTTGTCCTGGTAGAAAAAGTAATGAATATTTTACAATGTAACAAAAAATCAGTTACCGCTCATAGTTATCTTCAGATGTCAATAATTGCCCGTTAATCCGGATGTCTGATGTTGACCTTATATTTAGCTAGTTTTGCTATGATTATTGTCATTGAATAGGAATATTTGCAGACAGTACTGCATATGATCTGTCAATACAAAGAAGAAAATACATCCGAGGGTTATACCAGCTGTTGTGTAATATAATTATCAAAGATTTTCAGAGCGAGAACAACTATATTTCAATAAGACTTAGTGTTCTATGCGTAGATCAACTCGTGTAATCTATATACATGTATGTACAGTTTGCCTGTTTAGCTAGCCTTGCATTTTTGTTCCTTATTTTCACATTTTTAGCTCACATGAGCACTTGTGTTCAGGGAGAACTTTTGTGATCAGTCTTTGTCCGGCGTCGTGCCTTTTACCTTGTGGACAAACTAGGGGCCGCACTTTTAGCTTAATTTTCGCAAAACTGGGTCAGAATATTAATATCGACAAAATCTCGAACGATTTCGATAATGGGCAATTTGGGGTAAAAATAGGTCACCAGGGCTAAATAAGGGAAAACCTTGTTAACACTCTAGAAGTCACTTTTTAGATAGGATCTTCATGAAACTTTGTCAGAATATTTATTTTAAAAGGGCATACCCTACAACTTGATGCATCTAGAATCAAGGCAAAATGATGATAAATTAGAAGCTTGTAAAGAAAAAAGCCGACGAAGAAAGTTTCAGCCAAAAATTCATCCAATTAAAAATAAAATCACAAAAAATATTAGTTTCCATAAAAGATCGGAAACTCTTTGGAATTTGTTGTACAATTTTTGGGTGGAAGTGATTTATTATTCATAGCTATGCTTTTTGCGGCAAGTACCTAAACTTGTCATTTTATGACCCAAGTTCTTCTTGCAATTATCCATTATATATTGTTTTACATATACATCTAGCACATTTTTACACTTCCACAAAATGTTTGTCAGTTGTAGGGTATGCCCATTTAATGATATGTAGGTCAAATTTGATAATGGGTCATCTGCGGTAAAATTAGGTCAATAGGGCAAATTGCTGGAAAACCTTGCGAACTCTCTAGAAGTCACTGTTTTGATTGGATCATCATGAAACTCAATGATATGTTTATCATGGTTGAACATTGGTCAGCTGGGGTTAAAAACTAGGTCACCAGGTCAAATCTTAGATAAAAAACCTTGTTAAAACACTAGATGTCACGGTTTTAATTGGACCTTCACCAAACTCTGTCAGATTTATCGTCTTAATGATACAAAGGACAAGGTAAAATATGGGTCACCTAGGGTAAAAATGAGGTCAAATCGTAGGCAAACTTTATTAACATTGTAGATGTAAAAGTTTAATTGGATCTTTACCAAACCTTGTCAGAATGTTTGTCTTAGTGATATGTAAGACAACTTCTAACATGGATCATCTGGGGTAAAAAAACTAGGTTACGAGGTTAAATCTTAAGAAAACTTTGTCTATCCTGTAGTTGTCATGGTTTTGATTGAGTCTTTACCAAACCTTATCAGAATGTCATATGGGATCAGAAACTTGGTCACAGGTTCAAAACAATGTTTCAAGGAGTAGACAATGATTGTCGCTTGAGCGATATAGGACCATCTTGGTCCTCCTGTCTAAAAGTTGTTCTCCACAGAGCTTATGTAAGTATCTAAATGTGTTAGTGTGAGATTTAGAACTGGCAAAATGAACACATGTTCTCATTATCATGAGAACTATTTAACTCTATGGTAATTTTAAAAGTTACCTGTTGTTGATAACTTTGGTTTGTGACAACATGGTTTACATCTGAGAGGGTGTTCGGTTAATCCACACATAACGACAGGAGAATATTACAACCTTGTTATAGTTTGTTTACATTCTGCCGGTGCGTCATCGCTTGGTATCTCGGAAAGAAGGTCCTGTGTTTTTAGCTAAAAAAACAGCCAATGTTGACAGATGTTCTGAATAAATACAGAGTGCTCTTTAAAATAAATGGTTTATATTTTATTTAAATAACTCTTTCTTTGAAGTTTCAATATTTGTCCGATCTTCCATCACGCATGCGCAACTTGATTATTAGACCACGACTGATCAATAGAGTGTTTGTGAAGGCGAGGTTTACTTTGTTTCCATTACTGCCGGTTCATTCTGTCTGAGAATTGGTTGTTGTATGTTTCCTTTCCCAAGTGTAGTCAATCCTGTGAACAAAGGCCATTTTTTTAAAAGACTCTATCTTGCCTTTATTCGTTGGTCGCCACAAACAACGGTTGGACAGTATAAACTTACGATGATGATTTAATGAAATTGGTAATGTTCGAAACGGAAATTAGCGAATCTTACTCGCGATGATTATCTATATAACCGTTAAATATGCGGATAACAATAGGTACGTATAATTGGTAAAATCGAACATTTCAGTAGTGTACATTAGATTATAAATAAATCAATAATAAATAAATACTGATTTTAAAGAATCACTATCACACTAGCACACATCATAATAATTGGGAATAATGATAAACTTTATTTCGTTGAGACCACCAATCCATTTTGATATCAATAATTATAAACTCTTAACGAGCTGAATTTCCTTAATGGACTTGTCCAACGTTAATTATGAAATAGTCCATTATCAATTAAAGGGATATCACAATGAAAATTTGGAAGTTCGTCACTCGAGCCCGTTAGACCCTATGGTTCTGGTGGCTGACCGACTTGACTCTATCCATGTGACTCTATCGAGTTGACAAAACCTTTTTAGTTTAGGGTTTATCTGTATTTGTATTAAAAGAATGTAAAAGGTAAAGGATCGGTTTATAGTCTGAAATTATTGTACATATTCAACCGACTTTCACAAGTTATCTCCCTCCCACCGTTTACTTAGGCTGGTCGTTGTTGAATTAAAGTCAACACATGTGTGGCTCGTAGATTCCAAACGGTAATTAAGCTGTTACATAGAACAGTACAATAATATCGTGGATGATTAAACTGGATATCAGTCTCCCGTGTATTTTCAGCTTCAGGTTTGTTTGTATTTTAAATTTGCTTTATGTTTGTATAAATAAAATACTTAAATCTATGTAACTTATATGGAAATTCCAGGTCGAAATGTAACAATCTAGTAAAAGACAAAAAGGAATGTTTTGTAAAATTTACATAATTATCGTCATGCACCCTGTATATATTGTAAATATATTTTACTGGTATACAAGTTTAAATTGCTTTAAAATCGGCATATATTGTCTATGACCTATTACAAGTTGTTTTAAAATCAGGATGGTCAAAACAACAATTTATAGAGAATATACATATAAATACATACGATATACTAAATTTTCAATAGATACATCTAACATACATTTGCATCTTTGAATATTTAAACCATGACAAAATAAATCAAAGCAAGCACACATATTCTATAATTATATTGAATAGCAAAAGAAAACTTTGAAACATTGAACACACAGTACTACAAGTAATTAAGAAAAAGTGTACAAAAGATCAATGTTGAACAAAGCAGCATAATCTAATTTTAGTTTATTTATCTTGATTTCGTTGCAGGGAAAATAGACTTTGCAATATTATTATTACATACTGTGTTTGCCATACATTTCCATTAGCGTATTTAATAGTACATGTATTCATAAAGTGTCAGTAACAAATCAAGCAAAAATTAAATATGCGTATGTTCACTTCAAATAAGTTTTTTTTTCAATGGTTTGAATTATAATTACAAGTAGTAGTACATTTCAAACCTATTGCCGCATTCTACTATACAGCTGGTTACTGCATATAAAATAAACTTAGAACGCATATGTTTACATGATTTATGTGAACAGTATTTGAGAGCATTAAATAAAACCTTAATTTGTATGAAGCCTTGGGCATGTGCGAATGAAAAAGCCTAAATCTGTTTTGTTTTTCAGTAAATACATGTATATCTGTTCGCGGTTTATATAGCAACATACAAGGGATTGATATGTGCATGTAATAATATCCATACTTGAGCAATGATTATACATACACCAGGGTGTTTTTGGAAACGGATCTATAGTTCAGCTTTCCATAGCCGTCACTCGCTCGGTGTGCATGAAATGTTATGCGGACCTAAGTACTTTGTTTATCTACATCCGCCATGCAAATTGTTCAACTAGATCCCGTTTCATGTGGCAGTGCAAGAGCACAGGTGCCTGACGAATCTGGTCTGACACGCCCCCAATATACACATAATAAATACAAGGTATGCAACGAGTCGTTTTTTCGACCTCACACTGTCCCGAAATAATGATCAACTGAGAAGACAAATTAAGTCCTATGATCAAATAAACTTATTCAGTCGGCGCTTAAATAATTATTCTTCCTATACAACACGTTTTTTTTATTTCAAAACGAACTTAAAGTCAACGTTTTATGCTCAGTTTCTACGAAATATTGCCGTTTTTTAGAAAATCGAGTTAAACCTGTCCCCTCGATTTCACGCTTTAACTCATCATTTTGGCGTTTTTCCCGGAGATTTATACGGAAAGCATATGTGTTTTGGCATGTACGTATTTCTTCGATGTTTCGACACTGATTGCAGGTATAAAGACTATCCTACCTGGTTTACTAATCGCAATAATCGTTAATTTCTACAAATAATCAGTCCTTTCGTTGACACAACGGCCATTTTGACCGAAGTAGTCCGCATTATTTAATTATTCATGTAAACTATCACATCATTGGTCAAAAATAAAAAGAAGTCACATGTGTTTTAACTACAACCAATGAAAATGTTTGTTTATTATTTCACGTGACGTAAGCCCTACATGTGGACTTGTTCGGTCAAAATGGCCGTTGTGTCAGCGAAAGGACTAATTATTTGTAGAAATTAACGATTATTGCGATTAGTAAACCAGGTAGGATAGTCTTTATACCTGCAATCAGTGTCGAAACATCGAAGAAATACGTACATGCCAAAACACATATGCTTTCCGTATAAATCTCCGGGAAAAACGCCAAAATGATGAGTTAAAGCGTGAAATCGAGGGGACAGGTTTAACTCGATTTTCTAAAAAACGGCAATATTTCGTAGAAACAGAGCATAAAACGTTGACTTTAAGTTCGTTTTGAAATAAAAAAAACGTGTTGTATAGGAAGAATAATTATTTAAGCGCCGACTGAATAAGTTTATTTGATCATAGGACTTCATTTGTCTTCTCAGTTGATCATTATTTCGGAACAGTGTAAGGTCGAAAAAACGACTCGTTGCATACCTTGTATTTATTATGTGTATATTGGGGGCGTGTCAGACCAGATTCGTCAGGCACCTGTGTGCAAGAGTAAGTTCAGTGTTCATGTTTATTTTCAGTATTTTCACTGATTTTCCTAAGCGGCGAAAACAGTTTAAATTCAAATTATTTCATAATTCTTCATTTCAGGGCCGTTATTTTAATAGGATATATCACAAGTATCGACAACTACAAATGGCTCCTCGTATGATAAAAATTACAGTGTTAGCAGTATTATCATGTCTGGTATTTGTTGTCTTGTATACAATAGAATTACGCACACACTTTGGAGGCATCAGAAGACCGGCTGTACTTGACGAGCAACAACCTAGTTCATTCAATTCACGGTCTACAAATTAGTTTCATGTCTCGAAATATAACGTAACAGATAAGAAATTAGAATTAAAAGGTACCTTCGAATCGAATAATTCGAAAGGTGCTAACACGCACAATTTGGTTATTTACGGTCTCGAGAAACTTATTAGTAATGGAAAGTCGAACATTTGGAAAGACGAAAAAATAGATAAGGTATACTTACCTGAACAACATTACTTTGAACGAAACGTTCGCGTTGCAGCTGTAGACTGTCAAGCAATGATTAAAGGGGACGAGAAAGAGATAGAAAAAGGCGACAATCTAAGTGACTCTCAACCCAAACGTGGTGATAGTGCCGAGGATTATATGAACTTGACAAAGAATTGCTCAAACTTCATAAAAAAGCGAGGTTATATAATGGACTCGTTATCCGAAGTGGAGAAACATTTGTCCATTGCATTCAGTCTATTGATGTATAAAGACATTGAGCAGAGTGAAAGACTTCTTCGTGCAATATATCGCCCTCAAAATTTGTATTGTATTCATGTCGATTCAAAAACTGACGAAACTATCTTTAAAGCAATGGACAACATTGCAAACTGTTTTGAAAACGTATTCATGTCGGATAAACGATTTAAAGTGCAATGGGGGGAAATGACCGTCCTGCAACCAGAGCTTCACTGTATGGAACAATTGTGGAACAAAAGTAAAAAATGGAAGTATTTCATAAATTTAACCGGTCAAGAATTTCCACTTAGGACTAATTATGAGTTGGTTCAGATTCTTCAAGCTTACAATGGCGCAAATGATGTCTCAGCGATCGTTAAACGGTTGAGTAGCTTTTGTATTTTATGTTGATTTCATAAAACACATGTTTCTCGATGAAAAATGTTTACTACCATTGTTTTTGTCACGCCCATCCGCACAGGTCAATAAAGAAAATGTTATATTTAAGGACTACTTCGTTACAATTGAGCGATTCACAAGTCCTCTTTATCGCTTGGTTACGTCAGCTGGGAAAATGTTGCAGAGAGACGGGCCATTTTATTGTGGCTGCCATTGCTGGAATGCAGGTTAATGAGAAGACTGAACAAGCATTAAGTACAATAAAAGACATTCATTTCAACAAAATTCAAAATTTCATTTTCAAATGAATCTGGTTGATTCAATCGAAACATGAAACAGTATCTTTATTGACCTAATTTCCAGAATTCATTTAGAATGCAAAATCATGAACATTCTTCTTATAAATATGCCCCCTCCCCTGCAAACAAGTGGTGTCATAGAGCTTTGCACAAGTTGGTAAGTCGGTCGGTTGGTCCGTCGGTTCATCCGTAACCAAAGCTTGTCAGACAGTTGACTGTTGCCACAGTCCTTAGATTTAGTTTGGGTTTTGATATGACATGCAAATGTTCCCTGTTTATTTTAAGGTCAGTGTGTCAAATGTCGAGGTCGTCGTGACCCTCAATATAAAATCTTTGTCCGGCCAATCACTGGATAACGATTTGGTCTAAGTTCCTCAGTGTAAATAAGGTTGGTCATCACATGTAGATGAAACCTACTAGTGGTAAAGTCAACAGATCAAGGGTAAACATATGTTCTATCCAAATTGGCTTCCGTGTTTGACAAGCTTATCTCGTTATCATTGGTGATATAATCTGAAATTTAACACTTTTATTACTAATAACTTGATAAAAACAACCTTATATATCTAAGGAAAATATCATGCACTTGGTTATTGTACCCATTTGGATACAGTGCTTAGAAAATAATATCTTGAACTTATGAAAGTGTGACTTTTTAAGCATATTCCGATGATACTCACTCTGGACTCCGTGGTCGAGTAATTATGGTCTATCACTATAGTAATCACTTACCTGTCAATTCGAATCCCGTACAGGACCAAATTTCAAATTGGATGAAGCTTTTCTGCCAGCTTACGGAAGGTCTGTGGTTCTACCAAAATGTACGCCAAATGTCTTCTTTAATGCTTGAAAAATCGTCAAATGTCCCGGTCTGTATGTGCGACATTTATCCATCCTGATAATGGGATGTTTTTCTTTACAAACTTTGTGTTGTAATTACTAAACAAATATATATTATTATTACTTCAGTTCTAACAAAAAGCGATGGAAGGATGCTGGAAATCCCCCGCATGGTATCGTGCCTACCATAGGGTCGGTTCACATCACAGCGAGTAGAGGTTTTGTTGATTATATACTCCATGATCGAAGAGCGCAAGATTTTTTAAACTGGACAAATAAGACCAAAATTCCGGATGAGATATTCTTCGCATCTCTAAACCATAACCCCGTTCTTGGTGTCCCTGGCTCATATCGAGGTTTGATTTTTAATTAACATGTTCGTTCCTTAAAATACACAGTCTAGTGATTCAGGATGTTGCGTCGTGCTGACAATTCCTCTGAAGTAAATTTATGTACATCCTCTCGCACATCTATTAAGTCATATGTTATTAACCATATAGATTATCACTTTTTGTCTGAACCTTGTGTATAATGGTTTCCAAGTGGTGAAAACATTCAACCACTTTGCAATTAGTGAACTGAACAGTGTTTGTTTCTGCAGGTTTAGCTGAGAATAGAGACGGCAAACCGTTTGTAACCAGATTTAAAAATTGGGGCAACTTGCCGTGTAAAGGAAAACGTGTCAGACGAATTTGTGTGTTTGGAGCGGGGGATTTACCACTTCTGGCGTCACGAAGGGAATTATTTGCAAACAAGTTTCATCTTAACTATAAGCACTATGCCTTGGACTGCTTGGAAGAATTACATTTTAACCACACTCGGGATGAATATCTTGGTAAACTGCAGTTCGATGTAAGATGGTACAAACAGCTTTGGTTTGTAAACAACAAAATTGACTAGAGCATAACGTATCCTATATTGGAAAATGAATAATTTGGTGTAATACACTGTTGAAAATTTGCCATAAATGATAATAAGCTCTAACAAATTGTAATGGCGGAAAATTGATAACTATCCCGAACAAAAGAAAAGAAACACAAAAATAACTACTAACACATGTGCACAAAGTAATCATACATTTAGACAGTTTTGTTTTCACGTGATTAAACTGATGGAAATATTAATAACAATGCAGTAATTGATTGTACACCAACTGTATAGCTACTAATCATTTGTGAATATTGATAGTGATGGAAATAAATATTTGCAACAGCTGACAACATGTATTGAAGGTTGTAACGGATGGAGCATATACGTAACTTCTTTTAATTATTGACATACAGGACTTTTGAACTGATGCAATATTGTTTGTTCCTTGTTAAACGACCGACCCTAATTTTATCACGATACCCTAGACTTTTTGTTTGGTCCGAGGGACGGAAAATCCAATGCCTCACTTTTTTCTTTTCATATGCTGTCAAGAGCCAAATAAAACCCACACCTACCTACTCTACTTTTAATAAGAATAAAACTATTTTAGAACAATTGGAAAAATCATGTTAGTATAGGTCGTTGGGTTGAGTCTAAGATGCTATATCGTAACATAGCATTGTTCGCCGTATAGAACTTACATCACCGTATAGAGCTTAGGCGTGAGACGTAAGATCTATATGTTGTCATCAACCCTACCCACCCCATGAATCCTACCCCAAGAAAACCTTCCCCACTAGGAACCACATACACTGGCAACCACTTTCCCCAGAAAATTCTCCTGTGAAGCGTACCCGGTTAGAGTACCCTGGGGGAGGAAAGGTACTCTAGGAGATGGTTATTGGTGTTTATACTCCTACGACCATCTCTCTCTCTCTACCTCGGGCTAGGACAAGGTCATCTTCCTGTTTCCTGTTACGTGGTTAACTGATAGGTACAAGCGGTCTAAACATTATGACGACTGTCTATGGGCGGAAACAAACAGAAATCTAAGGGATATATTTGTACATTGGTATTTTTATTGGGAGTAACACACAGAACAATATGAAATTGTTAAAAGAGAGCAAATAAAAAATATTCCATAGGGTTAACAATTGTCAATCATCGGTGCAGCAGTATTATTTCCGATTGCAAATACGCGTGAAAATGGGCGATAACTCGATGTTGCAAAGAGGCAATAAATATAAAAGAAATGTACTGCATAAGGAGAGAGAGAGAGGATGGGGGTAATAGCATGACCGTGCGACCACATACACGCGGCATAGGAGGTTTGAATATCAGCAGTATGCTTAGAGCATATTTTTATGTGTAGTGATTCACCTGTAACACCAAATCAATGCCAATTTTCGTCAGCGCTTCGCATTGTAATGTACAGTCTGATGGTAAAGTTTGAAAACATTATTTGACACGTCAATGAAATTAATATCAATGAATATTGGCTACTTTATGTCTTGTTTTACCTCCCAGTAGTTAATACGTGTATTCCCGGGATGATATATACACTCCACAGGTAACTGTATCATGAATAGATTATAAATATTATGAATAATAGATATAACCGTTGCTTTAATGGTTACATGTGTGTCTGCTTATAACAGTCGAATGTGACTAATATAACTGCGTAATTTCGGTTTGGGGAAACTGGATCCTGCCAAATTATAATAATTAAGAACAACGACAATCACTAGTTTAACTAATGTTTATTAATTAATATTGATCCATCGATAAATTGTAATAATAAATATCCTTATCATCCAGTAAAACTAGGTAAGCTAACAATATCCTTCACTGTTCGCAAGTATTAGAGAAACTTGTCCAAATAGATTATTATTATAGATATTATTAAAATGAAGCGAGCTCCGGAAAATACGTCTCACTGCTTACGATCGAAAGCCCGGACTCTGGCTCTAGTAAATTTGGAAATTTGCTTCTGGGTGAAATATTACTCACAAAGCTTGTAATTTTCCATGACGTACCTGCCTGTAGATTCATCTACCGACCATTACCATATTGGTCAAAAGATCAGGACCTATCAACATTACTCAGACCTGTATTTATATATGATTTAAAACTTGATCTCTCTTTACCTGTGCATGAACCGTAAGGAATATTTTTAGCTTATAACTCAGGTACATCAATAAATACTGATTTGAAGAAAAATCACTATTTATTAATATGTTAATATATTAATAAATAGTATTTTTCATAAAAAATATTATGTATCTAATTATTTGTTTATATTCATGATACAGTTACCTATATGTCCAGATCCTTATTATAAATGGTCAAGTCAAAATGTAGATACACAATGTTTAAATATACGCTTGGAAAAAACTTATACACCAATAATATTAAACGCAACGCCATTTTGGTGATATAGAAGCATAAAAAATTATATTTTTACCATATTCTAAATAATATCATTGAAAATAGAATAATTGTCTCCCTTAGATTTTCTAAAGTTGCCTGTTGCAATATATGCATTGTAATATAAGTGACAAGGCCGGTTCGATTGGACTCTCGTAAGAAGAGAATACACCGGCAAGAACAGTTTAGAAGAGAAACACGAATACAATCGCAGCCGAAACGCTTTTCATTCTGAATATTAGGTATAATTAAAACTAACCGTCAAACTAATATTCTTTAAACCATATGGATAAACTAATGCACTCTCTGACAATGTAAACAATGTTGTTTGGTCATGTGACTAATATCTTTTCCATCTCTTCTAACCAATGGGCGGACTAGATAGAACAGTTTCTTAAGTTAGAAGACGACCAATCAAACAATTTGGAAGAGCTCTGCCTCTTCTGGCAGCTCTTCCGTTTGACCAATCGAACCGGCCTAAAGTGTCCAGCGCGTTACCACTTGAACACTGATCACCTCAAAACTTGTGTTGCGGCATGGTATTATCACAGCGTGATATGAGAATTCTGTCGAACTTTTTGTGTACCATTTTCTTTCACTTGGGTTTAACGCCGCGCGAACAGCCATCTTTAATTTGACGACTTTTCTGGACGTGGTTTGGGCACAGGCATACACCGGGGTAGAACCATTGATATTCCGAGCTAGATTAAACAACTAAATGTTTCAGTAAATGTTAACCAAATGTACTGGGTGTATCACGGTCTAATTGTAGAAGAAACTTAAAGCATTAAATGTCCACTTTAGGCCAATTTCTTGACTGTGTACTATTTTAAACACTGTGTTATTTACCAAATCAAGATCTATAAAATGGCTAAAACATGAGGGGTTATAAATAAAGTATAATTTTTTTATACAATTTTTACACATTGAAGGAGTGACGAGGATGTTGCATGACATTGATTATGCGGAAGTAGGTTAAAAACCAATACAAAATATGAAATGAATAATTCATGTCCATGTTCACATAAGAAAGTTATCACATGCATGTAACGTCTCTTAGCTTTTTTTCAGCAAAAACTGGACATTTCTTAGTGAATGATCTATTTCAAGACAAAACCACGGCATGCTGCATAAATAACCGCATATGTATATCAGAAACAATATTTGATGGACTTGCATGCATTTTGGATGAAGATTTTTCATCGGACATGTGTTCATAATGCTGTATTTGATGAAAACTTCACTCTACCCACCGTTGTACAACTGCAACTAGATTAATATAAATATTAAAATGAAATAAACAATGGTTTATACATTTACCATTTTGATGAAGCAATAAATTATTTGCAAACTATGTTATATAAATGTATTCATACACAATTTAACAGCCTGAAACTGATAAGCACTAAACGGCATATTGTATATATACAGACGAACTAAATAGACAGCCGTAATCTGGTCGGATGTCGTAAAAGTAGTAAACATTCGAAGAAAACGCCGCTTTGAAAGTATTCATGCATTTAAATGGCACTACATCAAACGATAAAAAAACAATAATTTCAACTCGAAATTTTACGACATATAGCAAGACAGCTTTGTATCACAAAAGCTCAAGATTGACCACCGTTTAATAAACGCCAAGTCGCCGTTAAAAGGGATTAAACTCAATAATACCCTATTTGAAGTAAGGCGAAATTACCTCCCTTAGAATATTTTAATCAAACCTCGTTTAGGCTATCACAATGACAAATACAAATAAAAGCAAATGAAACATTAATAGGAAAAAACAAGACGAATGCACAGGTTCCTATTTCTTTTACTGCTCTTGGAAAGGACCCGTTTTCCGGCCTTAGTAAAAGTTTAAGGTCGCGGGGGGATTGAGCTAGGTTGGGTAACCAGAGACAAACATTTCTACAATAGCCAGTCGTTGGGACATATAGGGGAACAACCAGATACCTGACCTTTGAATAATTTTACAGACCACTTACACTGGGACTTCTGTGGATATTTTAACTAAGCAAAGATTTCAGATCCCAGACCGTCAGAAAACATTCCTGGAAACAGAAATATATTACTCGAAATCTTACAAATAATAGAAGCAAATAAATCCAATTATTAGTTCAATTGAACTTATATTTTATTTCTTATTCTGCTACACTAATAGATCGCATTTTGTACATGTAATTAAGACATAAACTACGTGTCTAGTTTTTTACTTCAACAAATACAAGCAGAACATGTTAAACAACAAACAGCCGCTTTATTTATACACTGTCAAGTATACGCTAAAAGATCCTACCACTCACTGACAACACAAAACATAACTGCAGTAGCCCCAACCTGTGGACAAAGTCGGACAGTTAAAACACGAAACGCATTGGTGAGAAGCTAGTGCGCAAACCACTGCGCTAACTGGACAACCAGGCAATGATTGCAAATGAATAGTGCATAATGGTTCAATACTGACAGCTTCCAACGGTATACTATGCCAAATAAACTTATTTATAGTGGAAGGGACGTGGACAAAATAAATTAAAAGGATATGTCTTTCTTACAATAATAAAAATATTGTCTGTGAAATGGTTCAAATCAAAAGCTAAATTTATAAAGCTTAAGAGTTACATAAAATTTACCATTCAGCTGATTTTCTTGTATAGTGCGATTTTATTTAACTGTCAAAGTTGCATAATTATACGGTCAATGATTGCATTTATGTTGAGGTTGGGTGAGGTTCGATTACTTTCGTAATTTATATGATAATTTTCGTTTTACCGTTGTATAAACACTTTGATTGGATGATTCAAAACCGTTTAAAAAAGAAAATTATCGACTGTGATTCGAAGCTAAAAATATTCGCATCTAGCAACCGTGTTATTATTTAGCTTTGACAGGTTAATAAAATCGCTCTATAGCGATAAATGGATTAACTGAAACAAAGTTCCACATTGCTCTGTTTATTATTATGTTCATGCTTTATAATGTTGTATGATAATTGTCGTTTTACAGTTATATCAACACGTTGATTGGAACATTCCATAACGGTACAATAAACAATAAACTATCGACTGTGACACGAAACTAAAAAAAATCCCATCCAGCAACCGTGTAATTATTGAACTTTGACAGGTTAATAAAATCGCACTATACAAATAAGAGTGTTTTCTGAATAATGGAAATGTATGTCATTAAAATACATGTAGAAGTATTGAACGCATGAAATGTTAAATTAATCAAATTTCAGTTTGGAGTTCAGTTATAATTCATGTTCCTTTTATATCAGGTAAATAGGGGATCTTGAATGAGTGTTTATGTTGTATTGAATTTATTAAACAAGTCCTCTGAATACGATAAAAACGAGGCTCTCATTGTATCAACAACTAGCACATGACGTTACTATGCATGATGACGTCACGGAATTGCGTGACCGACATTATTATACGAATCTGAAAGAAACTGCATGAAATACGCGATTTCTTTTATCTGTGAGTGCATTAAAGACTTTTCGATTGCAATATGTTTAATTTTGCGTATCATAGCTGTAACCGTTAGGCCCATGAAAGCCCCGTGGCTGTGTTATTTATGAAAATATCCGTTATTTTAGTGGGTGGGGTAGTAAAAGTCGTTGCACTCGGGTCTCCTTTTGTTTTTATATATGATCAACTAATCTCATTATCTGACCATGTAGCATGTCGTAAAACTACTTCAGTAACAGTCCCAATTTAGCAAGACCGTGACCGGCGATTCGAACTTGACCATTGATAGAAATATCGTTCGACGCCTTGGTGTGTTTATCTTTTTGACAGCGCGTAGTGATAGTGATTCAGCTCATCAGCATATTTATTACACTTATGTCTAGTGTATTATTGACCCATTTAATACGCAAAATAATCAATGGGTTTACTACACTCCTGCACCGTGGATCATGTTATAATTATTTTTATGCCCTATTTTCCATTAATCTACAAAACGAAATGAACGAACAAAGTAATGCATTGTCATTTCAGGCAAAAGCTAAATTAGATGTGTTAAAAGATTCGTGAGCTATGTATTATATTCCTGTAGAAATGTGTAAAAGGGAACTAGCGTTGCTAGTAGTTGCTCCTTTATAAATACATTTAACAGAGTTTCCAGTTGCTATAGCTCCCAGCTGGAAACAATTTATATCTTATTTGTGACAATGATTATTTCCTGACAGCCTTTTTTATATTATATGCATCTTTAGAATTTGTTTATGAGTTTGTTTGCTTAGAGTTAGAGACGATTATGCGCATATAACTGAGTGTACTTCACTGAGTATGATGTAATTTTAATTGGTTTTCAGTTAGAAATGCTTTGGAATTTCCTATGTTTGCGGGGTCGATTTTACCAGTGCATGATTTACTTAATTTCACCTTTGACTGACTCTGTTAATATCAAACTAATGAACCTTGTCAGCATTCTGATAAGAATGTTTATATTTTACGCGATCATTTGCAAGAATTGCTAAAACGATGAATATTTCATTGCTGACAGATTGGTGTTTGAACTCATTTTCAATACCTGTTTATGTTGGCTTATTAGTTAGCACCGTGTGTTCTCTTCGATCCACATCGCTCGGGAAATAATACAAATATAAGAATTATTGACATGCAATCCTTTCAAATTCCAGTTAAACATTTTGAGAGTCTTTCGTTAGTTTAAAGAAAAACAACTGTCTAATTTGTCTTGGCACTCACCTTCGAACAATGGTCACACTCTGAAAAGGGTCATTCTTTGGAAACCCGTCAGATATCTATTTTGGTGGGTAAATAAAAATAAGCAAATGTAGACATCAATATTAACAAGTGTTTAATGGCGAAAAACATACGACAAATAACACTGTCACTATAACAATGGTAGGACACTACATCATCGCGCACCTGCCGCTTCTAAGATGAAATGTGTTTTTGATATAAGAGCTTGTAATATAGTGCATCAAGGAATGGCTATTGTTACTAAAAAATGTGTAAAACAATGCATGATGGTAATGTCTCGTCTAGGCGTGAAAACAGGATAATATATACTTCTGAATGGTCTTATCCGCATATTTGCTACAAAAATTTAAAAAAAAACACAATTATCCCGTTTTCAGGCTTTTACTAAAGATTGTATTATGTCTACAAACTATTCACAACATCATATCATACAGTAGTAAATCATTGGTGCGCTGCATCATTTCAAATTATTTAAATGATTTCATCAAAAGAAACACCAAGGTATATCTTTAAAAAGACGGACGCGAAGTTTCTTTGATGTTATTAACACAAAAGTATTATTTTAATTAAATTCCTAAATTACCGTTATAGTGCCGTATGAATACCACTTATCAGCTAGCAGTGCAATTAGGTCACGCATTAAAATGTTGATATTAGGTCAGCTAAATAAAACGCATGTAGTTATATCTGTGTATAATTTGTATATTAATTCAAATAAATGTAAAATGTTTGTCAAGAAAGGTTTATAAATTTATTTCGACCGCAAAAGAATACATTTTCGCACATTTTTACTTTTCAAAGTTTACAACCACAAGAAATACATATTAATCAATTGCAGACTCGCAAGTTGGCATGGTCTTAATCTTTCTACGTAGATGTCTCCTATTTGAAAGAAGAGTTTCCTCTGAATCGTCAAATGCAATCATGAATTCCTTCTGAATACTTAACGCGTCATGCCAAGAAATATAAGTAAAAAGTGAGCTTTAGACACCTTCGCGAATAAGGCAATTTTCCTGTGAGTCGAGAAATGATAGTAGTGTACCACCTTAAGCAAAGCTTGGCGAACCGTACATGGTTAGTACCGCCTCCGTACGGATTTGGAAGCACGCAGAAAACTTTTAGAGCATGAAGCGGTGGTTCCAACCCGCCGTACATGTAAGTGCGTGCCAGACAGCAAAAGCGTGGGCAAAACTTGGCGATCCGTACGTGGTGAGTACCGCCTCCGTACGGATTTGGATGCACGCAGATACGCCGTAGCACTTTTAGTGCATGAGGAACTTTCGCCGCGTTCGGCCTGCGGTCGGGCTACGGATTTACCCTACATGTAGTACTCACGTTCATCGTACTTTCACGAACTTACAACGTACGAGTGAGAAAGGATACGTTTCGCAAACAGCACCTGCAAGTGCGGCCTTTCGTACGATAACGTGGCAATTGCACGACGATAGTACGTTGTAAGCACGTGCAAGTACGAAGAACGCGAGTACTAGGGTAAATCCGTAGCCCGAGCGTAGCGAAAGTTCCTCATGCACTAAAAGTGCTACGATGTGTCTGCCTGCAACCGCTTATGGCCAGATGCGGCGTGTGGGCACGTACGTACACCTTACGCAACCATGCGAGTGACGTGCATACACGTACGTCTTCCCTGCTCTTGTCACTTCCTTCCCACGTTGTCAAAAAAACGTGACGACCGTGGCCTCCCAAAAAACGTACGGAAATAAAACACGCACGATGGGTTGTGACCGAGCCTTTAGTATAATTTTGGTTATCATAACCACCAACTGGTATTTAAGACGTATTTTGTATGTACAAAGCTCAGAAGAAAACACCAAAGATAACGATCTGAGTGATTATTGGGCATGACGATACATATTTTGCAGATAACAAATAAATATTTGATTTTCAGATACTGAAGCTGATTTGATGTCTGCAAATATATAGAGGTTCGATTAGGATTTGAATAGTAATATAATGGTCTGTGGGTTTCGTGAGGGAAGGAATTGGACAGTTTGTCATGCTCTGTCTATCATAATTAACGCATTAATCATTGATAAATATTTACAAAGTATGTCTACAGCTTAATTGATATTCTGCATGCAGCGGGCCTATAACAAATATACTTCGAAAACTTATTCTTACTAGCGAAGCCATTTTTTGTACAAACGCGATCTTCAGTCAGCATGAGAGTAAAAACAATGAACTTAGTCTCGCATTTCTTTTTAAATGTGTCTATACCATTGGTTCAGCGCCTAAAGAAATAAATTATGATTCATGCTAACCTGTGTAAGCGTCTTTTTTAGAAGCAAACATCTTACTTATGAGTGGATCACAAAACAATACATTTACAGGGACGGTTAAGTAGCTTGTAAATATATTGAAATATGTATTGGACATTCATCACAAACTGATTGTCTAAAGACCAGCATAAATACGTATATCATCGTTTTATATGTACAGACGTTCACTATTATGCCAACTAAGATTTTCATATCATAAACATTTATGTAGTAACTGTATTTGTATTGGTAGTTTACAGGTTTTTCAAGATTACGTTCACTGTCAATGACATGTCCCGGAAGAGGTAGCACCATCGCGATATATCGAGCCCGAGGAATTTGTGAGTAGCCTTATTGACTGACATGTTAATATAGTTTTTCTAAGAACGAAATAAATAATATCTATCTCACAAGATAGTGTATTTGTATGTTGAGAAATATTCTGAAAGTTGCTACGAGGTCAGAATGAGGGGGAAGTATATGTACAAGGAAATTGTTCGGGGTTTCTTTTGGAGAGGATGACAAACCTACGCGATGGACTTCTTCTTCAGTAGAGACTTGCAAAGAGGAAAAGTCTAGACCAGTACATACCACCCAGTGAAAGCTGTCTACACATGTTACCTAAGGACAAGGTCTACCAGATATTTGATCTGGTAATTCCAGTATGATCATGTCGAGTGAGTTGGCGTATTTCATAAGAGACATAGAGAGTAAGTCTGTGGAGGAATATAAAATAATAGAGGCAACCACACTAAACTAACAATTCCGTTTTGGGTACATATATTTCCCGTCCAAAGTTAACTAAATATGTTGTCTAGAGACATGGGGTTCATTACTTTTGAAAAGCATGATATACAACATTATTACCTATTGTCATAGATAGATATCTATGCCATCCTTCATACACTGTACATAACAAATTCACCCGGCCCGCCTTGCCTTTATCGAAATGAAATATCGACAAAATGTTGCAAATTAATCTCATCTTTATTAAATTATGTGCGTTGGATGTCAATTTACTTTTCATAGTACGTCATGAAAAATGATCAATTTGAATAACCAAATGACTTTTAAGCGGATTTTGTTTGATTTTGAAATAGTACTGGCTCAACATAACACTTCTTTAAAATATTTCACATTGACCAATTCATGTTAGGTCTATCTAGAAATTAGAATAAACTGATAAAATTAATGTCCTTTTTTCTTGCCGGATTAAGAAACACAATTTTATCAACAAGTAACGATTTATTCTCGGACTGACGTCACGAAGGTTTTCATACTTTGGCAGAATTTATCATGTAGGTTTGTTTTATTTCTAGCCAATTGATGCAAAGTTTCGCAAAGATTTATTACTTATTTTGTATTACTCTTTATACTACTCACTATAATGACATTCTATGACATTGACAGGAAAATTCAGTAAAACAGCACAGGAACCGGGGTTACAGAAAATATAGTGATGCAAACATTTAACCTTTTTTTGTTAATAACTCCTTATTTAACAAATCTCTCTGTTTTTTACAAAACACTTCCTCGCATAACTAATTATCTTCTCCAGATCTTTTTTGACTTTATTTTTAAAATGAGATTATACAGAGTATCAAAAATAATACAGCTACAAAATAAATCATTATCTGATCATTTTCTGACGAAATCGCTGACTGAGCATCATTAAATGACTTTTTAAGCGAATTAATGATTAATCACATTCTTGAGTCAAAACAAATGTTCCTATCATTAAAATGTTCTGCAAGTTCATGTATCGATTCGACTATAGTTACAAACCGATATGTGAGCTATCAGGGGTGTACCTGCCTATACACACCGTATACGTTTGTGTACAATTTTGAAATAAAATGTGTCCGGTCTCATTGCGGTAAAGGGCAAATGATTAGGTGTCTGAGATCATGCCCACTCGACTAGGAAAACCTCCAAAGTTATATGTATGGTACATGTATTTATATCCTACATGTGGTTTCTGAGGTTACTAATATTGATATGAACTATCTGTAGCATTCCTTCTTATTGATTTTCTTTCTGTATCGATGCAATAAAAGAAGAAGGGAGGCTAATTAGAGACCAACCCTAAAAAAACACCTTCTCCGAAGAACATGCTGGCAACTATATATATGACGTACAAAATGTGGACAAAACATACAATACGCCAGGAAACGATTTCCGGCAGAGCTACAATGATTGAATGGCTCAACATCACGTCTTTGGGGAACCGCACAAAAATATTAGATTAAAAGAATAATCAAGCACATATTCGGACAGCACACAAACATCTGGAATTCCTAGTTCGGTTAGTTTACATTTATATCTAAGCAATGTACATCACAGTAGTGAAGTATCACAATCGATGACGCTACCGAAAGGTACAAGTACTTGGCACTCCATGAACACTGGCCTAGTTAATTGATATTTAGACAATTCTCAAGTACCATATCCATTACCGCACAAAATACTTAGTAAAACAAGAACATAACTTGTGAACCCGAAGATACAGATTGAAATAGGTGATGTTAAATTTCATCAGATGAAAATCGTGTTTTATATATTGACTGTCATAACGATTAGAAAAATGAATCATTGAAGAAGGCATAAGTATCTCATATTTCCAAAGATCCAAACGACTAAGATATATACAATGTATATTAAACAAGGAATGACAAAACAGCATTATCATTAAAATCAGTAAGAATGTCCTTTATCTGCCCAATTTCCATTACAAATTAAACTAACGGTATCATTGTTATATAAATAGGTTTGTTTGGATACAAATGTCTTGGATATACAATAGAACAAATGGTGTCTGCCAAGAGGAATAATTAATGAAAGTAGGTGGACATGACTTAGATGATTTTGTCGTTGTGTTGAATTGTTATTTTATCTTCTCCATTACTTATTTAGAGCCATAAAAACAACTGCTGTTCGATAGCAACAAAAATGACAATAATAAGGACATTTTTCGAGTGGATAACATACTAGGACTTGGTTTATACGTCTCCGAGGTCAACATAAAAAGTTACAAATACAATTATAGCCAGTAAACTTTGGTCCAATACAATACAAGAAACTATTCAAAATGTACAAACTAAGTAAGAGTCAGGTAAACTGGATTATAGTATAACATTAAATGTATACAATGAGTTGTTGAAATATCATTTTGATATAAGAATTGTCCTACCAGAGTACATCCAGTTAATGAGATTTTTTCTTAAACTGAGCAATGGTGTCTGATTCACGTATGATTCAGAAATTAATGACTGTTCACATCTCTTATAATACCGATACGTTCCCTTTAAGCACGGAACATCCCGGGTAAAAATGTTTTATCTACCGGCATATAAGAAACACTTGCGAAGTTTAAATTTGCTCTAGGTATAGTATTTAATCAGTAAATATCGGGTAATCCTTATTAAATGTCTATAGATTCACCGCCCACAAGGGAAAATATATGAAGAATCGAAATATTTTTTTTATGGGAAGTCTTCTCTATAGTCAGTCTAAAGAAAAGTTTACAACGTGAACATGAGTGAACGACGGCTGCTGCATTAAAGAAGATAAAAACTGAATTTCTTGTTACATTTAGGAGCATTTATGATAAGATGTACTTCGAATCAAAATCAGAAATTTCAAAAGAAAAAAATGAGATTTTAGTTCGGAGATCTCGAGTTATATAACCACGAACCATGTTTGTATTCCAATCTTCTTCCTCTTTTATTACATCCTCTGTTGTCTAAGTACTGTATACGATATATCATGAGAAACCGTTGTTTATGAAATTTATAGGCGAGTGTTGCGTCTATCTGACTTAGACCAAATGTATTTTATTGTATATATATATATGTTTATGAAATACTTAGTAGACAACGGCAAACAATGATCTATAGGGTGATCATTAACATATGATAACATAAATAACTTTAATAACTTTGTCAGTTTTTAAGATAATATATATTATTGTATACAGTTGATTAGCGTACACATGTAGGATTTATTCTGCACATACATCATTTTCAAATGTCACTTAGTTTTTTCACAGCAAATGTTCGAAATGTCCCCCTTTTTTCTGCAAAACCAGCTGCAAACGACGTCCAAAATTACCAATTGTGTCATTGCATGTTACACCATTGATACTATGAATTTCATGTCGTATTGAAGTCTTCAAATCAAGTATTGTTTCTGGTTATAGTATACACTCTTTCCTTCAGGCATCCCCATAAAAAGAAATCCAAAGGATTTAATTCCGGTGAGTGAGGAGGTCAAGCAAAGATGGTCTTCAGCGAAATGAATTGATTGCCAAATTTCTGTTTCAAATTGCTCAAAGGCACATCCGCCATATTGGGCGTAGCATCTTCCTGTTGGAACCAAACATTATCATAGAACATTTTCTTGCTTGAATAGATTTTCCATTGACTATTTTAATGTATCTTTTGTAAAGTCAGTGACATTTTCATTTTCTTCTTCATAGAAAAATGGACCGATTATGCCGTGCGTATTCAATGCCGCCCAAACTGTAACTTTGCCACTATGCAATGGTCTTCAGGATTCTCAATCTGTTATTTGCTTTTCTGTCTGTTTCAAATTTAGAAACTAACCTTGTGATTTGTTGTGCAGATAGTGTAGCTTCTGAGTACATTTTTTTTCAATTTATGCTTAACACGTTTCTGTGATTTGCCTAATTCAAAGTACAGTTTTACAGTTTCGGCTTTTCCAGCTATCTTGGAATCAGTGAAAATGTATGACATCATCGATGACGTCATTGACATCACGTTGACGTCGCATGTATTTATTCATCATATCCAGCAAACATTTGGGCTCATTAGCTTTGTAACAAGGGTCAAACCACTTCTCTATCATAAAAACTGACAAAGTTATTTATGTTATCATATATTAACGACCACCCTGTATGTACTTTAGCAAACAATTTGACGGAGCGGTGATTGGTCTGTTGGAATCAGCTGCGGTTCAATAACTTTTGTTACAGTAGAATCCTTGAACATCAGGTTCCCAGAAAACCGGAATCCTCAGAAAATCGGATAAATTGTCAAGTCCCACTTTTTTGTATCAAACGTTCTCTGAAAGCCTGAAATTCTCAGAAAACCGGACATTTTGCTCGGTCTGGAAGCGGTTCTTTGCTCAAGGTTTACTGTTCTTTTTCCAGATATATCGGTCTCATTTCCATTAGTGTATTTATCATTATATTTTCTTTTATTAGGAAACATTTCCTTTCTGCATTCTTTGCGTTGTCAAAATCCTCTTAGTGCTATTTTCCTTAGTTTCCCGCTTCCTCTTTTGGATGTATCACACCATCTCTCATTTTGGATGTCATTGTTGCTGGGATTCGCGCTTTAATGAATAACGCACACATTTATGTTACAGCAATCTCTTGTTATTAGACGCGTCCGTTGCGCGGTGGTTAGTGTGTTAGACTTGAAACCCAACGATCCGGGTTCGAATTTTCCTCCATATGTGTAGAAGTTTCTCGCTCCTTATTGGAGGGGTTAGAAAACTGACCAGGAAAACTTGTTGTAGGTGAACAAGCGACCGTATATTACTGAAGTATCGTTGATAAATGGCGATGAACCACTAAAACTTATCATATTGCTTGGATGGGGATCTTTTGTTCTAAATGTAGGTAAATGCCTGAAGTATTTGATATTGGCAAAATTTCAAGATCTCATTCTGTTATATTGCTATGTTATTTAAATGTCTACGAAACGGAGCCTGGGGCGTAAAATATGCTATTGATAATTTTGTCTACGTAAAAGTCCGCTGCTACTTACAATACTGATAAGTCTATGAATAAGATGGTGCATTGCCCAAAAGGTAATGGGATGAAATCTCTTTAATGAGCTTTCTGATGAACTCTTATTTATACGTTGATGATAACGGAACACAATTCGTCAATATTCAGTAGCATCAACTTAGCAATCAGACCAAACTGCACTTGGATTCGACGCAGCCTAAGCGCGATCCCTATTTGATTTTGTTTTGGAGTGGGTTTTTTGCGTTCGTTTTAGCAATCAACATAAAAGAAAATAGACCCAAAGTCACTAAATGGAAGCCATTTTTTATGTAAGCTTGTTTAAGATTCCAGACCACGTACGGTTATGGAACGAGAGCATAAATCAAGTTTGTTAGTTATTCAATCATGTTTCGAATGCTACAATGTCTTATGTTGGTAACACATTCATACCTGTCAAATTAAAACAAGGCTGCAAAACATAGTATACACTAGTATTGGGTACAACAGGGAACGTACTATGTCTGCACGTATGAATTTAACTTATAAATTGTATATGAAGAAGGGTCCTGAAAATATACTTAAAACATCCTACCATCCCAAAATACTACTTTCCACTTTAGCACTAACCCAAACACACCGAACAAAAGAAGAAGCTAAAAAGAGGACCAAGCACATTCTCTCAGAGGGTACCGTCTGTGTACGGTATGCATCATAAGCTACAATGGGGTTAAGACAGTATACAGAATATTACGTTTACATAATGCACTGTTACATAATAACAATATATATGATACTACACTAAGTATCATGGCATAATTAATTTCTGTAACATATATAAAGTACACAAAGTCGATAATAAGTAGCTTTGCACAACATTCTCAGCGCTGTCAATGCCATGCATTGATTTTCTGTGAAAGGTGACATTAATTGTTATATTTGTTATTTCTCAGAGCGTTTCTTGTACAATGAACGACATATTTATGTAAGTGAAATTATACACCACTTTGTTATTATTGATGCATTTAACTTGCCTGAGTTGCAAATCAATTATAGATTCTTTCTGTTTCAAATCATCTGAAATGTCTAAGGTATTCCCAGTCTGATTGCTTTTCGAAACATTTAAAAATTATATAGGTTTCCATGGTAGAAAATGTACCATGCGATTAAAAAAACATAATACCCAATTGAGTTATTTTTTCCCTTTAGATTTGTATTGAAGTAGTAGGCCATTTTTCAAAAATTAAAGAAAAAAGAACACCTGTTTCAATGAAAACTCATGGTAAAATATGTAATAGTACAGTATAAATCTAGTTTAATAACAAAATGAAAGTCCTTATGCAATATCTACAGAAACTAGCAGTATTCTATTTTCATCAAGGGCAACAACTCTTGTTAGAAAGTGTGTCATAACATAAATTGAAGTATCTAAGGTAACTCTCAACGAAAGAAATTAATGATACTTGGGCTGTATTTTTGCAATATTACCATTTTTGTGCAGCATTAAGCCGATAAGTGAGAAATGTACAGTTTTATGCTTGGAACCCCTTAAGTTTCACAGACGTCAACAATGTTCTGGTCATTTTGACAACCAAATATCAAACTAGGTACCATAGAAGCGGCAGGAATTACATCGTACTTAAATATGTTCGCTCCATCAAAATAAATTATTGTAATTTTGCAGGTGCTCGTTATCTAGTCAGAAAAGAATCCTATTCTCTGGTAATAATGCACACTGATGCATATCATGCGACCAACTACCTTGTTCAGTTTATCACTCTAACTATTCGTCACCGATCGTGCATAGTGTCTACTGTGTCTATAACAGTTATTAATGTTCCCAGTAAGTGTTGTCTAGGCAAGACATTCAAGACGTAAGTCAAGAACAGCAGTCACTACGTTGATGATAGGGCGTTGTATTGATCAAGCGGAACTTCATTTTACGGTAAGAAAATTGATGCCTAATCTATGTGACAAGATATTTTCTGAGTAAAAACAATTTCTCTTTTCCTGGTTTACACTTAATCTGTTGATATCCCTGAATGGGATTGTCCAACTTCCATATTTTGAAACAGTCCACTATCTATTCAAGGGTTATCACAGTGAAAAACTATGAAGTCACCCAAAAATAAAGAGCTAGGTCAGGCGTGCAGTCAGACATTGCTCTATTATGATAGCAATGTAGCTCCCAGCATTGTAAGGCTAAGCTTCGGGAACGGTGTATTGTCACCCTTCGATAATCGCAAATCTATGGTACAGAATTGTGAAATGGTCCATATAAAACAGTATGACATATTAAACACAGGTATACTTCTACCGATGAAAAATTATCTTTAATAAAAACGTAACTGTTCACTAAATGACGCTTCGTCGGTGATACGAAGATTGTCGTAAATTTTCCGTGAGTCATCCGATAACCAATGGATGCATGTATACATAGACGAGTACATGACGTAATTAGACATTTAACATGTTTATTTTCTTAATTTTTCCTTTCTGAGTTACTTCCCTCACATGCCTATTTGAACTTGGTTATCAAAATTTCACAGGTCGCTTCTCATACATAGGCACTCGATTCCGTGATTTGTATACGTTTACAGACGTTATTTTTCAATTTCACCCATCAAACAACGTAAATCTGTCGAAAGAAAAATCTTCAAGGTAGTGAACTCGCCATTTTTTCGATTGACGGAAGTGACAAAATAAGTTTGGGTCCCGACTTTCCTTCTAAAAGCTGTCAAAACGTTTAAAGTTGGGGCACGCTACAACAAAAGCAAGGTTCCCGGAAAGCACGTGCAGATTAGAAGGTCGCTCTTATGACTATCAATACATATAAATTCTTATACGAATTGATAGTGGTAAGAGCGACCGTGGTTGTGGGGAACAAGTGTCTGTGATTCTTATTATATACAAACAATTATTCTTCCAATTATTATAAGACTGGCAGATCTAGTTTTGTCCACTTTAAAGTAGTGGGTTTACAGTACAATATTTTTCTGAAACAGTTATTATGTATAGTGGTTATAATTAAGGATTGTTTCTTATTTATCGGGAGTTTATGCAAGCGCTTCGCGGAATTTTCAAAACCCCGCCTGAGCGTTTATACTGCATAAACGCCCGAGAAATAAGATCCAATCCATATATTTACATTTTCTTCATTGTTTGCTTACATAAACCTATTTTGACCGTGTGAAAACGCTGATATTTCGTGTTATTAGTGAACAAAACGTTTGGTAAGTTTCGGTGTAGCACGTGACATGCGTTCTGGATAGATTGTTACTAAATTTAGAATGGAACTGAACGTAACGTTTACATAAAGTGTCTTGTTACAAACATATGAATGTAACAATGACAAACACGTGAGAAATAATTATAAGAGAAAAAAAGAACAAAAGAACAGGATATTACATATAATTTATATCGATAAAGAGAAACATTATTCATTGAGGATGAACAACAAGAAAAAAATATGAAAAAAAGTATCGAGGATTTCATTGAATTGGTGACGTAAGTATTTACGTTGCTGCCTATAAAAAGTATGCATATACACACGAAAGAATTATGATACAATTGGATAATATATTAGACGGACAAATAGTACGGTAAGAATATAACTACCCGCTATCATTGACAGCGTCTACCAGTCAGAATTGTCGGTTTAGATGCTCCGCCCTCGCAGGCGGTCTCGGTAGGCAGTTTACGTAAAGTAAACGCTGTTTTTCCTACAGAAAATTAAGAGTCAAATGAATGTAAATATATAAGCTTAATTCAATCGACCAAAAAAGTTAGACTTCATAAACTTTTAGAGACATCAAAGTGCTGTTAAAGAGTTCATTAAGCCATTACGTAAATTCGGGAGGGAGTTTTATGATGTAGAAAATGCAGATGAAGAAGTCGAAGAAAAGGCGAGGTATAAGTAGATAATAACACGTCTAGAGGTGCGATAATAACAAGATGAGAAGGCAATAAAACTACATGTGTGTACTTAATTTCCAGGAATTGATCAAATTATCCAAATTGTTATACTTGTATTATAATTAACACGCCTATTAGATTGAATTATTTAGTCAAACAATCAATAATTCAAACAAAAAAATGTATATTTCGAGTATTATGCACCTTGAAATGGTTTAATGTGATGCATGTGCATTTTTAGAAACTGAACGATAGTAAACCTTTCAGTTTCCATGAGTACTTTCAGTACTTCGATATATAGAAAACTCACTAGTAAATTGGTAAGGTTATTTTCGCATACTCGTAATCTTCGACATAACTCGCAATCCTAATGAGTATAATGTACAGTATTTCTAAGAAGTTTCCATTTATTTCAATGGTGGAAACAACTCGTTATATCTGCTGCTTAATTCATAGAGGCAGTTACATTATCGTATCTCTATGGATGTCGGTTATATTTTTTTTATTTATATCCAATGTTCTTTTATTTGAACCTAGGAAACATCAAGTTTGGCCGATGCGTTTTCATATTTATTTGTCAAAGTTAAGAATAAACAGTCAGCAATGTATTTGTTCGCTTTTTCGACATTTATTGCATATAAGACACGAGTGTCTGAAGCAGTCCAAAACCTGGTGTTATCCGGAATGAATTTTCGGTCCCGATTTCCCCCTAAATATTTCAATTTAAAATAGCATCGACTATCCGAACTCTGGGTATCCGAAACCATCGATTATCCGAAATAATATTTCGGTCCCGTCGATTTCGGATAATCGAGATTTTACTGCATTAATAATGTGCTCAATATCGACTAGTATTATACTTATACAGACATGGCAATCTTAAACATGCTAGTGCAGAAAATCGCAGATGTAAAAACTTATTGTCAGGAACGGAAATATAAGCATTTTAATGAAATACTTTAGTAATGTATAGTTGTATTGGCCTAGGCGCTCGTTATGTAAGTTTAAACATTCAAGACATAGAAGATATTAAATGAGTGTTGATTCCGTATTGAATTTATTTAACGAGTTATTCTCACACATATACTATGTATATACTAAATTCTCCTGTACATTTCTTCTTTTACCTGCACAAAATACTCATTCGGTATGAATAGATAGATAGATATGAAGCGAGCCTCTGGCTCTGGCTCTGGCTCGTACAGTTTTATTCAACGAGTTCAATAAATTCAAGAAGGAATCTACACGAACATAATATTATTTTTATCACATACCCTGAAAATACGACGAAAACCAACATACATGTTTAATATTGATACTAGTAATAACAATAGAATGGCACACGCGTAAAAATGCTTTTTAATCAGGTGTACACAAAAATAGTTCCATTATGAAACATCAAAAATAATAAATGTGTGAACATATATAGAGGATATTAAATGAGTGTGTATTCTTTATTGGATTTATTGAACCAGTTGTATAAAACAGTACGAAGCGGGCCTTTGGCGAGCTTCATACTGTTTTATTCAACGAGTTCAATGAGTTGCTACTTTTAAATAACAAAAGAGTGACACATGCGTAATAAGGCTTTTTAATCAGGAGCACAATATCGGCTATAAAATAAGCATAAAAAATCCCTGCACACCAACAAATACATGCGGTGATGACATAAATGTTGTGACATAAATATTCAAATGAATATCTGAATGCAAAGCCCATGCACTCATGTGTATACCACACCAACAAATTTAAGCTGGTAATGACGCAAATGCTGTGACGAAAACTTTTAATGAAAATATGTATGCAAAATACCTTCTAATGCATTCAAATTCAATTATACAACACTAATACTTGTCGGTGACGACTAAAATGCTTAGATGTAAATGTTTAATGAAAACTGAATGCAAAATACATGCATTCGTGTGTAAAACATGTCTAAATGATTGCAGCAATGCCTAGACGCATATTAAAACAAAAGGAATAACAATGTACGTATGAAAACTCAATACCGTTTTTATAAAGCTTCTTAATTCAAGTCTTATTTATAAATGATCTTAGCTTAATTCCTAACTTAAATATCGACTTAGTTTTAGACAACTAAAAAGGTATCTTAAATGTTTTAAGAAATTTCTTAAAAGCATGCACATCTTGTTTACCGAATCACCAACAGGACAGAAACAATTAGCTAAAGTTAGAGAAGGAACTAGATTCTATATTCCACTGTTGCAGCTATATACAGCTATAATGATGAACGTAAAATTATAGTATAATACCAAATTGAAATAATGAGTTGCTTAAAACTGTAACTTAGTTCACTATACTTCAATACTTTTTCTGGTGATATTTGAGCAATCAAATGAATTTTAAAAATATGTTTTGATAAGGGAGATAATTCACTAAATACTGCGACGACAATACATACTGGGCACATAGACATATCATATTTTCTAGAAGATTACAATGCAAAATCATGTATAAAACTAAACCACACCTGAATGAGGCCGACGGCGTGTGCCCTTTCCTCAACGGACATCCATCTCATTTTGTATTTTGTAATGTGGTTAAACACTCTATCCATTAAAAAAGATATTTCGAAAAATCACACTTGCCACGTTGTGCTCGTGCAAATTAAGTGTTTTAAAACAATAGAGCCGTAAAGGGGAAAATCAATAATACGCATTTACCTTGATGCTTGACTTGTTACAAATGCACACTGAACATTTGAGCTCAGAATATTAAAAAGAAATAAAATATGCATATTTTACGAAGAATACGTTATAAGTTTTGTCAAGTGTATTTGCTACCCCATGTTTACTGCCGTTAATAAATAAAATAAACGGAATTTCGTACTTTAAGTAGATTTAAGCTAAACCATTTATAATAACAATATAATAAACATTTCATGAATAACATTTTCCTGCTACGGTCAATCAAGAAGTAAGGGATTATTGTTTAGTAGTTGAAACTGAATAACTGATCCAAGTTCGTTAACGGTTTACTAGATATTTAAATAACTTGTGATTGTACGGAATCAAACTAAGCAATACAATATTTCACACTCAAATTGCGGAATTTGAAAGTTGAAACGCAGTGCATAGTCCGCGATTAGAAGCATGTGCTGCCCTCCAGCATGCAATCAGTTTTTCCGAATCGGAACGACGATTTTGGTGTATTATGCACATATTTTTGTTTTTGTTTCCTTCCATTATCAAAAGTAGACTTTACTGGTTGACATGGTTTCTCAGTAGATTCATAAGACGTTTTAAACAGGTTGTTGCCATGGTAACACGCCATATGTTGAATAATGATAATGGGACTGTCATTAATGTGTCGTGGTCATAATAAAGGCAATGCACGTTAGATAAGCTCACCACAGACTGATTTTATGTCCTAAGCTAATTTCAGTGTCACAACACGATATCTAAATGTCAACTTAAATTTCCTGAAGTTATGTCGCCACTTGGTTGCGTGTATAAAGCCCCAGGCTTCAAGACTTAGTAGTCTTGTAGACATAGCTTAGATAGAATATATTAATAGTATGTTTAACTTAAAGCTCTTGTTAACCCGTGATTGTAAATAAACAGTGTTTTATTTAATTATTATGTCTATGGATCTATTATCAGGTCTTAGAGGAAATTTTCTAAGAAACATACTGTCCTAAATATTTAAAGTGGTATCTTATTTTTGCTTGCTAGTTCTAAGAATGAAATGTTGCAGTGGAATAAAGGATCAATGGAATCATCTTTCACAATATTACCTGTCCCTAACCGCTACTATTGGGTAATCACCGGGACTAACATTATAGTGGAAACACAAGTTCTAACACACGAGTTTGTTTACATTTCCTGTTAGCAAGACCGATAACAAGTCCTTCTTGATAAAGGCCGCCAGCTTGAAAGTGGTCGCAAATTTAAAACTCAAAATAGCTAATGGACGTTTTGGAAAATGGACGCATTGAACTACCTCTGTGTCAATTTTGGTTCTTGTATAACCAACTAAAAGACTTGTATACATATTTTCTTAATTTTCCGGCTACGTGGATTATGTTTACATTGAACAAATGATTATGTGGTATATAAGTCTTTCGTATAATGCATGTCCGTGAAGTTGGCAGCCCAGCAGCCTAGCAGCCTAGCAGCGTGAAGTTGGCAGCCCAGCAGCCTAGCAGCCCAGCAGCGTGAAGTTGGCAGCCCAGCAGCCTAGCAGCCCAGCAGCGTGAAGTTAGCAGCCCAGCAGCCTAGCAGCCCAGCAGCGTGAAGTTAGCAGCCCAGCAGCCTAGCAGCCCAGCAGCTTAATATATTTCTACAGTTAAACTGCACAACAAATCATGCAAAAACTTAAAAACGCATGAAGTAATAACATTAGGTTGCTGTTATGTTTATTTGAAGAAAAAAATACGATTTGTATAGATTTTGTGAATCTGGCAGTGTAGCGGCCGCATAGTGGACTATTATAGTCAAACATATAAAATGCACAAGAAATCCGGCTAAACACTTACGAATCTATGATATAATTCGATTTTATTCCTTTAACGTTCCTTAGATGAGAACTTACACATTTTTTTCATTTTTTGATTCTTTTTGTGAAGTTGGCAGCCCAGCAGCGTAACAGCGTTATATATTTATACAGATAAACTTCACAACAAATCGAGCTAAATACTTAAGAATGCATAAAATAATGTCAGTATGTCGTTTAAACAATAATTAACTGAAAATATATGATTTTCATTTTTTTTCAATGTGGAATTAGCCGCTGCTAGCAGCGTGAAGTTGGCAGCCCAGCAGCGTAACAGCGTAATCTATATTTCTACAGATAAACTTCACAACAAATCAAGAAAAATACTTCAGAATGCATAAAATAATGTCAGTCTGTTGTTTAAACATTAATTAACAGAAAATATATAATTTTCATATTTTTTTTCAATGTGAAATTAGCCGCTGCTAGCAGCGTGAAGTTGGCAGCCCAGCAGCGCCTAATTTCACGCACAATTTTTTTTTGAAAAATCATATATTTTCATTTCATTAACGTTCAAACAACAGACTGACATTATCTTATGCATTCTAAAGTATTTTTCTTGATTTGTTGTGAAGTTTATCTGTAGAAATATAGATTACGCTGTTACGCTGCTGGGCTGCCAACTTCACGCTGCTAGCAGCGGCTAATTTCACATTGAAAAAAAATATATGAAAATTATATATTTTCTGTTAATTAATGTTTAAACAACATACTGACATTATTTTATGCATTCTGAAGTATTTTTCTTGATTTGTTGTGAAGTTTATCTGTATAAATATATATTACGCTGTGACGCTGCTGGGCTGCCAACTTCACGCTGCTAGCAGCGGCTAATTCCACATTGAAAAAAAATGAAAATCATATATTTTCAGTTAATTATTGTTTAAACGACATACTGACATTATTTTATGCATTCTTAAGTATTTAGCTCGATTTGTTGTGAAGTTTATCTGTATAAATATATATTACGCTGTTACGCTGCTGGGCTGCCAACTTCACAAAAAGAAACAAAAAATGAAAAAAATGTGTAAGTTCTCATCTAATGAACGTTAAAGGAATAAAATCGAATTATATCATAGATTCGTAAGTGTTTAGCCGGATTTCTTGTGCATTTTATATGTTTGACTATAATAGTCCGCTATGCGGCCGCTACACTGCCAGATTCACAAAATCGATACAAATCGTATTTTTTTCTTCTAATAAACATGACAGCAACATAATGTTATTACTTCATGCGTTTTTAATTTTTTGCATGAATTGTTGTGCAGTTTATCTGTAGAAACATATTAAGCTGCTGGGCTGCTAGGCTGCTGGGCTGTTAACTTCGCGCTGCTGGGCTGCTAGGCTGCTGGGCTGCTAACTTCACGCTGCTGGGCTGCTAGGCTGCTGGGCTGCCAACTTCACGCTGCTGGGCTGCTAGGCTGCTGGGCTGCCAACTTTACGCTGCTAGGCTGCTAGGCTGCTGGGCTGCCAACTTCACGGACATCTTAAAATCGTTGGTTTATGGGAAACCCTAAGTAGGTAATAAGGCATTTTTGTAACACTATATGCTGAAAACAAAACCTATATTAAAGAACACAATAAATTATCAAAATCGTCAAAAGACGTTTTAGGATTTTTTGAAGATTACCTTATAATTGAGGGGCTGCATGCAAAACCATACCTAACTACATTTAGCAAAAATGTTGGAAAAACGCAGAGATTGATAACTATTTAAGCAGTGATATTACAAAGTTTCCCATATTTTGCAGTATTTTTACTATTGTTATAGCAAAAAATCAGTTTTTTTCGTCACAAAATATTATGCAAGAAAGGTCCTAAGTCAATAAAATCATGTCTGCGTTTGCATTTAAGGCATGTTTAAGAGCTGAAAAGCTTGATATGTCCTATAAACTTTATCTTGTATTTATGATATATTCAATATGGGTTGAAAACCTTCCTAAATATACCGAATATCAAAGCTTTTTGTCATCTTAACACATAATACAAGTTATGTTTTCACTTGAATACTTTATGCAACCGGGCTAAATTCTGAGTACTATTAAAAGTTTCTGCTTGAAATACTGAACAAACTATTAAAACATACCATTTAAAAGACCTGGATAATGAATTGGGAAGGGGCTGCACCATTCTTAATATTCAAACATCAGGCATCATATATTTTTGTGTGGTGTAGGTAGTTAATACTTATTCATTGATAAAACGCATTATGCTATCTTGCTTTCAAGTAGTTTCTATCTATTTCTATGGAAAGACTATAATAGTATAGATTTTTATAAATATTGATGCTAAAAGTCATAGAAAATCTGTTTATGCAAGAAAAGACCTGTCTCCATCATACAAAAAAAACCACACGTTTTGCCTTTTTTAATCCTTTTGTGCCGTTGTTTGCGCATAGTATAAGAAAACTATGTAAAATAAATATTAGTTAAACATAAAAAATATTTCATAGCAGGAAATCTTACCAATTTAGTGCTAAAAATTGCGAAAAAATAACTTGGTAAGTCATGCATGTAAACGGTTTTCACAACATCAGATGTGTCAAGTTTGTGCAAGAAATGACCTAAGTCCAATATGATGAGTTAGGTTCAATTTTGTATTGACAACATACCATTTTTAACTCTAAAACAGGAGAATACATGGCTAGAGGGGAGTTAATCAGGTGGGAAATGGTCTGTTAAATGCAAAAAAGGTTCTAACTCAATTTTGACCAAAAGTGTAGTAAGTTATGGTTTTGCATGGACCCCTTCAATTTAATTGTTTAATTGCAGTAGCAAATGGTAGTTTATAGAACTTCTGCTTTCAACCCTTTCTGTATAGGAATTTACTGCTAAACACCATGAACACGCAAAGAAAAACGAACGTTCCGAAATTAGGACCCACCTGGGTGTCAGCTTAACCTATCATTGAAACTAAAAGCCGGAGACCAATATGATGTATCTGCAAAGTAACCAATAGAAATCGGGCTTACAAACCCTAGAATTTCCCACGTTTCGCAGGCAATAGTTTGTTACCTGACGGGAACCAGACTATGTAGCCATTAGTAGAGTAACGTAAATATATCTTTGAAACTATTGTTTTAGAGCATTCTTAAAGGATGAAGTCTTAGATTTTGAACGTACTGAAAGCGGGATATTGTTCCAAATCTTTAAAGAAAAGAATGAGAAAGATTTTTTGACGTAATTAGTATTATGTTTAGGTGTATGGCTTTTAATCACGTATATGAATTCCAACCTGTGAATAAAGATCATTCTTTAGATAGACTTAATGATGCCTTTATTGACAGGTTGCCTTTATTCGGTGGTTCTTTCGTTCTAGATAATCAATGTGGGTTTTCAAAGAATGGCCTTCATTCTCATGATCGTCTTTTTAGGAGGTGGCCGCTACCACAAGTTTGACTGTAACAAAAGATATGTGACACATCTAAGTCTAACTACAACATGTTATGGCTGTAAGAGAAAATGTGTTTACGATTAGTCTACAATATCTACGACTTTCGTAAAAACGCATATATAATCAAACTATAAAATAAAATTTGTTTCAAATCTCACAAAATGTTAGAATGACTATAAAACTAAATAAATGCACGAATTGTAATACATGTATTGTAAGAATCAATTCTTGTTTAGCGTTTGTGTAACTACAGTGTAACTTTTTCCAAAGCAACATCCTTTTTATAGTAAGAAAAGTATGTTGTTGTTGAGAGTTTGTTGCACTAGAGAGGTTATATTAAAAGTTAAATCGTGCAGTGGGAAAAATTATGCTGTTGTAGAAATGAGGTTGTTACTCAAGATAGGACCGCTCTGGACAGGTTGTACTGTACTTCAGCCTACCCAATGACGGTGGAATCCATGCTGAGGATGTTGGTTGATGATCAGTCTACAGTCTACAACAGGTACTGACATAGACTGTATTATATATACATAATAAGAAATGTAACATACGGATTTCACAGATTAATACATTATCAAATAATATTTCAGCAGTTAAGTAGGTCCCCAAAACATTTGAATGCCCTAATTCAATATTCCCTTTCTTGTCAACTTAGTTATGTAAATATTCCTGGAATTCATCAATTAAATATGATCTCATTATTAACATAACGTCCACAATCACTTAATAAAACGTTTCATGTTGGGAATATATTATTAGTGTGCTAATTTGCATAATTTGACGCTCATAACATGTATGGACCTTGAATTTGGTCATAATTTCATCACCATTCGTCCTAATTTTGTCATAATTTGGTTATCATTAATTTTAACTCCTATAATTTCACTTACGGTGGTTGTTATGGCATCTATCATTTGTTCAATACATCGAGACATTAGTCAGTGTGATGTTTCTTAGTTTTTGAATACGGGTCTCATTTAGGTCCCAGTTAAGGCAAGTGTTATCTTTGCCTACAATTTTGTCCCAAACTCAATCATCACGGTCCATAATGATAATGTATTCTGAATCTCTTGTTTATTCAATTCCAGTTTGGTTTATCACATGCAAATTTTAAATGTTGTGATACTTTTGTACATAACAACTTGATTCATGTGACCAGAAACACGTGTATGCTTACGTTACAAATAAAGAAAATTGAATCTTAAATAAGCATGAATCCGTAACACAGTTATCATGTCACTATATGTAATAGCTTAAATCGTGTTTATTGACCTGAAGATCTTCCTTTGTCTGCATATCAAACAATTTATGACATTTGTACTGGAATTCTCCACTATAATTATAAGCCTATGTTCTTAAATCATGAGATTAATCTATAATAATGTCTGTCTAAAAGTATAATTATGTATTCACATTAGACCAACTTATTTGTTTATGAATTATCGCATTTTGGGTTCAGCAGTTATGGGAATATTGAGCAAAAGACCTCTTACGGAATAGACCAATGATTACAGGCAATCCTGTGGACAATGCCCACCCTTGGAAAAACATACTGTGACCTTTGTAGACAAGTTGAGTTTATTAAGAGGTAATTTCTCAAAGAAATCAATGTTTTTTTCAAATGGCATTATTCACAGAGTGGGGTTTATTTGGAGGTGTCCACTAACACAGGTTTGACTGTATAGAAATAAATCTTATTGAAAACTAGACATGAAAAATTTAAAAAAGAGTGTTTATGTCATTATGTTTTTTTAATGCATATTTTAATGCAAAAAGACTATACCATTTTTCACAATATAGACATTGTCTAGACATTTTATACTAGTTCGGTATGTGTTGCACAAAAGCCTAAGAACACCTTACTTCCATTAAGACACATTATAATGGAAACTTGATGCTTCTAGGTAATTTTCTGCTGACAAAGTTCGCCCGAAGTGAAGGTGTATGGTTTCAAAAAGCATAAAATAAATTACTATGGACGGTTTTCAGGCGTTTACATAGTGTTCATGAACACATCTACGAGCAAGGACGTGTCTCTAAGGACGTAGACAATGGTAATAACGCTAACTTTTTGTCATTGGGTTTATGTAACATACACAATATGTCGTAATAAAGCAGGGTTGTCTCTCCCAATGATTGACATCTAATTTCTACCACGGTATTTACAAAATTAAATTAAGCATTACTCAGTTAAGCAAATGTGTTTTAATTGTCAGGATAAGTTTACCTTTATTTAGACATTTGTGTGACGAATTGAATTTGCTACAAAGTAACTCCTATTCGATACTTGAAAATTTGATTATTGATTTAAAAAAAAAAATCTAGAATACATGTGCAATCTCTCCAAAGCAACAACCTTTGTGAGTATCAAATTAATGTTGTTGTTGAGAGTTGTTGCTTTATAGAGGTTGAATTGTGCAGTGGGGAAAATTATAATGCTGTTGAAGGGAGGTTGTTGCTCAAGAGAGGGCCGCTCTGGAAAGGCTAGGCTGTACTGTACTATGGGCCCCCTGTGACTAAGAATCGAGAGTTGTGGTCACTGACTAATAATCACTAACCTATCATCGCTTTGAACTAGAATCCCAACCAAGTTCAGACGAACTTCTTTGATGTAGCAGTACTCATTGCTTACATACCCTTGCTAGTTACTCACAAGATGTAAATCCGAGGTCTACCTTCTCTATTAGAGTTGGAAAGGGCGTCACATGACCCTGGTTGTTAATACAACGTAAAACACATTGAAAATATGAGAATAATTACCGATTATTTTACATAAAGCACTTGTTTGTGCATCTGTGTAAAAAATAAGCACAGTCATGTAAATCTATTCAAGTCAGGCGAACAGAAGCGTATAGCAGTCATAGTGTTAGGTTTTGATATTTAGACCCTTACTGTATTTGCCGCCGGTAGGGTATCCTAAGGGCTTACGTAAAGCAATGATATGTTATGGTGTGTATAATGCAAGAAGTTATACAAAGGACAGCTAGACGGATACTATGGGCTTTGTGTGCGCTATATCTGGAAAGGAATGTCTAGATTTATATCTAATTTTCTTAAAATAACAACATAATATAGCAATAAACATGATCCTATATAAGAGTAAATCATCAACTTTTCATGTTTTCAGTGAACGAAAATCACCATACCTCAATTAACTAATTGACACTTTATTTATGGGATTTTTACCATGTTTTATCAGTCAAGTTTGTATTTTACCACCTGAAGGCTGGTTTTTATATCAGTAAACTATATTGAAAACATGTTTTACAGGTAGATAATTTATTACATTATTATATGAAATTAACATTTCAATAATTAAATAGATACTTAAAGTTATTGTAATTTGAAACCTATACTTGTCATTCCTATATGTACTTTGCAATAAGTATTCTTAGACTTAGACTAATTTATAATCCATTATCTTAAGGATATTTGCAGCATGTGTTATAAAAGGACATTTTAGTTTTATATGTATGAAAGTCAGATTGTTCTTTTTCCAACTGAAGGCTGGTTTTTATATCATTAAAATGTATTGAAAACATATTTTACAGTTGTCATCTTAAAATCCATACATAACCGGAAAACATTGGGAAACCGAGGATACGAATAGCACATCCGGCTACAATAGTATTCCACAATAGTATTTAGGTATCAAAATATGCGTATAATGACTGAACAAGCTAATTCAGCATTGGACTGTTTGTTAGAAAATTATATTACGACTTAGAATGATTCTTATTTAACAAATAATTATTTTATTAAGTCTCTAAAATACGCAGCTGGATAAAATGTTTAATTCCAGACACCACAATACTAAGACCAACTTGTAAAATGTGTCACTTCAAGTTTTAAGAGCCTTTTTTACATTCGATTTCATTACAAGAACGATGTAAACCATAGATAAATCTCAATTTTACCGAATAAAGACATTTTCAAAATGTCTTTATTCGGTATAATTGAGATTTATACTGAAAAAAATTGAGAAATATACTTAAGAAAATGATTTAAAAACATTAAAATCCCACATTTTTCAAAACAACACTTTTCCAAAACCTACCAAACATGTAGAAACATGTTGGACGCTCGCATTCTAGTGAAACTATGCATTAAATTCGAAGAACTTGTGTTTCACACGAACTTAACAGAACAGATTAATATTGCCTTGTATTAACTTTGTTAGATTCACCTATTGGAGATTGTAACGTCATCGGCAGAGCAAACTGTAGTTCATAAGTACAGCTAAAGACGGTCTATACTTTAACAGTCACCATCATCTATTGGATAATACTAGTATCGTTCGTGAACGTCAAAATGTAAGGGAATACAGAGGCATGCGTGCGCTTGTGAACAGGAAAACATTCGTGAAAATAAAAAAAAGTTCACGCAATGGAAATATAATTTATCCCATATTATATTCATCCATGTGTTCCAAATAAGTTTGATAATTTCTAAAAAGTTTGGAACAATAAAGATTTTATGTTCAGTAATCAACGATAATTGGAAGTAATTTATACGCACATATTAGACATTTGCTCAAATTAGATTCAAACGGAGAAGGTATGTCAATGCGCTTGGCGTATGTCAATGCGCTTGGCTGAATAATATTCGGGCAAGCAAGATCTAAAACAGAGAGTGTGTCAAACACTACGATTTTCACTGAATGGAGGCAACTGAAGAATTCATCAATGTAACATCAAACTTGACTAGTAATAATCCGTTTCTATATCCGGACGAACTTCCATTTTGGATTAAAGCAGTAAAGTTAATGAGAAATGTTTGTGTGCCAGTTATTGCGTGTGTTGGAATTATTGGAAACATTTTATCATTTATTGTGTTCTCATCAAAGGGTATGAAAAAGTCTTCATGTTCTGTCTTCCTCGCGTCGCTTGCATTTGTTGATGTTCTTTTCTTACTTAGTCTTACGATTAATTGGATTGACGGAGAAACTAAAGGAATCATCACCACAGACTTTGCTTGTCAATTTCTTATATTCATCACGTACGTTACGAGTTTTCTTAGCGTGTGGTTTATTGTTGGTTTCACGCTTGAACGTTTTATAGCAATCTGCTGGCCATTAAGGGGTGCCGTTATTTGTTCTGTATTCAGAGAGAAAATTGTGGTTCTCATGATTTCTATATCCGCTCTAGTTTTGTACAACTTCAGTTTCTGGACGTCCGGTATGCAACAACTTGGAGAAAAGATGAAATGTTCTCACAAAATGGACTATTTCCGATTTTTACAGATTATAACCTGGATAGATACATTCTCAACAATGGTTATACCGTTCATCCTTATTGCTGTCATGAACTATATTGTCTTGAAAACTGTTGTATTGTGCCCACAAAGCGAAATGGTACCACAAAATAACGCAGCATCTCGCAATTTGCTTCGCACTTCAAATTCGTGTGACAATCCTAGACGTGAAAATGTCATTCAGTCCAATTCTAGACAGAATGCAATATTATCCAAAAGTTCAAACCGAACTCATCCAAAGATGAGAGTAACAAAAACGTTGATGTTTGTATCGTTGACATTCTTATTTCTCAATTTACCCTCCCATGTCATGAGGTTGTACAATTTGATATCCTCCGTTGTCAGTGACAACGCAATCATCTCTGAACAGTATTTCTTCATTCAAGAACTCACGCTTATGTTATACTACACTACGTTTAGTTGTAATTTCTTCTTGTATACATTTTTGGGTAGAAATTTTAAACGATCCTTGAAGTTATTATTTCAATGTAAGCGTGATTCGGGTGTTGTTCGCAGGAAAAACACGGAACGTGTGAAGTGTCCTTCTCAACGAACTTGTACTCTATAACTTCATCATAACTGTATACATTTAACATTACGAGATGGTTGCAGGTACATATAATTTAATGCAGATCGTTGGACATGATCAATGCGGTGAGAACCAAATGACAAATTGTTCAATGGCATTTTATTTGAACTGGATAATAATTATGTTTTTATTATATAACTTAAATACTGTCTGTACCTGATGATGTTAGTACTGGGTCAGTGCCAAATTCCGGACAATTTTGGTGTTTTTTACATATAATTACGAAAACATAAATCACATTAACATGAAATTTGGACTTCATATAAGGTCTAGAAATCGTATATGGCTGTTTTCACCGTGAAATGTTTCGTCGAAATAGACTAGTAAACGGTGTTAAAATCGACCTTCAAAGTGCCTGAAAATAAAAAAAAATCTGAATTAAAAAAATGGTTTGTTTAGGTAATTATTTCCAGTATTAATACAACCAAAATTTTACCTGCAAATACAAAATGTATAGATTCGGGTCTCGCATTGGTTTAAATTTTACTTCCAGTTACATACACGTACAGTGTATTTTCAATCGCCTGTTATATCAACCAGTATAATTCTCGTTTTCAACCCTAATTTAAATCTAATACATTGTTAGTGATCTCACCAACAAACAAAATCAGACAGTATATTTCAATATCTAACTGGTACCTTAGACGTGCCAAGCAGTGTGACGTCATCACCACTTCTCTTTTATTTTAGTGATGCGGATATTTTAAGGTATGTTTCTTTGTTCATACTAACATTGACGAGTGTAACAAAATTCTGTGAAACTTTTTGCTGTTGCGATCGGGTGGTTTCAATGAAAGACGTGATCGCAAAAACGCTTTTTACCGTGTCCGAACAATTAGGCACTGTCCGGATTTAGGCCCTGAACCAGTACAGTTGTTTGTTATACAACCAAACACGTATATACATATGCTATTGTTTTACAAATATTTGCACTAAATTATTCAGAATAGATATATCAATTTTAGTGTTGTTTCTTGCTAACAAGACTTTCCTAAAGTAATATATTGGTTTGCGGTAGTGAGTAGATAGGTATATATTTTGGTAATATTCTAAATGGAATACAAAAGCGGCTAGAATAAAGACCGAAAAATCGATACAAATATTTTTTGGGTAGGGAAATATTAAGTAAGATGGTCTAATTAGTGTGTCCCAATCGAGCACTTGCTGAAACTAAAGATATGTTCCCAATATTTGGATAAATTTGTCTCGAATTTAAAACTGTGAGAAAGTATTCAGATCAAAGCAAATAGTGTATTAGTGGTATATAGGCCTCCAGCCCCTGACACAAACAACATAGTAAACAAATACAAAATCAACAGCATAATGTACATCAATTCTAGAAGCATATGACGTGTATAAATAAACAATATAGTATATGCTGGACATGTATATAATAAGTCTACGGCTAAGGTGTTACAGGACATTAAGAAATTCCCTTTTCCTATCATTAGCATAGTAAATATAATTATGTAGCTGTATTTATTATCAGCTTTTCATTTTTTGAGGAAAGGGGGATATACAACTTATTAACAGAAGGATTAATCTAGAATTTTCTGGGAATGTGCGCTTGTCTAATATCCTGGAACACTTTACACCTTAGAAAAAAATGACACTCATCTTCAATTATGTTATCATTGCATAATTTACAGTGTCTGTCTGCTCTAATTAGACCTGTGTACCTTCCAGTCTCATTTCTAGGATGTGAACACCAGTTCTAATTTGTGCATGACAATGTCTATATTTTCTTATAAATAAAACATCACAATATGTTTCATGTTCATAGTAAGTTTTGATACAACCATAGACTGACAATTTAGGAACACTTGAAATATCATGATACCATTTTTGTAGATAACAATCTTTAAGTCTTACAATAAAACTGTCAATAAAAATATTTTCATTTTCTACTGACTGGTTGTTCCATATATAACTGAATCCATTTGATTGTATTAAGTGTCTTATGTGACTTACCCAGTTAGATTTTCCGTGTAAGTCAAGAATAAATAGCATATCATACCATTTTCTGGCGTTTCTGTTGTTTTGGCATTTTCAAGATTAACGTACCAATAGCCTTTTGGATATCCAAATTAAAGTAGGTCTTATTTCGCATAGAAAAATGTCTTATCAATGAAAATGGCTTATCATACTTGCATTAAAAACATTCTGAAAATTCTTTTTAATTACGAAATGCATGATTATAAAAATGTAGCACAGATTTTTTGTTCAAAATGATATTGCAAAAAAATAAGAAAAAGTATCTGACAACATTTTTACGAGATGTGGCTAAAGAAAGGCATTATGTAAATATTGTTCTAGTAAGAGCAAATAAGACATATTTCTTATGTTTTACTTTCATTCTATCTAATGTTCTGTGTTACTAAATTCATAAAGCTAATGGGCCTTTAGCTAATTCGTTTTGATGAAAAGTACATATTAAGTAAGCGGCAAAACATTTAGGTCATTTTTGCTATTACTTGCTTCAGTACAAAATGGATGAAGGACAAAGTGTTACTGGTAGCTTTTGCTGTTTAGTTCAAGATATGGTAACATGATAACGCTCCATAAGTACATAACTTCATACTTCAGAATAAAAGTGAATTCAGGTTTAGAAATTGAACAGAAAAAAGTCAAGATCATATTCAAAGTAAGTTGTCACAAATAATTAACAAACGCATTGACATTAACACATCTGTCTTGCATTACTTTCTAGGAAAATACTTCATGTGACGACATTGTACAAGATGATTTTCTCATCGAATTCAACTCTGTCTTCAATTAGGAAAGCTCAGGTGATCAAATAGCAGCATTTTATGCCACAAAACAAGTACATTGTATGCACTTTCCCCTGAAAAATGGTATACCCATAGATAAATTAGAGCCTTTTATCTAACTTGAGAGGAAAACCAATTTTAGTATCTTCGACAAAAAAAGTTGTGTTTTGGTTAACCAACCGACTTGTTTTGCACCGTCCTTGAACAAAATTCTAACAACAAACTCTAAAACTTCGAGAATATCAAGAATCAAGCCATACCTTTAAACTACGAACTGTATGTTTAGAAATAAAGTTTGAAGTAAACATTTTGCGACCTGCCTACCTTATGTTCTGTCAACTAACCGTAAAAATGAGTATTTGTGTTGCCTTAAAACTTATACAGCCTGTCAAACCGTCGGGCATGGATGTCCCTTTGTTAGAAGAAAGATCCTAATATGATTTAACAACGATAACGTTGACACCATAAATAAACCACGACAAATATGATGAGACTTTAATTATGTTCTAGTTTGTACTAATCTGATTAACAATACACATGGCGACATCTAGTGGCTGTAAGTGACGACAGAAGTGCAATAATACTTATGTCATCTCGACAGCTTGTGGTCTGTAAGTTTTTTTTTTCAGAGCTAAGACAAAAGAAAGTCGTGTTAGATCGTTCATATACGAAATTTCATGCAATGTATCACAAGCGACGTAACGCGGGGCGCTGTGATATGTCGCATAAATTTCGAAATATTTACTATTACTGATTTACAGTTTGTCCTAATTTCTTTACATTCAGAAAAAAATTATGTGATTTACTTTTTCCTGATACTCGGCACATTTTATACGATATAGTTTTCATTTCAAATCAAATGAAATGCGGACATTTCAATGGACATGAAATTAGGACGAACAGTAATTTTACAGTTTGTCCTAATTCCTAGTGCTATGAAATGTCTAATATTGATTGATCGTTGATACATGTACTAATATTGAATTTTAATATAATAACACAGACATTGCCAGTTCCTCAAAAATAAAAAAAAAATGTTATGGAATTCGTCGTAAGCTAAGTTAAAAACCATTGTTTCAGGTAAATGTTGACTCTCAATAGCGTAACTAAAAGCACACTGAATGCACCTCCCCCCCCCCCCCCCGTTTTCTCTGAATAGTATGGGAGGTAATTTGTGGCCGGTATCAGATCACATCTATTGTCGAGACAATACATGTGTACTAGACAGACATTAGGACAAACTGTAAATAAGTTATTGTTCATATTTCGAATTTTATGCGAAATATCACTGCGCTCCGCTTCGCTTGTGATATACAAGTTGCATAGAATTCGAAATAATTTTGATGCATAGTCAAACATGTGCACTTTCGAATGAAGACCATTGTGAATAAAGGCCATTCTTTTAAAAAAATATTAATTTATGATTTAGAGCAATATGACCTCTAAATAAACGTCACTTGTCAATAAAGACCACATTTTGTATTTCCTGAAGGTGGCCTTAGTGTACAGGTCTGACTGTATATTCGAAAACCAGTCCTTACTGAAATCTTTCATCTATGTATCATACCGTAATGCTATTTCTTAATATATATAACGGGTATAAATCGTCTGTTCTACAGAAAATTCATTTTAGTTACGCCATACATCGAAATAATCGCAGACGATAACTCAAAAAGATTTTAACCAGCGTTAGTCATTTCTAACAGATTGATTTTTACACAGCGTTGAATATAACTTAATATCTTACGTCTGGGATTTTCACAATCGACATGAAATGCTACTTTTGAATTTGTTAACATAAAAAATAAAAACGAATAAGTACATAAATACATTTGTATATTTATCTTATTGCAAAGATTACATGTGATTAGTTGCAATGTTTCGTGAAAATAGTGCTTTTTCACATTTTACATCAACTGTAATATATTTGTCTAATTATAAATTGTTTAGCCTTTACGCAATCTTCTTTGTTATTCATGTTTGTATTATTTAGGATTTTGGGTTTAACACCGTTTTTCAACATTTTACGTTTGTTCCCTGGATGCTGGTAAATGCAATACGAAAGCTGGGTACAAGTGCACAAAAATGTTAAGAGTTCGGGAATTGGTTGACAGCTATATGTTATCAGTCCGGTGATTGGTTTATACTAAATATAGGTATTACGTGACTTGAGTGTATGCATACCAGTTTCACTATGAAATCAGAGTGTTTCACTATAGATCGGTTTGTTCTATTAACCTTTATTACACGTAAGGGTAAACATTAAACGCCTTTTTTCTGTTACTATGTACAATATGTTTACATCAATTTTGATCATTACTGAAAGACATATTAGCGGAGGATTGTTCAAGCTGCGAAACGCTTTTGCCGCCAATCATTTTGCCACGTGATCTGGGTTTACACATTTGTGAGTCCATTGTGAATTCGGGGTCTTTCACTATAAACCGGCTTATTCCATTAACCGTTATGGCACAAGTTAATTTACTTTACTAGCTCTTTGTTTAATTATCAACATCATTGCTGAAAGTAATAAGCGGAGGATTGTTTAATTTAATTAAATACACCCCTATTTTAATTTAACTTGCGAAACACTGTCTCTGATGCAATTTTGTCACCAATTCTCTTTTGGTGTTGCAGCCGATACCATCCTTCATATGGTTTTGTTTCTAACCCAAACAACCATGGCGGTGTTACTAGTGCTTCGGAACAGGTCAGGAGTTGAACCCTAATCGGCGGGTAATAAATCCAGCGTACTATCCACTGGATCACGGCTCCTACATAATGTTTGTTCAAAACAATAGCTCCAGATATTTGCTTTTGTGTTAGTTGGAATATTTTGAAATTGTGAGCTTTCACGGGGCTTTATATGATTCTTCACTTTTCATGAAACTGGTCGACCATCTTTCTTCCTTATAGATAAGACATGTGTTCTTAGTTTAACAGTGTTTCGGTCACTTTGAAATGTTAAACCGAAAGTACGCTAAAATGTATAGCATGAAGCTGACTACAGTGCGTAAAGATTTTAACTGTTAAAATTCATCAAGTAAATATTTTTTCTTCACTATTTTTCTTCATTCTGGAACTCCACCATGAATGGAACCACTTACCGTTATAGAAAAAAGACCGTCTTCTGTTGATGGATTACTGTAAGTCCGGATATACCGCAGTGTGTTACAGTAATGGAATAGAAACATTGGCAGAAAAAAACAATGGCTGATAATAATCTTTTGTCATTACTATGACATACCAATGCTGAAAAAGATTAGCTTTATTGTCTATTCAGTAATTAGACAATACGAAGTTTCCAGCCCTCATTGTCACGATATTAAGAAAAATGTCAAGGACGCTGTTTTATCTTATCAATTTTTAACAGAGACGTTTTAATCAGATGAAAGTAAAATGTTTGGACGATTACTGTTATTTTGCAATTGTAAGTACATGTACAATAATTTTTGTTTAAGCTATTCATACTAAATGTATTTATGTATCGATTGCTTATCGACCAATTCGACAGCAGTTTCAGAGCCACCCCCGAGAGAGGGGAGATAAAATACAGGGGAACCGGGCATTTAAATTCCTACACTTTTCGAATATTTTTCCTGGTTCTTAATATCGTGTCCGATGCAAAGCACGCCGCACCATTTTTCTTGTGAATTTCAAGCCACAGCGCTTGGCTCGGTAAATGGAATGGGGGCACTGAAAAGGCGTCACTGTAAATTCAAATGGCGAGATTCGAACTCACAACCTTTCGTTAAGTAGTCCATCGCGTTACCACTAGACCACCGATCTCTTCTTTTTATATACTCAAAATGAAATGTTTGTGATGTGTTCAATAGCATTGCTTGTGTTATAAGCTTGATCAACTCTGTACTGCTAAAATTGTATACCTTAATTGAGTAGTCTCGCTCGGTGTGCGTGAATTATGATGAAGACTATAAACTCGTAAGTTCAGTTTCCATGAGTACTTTCAGTACTTTGATCATGAAGTTGACCTTTTCAAAGAGTTCAACAAGTTCGTAACATGTTTTTGATTTAGAAATGTGAACTCAGTTTAGGAGATAACCTACTTCATATTTTTGCTAAATAGATATCTTAAATACAGTCAAACTTATGTGAGCGCTCACCTCCGAATAAAAGCCAACCTGTGAATTAATGCCATCGTATAAAAATCTTCATTGGTTATATAGAACAAAATGTCATTTTACGATAGGCCAACTATCAATAAATGCCCAATCTTGTCTTTTCCGAAAGTGGGCTTTGCTCACTGGTTTGACGGTAGGTAAATATTTTACTGTCCGTTTTAAGTATATAAAAAAATGGCAACCGCAAAGTTAAACCATTATATTCAATGGACTAAGGAAAAGTATTGCTTCTTATTTAAGTGGAGCCCATAATTATGCAATACACCTATGGAATTGCAATATGTAAAATACATGTACATGATATCGATCTTTCCTAACATTGAGTAAAACAGACATTTTATTACATTATGAGTCTAATTTTGTTACAAACAGAATTCATCTTCTTCTGATCCGAAATTATGTGAGGAACGGTCAATTTAGTCGTCATCGTGTCTATTGTCTTCGTGATCATTAGTCACGAAAATTACAGATCGATATATTTTATGGATATTTTCGGTTTTAGTTAAACTTCTGACACTGTACATACATCCAGACTATTGATGAAAAACAATACCTCGAGATCTATTTACAGTATAGTCACTTTGAGAGCTGATGCGATCACTGACTAATGCCGATCAATTGGGAAGGTATAAGTCTTTGGTAAAAATCATTTCAGAATGAAGTTATATTGCAAACTGTCTAACGCTTTTCCTATCTACTAAAAAGGCAGCAGTAACTAATAGGTGCAAAAATTATAATACTTTACAACATAGCTCAAGTTGAATATTTAACGCATAGTTAAGGCACTAGCCGGTTTGTTTCTGGTTTCCCGACATACCCTAAATTTTCCCTGCGACGATATACTTTTTATCTGAACCGAGGAATGGTACATCCGCTGTCTCACGCTTTCTTCCTTTCCGCGCGCTTTCAATAGTAATTGATAAATAAAACAACTAAAATACCTACCTACTTTCCCTATTTCTAATGATCATGTAACCAGAAATAAATGATAGTTTACACTCTATTCAGGGATTGCGTTTTTACTGTCTCCTTGTAAGTAGAAGAAACAAAAACAAACAGACAGAGAAACAAATGAAGGAATATGATAAATAAAACATAAAACCTGAAAGACTCACGAAAGCAACTGATTTAAACATATTTCAGCTCATTTTAACCAACAACAACTAGTATCAGCCTAGATTATATAATGTTAACCTACATCAACGAATGTTGACTACATGAACGTATATGTTAACCTACAGAAACGAATGTTGACCTACATGAACTTATATTAACCTACATCAACTAAATTTAACCTACATCAATTATTACTAACCTATATCAACTAATTTCAACCTACATAAGATATGTTAACATAGTTACGTCAGCTAACGTTGACCTTAATCAACTACTATCAACCTATGCCAATATAAATCAACATGTGTCATCCAATATTGATTTACATTTACATGTATATATAATCTATGTCAGATTTATCAGTCAATCAACATATCATTGAATTGGTTTCCCGGATACAGTAATACCTAACCCATATCCCGAAATAACCGAAGCAGTTAATTCATCATGTTGGTAATTGCTGGATTGCTATATGTTTAGAACAAATTGAACCCTTGACATATTTCTAAATTAAATGGCAAAATATTTACTTTGTTTCGGATCAAACTTCATGCGCGCCGAGCAAGCGACAGCCCAGGAAGGCAGTGAGCTATTGTCACGCTCTCCAAAACCGTCATGACAACAGATGGACATGGAAGATACCACGAATGGAATAAAGGGGACGTTTCAACTGAATGTCAAAGATAAGTCTTTAAATGCACATGCCGATCGGTCCAGAAAGGAAGCATTTCTCAATAAACGATTGGATTTTTCTCTTTGTCTGATATGACTGTGTTTGTCTATTTTTTGCAGTAATTGTTGCTGCTAATGCTGTGACTGCTGCAGTGTGTGACGATGTAGATACATCAGCGTGTAGGTTGATGCAGACACAGCAACCTGACCTATGTACTAACAATCTCGCTGTTGCGAAATCTGTTTGTCAGAGATTCTGTAAATTATGTCGTAAGTTGATCTTGTTATGTATAATAGAACACAAGTATATTGAATGTATTTAACTTTATCATGTTGACATTAAGTCTATTCAGACTATATCCTGGCAGTATTGCATTTGTAAAAACGAAATTTGGAACTAAATAAATACTTCACTGTTTCCATTCACGAGTTCAATATGGTCATCGTGTTTTAATACTGTTTATCATACCTCAATCCCATTTCCAATGTAAAGTTGCCTATACCTGAGCGGGCATTAATTTTTAATAACACAATCATTGTAATAAGACATGCGCAGAAATGGTGCGCGTACAGTTCAAACAGATTATCGTTTATTAAATCATTTTCCATTTGTTTGACAAGTTGTTTTAATAAAATATGTTCTAGATCATTGTTGATCAAACTTGAAAATACTTTTTATTAATCCAAAATTCAGTTTACTGACTTTGAAGTAAAAGCTTGATAGTAAAAGCTTGTCTCTAATTATTAAAATGTTATGACATCATATTTTCCTTTTTCTATCTCTATGAAACCTCCGGTATTATAAAACAAGTATCACATTTCTGAGAGGGCTTTATCAATTCGCCAGCCCTCGAAAAAGTAATGTTAACCTCGGCGCTGCCTCGGTTAACATTATTGTTCTCGCGCCAACAATTTTTGATAACGCCGTCTTAGAAATGTGATATTTATATAATATCAACTATTCAAGTAAATTGACCTTTCATATCTAAATCATCTTAAGACTACAGTCCTTGTTGCGCTTAATGTATTTTGTAGATTAGTGTGTCTACTGCATAGATGTTTTATGTTTGTAGGGAGCGGTGTTAAAACTAATATAAACTATACTTAAAGTATTTATTTAGAAGTAATAAAGAGTTTTAGTCACGAAGCAATTCAGTTGAAGACATGGACATGTTTTGGCTCTTCCACCAAAGACGTTGCTAAGCATATTCTTGGAATAACACTATTCTAAGCAGCTAATCATCGCTGTGCAGTGCTATTTCATTGCGTATTCTTGTAGCTTTGTTGCAACCAAACTTGTAATATAAACCAAACTTGCAAAAATTATTACAAGTTTGACTGTAAGGATAGATGGTATATAGAATATGAAAACATGAAGGTCATTTCAAGCGCTTGTGACCTTAATTAGGTCAGCACGTGCTAATTAATGCATCGGAACACATCAGTAAGTTAATGAGTGCATAAGTAAAATCTTACTTTAACTTGAAAATTTTATTACAAGTTTGGTTATTACAAGTTTGGTTGAACCTTGCAACCAAACTTGTAATAAAACCAAACTTGTTATAATTGTTACAAATTTGACTGTAAGAATAGATGGCATATAGAAAATTTAAAAAATGTAGGTCATTTCAAACGCTAGTGACCTCAGTTAGGTCAGCACGTGCTAAGTAATGCGGCGGAACATATCAGTAAGTTAATGAGTGCAAAACTAAAATCTTACTTCAACTTCAAATTTTATTACAAGTTTGGTTATTACAAGTTTGGTAGGACCTTGCAACCAAACTTGTAATGAAAAACAAACATGTAATAATTATTACAAGTTTGGTTACCATTACAAGTTTGGTTGCAACATAGCTTTGTCGTGATCAGAATACTTTGTATACATAATGATAAGACCATTATACACAATATGTGTTTTTAAAACACAATCCCCCTTCAGGGTGACCTTAACCCTTGACCTAATGACCTTAAAACACACATGTCCTGTAGAGGTTGTCATAAGGAGCCAACCTATGAAGTTTGTTGACTGAAGGTGGAATCGTATTGATTTTATAGACAAGGTTAAAGTTCGATACAAACAGACAGACAGAAAAGCCAAAAACAATATACTCCCGATCTATCGATGGGGACATAATTAATATTGGTTGGTAAGCGTCTCAGTTTGTTAACACTTGGTGATAATGTAGACTTGTATTTGTAGATGTGTTTGGTCTGGAATAATGAGAATGAAAATAGAATTGTCATATAAGCGAATATGTTGGCATATAATAATATGTTCTTGTTATTGCAGCGATAGAATGCTATCATTGTGACGGCGCGGTAAAAGATTACCATTTATGTAACACTACAAGACTTTGTGGAGAAGGCGAGGTATTATGAAGTACAGTCAAACCTGTGTTATCGGTCACCTCCAAATAAAGATCACCCTGTTGATAATGGCCGTTCTTCTAAAAACCGTCATTGATTATTCAAAAATGACATCAGCGAATATAAAAGGCCATTTGTCAATAAAGGTCTCGTTTGTCTGTCCCAAATGTGGCATTTGCTCACAATCTTGACTGTAATATATGTATGTATTTTTGTTATCTTAGCCTAACCAGGAAGATAATAAAAACTGGTTTTAAATTGATCTTAATAATCATTTAACAAAGAAGATTGTTAATCGAATAATCGAAGGATTTATCAAGGTGTATGTGTTTATTCACTACAGCACTTGTTTGAATAATAAAATATGTACAGGCGTAATAGCAATTATAAAACAACGCAGTTGACATAAATGCAATACTAAAATTTCATGTTCAAAATATCGTTCCGTTCCATTTCGTTTCGTTCGTTCATTCGTTCGTTTCGGTTGGAACCGAAGTTTTCTCTTCTATAGACTGTATTTTCAGGTATGTATGAAGAAAGAGTTAAAGTCATCTATAGATAACCACCATGAATATGAACTGACATGTTCGGACTTGCAGGTACATATAGATGTTATAGTTATGTAGTTTTTCAATACATTCGGTCTCAGAATGTAAGAATTCTTAGTTGCAGCCAATAGATCTGAGGGCAATGCACTAGATTTGTTGTTAGTTTAGCCATTATTGCAACGCAAGACATAGGGAAATTTAGCGCACTAAAATCCAAATAGTTTAGGAATAGTTTTATGCACCAAAAACTAAGATTTTTTGGCATGAACATTTTTCACTGCTGGGCTTCCAACTTCACGCTGCTAGGCTGCCAACTTCACTGACATGAAATTAAAGTAATGATAATGGTCAAGCTAATATAATGGGAATCTCGGAAGGGAGTCCGTAAGAGGAAAGTTACGGCAGAAAGCGTACGTCTAACCCATGTCTAAGTGCACCCATACCTAAAAAACATAAAGTACAAATCGTACACAAGTAACTCTGGCTAATGAGCTATTTTATTGATAAAATAATAAAGAAGAAATGTCGTTTTCAATTTACAGTTTACGTAGCGAAAATTGTGAAACGGAATTTATTGAGATTAGTAATGAAGCAGCTTTGAAAGTTGGTGTTCTTAAGTTTGTACGGTTTTGTGTATTGTGAGTGTTGTTTTTTTTGTTACTGTTGTTGGCGGGGTTCCGGAAGGTGATTTTTTTGTTTGCTTTTTTCAAGGAATCTTTTTATATTTCACTTATCCATATATACAACGAGTGTACTTCCCCCGAAACACCTGTAAATAAATTGTGTTAAGATGAAAATAAATAAAGTAGATAAATTCATAACACAACAAAAATTTACATCCGCAAGATCTATTTTCTTCATACGTGAGGCAGAATCGATATAATTATGCGGTTAAACCTCAGTTATTATTCAACAATGATTCTATAGTCCATTTAATGTTTGAAAGTGTCTTCAATTCTGCAAAATTGACGCGGAATGAAAAAATAGTCCCGCGTCATTCGGTTTGGCACAAAAACTCAATACTAATACGATAAATCGAATACAAAAAAGAACACAATGTAAGATATCTATGTAGACACTAAGAAGTGCATTCAATCCGTGAAAAATACATTGTCTAAAATAGTTTTTCTCCATCAAGAGCTACATTGTAATTATAAAACGTATGTGTAAATTAGGGACATGCATTAATAATTAATATGTAAATATACATTAAAAAAATACATTTGTCTAGAGATGTTATCCAAAGAATGTAAGATTATAATCTTATTCCAATATTTACGTCTAGAAAAACCACGTAACTAGAACCATATACCGGTAAGCAGAATGCATTAAGATCCAAATTAACACATGAATTATTAGTTATACTAGAAAATATATGATAATTATGCATAGTGAAATTGTCCGATCAACGCATAATGACATGTTAACGCATATCATGTCATCATTTAGTCGGCTTATGTCGACAAACCCATACATCATTTTTTCCGATTAGGAGAAAAATCGCATTTGAAGTTTGACGTATTAAGCGAATTACGGTATGTGGAATTTGAATTAACCCTATTTATGGGAGATCTAGAATCAGGTAAGTAATGTGTATTGCAAGGAGCTCATCGAGGCGAAAAAAATATGCCAATATATAGAAATAACCCGACGATAAATTGAACATTTAAATTACCTGTGAGTCATAAAGTAGTCACATTGAACTTATTTGTGTAGTGTCAAATTATGTGTTTAACCCCTTCGCTGCTAGACACATATTGCTAGTTAGTTACACTGTACACTGTATTTCCTGGCAATGACCCATTACTTGACAAACATGCATATATTTGTACAGATGGATGTACCTGTTTCATTGGCAGCGAAAAGGTAAATAATACAATTGGTGAGTTCGTTCACTTACCATATGTTTTATTGTCAGATATGTGATGGCGGTCTAGACTTGGTGATTCCATTTGGTAAACGAAGGTCGAATATTCGCAACGTACACGTGACATGCTGTACGGATGATCTCTGTAACTATCCAGAAGAAACAACAACAACAACTACAACAACTACAACAACAACAACAACCACGACAGTGCCTCCCACAACTACCCCATCAAGTACGTAATAATATACAAATGTAATACTGTTGTTATTGTTTATTTTAAGGATAACATACTCTAATAATACAAGCATTCATTTTAGGCATTAAACTCTTGTTAATATTCATTAAATATGTAGAATGAATAATTTATAAATAATTCAACACGAGCTATTTCTAAATTGCATAATTTTTGGAATTTTTCAACAAGAAATTAAGAAAGCTGTACAATCAAATAAGGGAGAGTACTAGTTCCTTGTAAGTAACATTACCTGCCTTTATGATAAAAAGTAGAATGTAATGAATGACATGGATTTTATGTTTAAAAAGTTTATATTTAATCAAGTATGTTCGTATATCATAGTTCATTACGATCAGGTACCACTAATCATAGTAGTCATTAAAAGTTTGTATTAGGGTCCGTTATAAATCCTTAAAGAACTTTCAATTGCACTCATCCATCAAATATTTACTTTACTATAATTATGATAATAGGGACTAATACAAGAAATCAAATGAAAGCCAGAAAATGTACTTGTTCTTGGTCTAGAAAATGTCTGCATTGTTTAAACAAACTTTTTACACCAACTGCATTGTTCCAAACTCCCCGAAGCGGTTACTGATCGGTACAGTAGCAAAGCGTGGCGTAACCGGTGCGAGGAGTTTGACATTGTTCATGCTAAGTCATATGTACCATGTTACAATGGGGTTATAGTGCGATTTTATTAACCTGAATATTAAAGCTGAATAAATACACGGTTGCTGGATGTGATTATTTTTAACTTCGTATCACAGTCGATAGTTTTCGTTTATTTTACCGTTATGGAATGTACCAATCAACGTGTTGATATAACGGTAAAACGACAATTATCGTATAACTTACGAAAGTAATCGAACCTAGCCGAAGCTAAACATAAATACAATATCATTGACCAAATAATTTGACAGGTTTATAAAATCGCACTATACAAACCGGAAATTCTTATCATCGTCTTATTTGAATGATATACATGTAAGTGATCAAATCAGCTCTCAAGTGGACACACGTACACAAAGCTGAATTATAGCATTGTTTTTGTAGCACTGGAGGGAAGTCATTGAACACACTTGCCATGGTTGATTATGGGTGAATTTCTAATATATCATTGTTTGTGTATATTGATTGTACGGGTTGTAAAAATTGCTTCACAAAATTTATTATTGCGAGGATACAATTTTATATGGTGGGCGTTTAGAAATTCGATTCAGTGTACATTTGATCGTATCTATTTATTTTTCAGGTTGTTCAAAAGATATTATTTTCGTTGTTGATCATGGCTCCTCTCACATATATCATGACCTTGATAACGTTGTGGATATGATTAAAGATGTAGTTAACACTATGGATATAGGTCTCAATGATAATTTAGTCGGTTACATATCCTTTGATCATGATCAACATTTGCTAATGGACTTGCAAGATCACACTGATAAAAGCGCGTTGCTGCACTCCTTATACGCAGAAATACTGCACTCACATCATAGCCACAGCGGGGATTCAAACATCGGGTCGGCAATAGAATTCACCAATTACATTACTCGGCGAGGAGATATGAAGGACCGTCAGACATTTCCCGATGCTATCGTTCTTATAGCGTACGAGTCGAGTTTTCACCACTACGCTGAACATACTAATGACGCGCAATTACAAGCACTGCATGGTATAAGCAACAATGTCATTACAATTGCGGTTGGTCCTTCAGATAACACAGTCATGACTCAGGCTAATGCCATAGCAACCAATCCAAATCATGTATTAGTTGTAGATGATTTAGACAATTATCAGTCTATTTTGCCTAAGCTCGTTCAATTATTGAACCAATGCTAGCTTCTATATGTCTCCAATGATATGTTTGTATTCATTAAATAAAGATCAGGATAATGCTAAAGTTTATCGTATGTTATTGTTCGGTTCATATAGTCGCACTCGCTCGTCCGGTTAATTCAGTGTTTAGAGCGTTGGCCTGCTGAATAAGAGGTTGTGAATTCGAACCCCAGACGTGGCTAATACTATCCATGTCAAATTTGACTGAAGCTAGAATTGTCCTCCACCTCTAAATTCATGATGGGGTGTCTTGGTAGCAGCTAGCGGATAGAATGTGGGTAGTACTATGACATCAAGGGAAGCTGGTTAGGATAACTGCCCGCTACGATAAGAGGGAAATAATGATGAATATGGCGCTAAATCCAAAGAAATAAAAATTATTTAATAAACCATAGTCAGTACAATTAGCCATTGCAGAGTCATATGGTCAGAGTCCACTGAGCCATATACTCCTTGGTAGGTCCATATCATTTTCTGATTCCGAATGGAATTTGAACTCAGCTATGAAGGACTGGGGGTTATTTTAGAAAGAAACTTTAACCACCCAAACACTGAGCCTTTTTGCTATGCACGTATCAGTGATGAAGTTTTGAGATTTTATTTGGTTCTGTTTAATCATTACGGTTGGTTTAATTGTGGACGAAGAATACGGTCGTGATTAATGTCTTGTGTCACTGCTTCAGTTTCACAATTACAGCCAAACCGATGGACAAATTGAAGGCCACGCTTGGGAAAAACAAAGTATGACCTTTATTGACTAGTGGCCTTAACTAGTATTCGGAAGTCATTTTTTGTTAAATAATCAATGGCGATTTCAAAGAATGGCCTCTATTCACAGAATGGCCTTTATTCGGAGATGGCGCTAACACAGATGTGACTGTATAGCTAGAAATAGATCCTTATAACTAAATGTGAGTATCCGGATGATAGAAGATAGCCTTTTACGAATCCTTTGGGATGAAACAAGTAGCATTCTAACTATTTGATCGGCGAGTAATTATTTGAATTATTTAGACTTATAATAATTATGAATCAGGAGGTAATGTTGAAATTGTACCTAAAATTGCCTCTGTTAATAAACATAACATATATTTTATTTTAAACATCGACAACTTATACAAATCGGGGCTCTCTTTAAACAGTCCACAAGAAATTACATACTGCATGTTTTTAAGTTTATGAAGTGTTTTCGGGCCAAGCGATCGTTGTACAATCAGTTGATCTGACAATATGGACGAATATTCGCCATGGAAAACAACTATCAACGTGTTCGTATATAGTGAGTTTATTAAAATTTTAATGTACGATCGAGTTACTGCCCATGCTGAGTTCATTTCTAAGAAATTGTTGAAGTATTCACATCGCTACTCTTACACTATGTTATCGGGTCAGGCAAAGCGCAATAATGGCGGCGTCCTCTGTACATTCTAAAGTATGGGTATTTTCTTATATCAAGTGATCAAGTGCTTGTGAGGGTTGGTAATGAATCCTATTTATATAATATATATCATAGATATCCGCTTTTTAGATGATCACATAAGATTTTTTTGGAAACTATAAAGACTCACGCCCGAAATTATAGCTACTTCATGAAAGTATTTATATCAACAAATAAGAATGAGCATTAAAATATCTCACCGCTGTTATAATATTTGTACATAAACAATTAAAATTAGGCATAAGTACATCACAAATTGTCAGTCAAAATAAGAATATTCCGTTGCCTGTGCATTAATTACCACTGACGGCCGCCATTATTGAGCTTTGCCTGACGTAATTGTAGAGCACGTCCGTGAACCAGACTATCACATCGCCTGCTGGTGTGAGGCGTACTCACAATATAACACACCAAAATATCACAGCTTTTTATGTATCCCCTCGGATCTTTTTATATTTGAAAACTTTCGTCAACGAGTAAAATCGAGTAAGAAAATTTTATTTTCTTGTCTTAAAATATAGACGGTCATAATTTTTAGATAGTTTTATGTATAAGTGAAGTATATTATAATTGTTTATCTGTTGTTTATTCATTCGACAGATATATGGCCATTTCAGATGGGGAGAGAAAATACAATAGAACTGGTGATTTACGAGTTCATCCCTACTCATATTTCGGATAGCTGTATTGTTGTTTTTTATCGTGACCGTTGTAAAAACAACTGTGATTTTCTAAAAACAGTACTTATTAGTGGTTATGGGGACATTGGAATAGCGACAGCCGAGATTCCACCAATTACCTTTCGATTAGTAATTCAGAACCATATACTACAGTCCCTGGTGAGCTCCCCTGTGCTGAAAAGGTCCATGGATAAATTTTAAATCAATGTGAAGGTGCATGATTAAAGTATTCAAAGATTTTGGGTAGACACGTGGAATCATGGTACGTTTAACCACAAGACAACCGATCCACCCACGAGATACAAGAATAGTTATATGAGTATGACTGCAGTGGCTCCTTTGTTTTCATTATTTCAAATCTTCTGAATATGTATCATCCCGTCAAACAATCCCAGTCGACTGGACAGATACTTACTTACTTTGTCGGACAATACATTGGATAACCATCAGAAGAAGCAATGAATAATAGATATCACCATCATACTGTTTAGTAGGACAATTGGGAATACTTCGGTCAATACCAGTCATGTCCTAAATAAGGATGCTGAGGGTGATGGAGTTGTATAAGTGACCTATGTCCTATATTTACAAGTAGTTGCGTTGCTTGACTCACATAAACGTGATAAGATTTAAAGTACTTCTACTCCAGTATATAAATCCGCGTGTTGTAAAACGTGATACGTATACAAAGCTGACTTACAAACTATCCAGGTTTGTTTGTTTTTATGTTTGTATACTTCGATTGGGTTTGAAACTGGAGATAACGAATGGCGAGTGACGAAAGTGTTCCACTTTTACGGGTATCTTACTTTACTTTTATTTTCTTATTTATGTTGCTGACCTGTTTGTGTTTATGCATTGAATGGTTTGATTAATTCAAGTTTGATTTAAGGCGGACATAGCTATTGGAGTAGTGTTAGTTGAATATTGTGTATTTATTATCACGGGCCAAATCGTAGGTATGTTTTGTCAAGACTAATGAATTTAAAGAAAATTAACACATATAGCAAAGGTTTAAATCAAAATCTTGTTGATTATCGTTATGGTGTTATTTATTAATGTTGCTAAAGTCTAAAATGGTTACGTAAATGAATACAGTATGTTTCAAATTCGCTTTCTACTGTAAATATTACCTTGGTTGTTTATGGTACAGATATGGCATTATTCATAAGCCGCATGTTTTAAAACTGCATGCAAATATTTTAAAGTCAAGTTTACATATTACTATTCAAATACCAATAATATTTATACTCACGAATAAAAACATTAAAATAAAATAAAGAATTACCGCGGCAAAAATATACGTTATTTAGCTAACAGAACGGAGATCATGTATACAGATAACTGATCTATGAGCACATCTAGTAACAGGATAAAAGACAAAATGTTAACAGAATTTTCACTGAATGTTTAGTCTGTACTCTACTATAGTGCAGAAACATGTCAAAACAGGTCCGTCTGAAATTGAATCCGAAAAAAGACACTAATTGTATTGAAATTTAGGCTCATCAAATAACATATGAATAAAAACAATTTGTACAGAATATACAAAAAATGTACATTGTTTAGTTATATTCCGCTTGAGTACAGAAACTTCCAACACTTGTTAGTCCACCTAAAGACGAATTTGAAAGATAACATTCGCTGAACCTTTATAGTATTGCGTTAGATATTTAGTGATATAACAAACACCCGTGTGCTCAATATTTTGATACGTTACGCGTCTGTCTTCATTTCAGAGATCAACAATGGCGAGTCATTCACCACTGAAGATTGCTCTAATATTACTGACAGTGTTAGCCTTTCTAGTTATGATAGCCATTAATGCGCTTGCAGCTACTAGTGATGGTTCAGGTAATGTTATCTAAACATGTTTAAAGTTTTCCATTACTTCATGACGAACACTTCTCACAAACTATAGACATTCACAGGGCCTTTTTCAAAAACATTGGGAAGTCCTTTTAGAAGTTCAAGCACGATTTTCGACCATGTGGGAGATTGGGTTAGAACATGATCTACAGTGTTCGGTTAAAAAAGGATTTTTTATTAATTGTATTTTTTTGTTAATGTAATTGATCATATCAATAATGATGCTAAGTTTTATTTACATAACGTGAGGAATAGTTTTATGGAGTGAGGGAGTATCACATGTCATATTATTGGAAATTTTAGTATCATATTTTGGGGAAATTATTTCACGAACTTGGAAAAAATGAGACTTTTGCAATTAGGAAGTCACCGAATTTCAGCTTTTATCATAGAAGGAAAAGGCCCAGATTTATATCGTATCACTTCCTTTCGGTCTGTAAAATTGATTCCATGTGAATTTGCAGACCTCAGTGGATGTTCATATCTATACATAAACATTTTAGCTTTGGTCTTATATATTAGAAAAGTGCTGTGTATCATTCATCTGTTAATTACTGTATACGCACTTGTTTGAGTTGTTGGATTATTCAACTTTGGTAATAATTAACTTTAAGTATCTTTTTACTAAATGTTTTCATACTCTTCCATTTTAGGTCTTTTCCAGAACAACACTGGGACGGTGTCAAATATTTTCTATTTAGAAATCGTACCAGCGGGCTGGACATTCAGCATCTGGGGATTTATATACGCATGGCAAGCGGTTTGGCTCATTTATGCAGTAACAACAATTTGTCGCCGTAAAGTTGGGACTTTCCTATATCTTATGCCAGTGTTCCCGACAGTGCTGTTTATATCTTACATTTTCAACAATGTCTTCAATATTGCTTGGCTGTTTGCTTGGGACAGGATGAAGATCGCCGTGGCTCTGCCACTGATTGCCCTGACACCGTTTACTCTGTATATTTGTTTGTTTTTCTCATTTAAGACATTATACGATAATTTGGACTTTTTGCAAAGAAATCGTTTAAATGTTGACGTATGGTTGATACGATTCCTGATTCAAAATGGAATTGCCTTCTATGCAGCTTGGGTAACAGTGGCAACATTAATCAATGTTGGCGTAGTTTTGACGTACAAAGACGGAAGTGATGTCAATGATATATACCTTGCACAAGATGTATCAAGTACAATAGTTTTGGGGATTGCTGCAGCTGAAATTCTTGTTTGGTTTGCTTTAGACTTGACTATCTTAGACAAGTTTACACGTTATACATTCACTCCTTATATTACATTGACTGTAGCCTTTTCAGGAATAGTTCAAAAGAATTTTGATCTAACGACTGCTTATAGGAATTCTGTATTTTCAGTCATTTTGCTAATCTTGGCAGCGATATGTTTGGTTGTCAAGGTAACCGTTATGATATGGAGACATTTCAAACGGCCGATTCAACCGTTACTTACAGACTTTAAGCCCACTGTCTGAATATATGAATAATGTTACATGTGACATACAATATACAGTAAAACCCTTGAAAACAGGGCTCCCTGAAATACGGAAATTTCTAAAATGGACGATTTTCATATTTCTTTTTTTCGGAATTCACCTAAAGTTCTCTGTAAACCGGAATTCTCCGAAATCCGGACTTTGGCTCAATCCGGATAGGGTCCGGTTTTCAGGAGCTTTACTGTATTATGGTTATCCTGTTCGAAACTGATTGTAAAAATCGTATGATCTTATAAGGTAGTTATATGTTAATGAATGAGTGTTTGGGTGATAGTACTATAGATGTATGATTGTTTACATCGTTGTTATGTAGAAACGTGTGTAAAAACATTGTAGAAACATTGTACTAGAACAAACTTTATTCCAAAGATTATTTGTAAATTGATATGTTTTTCATTTATTTTGTTTGCCCAGTGTGATGGTATTAACTGTAAATATTCATCTCAGTTTTGTAATAAAAACAATTTGAATATAAATAAAATGTGGGTGTGAGTTTTATTTGTTTGTGAATGTGTGACGTTTATTATATGAGTAATGGATGATATGTTATTACTCTGATCTTACACAATGCATTCATTTAGTCACAAGAAATACAGAAAAAAATCCAAGAAAAACTGTCTCTTAATACTTAGATCAAAGTGATCTCAAACTAAAGGCCATCCGTCAATAAAGGTCATATTTTATCTTTCCAACTTTTCTTCCAGCTTTTGTCCACATGTTTGGCTGTATAAATGAGTAAATAAAACCACAATGAAGAGATTCTTTGGTATACATTAAGGGATCTATTAACAATTATGTTCACAATTTATGTAACTAATAACTTCAACATGGAATATGTTTTCGTGCAGCCTAAGTAAGGAAGACACGATACGTGCCAAGTAAGGGCCAGAGTCGCAAACATATTTTTTGTACATGACGTTGTTCGAACCAACATGAACCTTGTCTGGTTCCCTGCTTAATATTTCTTCAAATATTAGAAGTGTCAGGGACAGGTAATCCAGACTACATTTATCGGCGGACCCGCCTCCGTAGTCGAGTGGTTAAGGTCGCTGACTTCAAATCACAGTAACGTCTCACTGATAGAGGGTTGTGGGCTAAAGCCCAGCTATCAACCATGTCTTTTTATACGTTAAAGTATATAGTTGATTACGGAGGATGGGAGCCTAGTACTGGTTCTTCCCTGGAACAATTTCAGGTGAACTGTCTCTGGCTGTTGCAAAAGGGGCGTAAAACGAATAAACATTTAACGACGCTACAATTTTAGCGGTTGAGACGAAATGATAAGTAATATTCTTATTCGGTTATCCTAGATAATCATTTATAAAAAGTCTGAGAAATATCTATGGATATCATTAAGATGGTATACAAGCCACATGAACACAAATTATAGACGTGACGATTCATACCAATAGGAACTCCTCGGTGTTTCTCCAAATAAAAGTGCTTATTTCTCAGGTTAATGCAACATATTCGGTCATTCTGTGAGCGTGTTTCAAATATTTTTGAAATGAACATAACTACATGTATATCTCTTTGGACTTAATGTCAATGAAAATGAGTTATACATAACATTGTATTTAATAATCAGACATAAATACAATGTATAGTCTAGTAATTTTGTCAGTACAAAAAGATGTTTCAGCGACATATTATAGGGAGCAATAAATCTGCCAATGTTGAAGAGTAAATGGAACGTCAACGATCAAATGCAATTCTGTTATCGACTCGATTTTAGAGTCGTTGATATATTAAACGTCATTTAACGTCAATTACGTAACGTCAACGATCGACGTTACTTCCTTAGTTACGGGCGGAGAACCAAAGTGTAAGGAGCCAAAACAACAAGAAGACTATTTTCCATTATTTATTATAATTAATCGATGGATCCTTTGTTTTATTCTCCTAATGGAAGTTCGTGGAACTTGCGAGGTGATTTTTATGCGTTTCTTTTTTTCATTTTCAATTTAAATCGATGTTGATCTTAATATTAATATTGGAAATTTCTCTCGCTCTAAGTGTACGTTTGATAATAAATTATTTGTTATACATTTAATTAAATCTTTAAAGAGCAAATAAATACCACCGTACCGAGCTACACATACTGGAAGTACACGAATTTCTCCTCTACGGTTCCTTTTTGTAAATATTTTTTTATAAAATCAAAATCAAGCCGAAGTACATTTATTACTTTGATTATAACATTTAGATTCTATGAAAATTGATACATTCATTTAGGTCCAGAAGTCCTCATTGATCCATCCAATGTTGTCACCATGCCAGTGAGAAGATATACATTCCAAAATACGAAGTATTCCATCCTGACATGTGCTCAGCTGAGTTTTCCATGCGATATTTTCTACATGCTGAGTGTTAGTCGATCAAACGGTAAATAATTCAACGGACATAAGAAATGATGTTCATAATTTAAACGATTTTTTTTATCAAAATATCAAAGCATAATGCAAGAAATTGATTTTCGATAGAGTGAACATCGTGTTAGGTTTCAGTTCTTGTTTTGTGAAGTGAAGACAAGCATGTTCTTCCTAGATTGTAACAGATGTAAAATGTCTTGCACAACATTGATGTCAAAAAATCATATTGTCATTATCAGACACCGGTGGACGAAAATGATTATTTACTATCAAATCCACCCAGTATCACAAAATTGAGTAAAAACTTAATAATGGACTCGAGTGATTTTTCTGTATAGAATGCACGTGTCTTTGGCCAGAATGGTTATCGTTAGTTCCCTTATTTACATAGAACGTGTTAAACAGGCGAGCATGAAATAGTGTGTGTCTAGCGCAGAGTCATTATCAAAACTCCATTTTCATTTGAGTAAAATATCAAATATTCAATGACAGACTCAAATCAATTTTACTGAATCTATCAGGAGATCATAGCTAGATTGAAATTGTTGGAAATTGTTTTCAGACCACCTTTGAACCTTCTTTTGATAGGGTACATTCTGGATTACATACAATACAACAGAGAAATGGTAATACCATATACCGGAAATATTTTATGTGGCCTTATATTTTCAGGAGCTGAAATTTCATCAAGACAAGAAAGAGATTTTAAAGTAGTAAAACAGTTGATGAAATATGCCCCAATAAACGTTGAACAATACGAGATTGCTGAGTGCAAATTAATGAGAAAGATTGCCAACAGAAAACACCAGGCTTGTGTTGAAAGAATGGTTGTACAAAGTAAGTTTGCTTGAAAACAAAAACCTTCAATCGTAACTACTCGGGCATTTCCGTACCTGAGAAATACGCATTTTTCTTTAGCCAAACGTAAAGAAGTTCCAATTGAAAAGCCTTTTGAACATTTTAATATGACACTGTGACGAAAACAATTTGGTATAAGCAGTTTGCTATAAATGAAAGCGAATACAGTTTACAATCTTCTGAGAGACGTCAAGTAATCAATTACAAAGGTGTCTCCGTTAAATGGTTAAAGAAATTTACATAAAGTAAAATGATTTATTTAGACTTTTTTTTGGATTTTGTTCTATCAACTGTGTACGCATAAAACTCTCGCGTATCATTATACATCACACTTATATTCTGCAATTTTCAGACGAACTCGGGAAATCCGTTAAAGCTGACATGAAAGATGACCAAAGAATGAACGAAGCAATCAAGACTACAAATGAACCGCAACCCATTCACAAAATTGATGCTGATGAAGACAATAGTGATGGTTTAGGTGGCATTATGGGCGTGTATTGTGGGAGCGGTATCCATGGAGACTATAGTGGTATGATCTTTAGCTCTATCATACATCAACATGTTCCTAATCATGTAGATGATATCACCAGTATGTTTTATGGATAATTTAGCGTTCTTACTATTCAAGTTGAAGAAATGATTTCAAATCTTATGTAGCTGTTCTTCATAAAATGTTGGAAAACAGGCGGATGACATTATCAAATAATACCTTGTCCATGGTATAGTTTTACGATAATATACTCAAGATAACTGACCAGTTTCAAATAAACAAGCTTTGTGTTTTTTTCTCCATTTAATCTTGTTTGATGACATCGCTGTCTTTATATTTTCAGGCATCTGTGCCGTGGACGAAAGGAAAATAGCCTGATATGTTTGTGCGTTTGTTTGGGGATTATTTAAAAGAATGTGTGCATTTTTACAAGTTGGCAAAATAAATACTCAGAGAGTTTCAATTGTTGTAGTTTAGCATTTTGTGTTCTATAACAGAACTCGAAAAGGTGATTGCACAAGTCGACATTTGAACAGTCATATTGTACATCAAATGTTTCAAGCTCGAAAGCACAGCATCGTACAAACAAAACTCAAGAAGTTTGCAAACTATAACAGTGAACTAATAATATATCTTGAAAGTAAATGACCCGACCGGTATTTATTCATGAATTGGTCTGTTCTTATAATTACTAAGTATACATGTGTTGATGAATTTCAACGAATTTTACTTTAAATAGTCAATGAATTGACAGAATGCAGGTGGCTTCTTTACATTGTTCAAAATTACTGAGGTTTAATTAATTATTGATATACCTTATCATGTAAAATATTAACACCATTGTTATTTTCGACACTACCACACAAATTATGTCTACACAATTGCATCAAAGACCTCTACTATACAGTACCGATGAGGAGTCGATGAGGAGTCGTTGTCGAGTAATTAGTTATTTCAGACAGGCGGACACATTTATGAACAATCTTGGTAGAGGAGATCATACTACACACCAAATTATAGTTTAGCACCAAACCACATACTTATGACAAAAAGGGTTTTCTCTAAATAATATATGTAAAAGAATTTCAACATAAGAAGTGGACCACAAGAAAATACTAGGCACAAAATACACAGGGTCAAACTATTTTGGCCAAGAAGAGTTGCAAAGGTTTTCCCTATATATTGTATGTAAAATGAATAACATAGAGCGGGTCAATTTTAAAACCAGGGGCATCATTTTGGTAGAAGAAGACAAGCAATGCTACACACCAATTATGTTCGCTCTAAGCCATGTGGATTTGACCCAAAATATACATAGTTAACGGCTTTCACTATTTAAACAAGTAAGACCCTGGGGGAGGCCATTCTTGACCCCAGGGCTATATAAGTAAAATCCTGATAGTAGACCACCAAAATGATCGATCCTGTGAAGTCTGACTGACAATGACTAAGATGTTTCAGAGGAGAGTTAATTTGAAACAAGATTTGACTACACAAGTCACACAACAACTAATAAGGTAATAAGTAAAAAATATATATTTATTATATAGTAAATAAATAACAATATACATTGTAATAACTAATGATACGAACAAAGGTGATTGTTAGGCTTGCACTGTTAAAGAATGTTTCCATAAATAAGCAACAACAAAACAAACAGGAAATGTTTACTGTTTGTGATAGCTCATGTAGTCATACCTGCAACAAACAGCTAATCTCTAATCATACATTCAATTTGCATACAATTGCCAAATTGTTTACAGAGAGTAAATTTTCAAGACAAGCAATGCCAGACTGATTTTGAACAAGTAAAAGAACACAGATAAGATATACACAAGTACAAATCTATCACAGATACACTAAATGCAAGCTCAAATAATTTAAACAAATCTGTATTTAGGAATTAGGCAGTTATTAAAATTAAATAAAAATAAAAGAACACATGGATTTAAAAATGATAACATGGGATTAAAACGATCACATGCTCATAAAAATGTAAAAGTGAGAACAAAATGCTTTATAGCGAAAGAGTAATAAAAATGTTCGATAATAGTACATGTATAAACTATTTATTATGAGTATAAAATACATAGAATGTATTGACAGTAGAACCACAGTATTAAGACCAAATAAGGGAACAATTAAATCTGCCTTAACATTGAGGTGGTTACATTAGCAAGTTCAAATATACATGTACGGTGCAACCTCTCCAAATCAAAACCCTTTGAGAGTAGTAAAATTATGTGGTTATTGACAGGCTGTTGCTTTGAGAGGTTGGATTGATAGTTAAATCGTGCAGTGGGGAAATAATCATGCTGTGGCTGAAGGGATTGAGGAAGGTTGTTGCTCAAGAGAGGACCCCTCTGTAGAGGTTGTACTGTATGCAGAATATAAAAAAGCTCTCCAAATAATGAGTTAATATTGAGATACAAAGTGAAAGTTTACTACATAGATTTGGTAAACAAAATAAAAATTAAGACACACAGCATGCTATCAGGTGAGCATAACAAACGTACAATGCAACAAGTTATAGATCAATTAGAAACTAATACAGAGCAATAGGTACCCATGGTCGACTTTCATACTTTAACTTTTGATACCTGACTGAGCGAAAAGTACCGGCAGTCTACTTTCATACTTTAACTGTCGGTCTTATAAGAAATATCCGACTTTTTTATTACTTGACCGAACTGGCCAAACTTGTATGACAAATTGTTTTTGTTCAATAAATTTTTAACCAAAGCACAGATCTATTCCAAATAGTACTTAGAATTCCTATTTTCAAAAGATATCAAGTCAGCCAGTAAGTTCATTCAAACCAAGATTAAATATCAGTTTTCAATGTACAATGCATATACCACTGATGATCAGAGGCAGATCCAGGATTTCAGGTCGGGGAGGGGGGGGGGGGGATAATATTTATGAAATTAGGGGGTTGGGGGCCATATAACGGAGTTGTTTAGGAGGTGGGCTCAACCTTGAACCTGCCTCTGAGTATGGGCTTTTAGCAAACATATCTAGAACATATATACAGTGCAACCTCCCTACAACAGTCACCAATGGGATGGATAGCAATGACTGTTGTAAGGAGTTGGCTGTTGTTGAGAGGTGACAGTACATGGAAGTTACACTTTAGTCTGAAAAGTGGCAGCCTACATACACTTAACACAGAATAAAAACCTTTAAACATCAAGTCTCATAAAAATCAACTGATCCAGTCTGTACAATGTATGATAAGGCACAGTGAACAAATGCATGTCCAACAATCTGAGGGCTGTGTCAAAAATATGTTTTTTTCAATCAACTTTGTAATATAGTCAACAAAATGTTCATTTCTGGTTACACCCTCATAAGAAATTGAGTAGATATGCAGGGGAACTTTTTGTTATTGTTCTTCAAAGCTTGTGGAAGGTAAAAAAGAGTGAGAAAGTGGATGTCTCGGTACCTTTCACCTGGGTTCATAAAAAGTTCAGGGTCGAGGGGGAAAACAAGGGTACTGTACATGTAGGTTTGGTTACCAGACACAAACAATTTTTTAAAGCCTATATAAGACAACCATTCACATATTCTTTAGATAACCCTCACACAATGTAATCTGTCACTTATTATCATCAACAACAGCATCGATTCTGTCTTTCGAAATAATGGAAATCAATGAGAAATATTGATCCTAACAAAATGACCTTCTCTGTAACACATAGCTCTCTTAGAACTGAAAAAAATATATAGAACCATTTCATTATGGGACACAATAGTGAAGTCTTATCCTAGAGCCATAAAAACAAAACATCAAACCTTTATCATAAAAACATTTATGACTAGACTTAAGCTTTGTCAAAGAAGTGACTAATACCCCCACCACCTCTTTTACACTAAGAATGCAATAGAACACTATATGGCTAAGTTCAAGGTCACAAAACTCTGTAATGTGTGGATCACTGGACACTGAAATTGTGTCTTGCACAACTACACTACACGACAGACGGCATGACTTACAGGGTGGCTGCAATATACCCCCTCTCAAACTTCATTTGCGGGGTATAATAAAACTAGTTATACTGCATACATTGACACACATGCATTAACAATCCGAGCAAATTCTAAGAACGAGAATCTAAATAAAACATTATCAAAATAACACATACACTTGAGCATGAAGTTATTTGTCTGGCCAACACACTCTTTGAAATTCGCATTTTTACAAAGTTGAGCAATCACTTGACCTTCTGTATCAAGTATCTGTAACACAATAAACATGGTAATTAGGACACAATTTATATGAATTTATATGAAAGGTGTAACAGGAGTAAATCAGCATACAGTAAAACCTGTCTTAAGCGACCACTCAATGGAGAATGAAAATGTGGTCTCTGAAGACAGGTGGTCGTTTAACTAAGGATTGGAGTTACATACTGAGATATAAAAAAAATGCAGAATTTTGAACATTTAATTATGAAGTTAAAAGATTCATAAAATGACATATGTAACAGTGACATAATTAGCATTTTAAAAACTGTACTTTATTATGCATAAAAGTATTAAACATTTATAAAACATTAAAATTATTCATAAAACATGATTTTTAAAATGTTAAGATATAGTTCAGGTAAAATAATCACTGTTTAGAAGAACGGATGACTAATTAAACTACTTTTAAAAAATCTGAGATTTTGGTCTGTTTTTGATCAATTGAAATGGAAATTAACTGTTCTTCAATGTCAGCTAGATGTTGAATTATAATAGAGTTTCTTTTTGATAATGCCAAAGATCTGAGTTTGTTCAAGCAGTCATTAGCATCAGCACAAGTTACAACAGGATTTCCACAAAAAATCCTCAATATACTTTCGTTCGCAAATTGACTAAATTTGAGTCTTTCCTACACCCAGTTCATCAGCTAATTATCGAGATGAAACTCCTTTATCTAATTTGTTTATCATATCCATCCGTTCTTCTAAAGTTAAAATTTAGGGTTTGCCTACATTTTCTTTGTTCATGTGACACAAACAATCATACACTACGGACAATTAAACACGACAGGTAAAGTGAGAACGTTTTGGCTGACTGACTGTTTATCGATATACTATACACAGTGGTCGCTTAGCAACTACGTTATTACTAAATATTAAAGGTCGTTAACCGCGTAAGACAGGTGGTCGCCTAACTAAGTTAAATTAACGTTTAAAAACTCTCGGGAGGAATTAAGAGCGGTCGCACAAGACAGGAGGTTGCTCGTAAAAGGTGGTCGGAAGGACAGGTTTTACTGTATTAGAAATAAGGCTAAATGTTCTAAATTTAACAGTGTTTCTGTTTTTTGTGTGCCTCTGTCTGAACATTTTAACAAGATTTTAATATATTGTCACACATGACAGTAAAGCCATCCTTAAAAAATAGTGTGTGTGTGGTAACCCTACCCAGAAAATTTTCAGTGAGAAGGTAAGAAGGAAATATATCTTATATTAAGCCCAAAATACATGTCAGAATGTTATCATTTATTTTCAAAAGTCACCCTTTGGTTGGGGCATTTTTTGCTTAGTAGGAAGTCTTACTGCATACATTTTTTTTAGGATGGCCTAATATTGTCACGAGCAGCTTTTGACAGCTAAAAACTTACATCAATGCATAAATCACAACACAGAGACATTCTGCATGAATAACAGCATAATCTCATTGAATACAACAGGTTACCATGCACATCATTGATATCATAGGTAGGCATACACACAGTCCTCCTGAAATACAATTATTTTCATTGGTATAATTCAGCAAGATATGTCATAGTTTCGATACTTTAACAGACTTAATGCAAATTAATTGGCCATATACAGTTAAATCTGTGTAAGCAGGCATCCCTAAATATAGGCCAACCTGGGAATGAATTCCATTCTTTTAAAAACTGTTATTAATTATTTAGAACAAAATGACCTTAAAATAAAGGTCAGCTGACAACGCAGTGATCACAATAGCTCTACTTTTTCTTTGAAAACAGCCCAGCTAAAAATTACAAAAAAAAATTGTATAAACCATATTGAAAAGCATAAATTTGCAACAAATTGTAGAATATCTAACCTTTCGGTAACAGATGCCACTTTGACACCTGGTGGTGTCTGGACTTCTAACGCTGGTAGAACGCAACAACAACAACAACATCCTCGAGAACAAGTTTGTGGTCTGACAACTTTGATTACATCAATCAAGTCACTGTCACTAAACTTCAAAGCAAAACCACGTGCAGCACCCATAATCTGGCGAGCATAACACTCTGAAGCTAATAAAAAAAATCAGTCTCATACATTCAATCAAATATAATTATATTAAAGGTAAAAGAAAAAGGTAAAGTATTATTCCTCTTCTTTCATGTAAAGGTTGGGAGTCTTCATAGAATGTATGGATGACTTAACAGTACAGATAAGACACCCATCCATTACCCTCCAAATACTTGTGTAAAAACTCACTAGTCACATTTAAAACTGCATACAAGTTGAGTACTGGTCCACAACATACTGAAGGAGTTAGGGGTAATTGTGAGATGATCTTTCAGGACAGCATCAAAGAAAATGCCATGGTGATGACAGTTGGCAACAGATTCTTGTTTCAGTTATTTGTTGAAAATAATGGTATATTTGAATATCAAGTTTTATGCTCCTTTTCAACATTCAGAGTCAATGAGGCGACAGTTCACGTAACCGTCGTTCCCAGGAATAACCAGTATTACACTCACTTCCACCGTAAGCAATTGCCTACTTTCTCACATAAAGAGACATGATCAGTAGCAGGACTCGAACCAATGACCCTCTATCAGTGAGAGGTTACGGTAATTTGAAGTCAGCGACCTTAACTATTTGAACATGGGGGCAGTCTGAAAAAATGCGGATAGCATAAATGACAGACATGTTAAACTATTACTAAAATATCCTCACAATAAAAAGAATACTCAACAGTTAACAGAGATAAGACAATACATTACATGTATTTAATTTGTTATTCTGTTATACCTTCCTGAACATAAAGAAGATGATCTTCCTTTCCATCAATATATACACTGTATCTACATGGTCTTGCAAAACAACACAAAACAACTGAAAGAGACAGTTTTTAAGCAAGCAATTATGAATGAATATGCAGGATTCAGTTCAAACACTGTCTTAATCAATGAAACTAAAAAATGATAGAAATAGGCATGGACAGTTACACCCTGATTATATCTAATTTATTTTAAATGACAAAGACCTAAATTAATTTGTCTTAACAATAAACATAAGACGTAGAATCAGCTTGGACAATTACAGACATGTTATTTGTATATTGAATTATATATGAGTGCAATCACTTTACGCCTCTTTTCAATAGTCATAGTCATATGAGGCAGACAGTTCACTTAATCATCCTTCCTCAGGAACTTGAGGAAGAACCAGTACCAGGCTCCCATCATGACCTCCGTAAGCAACTAAATACTTTCTCACATAAAGAGACATGGTCGGTAGCGGGGCTCAAACCCATGACCCTCTATCCGTGAGAGGTCGCAGTGATTTGAAGTCAGCGACCTAAGTTAACCACTCGACTACGGAGGCGGGTCTCCTGTATTTATCAAGAATTCAGGCAATATGAATGAATTAATGAAATCTTTTGAAGAAATGCTTAAATGAATGTAAATATAATACTTGCATCATATGGAGTATAAAGATACATACCTTCAACAGGATCAATATGCTGTGTAATTCTGATTTCACTGGCTGTCGACAGTTGTGTTAAACTTTTAGGTAAATTTACAGTTTTTGTCTTCTCGTCCAAAGAATGTGGCTGTGTTGTAACTGGGTCCATATTCAATTTAGAATACTTCTCGTTAATATAAAACGATTATCCAGTTAGGAATCATGATTAGGTATTTTGAAAACATATTATTTACAAAAATGTCAAATGCAAATGGTGTAATTACATTAAGGGGAAGCAACTCTAATATTTAGAAATAGTGTCCGAAGGTATCCAACTAATATAAGGAATTGCGTATTCGCGGGAAACCAAAGATGGCCGGTGAGTTGAATCATATTTAAGCGATTTTTGCTATCTAAGTGCATAATTCACTGATGAAAAATCTGCCACCTTTCAGTTTAAGTAATTTCTTATTTGATAGTATAAATGCGTCTTTTTAAATCTTACAAAGAAAATATTTTATTCATAGTGTGGCATTTCTCGGACAGACACTAATATTTCGGACATAAAAGAATACAAACATTACATTTAATGTATTAATGATTACACGACGTGCATGTATAAACTTTTATTAGAAAATAGTAGTATAACATATAGGATATAATTCACATACACATTATTTCTTGACAAGCTTGTGAAAAATCATTGTATGCTTAAAAGCTCGACTATGATTATTGAAGAGTCAGTTATTTACAAATATTTTTATCAATTTTTTTCATATTGATTTGCACCCATTTTTGTATCATTCTCTATTTTTTCTATTGTCTTTAGGGACAACTCTTATGCGAAACAAATTGGATGACTATAAATGTGATGCCAATGAAGTAATAACATTTCAACTGGGTAAGTTAAATTAACATGCATGCATTAAAATTATTCAATTATTCATTAATTTATTCATTGTAATTATACTAAAATTATGCTAGTAAAATAACTGATTTAAATGATTAGATGTCTATGATTTGGAACAATTTTTATGGTTTGATTATAAGCTGGAGTGATCCCTGAGTTCTTACAGATGTTAAATGATTAATGAATCAATAACAATAAGTACTGCATTCCAATTTCTGAGGTTATAATCTTTACTAAATTAGACAAACTTGTTTAATAATATTATGTATTGCATTTCAGTGAGAGATGAAAAAGACTTTGAGAATGATGAGGGATTTCAGCCGGAAATGTCGCATCAAATATTTGGTGAACAGTATGTATACATAAGTAAATTCCTTTGGGGGAACTAATCTGAAAATGTATATGTTGGTAAATACTAACGTTAGTAAACTTTTTACCATTCCAAGTTATTCAAAGTCTGTTTTACTTAAATCAAAATACTGGCTTATGTCAATCCTCAAAACTGTATACAGTGTTACACATTATAGTTGACCTATGCAAGAACTGGATAGTGTTTTGCTTAACTTTTATTTGATGTTTGTAAAATCTGTAAACAATATTTTGACTGAAGTTGGTAATTTTGGCTTCACTCAATTTCAGGGAGAGTATATTTGGATACAAAGACTTGTCAGTACAAATATATTACAGTGCTGCAAAGTTAAATACTTATCTCAACATTAAATACACTGACAAAGTATCGCCAGAAAAAGACAATGGACTTCAGGTAAGTCAGATGTATGAACAATGTTGTGCCTTTATTCTGTTTTTGCATATTAGATCTTATTTAAAGCAGTAACCTGTTATACTTGACTGTATCCTGTCAGATGTTCGACCATTTCAGCTCTCTGAACCTTACTGGATAAACTTCCTCCATCTTGGCACTTACCTTGTAATATTTAATATTCTAATATAATTCACAATTGAAGTAGTTTGTGTTACCACCCTGTCTAGATTAGGTATGGCTGGAAAGCATGAAAATAACTCCTTAGCTTAGGTCTCTTTTGAGAAACACTACATTGTTACTAGGTGTCAAACGTTGAGGGTAAAAAATGTCTATCAGGTGATAATTATTTAAAGGGTAACAAAATTTCTTACTAAGGTGATAGAGTCAGAAGCTTCATTTAGCTGATTTCAAGAATCAATATGCCATATAAGGAGTCTAATGAGAACCCCATGGTCTTTGATTTTAAGTATCGATGATCTATTCAAATACCATTTAGTGCCTTTCTAAGTTGAGGATATTTTTATGCTAATTGTTCCGCTGCTCATGTTATCAACCTGGCTGTACATGTATTCTACTTTTCAGCCTGATAATATTATTGAAGCCTTGGCAAAGGAAATGCCTCCTGGTTACTACACAAACTTGGATGATTTTTCTGCTGTTCTAGCTAAGGATGCCAACTTTCAACCATATGGTGATCTTCTCCACTCATACACTGTAAACAAAGGTGAGTTGTGGAAAAATATGATCATTAGTCAGATTGCTTTACAGTGAAATTCAAACCCTTGTCAAACAATTTAAATCATGTTGTTTCTCCAGTTGTCTCTAGCAAATTTGCAAATTTTGATGGATATGAATCTTAGTAATGGCATTTTTCGTATGTTATAGCAATTTGATAAGATTTATATGTAGGGCATGTCTGAAGAAGATAATTACTGCCCTGTATCGATAGATAGGGGTATATATTGTATTTGGTCAGTCTTGTTTGTACCAAAATTTAACCTTGCCTATAGATAAATTCTAATTCCTCCACCTATAGTCATCAAACTTCATGATAGTTCCTTTTGACAACTTCTACAGGTCTTGTGCATTTTAAGGTCAGTAAGTCAAAGGTCAACATCACCTGGAGGGGAGATTACGGTTCAAAAGTGTATCTTGTATTTTTATCATTATCATGATATAGACTGAATTGTGGATGAAAATATTACATTACAGATGGTGTGGATAGACAGTTTGAGATCTACAAAACTACTATTGATTGCCCTGGATTCAGAGAATACCATGAACGCCTTCAAACCTTTATTCTGTTCTACATTGATGCTGCATCGTTTATCGATGTCGATGATGAGAGATGGAGTTTCTACTTACTGTATGTAATCATTCCTTTAACTCAATATTAGAATAATCTGTATATCTTCATACCTGAAGCCAGCTTCTGATAATTAATGACTAATTTAAGTAGAGTAGACTAATCTTCATACCATGATTTTCAGAGCTGAAAACTTTTACATACTAGTCCATCCTATTTTGTCCATTATCAGAAAACTCACATTCAAGTAAATTGGTATGTGGTCTATTGAGTATATCTATGGAATTTAAAGTTACACACATTTTATTTATTTTGCTGTATATGCCAGAAGATAAAATTTCAGCATTGACTACTGACTTTTAAGTATTGAAATGTAAAACCTGTGGGTACGTACCTGTACACATTGCATACTATAGTTATCTGGAGCGCTGCTTATAATGTTAACCTCAACATAATTATCATGAAATATATATACAGTTGAATCGCAATAGTTCGAAAAATGCGATAGTTCGAAATCGTTCGTCAGTCCCAGCAAATTTCCTTCTATTTTCAATATAGATTTGATATGATAGTACGAAATGCAATAGTACGAAAAATGCGAAAGTTCGAAATGAAATTGAAGTCCTCAGATAAGTTTTTGCTCTACAATAAGATGCGAAAGTTTCGAAGTGACTGCACACCTATTCAATTTATTCGATAGTTAACTGATTTTATTTGTCTACAACTTTGACACATGTCATTGTTAAAAAGAAATCATTTAGCCATAAAACTGTGAAAATCTGAATTATAATTAGCATATAAACTAGTAAGCGTTTAAAAGTTTGACTACAAAAGTTACAAGACTTAGTGTGTATTTTGAAATTGTTTACTGTACCGTAATCATTCGTGTAAAGGTCACACATGCGTATCAGACCCAGGTCAAACATCTGCGACAGTCCAGGGAAAATATTTTCATGTGTAAGACACGAAAACATTTTTAGCAAAGATAATTATATGACCATAGAAATGATGATAAAATGAAAAATATTGGCACCATTTTGTTTGTTTTGTGCTAAGCAATCCGGGAAAAGTTTGGAACTGTATTGTTTTTTAGATAAATTTTATGAAAGATTTATTTCCCTTGTCTATTTAGCTATCATTTGCAAAGATTGTCTCCAGTAAACAATTAAATTCAGCTTGTTCCGATTTTTACAGTTTTCAGCCGCGGAAAACTCAGTTCGAACAGAAATATAATAAAAACATGTAGAAATCATGCTTCAACAGGCGGGGTCATCTCAATATTCCGGACTTTTTTCTCATAAGCAAAAAGATGGGATAGTTCAAAAAGTGCGATAGTTTGAATTTTTCAGACGTTCCTGTGGCATTTCGAACTGTCGCGATTCAACTGTAGTCGTATTTATTATATACGTAACACAGTCATGGCGAAAGCCGTCGGACCATCGGACATGGCCGACGAGTGTCCATTTTGGGCCGACGAAACTCTTCAGTTCGTCGGTCCAAAAAGTCCGACGATGTTTCTGCAGAAATCGCCGAAAGTTGAGTTTATTTTTGTGCGTTTTAAGTGATTATCACGCATAATTTTATCTTACGCGCACTATACCGGTGTCAATATAAACATGAACACGCTGATGACGGATAAATGAAAATGTGTACATGTGTGTTGTTTAGAATCGACATTTCTCGATCTTGGTACTTTCATTTTACAAATCGATGTGTATCGATGAAGTCAAAACATCGCCGAATATAACTAATTATCATAATCATGAATAAACGCCCGCTGTACGGTCCGATTCCGGTATTTGATGGTCATTCGAAGACGTATCTTAGTTATTACGGAAAAAAACGTAGAAATAAAACAAAAATATTTCATGCTGTTGTGTGCATGCCTAGTTTTTGAATTGGTTACATGTAATGAATGAAATAAAATTTAAAACATAAGATATGTTACTCTTGAAGATGATTTCCTTTTTGTGCTTTTGTTTATAGAGTGTGTGTGTACCTTGGTACATATGTATTGACTTAGCAAGAAAAATTATGTTCATTGATACATGGTATTTATTAATCAGAATAGTTAAAATAAATTATATGTAAATAGTAACACATAGAAATGATCACAATGAAGGCAAATAGACACACTTAAAATTGATGATGACATAAAAGAAATTCAACCCATTCCAATGTGCTAACTTTTTTCAAATTATCAGATGGACAAAAAACATTTTAATAATATATTTTAAGAGATTGTAAATATATTTATTTATGATGTGTAGACCATGATTATAGACATGTAAAATAAAAAACACTTGGTCAGTGTGAGCCATGAATGTAACACCTGTAAGGCAATAAAGTGTCTTTAAAGGATATTGTTTTAAAAACCATCCCCTTTTCATTAGATTTTTTACTCTGGATTTTTTTCGGTCTGATGGATTCTCATTCGGTCTGACTGATTCTGTAAGCCCGTCAGACCGAATGTCCTACTGAGTCCAAAATCCTTTCGCCATGACTGCGTAACACTCTCTGAACAAATAAGTTTTTCTTATCCATACATAAGGGAAGCAATTATGGTAAACACCACAACTTAAATTAGAGTTATCTCTCTTTGTCAGCCTACTTTCAGTCATGCAAATAATTGGAAGAATAAACAATGATTATCACAGAGAAGAGTTTCACTTTTATCTCAGTGTATACAACTGAATGTGTTATTATGTAAGGAGCTTGCTTAATAAAGGAGTTTTTACAAATTTTGTTTAATATTCATGTCACCATGTGTTTGTTTTCATATTTTCAGGTTTGAAAAATACAAGTGCAATGGTAACCCTATGTATGCAATAGCAGGCTACATGACTGTGTACAAATATTTTGCATATCCATGTAGCAATAGACCTAGAATAAGGTATTGCATCTTTCCTTTTTAAAATAAAATTAATCTGTTTAGATTTAGAATTCAGTATTTCCTGATTTTATAAATACAGTTAAACCCGATTATTCGAATGCCGTTGGGCCCTGAAAAATCGTTTGAATAATCCATGGTTTCGAATAATCCATTTCAGTATGATGTACTGGTTAGAAACAATAAATTCCGTACTGTCCGCATATTGCAAGGGAGTTAACTCTCGTATGCAAACATGACGTTACTTGAGTGATAATGAGAATAAATAAAATGTATAACAAACTAGGCATAGCTATCATCACATTCTAAAACAATTAAAGAATCGAAGACGTGATGTTTATATGTTGGAACATTTTTGCACTAAATCATCATATTCTAGTTAGTTTTGTTTAATTGTGTCGAATCAGTTTTTAAATTTTGAAAGATGCTGAAATGCAAATATTTTCATACAGATCACCATGTACGTACGCATATTAACTTATTATACCCAAGATAACAAACAACAATATGGTCAACTTAACGATAATTAAACTGTTGACATGCTTTGTATATGAATAGATGTTACACATTGTTTGTCACACGACGTTTGATTCTCAATCGGCCATTGTTATCAATTGACCAGTTCGAAATAATAGGTGTGAATATATGCGCATTTGAACTTCAGGGACCAAATAATGTATTCGGATTACCACAGGTATTCGTAAAATCTAATTTGAATAACCGGGGTTCATGGTACTTGAATTATATAGAGACGTAATCGGGGCCGTAGATCTTATTCGGATAATACCGGGTGTTCGGATAATCAAGATTTTACTGTATGTCTTTTATTTCAGTCAAGTGTTGGTGTTACCTCCCTTCCAAAAACAAGGACATGGGGCTCAACTACTGCAAACATTCTATAATAGTTGCTATGGTGATTCTGAGATATTAGATATAACAGGTATTTTAGTAATTTTATGTGTAAGATAATATCAATAATGATGCCTGGTACAATAACTGATCAAGTATAACATAACCCAATGATTGATATAATAATTATGATAAACTTATCCACACAAAATAAAGTCTTAATTATTACCCAGTATTATTATAATGATTATTTATAGTAAATGGTAGATATTGATAATTTATAATAATCGGTACTTAAAATTGTTTATTGATATTAAATTTTGTGATCTTAAAAAATCTTTAAATCTTCAAATAACAATCTGACAGACCTTTTGCACCTTGTACTAAATAGAAGTTGTAAAATAACTAGATCTGAACATTAGCAATCTGAAGGGTTTTGTGTGTTTAGCACTGTCTGAACTGTTTGGAGACTCCACTAAGTATTTAGAAGTTAAGTATTTAAGAACTTTTTTATTGCAGTGGAAGATCCTTCCGAGAATTTTCAAAGGTTACGAGATTTCGTTGATGCTCGAAATTGTATGAAGTTGAAGAGTTTTCAAGCAGCCAAGTTATACGAAGGTTTTGATGATGACATGCCACACGAGGCTCGTCTTAAGTTGAAAATAAATAGGGTATGAATTGAAATTCAATGTTTTAATGATGTTAAGTCTGGTTTGTAAAATACCTGACAACTTGTTTGTTAATGTCTCACCAATAATTAAGGGAGACAAGCTGTTCAACTTCTTGTCAATTTTCTTCGTCTGTAGATTGTCTGAGGCATAAAATTTGAATTATGTCATTTTTCGAATAAAAATTACTGACCATTCAGAGAGAAGTTCGTCATTCTAACTTTTGACATTAACTGTCCTGACTTCTCATTTTTGTATTATGTATTATGTAAGTACTTTACCGACCGAGTCAGGTTGCATGTTTGAACCCTGTATTCATGTTTTATTTTTCTGACGACAAAGATAATGTTGTCAGCAATTTGTTTTCACCATTGTCTGATTTCTGTGACAAAGTTGTCAGTTGCCAGAATTGCAACTCTTTAAAGTCCCATAAGCTTTATTATAAATTAATCAGTTGTAATAGTTTCTGTTGTCTGATAAGTAAACCTGGTATGTTTATCAGGGTACTAGAAGTATGTTATACAGTTGAAATATGCAGCCAAAACTCATGAAAATTATAACCAAGTATCTTCTGTGCATGTCTTATTCAGACTATTCAATTTTCATAACCTATTAATCGAAATGACATGATTTATTTCAGAAACAAACCCGGAGAATTTATGAGATTCTGAGGTTGAAGTGTACAAGTAAAGCAGATAAAGAAAGATTTAAGCAATACAGACTTGATGTGAAGAGAAGATTAAACATACCCTTTCAGGTAATAAAACATCAAAATGTAGAATGATTGATTGATTTCGGCATAGGAAGCATGGTTTACAATATGTAGATAAAACATGTAACGTATAAATTATAAATATAAAATAGATAAATGATACAAACAATAGCATCAGCCATACCTGTGAATTAAGGACACAAAGGAGAAATAATTGTAGTTTTAATAATTTTTAGGTTTTATATTAAGGTTTATGTGTTGTATAACTTAATTATGCTCCCCTTTCGAAGAAAAGGGGGTATATTGCTTTGCACATGTGTGGGTCAGTCTGTCCGGACGTAAACAAACCTTTTCTAACCAATAACTAGAGAATGATTTAGGCCTAAGCTCTTTAGATTTGGTTGGGTTGTTGGTCATCACATATAGATGATTCCTATTGAATTTGTGGTCTGCATGTCAAAGTTCATAAGTCACGGGGGGGGCATCCATGTTTCACAAACTCTTCCTTGTTAAAATTAGATCTATGTTATAAATCATGTATCAAAGTGTGATTTACTAACACTTGGTGATTACTGTAAATGTTTAATTTTTGTGCTGTCTACAATTGTCTGAATGATTCCCTTTGAAAACCCTGTTGACTTGCTTTCAAATTTGTTGGGTTTATAATCTTTGTCCAAAAAGTGAAGATGTTACTGTACTTGTTAGTTGAGTTCGATTCAGTCTTGTGATTATATTTTTCAGAAAAATGGACGAGATTTTGAAAAACTACAGAAAGCCTTAAAACCTGATGAATTGTCAGCCACATTAAGTTGTATGTCATTAGAACAGAGACATCAATACCTAGAGAAGGCCTTCGAAGACCAAATTGAACAATACAGTCATGTTATTGAAAGACTGAATATGGCTTAAGACTATTTGTATCCCTACTCCGACAGTTTATTGGAGCAGTTTCAGGAATAAAACAGGAATTAAACAATCTTGTTTGTATGAGAGGCTTAAGTGTCTGTTGGTCATAAGATGATTCTGTGGACATGTGTTCAGCATGGTGGATAATCTTGCTACAGCTGACAAAGATGATTAATCAGCTGTAAAAAAATTGCTTTTTTGTTTAACCATGTTGAGTAATCAGTGGGGCATTTTCTCCAGCTTTTAAAAAAATGAGAGTCTTGAGTAATTAATGATATCATGCTGTGCTATACTGTCCCTGTTTGTATCCCATAATTAACCCCAACTTGACCTTTTGATGATTTAGGTAAATACTTGATTTTTTGTTGTGTAAAAGATAACTATTTTCTTATCCTATTTTTAGCTCACATGTCACAAAGTGAGCTATTAGGATCACTCTCCGTCCGGCGTCCGGCGTCGTGCGTCGTCAAACTTTATGTTGTGACCACACTAGGGGCCACATTTTTGGCTCAATTTTAGCAAAACTGGGTCAGAATGTTAATATCAACAAAATCTCGGACGAGTTCGATATTGGGCCATTTGGGGTCAAAAACTAGGTCACCAGGGCCAAATAAGGGAAAACCTTGTGAACACTTTAGAAATCACTGTTCTGAATTTATCTTCATGAAACTTTGTCAGAATGTTTATTTTAATAATATGTAGGTCAAGTTTGAAAATGGGTAATTTCTGTAGTAAAATTAGGTCACTAGGGCAAATTGCTGGAAAACCTTGTGAACACTCTAGAAGTCACTGTTTTGCTTGGATGATCATGAAACCTTGTCAGAATGTTTGTCTTCATAATATCTTGGACGAGTTCGAACATGGGTCATCTTGGGTCAAAAACTAGGTCGCTAGGTCAAATCTTAAGAAAAACCATGTTAACACTGTAGATTTCACAGTTATTATTGGATCTTCACCAAACTTTGTCAAATAGTTTGTTTTAATGATATAACGGTCAAGTATAAATATGGGTCATCTGGGGTCAATAACTAGGTCACCAGGTCAAATCTTAGGAAAACTTTGTTAACACTGTAGATGTCACAGTTTTAATTGGATCTTCACCAAACCTTGTCAAAATGTTTGCCTCAATGATATGTGGGTCAAGGATGAACATGGGTCAGCCGGGTTCAAAAACTGGGTCACAAGGTCAAATCTTAGGTAAAAATCTTGTAAAAGCTCTAAATGTCATGGTTTTGATTGGATCTTGGCCAAACTTTGTCAGCTTGTTTGTCTTAATGATATTAAGGACAAGTTCAAATATGGGTCACCTAGGGTCAAAAACCAGGTCACAAGGTCAAATCTTAGGAAAACCTTATTAACACTGTAGATGTCAAATTTTGATCATATCTTCACCAAACCTAGTCAGACTGTTCGTCTTAATGATATGTAAGACAAATTCGAACATAGGTCGTCTGGGGTCAAAAACTAGGTCACCGGTTCAAAACAATGTTTTAATGAGTGAACAGTGATTCTCATGTGAGCGATATAGGGCCATCTTGGCCCTCTTGTTCAGTCATGAGGTAGGACTGAAATTAATTGGTGTACCATAAGAACATACCTGTATTCATGTATTGGTATTTTATGACTGATCACTTACAGAGTGGTCCTGTTTACACAAATTTACAAGTTTTTGCATGTCATGGAATGAACTGAATGGTTGCTTTTTAACATTATATTAATGTTGCCCCACCATTATAAGATTTAAATATGTAAATGATAGACAGATTACTGAAGTTCAAAAAATGGATTAGGGGTGTTGTATGTCTTGATGGAATTAGTAACTTGTTTATTTGTATGGTTCATCAACTAATTAATAGTATTTATTATAAACTTTGTTTTTCTGCGATGCAGTTGCAGACTCAGCATTTTATGGACTTCAGTTTCAAATGATTTTATGGTACATTTACACATATGTACTCCTACTGCTGAAAATAACATCAGCAAAACATTTTACTTTTTTTTCATACTGGCAGTAGATCTTTCTGTGTTCATGCTTTTAAATTTTAAAAAATAACCTACCGCCTTTTTATTGAGCGTTAACAAGAAATGAAAAAAATGATACACCTAAATGAACTGGTGTAGCTTGCAATTCTTGTCCATGGCTTTAATGAAAAAAGTGCTCGCCATGGCTTTATATGATATTGAAAGACAGGTGTCTCGAGATCCCTCTCTGAATGAAGAATGTCATTGGTCAGTTTTGTGACAGAACATTCATGAAATGTCATTTGAAATTTTTAATAATTGAGGCTGATCTCATGGCATAGTTTTTTAACAATGGACCTTGTTGTAACTGGTAAGTTGAAAAATGAAATACATTGAAGTTTGATGAAAATTTTGTGCTATTAAACATTAAAGTGCTATTGTTACTTGTACATGTGTATATTTTCATTTGATTTCATTTCCTTATTTATCTTTTTGAAGGATTTATTTGGTAATAAATGATTTCTTATCATGATAAAGCTTATGTTATGTTTGAAGAATTGTAATGACCGATTGTATTACATACAGATTTGTACCATTTCTACTAGGGTAATCGGTGATCGCGTGATGTCAGTCGTCCATGTGTGTGTGTGTGCATGCGTCAACAATTGCGTTGTTCAAATTATTGTCCTAGGGTCAAAACTGGCCCCGTCCCAGGGTCACTTAATTTTATATAGACTTATATAGGGAAATTTTAAAAATCTTCTTGTCAGAAACTACAATGCCTAGAGTTTAGATATTTGGAGTGTAGCATTGTCTAGTGGACCTCTACCAAGTTTATTCAAATTATTGCCATAGGGGCAAAATTGCCTGCCCCAGGGTCACTTAATTTTACAATGGCTCATGATAATTTTCTCTACGAGTCTTTTTATCTGGTGAGCGATATAGGGCCATCATGGCCTCTTGTTATTTCTCAAGGACTGAAGCAGATTATTGTGTATAGAAAATCACAAGGAAAAGGGTGAGGCATGTATTGATGCTTTACACTGGGCACCATAAAGAACCAGGAAAAGAATACATTAGAAAAAAAAGTAGTGATATTAATTCCCTGTTCTGTATCTTCTCTCTGGAGAGGCTCTGAAATTACCATAGCTGCTGAATGGGTTATTAAACAACAGATAGATAAATAAATGCATTAACAAGCAGCCTTTTGAATGTCTGAAGTAAGTATATATAAGATTCTTTGTAGCAACAGACATTAAAATCAGTGTAATCCAGAAAGATGAGCACTCTTTCCATTTCAAAAGACATTGATGTTAACAATAATAATAGCACACAGCAAGGGAAAATGTAAAGTCTATTCTTTGTGCCACCTTATCTTACAATATGTCTGAAATGATACTAGGTTTTCTTGAAAGGATAACAACCTTTGGTTTATCTTATATAACCTTTCGGTAAAACTGACACAAAAATTGAAAAATATGTAAACCCAGCTATCTTCAAAATACAAGTCTAAACAATGGATACATTGTAACATAATAGTTTTAATTGACAACACTTCATAATTACATGTAACAAAACATGGCCTAATTACAAGAAAATCAATGACGGAATGATGAAAATATTGATTATAAAGCTTGTTTTTATTTTAGTAAATCATCCATAAAAGGACAGTAAAAAATTATTGAACACCTAACCAAATAAGGTAAAGAATCACAAAATACATATAACAATAATATAACCACAAAAATTTGAGATACGTAAAATACCACTACCATTTGTACAGTGTGTAAAAGCAACTGATTATGAACATACAAAACAGTGCATTAAACTGAAAACTTTCAAATATTATCACTGTATCTACCACAGAAATTTGTAGGAACTAATGACTTTATCACCCGTAAAGAGTAACAAAGTCTCTGAAGTGTTACAAGCAGGGCTCTCATTAGACATCAGAAGTTGAGGGACAAAAATGTCACCCTTGGCTGACAATAATTTAAAAAATCAGCAAAATTTCTTACTATTGTACTTACAAATTTGACCCTTTAGTACAAATCTAAAAAGTCGGAAGCCTTATTTTACTGATTTCAATAGTCAAAACGCCATTTTAACGGTCAAATGAAAGCCCTGGTTACAAGATTTAATATTATGTAAATGCCATAGACTCTTTACTTGGATTAGTCTATTGCTTCTGTGTAATGTTATCAGTATATTTTAAATCATTGTTTGATTATAAAAAAAATGTCTAACAATGGTAGTCAAAAAATAAACATTTACAAAACACTTTGGCCGGCAATAAAATGTATCATGAAATAACAGTATTAACCCAACCAATGCAATGTATACAGACTGCACCCACACCAATTTCTAAGGCTCCACAATTCTTTGCCAACACCTAAGGAAAAAAGGCATCCGGGCTGCGAGCACAGCAAAGACAGCATTTTAATTAGTCAAAATAATCTAGTTATTTCATGAGCATACATACAATGAAGAAATCATAAAAAAAATACAGAAAATGTCTATTGCAGTGAAGTTTTGTACTGCATCACATGACATGAAGTATCACAGTCTAGCTGCAGTCTATCTAATATCCAACACATTCTGGAATAATCATAACAACAAAATATTATTAAAATGTATAAATGAACCAATAGCATGTATGAACTTAAAAATGTTCCCCTGCTTATCTACCCCATGTAACCAGAAACAATTTTTTGGAAACTGAACAATAGTTAAGCTTTCTATAGCCATCACTCACTCAGTGCACATGAAAGAACAACATTTTTCTACATCTCCCATACATGGAGTACTTTTAGTACTTTGATTACACTTAATTTACAAGTGTAATAAAAAATATTCAGTATAGACAAGTGACATCTTGCTAGATACTAATAATATGATAGAGACATTGATATCACAATTATGAGACATTACAGATAAAACAATTAACTTTACTGCCACATCAACCCCCAACATATATAAATAATCTATCATAATTATTTAACTTAACCTGGTGTTAATGGTTTCATTCAGCAGAAATCTATAGGGTTTCAAATGATATCATACAAACATAAAATCACGACATTTTTATCCACACATCAAAGGATTGGCTTTTAATAGTTCACTGTGCTTTGATAATATTTTCTGCACTTTCAACTTCATTATCATACAAGAATTAATAAAATAACATTCTACACATACCGCTTAAATATCTTGTTCCAAGGAAAACTAGATTTCTAGAACCCCCATGAATATCCACCGTCATTTCTGTTTCCAGTTAACCAGCTTTGATTTTGTTGAGTTCCAACAACATTGTGTCCCTGCATAGCAGCCATCTGTGCTGCTGAAGGTGCAACACCAGGTGGGGGAGGCTGAAATATATCATAAATATGTCCACTGATGAAATATATGGAAATTCAAATGATTTACCTGAATCCAAACAATTTGAATCATGACCTTTATAAAGCCTTCATTTTGAAATAATTGGAAGATTTTAATGTATAAAACTTGAAATGTGTTTTGTTAACTTCTGAATAATAAATCGTATACCAAAACACACTACTAACAAAAAGTTCCATTCAATTAGCACAATGTCATATGCCACCAGAGGCAGCTTAACAGTCATGGTCTAAGACAATTAGACAAAGAAATCACTAGCTGATGTCGCACCACTTTATGCTAGGGCAAAAGCAGTTTCCTAGTGTTTTACATTTATAAATTGCATAAAACAACTATACACATGCATGAAAAACGGGTGAAGCCTAAAGGAATGGGGGACAGAAGTAATCATAACAAAAACTCAGAGGGAATGACATTTTAAAATAAAAAATACAATCTAACCGGAATTCTTGGTTGAGCAATGCCATCAAATCTAGCACCACCGTCAAACAATCCAGGGGCAATCACTGTCTGGGGTTGTGGTTGCTGGGGGTAGACTGCTTGTGGAGATGGACCAGTCTGATACTGTAACAAAATCATTTCATAAATCAACAGAAGTAGACATCAGTCCAATATAAGAAAAAAATCATTTCCTGAATAAAAAAGTGTATAATAGCTTACTGTAAGAATAAATCATTTCATAACTTAACAAAGTAGGACCAGAATGATTTCTACATACATAAAATAATGTCACTGACTACATGTAACTTAGATGGACAGATATTTGTATAAAATAGTTTTACAGACTAACAGAGATGGTCCTGTCTGTATTTGAATGAAATAATTTCAGAAATTAACAATTACTAGAAACTTTCAATGCTATTTTGTTGACTCCTTAAACAGACTAAGTAAACACCATAGAGAAATGAAATATATATGATTTTACTGTACATAGAATCACCAACTATAAGTACATGTATTGTCCACATCAGTACAGCTCTTGTTACTGTAATTATTTTTAAAAGTTTCGTATTGTAACAATGACATATCGAGGGCTCAGTGCAACACTGTCGTAAGTTGTTCTTATTTCAATATGAGTTACGACACTGTTGCGTTCAACCCTCGATATGTTCTTCATACAACGATTCATATTGCAAACATAAACAAGTTCAGATACTAATTAGGTTTAAAAAGAAAATTGTTTGTTTCTGGTATCATGACCGAACTTATTTCTTCTCTGAAACCCTAGATTTTTTACAAGGTTGGTAATATCCACTTTCTACCTTTTTATACCATTTCACATGCTTTTCATGAACAGTAGAAAAATAAACATTTTGCCACCGACCTACCTTATTTCAGAGCATTTCACCAGAAACAAACATTTTTATGTCATTTGATAATACAGTGTAAGCAAAAACTATGATAACAAATTATATAATATATGCCAAAATTAGTAATAGTTTGAACTTTCCCAATTCAAGACCTGTACTAAAGAGTTGTTTCTTAAAAGTATATTATATGATAGTCTTCTTTACATTTAAGTATACTTTACTTGGAGAGGGGGAGAGTCATCCATACAAGCTTTGTAAGATATATCTGGCAGCAAATGTATGCAGCAGTAAACATTTTTATTCATAGTTACAAAGTATTTGTTTCAAATCAAATCATATACAAAGCTATGATATACATTAAATAATTGGATTATCTAAATAACATAGCAAGAGTGGTACATGAGAATAAGAATACATTTATAATTATCAAGAAAAGAAAAACTTCTTTTAACTATTTGTTCATAATTGAATTGTTAGTATAACTGCCAATTTGGAAACCACATGCAAAGACTAAAACAATTGTAATTGAAATGTACACTAACGGTAGCCTAACAAGACTCACAGGGAACCAGTGCAAACTACAACTCCAAAGACAATACGCATAAGCATTTAACAGACGAACATTAACGCAACAGTGAGGACATGGATTGTATACTGGTAACGATACTAAGGTTTCAATCACAGTTCACACTTCAAAATAAGGCATGCTGATTCAACTTTCAATGCTAACAAAGCTAACATGATAAGATCAATCATAAAGAAACATTTGTTTGTGTTACTTCTACTAACCCTTTGTTTTATCCATATATAATGCTATCTAATAATGATATACATACATCTGATAAGTTAAGATCTTAAAAGAACCAATTCAAAATTTAGGTTTCCCAGTCACATAAATGTCTAGTAACACAAACAAAGTTGAAACATTATATATTGATGAAAGCAAGAAACATAAGAAAGCACAGACAAATTCTTAAAGGCTTTTGTTGGGTGATACATATATACTAGTTTAAGACTAAAAGTAACTTTTTGGTCATTTCAGACTGCCACAAGGAGAGCAGAGATAAGATACAGGAGAACCGGCCCTTTATATCCATACTCTTTGAATAGCTTTTCCTGGTTCTTTATCATGCTCGGTGTGAAGCACTGGAACATGCCTCATCCTTCCTGTGATTTTCTGGACACAGTACTTGACTCAGTTGTTGGAATGGGGACACCGAAAAGCGTCCCCGAGAAATTTAAAAAGCAGAGCTGAGAATTGAACCAACGATTTTACACTCAGTAGTCCAGTGTGTTACCACTTGATCATAGATCACATACCTCATTTATTTCATAACAAACCTCATAATATCTGACAGAGATATAAAACATTATGCTAATTAAGAACAAATAATCATTCAATAGTGAAATGCTGGTGGTACCCAAAAAACATGCTCCTTTTCCTGTGCTAAGTGCCAATGATTATGGACATGTAAGCTTACATGGGATTCTCTACTAGGCTAGAAAAAGATAGAGATATATAGTGTTTCATTTCTGAGTATAATATAAGCACATACAGACAAGAAACATACAAGCTAAATATTTGTGATTATATACTTTACTGACCGCAGGATTACTTCTGTGGCTGGGCTGTGTGATAGTAAAATGTATTTTCTGATGAAAAGTAACTAAGTACAGGCAATTAAATGAATCAGGGCTTTGATTTGACACTTAAAACTGAATTTTGACTCTTGAAATATGCAAAATAAGGCTTCTGACTCTTGAGAATGTAAACCAAAGGTCATATATACTATTATATTAGTAGGTTTGTTGACATTTTAAATAATTATCTGCTAAGGGCCATTTTTGACCCTCAAACATTGAAAGCTAGTGAGAACCTTGGGTATATTTATTTCTCATTGATGGAGCATATCAAATTCACATGTATTAAAGTTATTGCCAACATAATCTAAGATTTGTTCAGCAATAATATAATAACTCAAAATTTGAAATAAAATAAGCTAAAAATTGAATATTATCAGAAACTGAAAGAGCTAAAAAAATCAACAAATTCCAAGAACTTCATGAAAAAAAAATGTGAAAGTAAATAATAGTCATAATTATGAATGGAAAACATCATGAAAAAAATTAATGAATGAAAATAAATCCATAATTATAAATGTATACAATGGAGACAAACATACCACAGCTGATGTATATGGTGGGGGTGCTTCTTGGTAAGGTGGAGGGTTAGGATACTGTTGCATTGGCTGGGCTGAAATATATGTACATAAAACACATGCACTATATACATATACAAATGCACTAAATATTTTATCACACAACCTGCGGTCCAGGAGTGCCATAAACTTGTGACGGAAATATCGTTTGGCACTGCCAAACCGTGCAATAAACATTCAAATTAGCCAAATCACCACATTTGCATATTTTGTATTACTACGCTACTACGATATTTGTAAACATGGCCGACTTTCGATTTTTTATGATTTCAATATTCATGATATGAATAAAATAATGTTTGTGTAAATAAAATAACGATTTTATGTCTTTTATCTTGCATTTTATTGCCAAACGATTAATAGAAACATGCACTACTTTTTTGCGATAGCGCACAGTATTGAACAGTCTGCACTAGACGTCTTGTATAAAGGTCATCCTATAGTCTGTTTCATTTTCTGTGATCGTTTTTACGGTTATGTGATAAATAGAATCTTACATTCGTGCTCATTCCTTACCATTTTTATTAAACTTGTTGGCAAAAACAATATGACACCCGACAGAGCCTCGTGTCATATTGTTTAGTCAACTCTTTTAATAAAAATGGTAAGGAATGTGCTCAAGATCCTCTATATATCAAATGTAAGATATTGTCAATATTAACATGAGCATATTTTGAAAAACTGATGGATGTATACAGTTCACATCCTAAGTCAAAGTACCTGCACACAATTTACCTTGAAAAGTGGTACGCAAAAAATAAAGTAAAATTTTCCACAGCAGACAAATACATGATCGCTATCGGTAATAAAGGGAAGATCAAATAAATATACTAAATCAGGTTTTACACCTGTCCTCAACCATAGTTAAGTAGCATCATGATTCTGTGTGTACCTGTACAAACCCTAAACCTTATTCTCCACAAGTATCTGACAAATTCTCCTCAAGAATTTCTTGTACATGTATTAGCAGTGGATTAGACATTAGAGCATTAGACATGGTTCAACGAAATAGGCACAGGGAACGTTACATGTACCCTGCCATCGGCTGGAACTCATCCGGATAACCAGGTTACAAATCCAGCACAGAAACCACTGAACCTTTTCTGAGCTTGAAGGACAGGCTAATATACTAAGAACATTGCAACTGTTAAGAGATCAATCAATTTAACTTATAAAGAAAATACCGTAAGGCTGTTGGTACGGGTAACCAGTCTGGTACTGAGGCTGAGGGTATCCGGTTGGATAAGGTCCTTGTTGTGTGGGATAACCCTGTCCCATTGGTGGGGCTGTTGGATATTGCTTTCCTGACATTGTACTGAAAAATAAAACCTCTTATTCTTTAAACAAACCAGCAGTTTGTAAAATCACAAATTTCGAAAAATTCACAAATAAATTCATAGTATTTTCAATCATTATTTCACAAATTACAATTTCAACAGAGTGAAGATGTTTATATTGATAATTCAGTTCGAGAGTCTGGCGCATCTCCGGACTTGCTGCCGTCCAGGATTTCTCTCTGCCTCCGTCCTCCTAGGAAGATGCTTAACCATTCCAGTAGGCTGTTTCTTAATCTTAAAAATTCTTATGAAATAGAATTGGAGTTTTGTTAGAAGTCGTTGATGTGGGACCTTGTCAAATGCTTTAGAAAAATCTGATAGTACGATAGTTGTAGTAAGTATAACATCAGTCTGACCAGCGGAGTCAATGTTGCATGCAAGATCCTGGACTGTCTGGATGCCTAGGCCTCACAGGATCTGCGTTTTCGAAAAACCATTCTGGGCATCTGTTAGTATGTGATTGGGGTCAAGGTGTTTCATAACGGAGCTTGTGACAATATGTTCAAGTGCCCTGCATGCTATAGATGTCAGTGAGACAGATCTGTAATTCTCTGCTTTACAACGGTCACCCTTTTTGTATATTGGTACCATGTTGGCAGTTTTCCAGTCTTCAGGGATGGTTCCTTGATCCAACGAGGCCTGGAAGAACAGTGTGAAGACTGGTGTGAGCTCAGTCGCTGCTTCTTACAACAGCCTTGTTGGGAGATGATCTAGACCTGTTGCCTTGAGGGGGTTGAGTCCAGCAAGGATCTTATGTACTCCTTTCTCAGTGACAGTTATAATAATTATAAGTTATATGCTCCACAGGGTCGTGTATCAGATTCCGAACAAGAAATAATAATAAGGGTTACCATTTTGATGAAAATATTTAAAAAATTAAATGTTCGCAATAAATAATAGTTTCTATTTAAAAAAAAACACATCATGGGTGCTGTTTAGAATCTAACTAACAATGGCTATGTCCTACATTATGACTCAGTCATTAGAAACACAATTTTCACAAAATAGTTGAATTTACGTCAGGATTATTAAAACATTTTAACCAACCATTTCGTCACTTTTCTTAACTACTCACTTGTTTTTGGAAACAGGATGTATTCGTTTGAGATGAAATTTGACCTGTACCCTCAGAATACGTGTTGAAACGAAGAAAACGAGCTTTGTTTTTCCTTAATCAGTTCCTGCTTTTGTTATTTACACTTGCGCTTGGCCTTTCTGATTTCTCAATGATGTGCGCAGGGAACCAGTCTACAAAACGGTGTTCGTGACGATTTTTACGACGGCAAAAATAAATATTATAAGGCTAACACAAATAAATTTGCATTCTTCAGACAGAGTAGTTGTTCTTCTCCCTCACTATGAACCATAGTGTAAATGATTGATATGTTTAAAAGCGTTGCGATTTATACTCTTCTTTGACACAACCCCTACTACCGAATCGGTACATTTTGTTAATAACATAATATAGATTTTATGTTTAGCCAGCTAGATACAGGGAACCATGAAATCTTAACGGCATATAAAATTAATTTACATATCCATATATACGAGCTAGTATTGTTTTTTGGAACATAATCGTCCTAGATAATTTACGTATACACATCCATATAAATGTACTCCCTGTCATTGTCAAAATACAATCAAGTACTTTAAATAATCAAACACGTATGTAAATAAGTCCTTGGTTGTATTAAGGTAACGGGCGGGATGTAAAGTCTAATCAAGTTTCGCCAATTTATAGATTTAAAAACTAAACCATAATTATTTACTAAAATAAACCCACTGTATAAAGTGCATTCATTGCAGGTGATTTGAAACAAATATTACATTTGATTGGTCTTCTATAAACCAATATCGCACGTAATTTACAAATTTTTTAACAACGATAACTATAATTAATTAAATCACTATAAATGTGAAATGCAGGGAACCGTGTCTCAGTTTTTTGAGAACGTCCTCGGTTCGTTAGATACTTGACTTTAAAGAAATTCCGTACACAAACCCCGCTGTTTATTACACGTATTACGCCATAGATATAAAATGAAAACAAAATTCTGAGGCACAGTACGTTCCCTAGATTAACAGTTCCGCTACAAAATACCGAAAATCGCTTTGAAATCCGTCATCAAATAAGACGGCGATGTTAATTCGAAAATTTAAGCTGAGCAATTAACAATTGAAGTGTCGGATCATTATCGTCTCATGAAATCAACGAATTTGACGCACCCCGGGGCCTTTCAATTTTGATAGCCAATCAAAATCGCTTATGTTTACGGTTCAATAATTGAAACCAGGCCCAGGTTAGATATGTCTAGTAAAAGATTTTATAACAATTTTTTGTTATTAATGAATTAATAGTATCATATCGTACCAATGCAATGCACATTACGTTAGAGATGTTTAACGCTGGTAAGGAAAAGTCGATAAAGGTGTGCAGTATTTATCGCAATAAAATACAATTTTTGAGCGTTCGGTTAGAATTTTTTGTTGCTTGGTATTAAAGTATGATATTTAATCTTTATAAATCACGTAAAATATTATTTTACGTTATTTTAGCGATTGTATCCAATGCCGATACGTTAAACAAAGACAGGGGCTATATACAGTATATGTATATAGATATTGATATGAATATGAATATGTAAGAGGAGTTTATTACTATAAATAGAGTCGCGATTGTAATGTAGAATACCTCTCAAAGCCTAGTCTAATGTTCAATACGTTGGTGTATTACTTGCTGAAAAATATAAGGGAAAATAATTCATGGAAATAGCTAGCATACTCACAGGTTGTGTCGATACTTAGTTGGTATACCCAGGGGCTTTAATACATAACTTAATATAATTGTGATGTGAAATCTGTGGTAGCACATATTATCTTCAATTCAGTATATCCATTGTATGTATGGTATGCAATGTACATACGTAAATTAATAAATCTTGACAACAAAATCTGCTTCAAACTGAGTGAAGCGCCGTTACGTATTCTTGAAAATTACATTTCCCATGGATATTTAATTCTTTATTTCCCTTTTTTGATTTGTTTTCTGCAAAGACTCTACGGTTGTACATATATAGACGGATGAATTACTAAGTTACTAATACAGTACGTGACTGATATCTATCGTATTTGTTTTGGTACACGTCCGCTGTAAAGAACGTCTCGTGGAGTTTCACGACTAGATAATTAATAAATCGATCATTTGTTGAAAATCTTAACAGTTGAATCAACATACCGACCAATTTATAATGCTCGTACCATAATTGCTTATCTCGATCATTATAAGCCCGGATACACAACTTATAAGCATCACCAGCAACAGCAGCAGCTAGCTCAAACACTGCAGCCTTAATCTGAGCAAAGGATCGAAGAATCAACAGAAACCTCTTTATATGATAAAATAAATATAAAGAATATAATGTCAAGCATTTATTTCTTATTGAGTAAATGGCATTAGGGTCAATCTTGGAGAAAGCAAGCAAACGCGAAATTGAATGTTTATTTACACAGTAAATTTAAAAACTGAGCTTGTATTGACATCAAATTGCTGTAACTTGACACATGAAGCAAGTGACCAGAAGAGGAGGCCAAGTCAAACAATTGTGTAATTTCTGTGGAATCATGGTTTGGTCCAACAGCTACAATTATGACGTCACGGCTTACACTTTCTAACAAATGTTTCTCAGCTAAAATCAAATCTCGTAGTCGAACGTGTGTCATTTGGTCGATGAATATAACGACGGTATCTGGAAAGAGTTGTCTGTCGCCATTGCGATGTTTCAAAGCGTGGTCCACGATGAAATCAACGACACGATGGATATCTGCATTGTTTCTAATGTGATGGGAAAAGGTAAGTCGCCCGATGGCTGCCTGGAGTGTAGCTTGGCTGTCGTATTTGTCCAGGTCCCATTTGTGGTCGATGTTGGAGTCATAGGTAGACAAACCAACCTGAAGTGAAAAACAGTTTAATATTATGTACAAAGTATAGTCTGGTAGAGAAGATACAATGCGCTCTAAATTATATACATGTACATGTTTACAGACCACTTTATACAACCTTTAACAGTTAAAGTTTTGTAGTTAACCAACAAACGTCGCCATTGTTATGCAAAGTTAGTATTTTGGAAATAATTCCCCCTCTTTATGTCTGTTTTAATCGGTTTAGCACGACATAATCAGGATTGCATTACAGTGGTGTATTATAGACTATTATATTTTTAAAGCATATAATTATACATGACTGCTTATTTGTCTGAAAATGTTAATGGTTTATTCGATCGGAAATTTAGGAATCGGGGCACATAAAACCTCACGGATGCTTCCAAAAAACAGAAGGTTCTGATTAAGTTTGTTTGCTAATTTTAATTTTCTGAATTACGTTTTATACTAATCATAAACACTGAGTTTTTTTTCAGAAACATGGGGTGAACGGTTGATATTTATAGTAACTATACTTCTAGGTAACCTACCCGTGCTATACCCGTTATCCGTATTCTTAAATTGAAATGCGCTTAATACCTGATTTGACAGAGGTCCTATGTCCAAATGACTGACCGTTGAATTCAAGAATGCAACCATTTCTTGATAATCAAGTTTTGTTATATTTAAGGAATCTTCCAGCATAATCTCGATGTCCCTATTACATGTTACTGAAAAAGAGCATCATAAAGTAAGCAGCACCAAAGACAGCCAAACACTTGTTTACAATGGTCATCAAGGGCAGGGAAGAATATATATACATGTACATGTATATATATGGTCAGTATGCCGTGTTGACCATCATCCAGGAGTTAATTGTATCAATAAATGTTTGTTCATGAGTGACATATGGCGTAGTTATGGATTTATTTACTGATGGCTTAATTATTACCTCTCTTTTTATTCAAAATTCCGTTTTCCCGAATTTTACTCTAAATCGTAGGCCAGTCATTGCCTTCCTCATGGCTACAGCTTGGTAGAGCAAGTATGTAGACTATGCTGACAATATATTTTATACGTACAATTGTTGACTGTGATCGGCACATTGCAAAGATTTGTTGAACAACAGTCGTAGCTTAAGCTACGTGAATGTAATCTGCGTTTCCCAACAATATGAGGTTCGGAAGTGACAGGAATTCCATCACATTCCTGAAATTGTCATACAATACTGAAATTGTAATGGAAGTTAAGTTTGCTTGTTTGCGTTTTATGACTCAAAATGATTTAACCTGCAATTTGGTAAGACTTAAGCAACACACATTTTGTCGATAGGAGTCAATAAGCATCGGGCTAAACATGAACCCACTAATATTTGCGATGCCTCTTAAGCAATTAAACAAAAACTATAAAAAAACAGCGTAACCTCCATGAACGGTCACCTCCGAACAACAGTTACATCCCTGATAGAGTCAGTACACTGTAAACCCCAATTGACGTTTTACTATATTTTCACTCTCTCAACAACAGCCACCTCCTTACAACAGCCACTTTAGTACTTCCCATTGGTGGTTTTAGTCGGAAAGTTGCACTGTACAACACTTATCTACCATGTTTATTTAAATTGTTAGTTCATCATAAGTTGATTTGCAACATGCTTCCTGCGAGATAACAGAACATTGTTAAGATAAGACAATTTGCATGATCTTATAATACTTATTACAATATATATATTACAATAGACGCCATCTTTGTTCCCATGATCTTGGACGCTCTGGTAACCACGGACTTCAATTTTGAACTTAGAGGCCCATTAGCTCTTTGAATTCAATAATATAGAACAATTGATAGATAAAATGATAGTAAAATATAAGAAATATATCTGTGTTTGCTCTAATACAACATTTAGATAATGCATAATGGCATGTCTTTAGCCACATCTCATAAAAATGTTGTAAAATGCTTTTTCGTATTTTTTTTTCAATATCATTAAAATAATACTGTGCTACAGTAATACACATACGTGATTAAACAAGACATTTTCGGAATTTTAATGCAAGTAAAAGTCAGATTTACTGATAAGACATGTAATTCAACCTTCATTATTTTATAATCACATGTTATAACGTGCAGTTACACCAACAAAAGAGCAAACAGAAATAATATAAATGTATGTTTTTAAAGCCCAAATAGATTTGTGGACATTAAAATTAAAGTAACTGTAGGTACTAGTAAGATTTTACATAGAAAGGTGCACCTACAGGTACTTTAACGTCCAAAAAGCTAATTGGGATTTAAAACGGTTCTGTATTTGGTGTGACTGTGCGTTATAAAATAATGAAGGTTGAATTAAGTAGTTAATTCTGGTATATTGAGCAGTGGGGCGTCACATTAACTTGACCATTGAGAGGATTCAGGAAGTTGTGTCAGCTGTACGACTTAATTCAGTAATAAGTTAATTGTCTGTAGTTTTGTAAGAGTGTATCATCATAATGAATGCTCGTCTATAACAAATAGCTTTACAGCTCTTAAAATGCTTTATCGAGTACATGTACATATACAGTGTAGCCTCGATCCCTACAACAGGCACCAATGGGAAAGACTACAATGACTGATGTAAAATCCACGTAAGCTCAATCCGTCTAAGTTATATGTTCGGATATAGGTTCAGATTAAATTTAGATGCATGATATAGTAATGTCTGGAACAGATCTTGGTATTAAACATTTTACCATTGCACTGGCACATTTCATTCCGTATTCAATGTGACCATCTATAGTTGACGCCAACGTTTTCAACATACATTTCTGAAAAAAGTATACAAATGTACATTACACATGTTTATAATACTCGTTCGTACACACAGGCAAACAGACCCGTTTACGTGTCGAGTGGTTAAGGTCGCTGACTTAAAATAACTGTAACCTCTCACTGATAGAAGACCGTGGGCTCGAGCCCCGCTACGGGCCATGTTTCTTTATGTGAGACAGCAGGCAGTTGCTTACGGAGGATGGGAGTCTAGTACTGGTTCTTCCCAGGAATGATGGTTAGATGAACTGTCCGCCTCATATGACTCCAACTGTTGAAAAGGAGCGTACAGTTCGCTATAATCAAACAAACAAAAGCAAATTAACATTGTAACATTGTATTGATATTCACATAATACTGTTCTAAGTAGTTAGGTAATATAAAGTCAGCTCGCCTCTAAATTTCATAGACAATTTCGAGTGATGTCACAATCAATAAGAAATCACAAGAACTATATACTATCCACCAAGATCCTCCCCATTTCGTGACGAACAATGTTAGTTTATATTCGGTACTAATTTTAACCTTGCTTATAAATCAAAACACTTGGAACCACATGCTGTAATCACACTTCATGCGTTGGTTTCTCATGGCCTGTGTATTTTCAGGTCACATTGGTACTGGGATCTAAACAGTACCATTGCATTATTTGGTTCAGTCCAGTAATATAAACACAGTCGGGATATTATGTATGTATTGTACCTCGCCGTCTCCACATGCTGTTGTCAGCTGACACTGGCCAGTTTTGGTGAATTTCTCATTTCCACAATCATAGCATATCAAACCTACCATAGTATCAAACCATATGAGAAATAATAGTTAACATACATTTTATAAAAATACAATTAAAGTCAGCTGTTAAAGTCTGTCTTGTACGTTCATGTTACACAACGGTATTTAATAAATCGTACAAACCCCAGGAAAGAAAATATGTACTTAATATTGTTCACATTTTTTGAAGAAAAACTAAGCCTGTTGAATACATACATTGAACAACTTGTACGGTGCAAACCAAGGCGCAAACTACAATGGAAACAGAAACAACTATTTAAAGCTTGATCTGACACAATTATAAAGGTACAAATTACCGTAGGGCATTACCGAGAATTTCTTTACCTCACTGGATGAGACTCAGATTTGAAAGATTCGATGTAGTAATTTCGTATGTTTATATGTATTCATTTATGGCATTTAGGGACACCGTCTATGTTAAGAAACTGTCTTAAGTAAGAATATATTGGTAAAATGATGACATCCAACAACAGCAAACAGTCCATTATTACCTTTCATATCATTCCCAAAGTTTAATTGACTTTTGACAACCAACAGCATGATTCTATTAAAACACTTGCATACTTACGAAAGACGTAAACATTCATAATGCCGATGTTTGACACCTTGATAACTTTTGTACACTTTTCACTAATGTAACAATCGTACTAACAATGTGAAAGTATTTACTAGTAATTACAATTATGTACAAATATTAAAAACAAACAGAAAGATAACGTCAAACTAATTAAGGTTTTAGAGCTCAATGTCGTGATTAGGAAACACACTCCATATGTATGTCAACATAATTTCAGTTGTGAGAACTAACAGAAGGTGGACGAAATGTAGGTTAGACTGTTCAATATTTTTTGCACCTGAATTAACCAATCTGTACCAACACTTTATTATTGGGTTATTAATTGGGATTTATGTATAGTGAAACTCAAGAACGCAAAAACCTTCTACTCCAATTATAAACATAGCAGTCAATCCCGCATGATGAATTCGTTAATCGTCAATAGTATTCCGCCTAACGATTTCACAGACAACGGTCAAGAGAGGTCTACTAGTCTAACTTATATCAAACTTCACGCCTTCTACTATGCAACGCAACATATCTAAGGCATTGCTGCCGAAAGCCAAAACACACAAAAAACCGCTACTCTGCCAAACCATGCTGAAACTTCACCAACTTCAGGCCTGTATTCTGACCAGCACTAACTTACCCATCCACAAGGTACCGACAATTTATCAAACTTTCATAGAAGGATACGACCTGCCAAGATTGAGAATCGAACCTGGATCGCCGGGTTACACGTCCAGCACAGCTGGATCACGAATTAAATGAATTATAATAAACAACATCATATAACAAGTCTATAATTATTTATAATGATATCAACAAAGATCATGATAAGTATAATGATACAAGTAATGATCGTAAGTGTAAATAACAATATTTGAAATACATTTTGTATTGACATAAAAGTTTGCTTTGTATATGTACCCAAGTTTACCTATTACTAGTATATAGATAATGTCTGTGTGTTTTGAAACGATAGTAGGTAACTTTTTGTTATTAAGATATTTTATTTATAGAAAACAACGCAGTTAGGCAATACATGACTGTACTTAATGTTCCCTGCGAGCCTCTCAATTGGTCAACAATTTTTACATAATATATATATACATAAATGAATAAACAGATGCATTAAAGGATAGACCAAAAGTAACATAACTTTGAACAAACATACATGAATAGCAATTCAAAATAGACAAAAGCAACATAATTCTATACATGTACATATAACATAATCGTGCCATTGAATCAATTCTTAAGTGTTTAGCCGGATTTCTGGTTCATTTCTGATGCTTTGTATCTGTAGAAATACATATTTGACTGCTAGTCTGCCAACTTCACAAATCAACAAGAAACGCGGTAATACCAACAAACCAGAGTATCCAAAGTTTTATTACCATAGTAATCTAGAATTCTGCGCTAATAGGGCTTTATCAGTGGTTCAGTGTTCAGTGCGGCTAATAAGTTAACGGTGACCTTTATCCTATTGGCATAGAATGCAATTCCAAGCTTGATTTCTATGTAATTTCATGGCAATATCTTAATCCTTAACAGTGACCTTGATCAAACCGACCCCTAATACAATTCCAAGCTAAGCTTCCATGCAAGGTTGCTAAATACCCAATTTAGTCAAGATTAGTCCTTGACCCTACATACCCTTAGTGCGATACAAAATCATGGACTGGATGTAAGCAGCTACCTACACACAAAATTTCATCACAATATCTCAATCATTACTTAAGTTATTGACCAGAAACTGATTTTCTATTTTTCGTAATAGTGACCTTGACCCTACTGGCCCTTGATGCAAAACAGAAGCATGGACTGTATGTAAGCTACATACACACACACACTTTCATCGTAATATCTTAATCCTTAATCAAATTATTCACCGAAAACTGATTTTCTATTCTTAGTAACAGCGACCTTGACCTGACTGACCCCAAATACAATTCTGACCTAGGTTTTTATGCAAGGGTGCTAAAACCCAGTTTAGTCAAACTTGGTCATTCAAACATTTAGTAACAGTGACATTGACCTTGAACCCACATATCCAAAATACAACCACATGCTAGGTTTTTGATTCAAGTATCATACAACCTAGTTTAGTCAAGATTGGTCAATCCGAACTTAAGTTATTGACCGGACACCGCCTATTTGACGCCCGCTCGCCCGCCGCCCTATTCGGCACTTTGTGAAAACCTGGTTAAATGGTCATCGTAAGTTTTCTTGTAATGAACCTTAAAGCAAAAGAATCGTATTATCTTATCCATGCTTATGTGTTAAGCCGGATTGCTGGTGCATTTCATTCGAAATATAAATTGTTAGGCTGTTATACTGCCAACTTCACTGACATAAATTTTACTTCGACCATTTAATTATATTTAGTACACACTTATTCGAATAATCATGAATGTGAAGCAGACAGTATTATAGATTTCACCTATATTTGTACTGATGTTCGATTGTATGAGTAATTGACACGTAGATTGTTATTAAGCTTATTTATGCGACAGTATTGCGAACGGTGATAAATTACCATTCATATACAAGTATCAGTACAAAAAGATAATTTATTTATCAGAGATTTAGAGGTTACATTTGTATAATGTATAAATGGCGGTCATCGCGTAGCTTCTATTTGTATAAGATCACATACTGTGTGGATCAATATCATAACCAAATAACACAAAATCTTCGTAAAAAGCAGCTTGAATATTATGAATAGTTTCAACCGAGACAGATTGCCAGAAATTAACTTTCCACTCATGCATTTGTTTCACCTTCTCCTCGTTTGTCCATTTCTTTTCATTTATTTTATTCATCACCAAATCCGTAAGAACATCCTCTAGGTCTTCGCGTAAAATAGATTTAAAATTATCTCTCGGAAATCTATCGTCATTGTGAATATATCCTTGTATTTGGAACGCAGTCCAAATTCTTTCAGCCAAAATCTCTTCCGTAATGCATCCTCGATTTATGGAGTGCGCCTTGGTGACATACGTATGAATTTGTGGCTTAAGGTCGTCTTGTTTGTATTCTAATATCGATGCTTGGGTTATTTGTTCTCGGATATTGTCTTCAACACCAGCGTAGCTTAAGATAAAATCTGTGTCTTTCGAAAATGTTTCTTCCTTTGCAACGATGTCGATATTTGTTTCGCACGGTAAACAAATCGTGAATATTGGCGCCCAGTTCATATCAGAGTAGTGTCTTTGCAGTAGATTGTTTGAAACATATGTCAAAAATTCATCAAATGTAACGTCCGTTCCACACTCCTTCCTTTTTGCTTCTTGTACCATTTTTGAAGCTGCAGGCCATCTGTTAGGTAAATAAATTGAATTGATATAAGCGTAAAATAGTCTCGTATACGGATTTCGGGCGACTAGAAAGCTCGTAGTTTTTTGTATACGGTCATCACCGTAATTCATTGTAAGACTGGCTCTTCTTTTAATGGCATTAGCAATATCATCCTTAGGAACTTCAAACATAGTTTTAGCATTACCGTAATCATGCCATTGTGGATTTACACCGGCTAAAGTTAAAAATGCTTGAGCCCAAAACGTACTACCAGATTCAGGAACCTTACAAAAACTCAAAGAATATTTCTCCGCTAGATAAAATATACGCTTTGCAGACACCTTTGCACGCAAATGTCGCCGAGGAGGCATGTGATTGCAAGCGTCTCTCATATGTTCTATCCTTTTGTACACGTCGTCTGCTGTTGATAGTGATCCAGACCCTGAAACAGAAAATAACCTTTAGTCGCACAGAACGTCTCCGTTTTGTTTTAATAAAAGTATATGTACATTTGTATGTCTTAACTCATTTATGCCTAATGTCTACATAAATATTTTTCTTTCAAACTATGTTCCTAAGCAGACGACAATTTCAAAGTCGTCTGTACAGGGTTTTAATTTGTACTAATTTGGATAAAAATTCTGCAAAACACCCCATTTTAAGGAGTGGGCCTGTCCAAAGTCGAAGTTGAAAGATCCTATTGGTGAAATATAGGTATAATTAGATTTTGTTCAATGACAGACTTTATAAATGTACAAGGTATGTTCCATGTTACTTTAGTGACATCTTTGAACGATTTGTCGGCATTATAACAGTCATTGAATTACATTGGTTGTACATCATCATGACAACTTTGAAAATTTCAGTAACTGTTGTGGTTAAACTACATTTGTATTATGTACATTGGTGTCTTACCTGTGAGAGATTCATTTTTTATCCTTATAAATACTGAAACCAGCACTATTAAACCCAGTGCTAGCGCTATATTTGTCAGAGAAAGTCTCTTGTGTACTTTCATTTTCATGGTGGTGATTTACTCTCTGAATCTAGTATGACGACCCGAGTTACTAGCTTATGTTGTTGACGTAAATACAGATCGTATTGATGATGTTTAACTTGCAGGAAAACTAAATGGTATCCTTGAGCCCATGACCAATTTCAAATTGAAGCTGCGTCTGCCTTGACTTTGAAGTTATGTCTGCAAAAAAATAAACAAATATAAAAACGTGTGAAAGAGAAACAGTTTTGCACGATTCAGTTTCGATACGTTTTATCAACATTTATCTTTATTATGCTTAATGCTGTCGTGGTCAAGTGCTCAATGTGTCAGATTGATATGCACCAATCCCTCGATGTAGTTAGTTTCTCATGTAACAATGCTCTTCAATAAGCTACTATGAGGTTCGTCAAGAGCATTTTTCGTTAACACACATACACGTACATGCGCACACCCCACAGCCTCACTCGCACTAACTTTTACTTGTGTATTGCCAAGCACGGATATATCTTAAACAAGAAGGGAAATCAAAATGCGGACATGTGCTTTTGGACGAAAAAACATAATGTTTTTTTTTCGAATGCAATTTTTTATTTTCGTTCTCATCCTTACGTAAACGGGACATTTGATTAGCTTACATTATTATGATTTAGATAGATACAACGTATATTCTGTGTAACAAAACAAGTTGCTTCTCGTATTTCTGTATACTTCATTTGCATAAATACATACACTGTCTGGATAACAAATAGACAAAATAAATGATCAAGTTTACTAATCGATAGTATTACCGGAATAGGAAGATATTGGCCAATCATTTCATACAATTTGTAACCAAACTTAGGCAACCAATCAAAGTGAGTCTACCAATTCACCAGAGCAACAACAATACTTGGGGGATAATGCAATCTAGGTAATAATTAACTGTCTGATTACTGGGTAATGATGGTGATTAGCACTACATCTGTATTAATAAAACAAAGATTAGTGAAAAATGGTACTGATATTCTACACCTCTGTTAAGTGGTCACCTGTCTTAAGCAGCCAATTCGGTCATTTCCCTTGATTGGTTGCTTAAGACAGGTTGAATTTCTTGGCTTAAAGTTATACGTACTCATTTCCAATTAATGGATTACCAGCATCATTTTCTGATTAAAGCCTGTGGCCCAATATTTAAAGATTCGATTGTACCTCTTGGCAAACAAGGAAGTCTACGATGAGACAATTTATATTCAGAGAAAAGGGATTTTAAGTAAAAAGAATACTTTTTATGTTAAAAACAAGATCGCGAACCACGAATCTCAGTAATGACGATTATTCGTGTTCGATTTTTCAATTTGATTCGTGATTACCCGAGTACTCGCAAACTCGCCACAGTCCTATACACAGACGTTCACTTTCTGATCATAAGGTGTTCTTGTTTGAATATTTTTCAATGCATATCAATTACACTTCTGACGGTCGTCCTTCTCATTTAAAGTTTCTATTTTGTTATTGACGATGTTAGCTCATTACAAACTACATAAATATCACCAATCCACGAATTTGATCGCGTGTCGTCTCACGTTCTAGCGTTCCGCTCCTTGCGTTAGATGTCTATAATCATGATAGATCTGAAATGAATTCCGCACTGGTAAGTTAAATAATATCTCTTAATATACGACTTGACTAAGTAGTTTATCTTATTCTATTGTGAGAATATCCACTTTCATATTACTGTTGATCTTGATTTTGTCAAGATAAACATAGCGTTATTCTTTATTTATGTACTTGAATACCTTGAATATTTCAATGGTCTTTATAGGATGTTTAGTGTATACTCATGTATATAATTATATACATTTTGTATTAAATACAAACACAGTGCTATAGACCTTCAGAATGGTTTTCAAGTCAGTATTGTTAGATGAATCATGTTTAGTTTTTCGAGCGCATAAAATCTACAATAAAATAACCAAAGAACTTTTCAATCTGCTTACTTTTAAATTATGACCCTTATATCCAGCATAGGTTACGGGTAACTACATGGTACTTCATGTCTATGAGTTCAAAGTAAAGTTTAATATCTGAATGACGTCGATGCCCCAGAAACAGCTTACCATAGCCGTCACCCGCTGGGCGCGCATGTATTTTGATGCGGACCAAATTACTATTTTTTTCCACATCCGCCTTGAACTAGTTCCCGATCCACGTTGCAATGCAAGTCTACATGCAAGTTCAGTTTCCGTGAGTAATTTCAGTACTTTGTTATAAATAGGACATGCGACCCGAATGAATTGTTTCATACAGCACTAGGTTTGTTGATGACAATCATGATAGTATAATGTTTATGTTATATTTAATGCTTTACTACACGCATTTAATACACATGTATAGCTTATCAAATATCACATGGTTGGTGTCTAACTGATACATGAGCATTTTCAATGATTTTTCATGAGATGTATATTTGATAAGTTCTTGCAACTAAAATTCTAAGGTATCTAAAGTTTCATTTTTCCATCTCTAAATTTGGTATTAAACTCTTCCATAGTATTTTTATAATGCTTACATTTGACATGTTTGTTTAATTTTAGTAATTCATAAACACATTTTTCTATGACATTGTGAAAGAGCTGTTCTACCGGGTTAGGCAATGTATTAGAGTTACCATCATAAATCTAGTTGTAAATGCAGTTAAGCAATTTCAAACATAATGTTATTAATTTTTTTCATGGTTGGATGTATATATAAAAAAGCAGGAGTTTTTAGTTTGTATGTTTATTGGTATCCGGACAAAAGCTCCTCGGGACTAAGACTCCCCCGCCAGTTTTGATACGGGCGGACAAAAATACTACTTCGGTTATTTGCACCCCAGTCATTTTGTACTTGGTAATTAATTCATTTTTGTCTATGCTGTTTATGAAATTTCAATCTTTCTTTTCAACGTTATACAATCGTTAATTAAACTCTCTTTGAACATTTTGGGAAATTTTAAAATTAAGCCTACGGTGTATCGGGTTATTTACAACAAATTACAATGGACCGAAATCTGAAACGTTCATATTTGTTTGTTTATTCGTGTTTTATTCCCCTTTTCATCGATCAGAGTCATATGTGACGGACTGTTCACCTAACCATAGTTCCTGGAAAGAACAGTACTAAACTCCAATCCTCCGTAAGCAAATGCCTACTTTCTCACATAAAGAGCTAGACATGGTCGGTAGCTGGGCTCGAACCCGCGACCCTATGTCAGTGAGAGGTTACAGAGATTTGAAGTCAGCGACCATATAAGGATCACCGTACATATATAGCTCTGCCACACCTTATCTAGAAGGAACGAAACATTTGAAACTGTTTAAAACTATTAAAAATACAAATAAAAACATTTTTAAATGCAAAAAGATTTTGCGTACCTTGTCTTGAAATGTGAGATTACTATCCAGAATATATTCTTCGTCGACTGAAATGTATTGATTAACAAATGCACGTCCACGTGTAACGCGCTACTTTTGTTCATCGAATAAATAAAGTTTTGAATGTTCCAACAATTATTTCTATTTTAAACCGTATGTAGACTAACCTTTACAATTTTTAGCAATTATTTTACACAAGATTATTCCTCTCATAGTACAAGGTTATCAACACAAAATGTCAGGTTGTCAGACAAAATGATTCATTCCTCAGTAAGATAAAAATAAAAAAAAACGTATGCAATTATCAATAGTTAAACCATATTTTAAGTAAGAGAGCGCCCAAAAAGAAATCTTTTTGTGGGAACGAGAATAGTAATCTCCGGTAATTTGATACGAGTTTAACAATATAGCATTATACACAAGGTACCCACTTGTATTCAAATACTTCACTGTGAATAATTGAATATACCATCAAATTTAACATTCAATTTGATTTATTCTGGTAAGTTTTATAAAATGGTAAAAATTGCATTATGCTCGTTATTTAGTTCATATTTAGACGCCGAATCACGGCGCACTGCATTATTTTAATTGCTGGTATATTTATGGTATAGACTTTATTGTAATATAGGTTCAATGGACTAAGAACAATAGACATGTATTATAATATGTCATTGTATTATAATGCTACTGCAATATAGTGTCACTGTATTATACTGTGACGATAACATACCGTCACTGGATCATACGGTCACTGTATTATACAGTCACTGTATTATACTATCACTGTATCTTACAGTCACTGTATTATACTGTCACTGTAATATACTGTCATTGAATGATATTGTCACTGTATCATACTGTCACTGTAATATATAGTGTCACTGTACTATTATGTAACTGTAATATACTGTCACTGTACATACTGCCAATGTAATATACTGTCATTGAAATATACTGTCACTGTAATATATAGTGTCACTGTACTATTCTGTTACTGTACTATACTGTCACTGTAATATATAGTGTCACTGTAATATACTGTTACTGTAATATATAGTGCCACTGTAAAATACTGTAACTGTAATATACTGTCACTGTAACATACTGTAAATGTAATATACTGTCATTGAAATATACTGTCACTGTAACATACAGTCACTGTGATATACTGTTACTGTAACGTACTGTAATATACTGTCACTGTAATATATTGTCACTAATATACCGTCACTATAACATACTGTCACTGTAACATACAGTCACCGTAACATACCGTCACTGTAATATATTTCCACTGTAACATACTGTCTCTGCTACATACTGTCACCGTAATATACTGTCACTGTAATATAATGTCACTGTAACATAATGTCGCTGTAATATAATGTCACTGTAACGTACAGTCACTGTAATATACAGTCACTGTAATATACCGTCACTGTAATATACTGTCACTGTAATATACTGTCACTGTAATATATTGTTACTAATATACTGTCACTATAACATACTGTCACTATAACATACTGTCACTGTAACATACAGTCACCGTAACATACCGTCACTGTAATATATTGCCACTATTACATACTGTCTCTGTAATATACTGTCACTGTGATATACTGTCACTGTAATATATTGTCACTGTAACACAATGTCGCTGTAATATACTATCACTGTAACGGTAACAGTCACTGTAATATAATGTCGCTGTAATATACCGTCACTGTAATATCCTGTCGCTGTAATATACTGTCGTCACTGTAATATACTGTCACTGTAATATATCGTCACTGTAATATACTGTCACTGTAATATACTGTCACTGTAATATACTATCACTGTAACGGTAACAGTCACTGTAATATAATGTCGCTGTAATATACCGTCACTGTAATATACTGTCACTGTAATATACTGTCGTCACTGTAATATACTGTCACTGTAATATATCGTCACTGTAATATACTGTCACTGTAAAATATCGTCACTGTACTATATCGTCACATATCCCGTTATATGAATCCAACTTTTTTAGATTTTTTTATATCGATACAACTGTTACTTAAACTAATGAACGCGATTTCGCAATCGGACAGTTTTCCCGTTGAGAGCCTCTCTACAATAGCGTGATACCTAATGCGTTGTAAATGCTGTACGATATGATACTAATTGGACAATTATTCGTTTTTAAATCTCTTACCTGACATCTAAATAAACTAAGAGTGGTTTCTTTTTTTTAACCGTAAACGATTTTGATTGGCTCTCAAAATAATATGGGATCCATAAATTAATCAAATATTCGTTGAATACATGAGACGATGATGATTTGTTAGTTTTTATTGTTAAACTATTTTTATAAAAACACACAGCGGGTGTTGTTTTTTGTACAGAGATTGCCGCTTTATTTGAAGGTGGATTTTGAAGTAATTACATAGTAATGACATTGGGTATTGACATATTCACATAATGGGTTGGTAAATCCGCCAGTTAAAAGATAAGTAAAATAGAAAATTAAGATTTTAGAGTTTGCACTCGGGGAATGCGCTTTTTCAAGATATGATCATTTCCGTTCTCGTAAAGTTGACAAATATTTACGAGAAAAATATCTAGGTGATAAGAAGGTCATAAGTTATGTGTTAACATTTAAGACTTCTATTTTATTCGGAGGTTAATAATTTATCATCTTTTTTAAGAAAATGGCTTGCATAAGTTGTACTTTTATGTAAGGATATATTAAATAAATAAAATAAATGAATCTTCACCGATTGTAACATAAACTAATGACGGTTGAAATGCATTCTACAGTTTTTTGTGTTTGATATTATGATGTATTTACGCGTGTTAAATAAATAAATGACATACAATTTGATCTTGTAATCCGTTAATATTCATTAAAAAATTAATCCGTTTCGAAGTGGTTGTTTGAACAATGTTTTACAACTTCAATCAACGAAGACTTTAAGTAACTATGTTGTTTATTATATATAAGATAAATATGCAATTTTAATATAAACAAAGGGTTTCGTCTAACCAATGGAAAAATAAAAATGGTTTTAATAAAACCGTTTTTCTGAATTAATAATAATTATACTTCAAACCCTTTTGCAGAATTAATATTTTTTACATAATTATAGTGAATATTTCATGATGAAGAAAAAAACACGTCCAATACAAAGTCAAACAAAATTACTTAATGTGTTCAACGAGTAAAATACACGAAGAACACATTTTTAAGTTACATTTTATGTTCACCAAGTTTAGACAAAATGTAAGATTTTTCCTAAAGACATGGTAAATGTTAATTCGCATCGAACCTTCGGCGAGCGGCTCAATATTGTAATTTCAATTTCTCTTTATCTGTACACTTGTGTGTAAAGTGCTTACGTGGTCGTAAATCACGAAAGTGTTACGACTTCCTTACGAGGTCGTTTGAGTTAGCCAAATAAGAAGGTTGTAACGATCTCGTAAAAATCCTGTTTACAACATCGTACCCACTACGACGTCGTAATGTTTGAGTTAGTCAACAGCACAGCATATGGGGTTACGACAGCAAGCTGTTTTTCGGCGCAGCTGTATTAAAATGGATTTTGACCTACATTTGTAACCAATGAAATTGTAAGATGCAAACATTTCAGTTGAAGAAGGAAGTTTGTCATTGGCCAAACGTGTTGTCGTTATGAAAGTTTAGGGCAGAATTTGTAATTGTCAGTTTAATGGTCTGTGAAAATAATCCAATAGTCATAATCATGAATACAACTGTAATTTAAATAGCAAAACGTTTTAACCATGCAAAATAAACTCAAGAGTTTTGTTTATAGTCTATAAACACAAGAAGCTTAACAAATATTTGAATCGGGTAACCATCACATACATGTACTGATGCTTTATTCTAGTAACAGATCTAGTGCGCTTACATGGTAAACAAAAACAAATATGACATATTTGAGCAACACCTACCTGATATAGATACATTACTAATTGCATTTACTATTAACTAGAATCGTATTATAAGTCTTTTTTTTTTTTGCTTACTTGAGCATTTTTACAGTTATTTCACATGTTGAGGATTTCCTGATATAGCAGGTGAGAAAAAATTATTTGTCATGCTTGACTTTGCCAATGTCCGAATACTGTACATCTATATGGCATTAATTTTGTACTGTATCTGTATTCTTAAATATATACATTTTCACTTATAATCATGTTTATCAAACGAAAATGCGTAGCACATGGGTTTGTTGGCACTTAATGCCGCAGTCAGATTTCCCGACCGGTGGCCATAGACCGGTGGTAATCAGTGGTGTGGGCGATGCCCCAACATCGGTCCTCATCGGATTCTTTCGGACAAGTAGTATAAAATGACCACCCTACCTAGCATGGTCCATCAACCCCAATGACTTTGGCACCGAGGCATCTGAGATTGACCATGCTGCAGCAACAACTCGCACAAGCCCGGCTTCAACATGACGTTATCTTGGCGGCGTTGTTAGATTAAGTGGAACGAGAGCAACAAAGAGCCCATAGACGAAAAGAAGGAGTTGGGTCCGAGACTGGATCTTGAGAAGAGCCCTGTTTGGGCAGTACGATACTCTTATGAGGGAACTTGAAGCGGAGCATTCGTCAGACTACAAGTCTTTCATCCAAATGAAGCCGGAGATGTTCTACGAGCTTCTGGCACGAGTGGGGCCACTCATCGCCAAGAAGACAACATACGTTTGCCTGAAATTGTGGTGAATTTACTTCAAATTTTGCAAACACATGTTCCAGATCTATTTTACAGTGCAATATTTTGTCTCCATTTTGAATTTTATGCAACGGCTCCCTTGGAACCTGGTCTCAAGTTGGCCATCACGCTCCGCTTCCTGGCCACTGGCGCTAGTTACCACGTCCTGGCCTTCGCGTTTCATGTCTCGTAGTTGAGTGTTTTTTATAATTTGGGTCGGTCAGGTCATAGAACATGGGCATGCCCTCGAACCAGCTGGATATCCTCTTCATGGTGTCCATGGATATATCTTCTAGTGGCATCTCCACACGCTGTCTCGTATTGGAGTCGGTGATGGACGAGGTAGTGGAGGCTTGCGAGGCGTTGTCATCGAAATCTTCTTCATGTTCGATGGTGTCGATGTGCTCTCTGGATCCTGTTCCGGTCTCTTACGGGGTAAGGTTCTGGTCCGTGCTTGGGTGCTTCTTCGACGCCTTGCCCTTGTCACTCGCCTTGTCCTTGCCACTCGCCTTACCCTGCCCTTGTCACTCCCCTCTGGTGGTTACTTGCTGTCTTTGTGCGGTCTTGGCATAGTTGTTGTCGGCTGAATGAATTTTGTATATGCGGAAAAAGACGCGCTTATCAAGACCCAGCGATGCATCGCTAATCACCGACCTGACATCGACATGTCTGTCGGCCAACACTCACCCCCGATGATCTCAGATTCAACGGACACTGGACGATGCTGGGCCATACATAGGCCGATCCTTGAAAATGTGTTAATGATAGGTTGCCGATGTGGAGTGATGTTGGGCTTAAGTGGAGACATCGCCGATTTTTATTACTTATATTCTCCCGATGACCCCCATCGATTCGCCTGATGGCCTCAGTCACCATTCGATTATTATGGGTGTCCAGCCGGCAACCACGCCATTTGTATCAAACATGTATCGGTTGCCAATCGTATACAATGTGTCTCATCGTTTAAACTCATAAATAAATACGAGCAAGTAAATGCAACAAAAAATGCATTACACGCGGGTTTGTTTACATATCAATCTGCTCGCACTCTTTCATAATATGTTCATTTACTAAACATCAATTTAAAATAATGAAACAAAAGTGTACAGTTTTTTTTATCAGATAGATCAATTAAAAACAAATATACTTGTTTTTGTTTAAATCATGTCAAAGTAACAAAGATGCACTTCATGCGTATTTTATACATATCTGTCTCATCGAATAAAACTTTTTTAAATTAAAATCATATTAATGAAATAAAAACTACATGTATTACATGCGGATTTGTTTACATATATGTTCATTTTCACTATAAATCACGTTAACGAAACAAAAGCGCATGGGGGATGCTTCCATCTCAGTCCTATTACATATTTTAGAAGTATGTTGATTTCCTCTTACAATAATGATAGTCAAACAAAAATGCATTGCATGCGCATTGTTTACTTCACAGTCTCATTTCAAAAATTCATTAATAAACTGGTTTTTAATTAAACGCATGTTAACGAAACAATTATGCATCGTGTGGGTACTAGTATTGTATACATATCGATCTTATTGTATGAATTCATAAATATACTCGTTCTTAATAAAAAATAATGTAATTGAAACAAAAATTACATTGCATGCGTATTGTATACATTACAGTCTCATCGGATACATTCATAGATGTATCTTTTTTCACTTATTAGTATAATAATAAAACCATGCTTTATCAAATAAAACAGCATTGCCCGCGGGTATGTTTGTATCTTTTCGTTTATTTTCAATGTACATGTTATTTTTTCATGAAGATCATGCTTATCAAACAAATGCATTATACATTGTACATGGGTTTGTATACATCTGAGGCTTGTCGCATACATTCATAAACATGTTCATTTTCGCTTAGATCATGTCAATAAAATGCATTGCAATGTTAATTAGATTGCAGGGTATGATCACAGCATACTTGTGTATGATTAAAGTTCTAAACTATCACTATCACAGTGTACAATGTACATGTACATCAATACAATTTAGTATCTTTCCAAAGTGCACGTACACATTGAATCAATTACCATGTAGCCGAAAAGCTCGTGCCTGAATGTTAATTCATCACGTAATTTATGCTTTCGATCATCTCAAGATGTGATGAACCTCCAAAATTGACTCAGTATCATCACAACATCACGCAGGCACGCTTCTCTACACTCACATCTTCAAAACGATGGCGTCAATAAAAATATTGGTGCTGGAAAAACATTAAGTGATAGATATAAGCCGAAAACTGTCCATTATGTAAAATATCGGAGTGTTTGAGGCGCGTAGCGAAGAGGCTTATAATTATGTAACTTAAATCACAGGTAACTGTATCATGAATAGATTATATAAAATATGAAAAAAAATTGAAAAAAAAAATTATTAATATGTTAACAAGGTATATTTCAACGAAAATTCTCTGGACGATCACTGAGGTGACTTTTGTTTTTCAATTTCATCAAGGCCGTAATTGAACAAAAACATATTCCTGCATTGAAAGCTTTATTTATTTACATTATTTTACCTTCATAACATATAATTCAACGTTTAAATTTCGATTTTATCTAAATATCAACGTAAAATCTTCATTCTGTCGATGACTCTAGAGAAATCCCAGTGTATTTTGTAACGTTCGTTTTCATTGGCCGCGAACCAAATTCTTGTACATACGTCATTTCACCTGGGAAAACCCCTTTGAAATCGGCCAATGAAAATCGTTGTCACAAACTGGATAGCACTCGCGTCATAGATAGATTTTATTTGAAAATAAGACAACATGTCCAACATTTTACATATTACATTCTTTTCATATTTATCATGCAACTGCCATGGTAACTGCCTGATAACACATGACCTGAGAACATTATGTGTTCTCAGGTCAATAGGATGCTATAGTAGCATGAGAACACTTTTTGGCTCCGCCCACTCGACTATTTAAATTAATGCGCGTATGCTTTTGTGTATTCAATTGTTGTTTTGAATATTTTTCACCAAATTTGTAATTGTTAACAAATGATTTCTTGAATGTGGAATTAAATTTTGTGATCCATGGGAGTTTTTTTTTATTATTTCGCCCAATTGTAGTGAACTATTTATCTGCGGATGTTGACAGTTTAAAGTGTGATTTGCCGGGTGACCGTTATCATCACGAATTAAACGCTAAATTTTAGGTGAAATGACACTAAATTATGCTCCGAAAACTGAGTTACATGATAAATAGAAACTCGGGTCACTGTCCGGTGAGAACAATGTTATCAGACTCGGCGATATCGTCCAGGGTGACTCGCTAAAGCTCGCCACCCTGGACGATATCACCTCGCCTGATAACATTGTTCTCACCGGACAGTGACCCGAGTTTCTCTATATAGCGATCACGCAGACTATGAGTTTCAACTTAGGTAGCGCTTCGTACTACATTTTTTCGGTCTTTTTCATTACTCGCTATGCTAACAGAGCAATACTGCACGCAGTTGAAACACTCATCCACACACAGTCACCAAGCAAATACCATAGAAGCTGTTACTATATCGATTTTCTATCTTTAGCGTTTAGGATACGCACTCTATCGGACACTTCATTGGTCATTGTTGTTTTACATACAAACGCGCAATTATTGATTTTCTATTTTTAGCTTAGTATAATCTACTATAGGTCAAGTCAAAAGTACCTGGCATCATTTTGACACGAGGTTTAATAAAGAGTGTTTTTCAGCTGCTGAAAGTAAAAGCAAGGACATTGATAATCAATGCATATATTTCAACAAACAATGACAAAGAAATATTTGACAAGTTCATTCAATTAACAAAAATATGTGCTAATTGATGCGGTCATCAATGGGATTAAGTTGGCTAACAGTATGGGTCCCTAATTATTATCAAATGTCACCCGGAGTTTTATGGTGCCAAATTGTTTTTACAGCTGACACGTGTGGCAAATTTCCATATTGGATTTAATCTTCTCGTGGGTGGGACTTATTTACTGAAGAACAATATATGACTCTACCAATCAAATCAATTCGTTGTTCAACCTAAACAGATACCTTTCCCTACGAAATATCGCCGATTTTTTATTCCAAAAAATATAATTTCCAATATTCCATGAACAAAACTATTTCGTCTATTATTCTGTAAATGTTGTATCTACCATGTAAACACAAACAAGTCATGCGCCGATCACTCGACGTATCATGAACACAGAAGTCTGCAAGCACACGGTTCTTTTTGACATCACTTATGATAGGAGATTTGTCGAAACATACGTTATCCATAAACAAATTTGATGCATACGACCGCTTGACTCGTCTTTGATGTAAAATAATATTCAAATCACAAAGACTCGCCGCGAATGCGTGTAAAAAACAATTAGAAACATATATAACGAAATCGGTGTTAATTGATGCAGACATCAATGGAATTAAGTCAGCAGAACAGTTCCAGTATTTACAGTTTGTCCTAATTTCTCGTCCAATGAAATGTCCGCATTTCATTTGAAATTTGAAAAATATATCGCATAAAATGTGCCTTGAACCTGATATGGAGAAAATACGTCACTTATTACGCTGTCTGTACAGAAATTAAGACAAACTGTAAATCAGTTATCGTTCATATTTTGAATTTTATGCGACATATCACTGCGCTCCGCTCCGCGTCGCTTGTGATATATCCCATAAAATTCAAAATATGAACGATAACTAATACATAATTATCAAAATAATGCGTCACCTTGGTGTTTTATGACCCCCTTCCAATATTTTTTATCTAGCACGTGCTGATTATTTGAACATAGATTTAATCTACGTGGATGGTCTTGCAATTGAAGATCAGTCAAAAACATAGTCCACCACATTTAACATGCCAAATTATGATCAACCAGGTCAAAGTTGTTTGTACTTTGGTACACTTTCACATCCTCTGATTGTTTTAAAATCGTCCTTTGAACTTGCCACATTTATCAGACACTCCGTCTGGGTCACGATGACCTTGATCGCTGGACATAAATTCCTGAACGTGCACCGTCAATCACTGGCACCGAGCCAAGTTCCACCTTTGCACATTTATTTAATCTTGAGTGTAAAGTATTGATTTTTACAGCCCAAGGAGTTCGCAATAACAATTTTTGCTTTAACATTTTTTATTGTATGTCTCATAGTAAATAGCAAATGGAAAAAGGATGAGGAAAAACGCGGACGTTGTGTCAGTTTGTACACGTTATATTGCCCTAAATATTTGCCTAAAATCAGATGTTTTTGCATAGCAAGTACGATAAATTAAATACAATCAATTTGGCTTAATTCATAAACAATTATTACCCCCACAAACGAAGTTTGGATGGGGTATATTGGAGTCATTCTGTCGGTCGGTCGGTCCGTCAGCTTAAATTATCAGAAGTTTGTGGAGCGAGCTACTTTTACATTCTTTAAGCAGTTGCTATGAAACTTGAAATATGTCATCACCATGACGTGTAGATGTGCAAGACACAATTTTCATTCCAAGCGATTCACTCATCCAGAGTTATGTCCCCTTCAACTTAGCCATATAGTGTAGAATGGGACTCTTAGTTTGTGGAGCGAATTACTTCCACATTTTTCAAGGGATGGAATTGAACCTTGACATATTTTATCACCATGAAGTGTACTCGTGCAAGACACAATTATCAAGCCTGTCGATTCACTCATTCCAGAGTTATGTGCCCTTGAACATAACCATATACTGTAAAATTGCACTATTACTTTGTGGAGCAAACAACTTCCACATTTTTCAAGGGATTGAACTGAAACTTGAAATATATTATCACCATGAAGTGTACTCGTGCAAAACACAATATTCATTCCCAGCGATTCACTCATTACAGAGTTTGAACTTAGCCATATAGTGTACAATGACACTCTTACTTTCTGGAGCAAACTACTTCCACATTTTTCAAGAGATTGAATTGAAACTTGAAATATATTATCAATATTAAATGTAGATGTTTAAGACATACTTTTCATACCCAGTGATCCACTCATTGCAGAGTTATGTGCCCTTGAACTTAGCCGTTTAGTGTACTATCACATTCTTAGTGTCAAAGCGGCGGCGGGGTCACCTCTGTGACCGTTCTAGTTTAGCATTACAATGAAGTGATAAAATGACCAGGTGTCAATAGAAAAAAATCAGAAAAGGCACAAATAAGCTTACAGATTTTTTTGCAATTTTTGTTACCCTTGATTTCTTTTAATATTTATCCCACATTTACAAAAATTACACCATAAAAAGGTTATAAAGTATGAACAACTTTTATATATTTACTATAATTTGATGCGATTAATATTTAGTATAATAAACCAGTGATGAAGTAGACATGTGTCAAAACAGTACCATTTCCCAACAACCTGTATGAAAACAGTGTACCAGGTTACAGTATGTATATTGACTAGGGGGCTATGAAGTAAAGGGTTAAACTGACAATATGATCCTTGAACTTAAATATTTGATTCAATAAACAGTACTAGGTCCTTGTTTCGTTCAGATTTATTGATACAGTTTTAAACTTTGTATCGACTCAGTGATATCCCTGCATCACAAAATTCATCTCATTTCAGGCCTTCAGGCCTTTGATTAGTATATGTAATGTTAACTTTATATTGAGATTTAAAATTTCAAATGTTTTATTTTACTTCGTTATATTACTTTATTGTAAAGCAATTAGGAAGCCAATTAATAAAATTATACATTTAATAACTTCGGACTGTACATAATGTATACCTTAATCCGTCAATTTGTAAAGCAGCGCTGTATAAACACAGAGAGACATTTTTAAACGCGATACCTGCGTTTCTTTTTGGAGTATTCGGGTTATTAGGGAATCTTCATCGTTGAAGTTGACAATATAGATAAATAAACACTTCATACTTGTTGTCTAAATTTCACTACAGTTAATTAACCAAAAAGCAAAAAAAAAAAAAAAATAATAATAATAATAGTAATAAATAACAAAACTACAACATGACTGTAAAGGAAACAAATCACAAAATATCCCAGTGCTGTTTTGCACCTTTACTTGAAAAAGTTAAAAATGACCATAGTACCATCATGTGAGAGATTGGAGAATAGTCTGCTAAACTCATCAGAGGAAGAAATTATGTTGCTTTCATTTTTCATTTCCAAGAATACCAAAGCCGTATAATGCAGAGCTAGTCAAATTGCTAAAACTACCGTAGTGTAGAAATGAATAATTAATTGATTTTTTAAAAAATGAGTTTTTTTTAATTACCGTAACGAGAAACTTCTGAAAATAATTGGCATTTTTGTACATTGATGATATCATAATAGCTTGAAAGGAGTCACTTTTTCAATAATTAGCGACAACAATTATTTTAGTTTATTATTAGACACAAGGTGCTTAGTTTTGTATTCAAAATATTGAAAGCCTACAGTAATGCAATGTTATATCATAAAATTGACTTAAAGCCTCACTAGCATTTTGGATGTTAAAATTAAAGTAGGTCTTATTTTACCTAGAAAGATATCTTATCAGTGAAATTGACTTTTAATTGCAATAAAAACATTCCGAAATTTTCTTTTTTTATCACGAGGTACATACAGAAATAGAGCACAGTATTTTTTTCCCCATGATATTGCAAAAAAAAAAAAAAAAAAGGGTCGGACAACATTTCCACGAGATGTGGCTAAAGAAAGTCAATGTGTAAATATGTTTTAAAGCAAATAAAATATATTTCTTATATTTTACTTTCATTACATCTTTTGTTCTGTATTACTAAATTTAAAAAGCTAGTGGGGCTTTAAATGAACATGTCTCTAGCTGATTGTATACTTAAATGAATACTCTAGCTGATTTTATACTCTCTTGTTAAATAATAAATGAAAACATTAACGTCACAGCATATTCTGTAAAAATTCTGTAACCGGTGTGAGGAGTTCGGACTATTTTATGTAAATAGTGGATGTCAAAATCACCTCAGTGATCGTCCCGAAGCATTGATTTACATTTTGTGGCATAACCGTGAACTAGATGACGGATTTCTCTGGGATTTTGCATGAATGTTGTTTTAACACAATATGTTTCATGAATATAATTGATCACTGAAAATATCTTTAGCCAAAAATGTTCTTTTGATTTTTGTTGAAATACACCTTGTTAACATATTAATAAATAGTGATTTTTTTAAATCAGTATTTATTTTTTTATTCATTTATAAGCTATTCATGATACAGTTACCTGTTGTTATTAACGGCGACCGGTTCACTTAATAACTACCATTTTCTAACCAGTACTAAATCGACATTGTTGACAAATTATCGGTGAAGGGTATGACCTGCCCCATCCGGGAATCGAACCCGGATCGCCGGTTTACAAATCAAGTGCACTAACCACTAATCTCATTATTAGGACGTAGAGAGTGTATTCTATTCTCAAAAAGGTGTACCGTTCCAGCGACCATTATCCTAGTGGCAGTCGACCTACCACCCTGTATATGTATGAAAAGTCAATAAGACTTACAAGGCATATGCACCTACTAAACTTCAGACGAGGACAAGTATCATTTAATTATCGGAATACTACTTCTTCACACACTTCTTACTGTTATGGAATAACTCCCCCCCCCAGCAATAGTGTCATCCTGCCTACGCTGGACCAGTTCAAGGCAGGCACAGTGTGAGCCAAGTACTAGACTCGTCACCCTGGTTTTATTTCTTTTTAAGTCATTCCCCCTTTTAGCTTTTGTCCTATTAAATTGATATGCGAATACTAATATTAATAATGAAACACTTGTTGTACATAGAGATATCTTGTATGTGTGTGATGATATGACTGGTAGGCAATTTCCGCTCTATTCTACATATTTGATGTTTCATTCTTGTACCCTGCACCTCATCAATTACTTACCAAACCTAACAATTACTGCGTCTTTTATCCCTAGTCTCACTATTTTCTGATGGTTTCTATAGCTTATATCTTATTGTATTTCAACTTCGTTCTTCCTAACAGCATAAGAGAGGTTGACAGTATTAAAAGATAGTTAGATAAAGGATTTAAATTGAAGAAACGTCGATAAGTTTCACGCATTTGTCGCCTCATTATAAACTGTTTGGGTAAAGTTACTGATGTGAAACCAACCTTCAACACAGACACCGCAATCCACATGACATATATATAATAAAATCATCCTTTCGTTGCATGGTAATGAGTCATCTTTCAGATAGATATTTTGCGTTATCTTAAACTACAAATGTAGTTGTTCTCTTGACAATATGACATGGTGTTTAGAATCCGAAAGAAATTGAACGGTACTATTTGAAATGAAAACCTGCTGCACACTTTCGGAATAGCGAATATCTGAAATTGCGATATGTCAATATATCAACATGTATATCATCATTATTGTCATGCATTTAGTAATATATTGTAAGGGACATAACTAGTATTGTCTTCTTTAATCATGTGTGATTGTAACCCAGAGTTATCTATAGTTCTTTGTGTGTGTCTAGGAATAAAAGTTAGTTACCCACAAACATGGGTTTGGTTCTTTACAATTATAAATCATCTAAATCATCATCATCATCTTCTTCTTCACTTACAACAGCATATCCACTACTACCTGCAAATGGAACAACAATAACATCTACTACTTCAACTTCATGTACATCGTTTTTCTCTCGATCAACATTCTACATTCTATTATCCCAGATGAACAGAACAGATCTTATACTTAAGGACGTTTGCTACAGTTTCAAGTTTATTTCACATAGATATATAGGGAACATGAACACTATTTCCTGATTTTTTTTAAACTTTGCATGATCATAGCGCATGATAACAAAAGCGTTTTTGAGTTATCTGCCCTTGAATTATATTTTTTTTCTATTTTTTTCTTTTTTTCTTTTGATTTCCGTTTTTTATTTTATTCTTGTTCAAAATGCCAGATTTCATACAATTCCATTAAATATCTTATAACTTTATTTCAGTTGAAATAGAGAGGCCAAACAATCTTCAAAAATTGGCCATTGCTTAAAAAAACACTCATTACCAATTCTTGAAATTTTGGACAATTACATGAAAATCAGTAAGCTACATAAAAAGGAAAATAAATAAGACCTTGCTTATCTTCACTATGAATTATCTGCCCTTGAATTTACCCCAAATCAGCCAAAAATTCAAATTCAAGGCCAGATAACTCAAAAACGAGTTCGTCAACCCCCAATTTCTTTTTCACTTAGAATGTTTCGGTTATTATATATATGCTATGATCATGCAAAGTTAGAAAAATCATGAAAGAGTTTTCATTTTCCTGATATGTCTATTAGAAAAAAAACTAAAGACTAGCAAACGTTCTTAAATGCACGGAGCGGTCGAAAGTTTTGTCACCGGATTCAATTATAATAAATTACTTAATATGAGATTCGATTTCCGTAAACTTTAAGAAAGTCCAATTAGACGAAATGGTAAAAGATGACACGAAACATTAAGTAAAGCTTACAGCTCTTCATTATGCATAGTTTACTGTTTATGAGTATAGTTTGTTTGTTATTTCGGATGATATACTACGTGCTACGCGGTTACATAGCTTGCCCTACATTATCCATCTGATGCATGTAAATAGCTTGGGCTAGTCATTGGTGGTGTAAATTAAATTTATTATGATATCCAGACAGAACGGAAATAAGATTTGAAAATATGGTAAGTAAAATTGCTTCATACAATATCTTTTCAGATTATATAAATCAGTTCATATACATGTTAATTATACAAGTCATGTACTAGTAATTTACGTTACATTTCCAATGATACTGATGACTTGTCTGAACCGAAAATATTACTCGATTTCATCTTATTACGATCTAAGCGACATGAGTCCCCGCGAGAGTCGAAAAACTACAGGTGTACATGTATATTTAGTGGCGTAATGACTTGTTCACACCAAAAGATACATCCATTCTTTATCGTCATCCCTTTTTATACGCACATCTATATTTTTATTTTATTTATACTTCAATTGCTGTATAATCACATACGGGTGATTTACAATGTTAAACATTTATAAAATTAGTTCACATGTGTTTCCATTTAAATCCATGTTTTGACAGATGAGTGTGCATACCTGTAACTAGATTCACTTCATCTTTTCTTTTACTGAACAGCAAGTTTTGGCAGATTTGTCAGCTTATTAATAAAGTACTTCTTCTGTGTACTCGTCTTATTATACATAGATTGACCAAAGCAATGTGTTTATGGCTGTAACTGAAAATACAATTAATTATAATAAAAAAATCCGCTGCTATATTTTTTATTACCAGCATATACATGCAACACCATGTTCTCTTTTGGTGTTTTTTTCTACTGCATTACTTTCTTTTTGCAAATCATGACAAAACTCATATGTACACAGTTATATGTACGCGAATATAATCTGATGTTATTAACGTTGATTTGTAGCTGAATTTTGTGCTTTATTATGATTACGTCATATAAATCGTGATTATTGAAGCAAAAAAAGTCAAAACTCATAAAATCATAACACGTAACATGAATAATCTAAATTAATTATCGATTTGTATGCAAGCACATCTCATTAAATCAATGTTTAAAACATCAAATGATGTGCAAAAACATACATTAAAGTTACCGGCAGATAACATCAAATCCAGTTATACAAAGAGTCGGGCCTTCATATCCTATTTTAGCTAAGGTAGACATCAATCATTTCAATGGTCACCAGGGACGACGCATACACGTCTCGCCTGAATCTTAATATGTTACAAAAACCAATGCACATGTTATAGCGACAATGTACAACTTACAGGCTGTAGTAACGGACTTGTGATGTTAAAACTGTAACGAAGTCTTATACAACACAATGAAAAAATATACTATAGTTGTATTATATATTAGTTGAACAGGGTCGAATTCTATGACAATTTGTTTTTCATTTAATGTAATTTTCGATTAAATTACGATGTTTTAATACAGAATTTATTAAATTTACCGTCACAGGTACATCGATTCTGTTTGTGGTACAAAAACAATGCACATGTTTTTGCGGTTAAGTATAACTGACGTTAGATGAGGAAAGCGGTCACGTCAAGTTACATTTATGTTTTATTAGTCAGTAAAGGACATTCTGACAGAGCGCGAAACATTCATTGTCCTGCTCGAGAAGCTTGTATTGTAAGATATGAAACACACACATGAAATATCGAGAAATAATGTTGTGTCTTAGCACATAAACGTTTGTTATGGAAGAAATAACCTTTTCCTATTTTTTACTTGACAGTTTGGTTGCCCAAAGAACTGAGTCACGCGGACTGATAACAATACTAATACTGTTTAGTTAGATTTCTTCTTACCTATATACATGTAAATGTATTCATTTTGTAATATTGCCGATCGTATTATGATGACTATCATTTTGTGTTTTTTATTTGATCTTAGATAATAAAAATTAAAAAATCTTCACACACTTTTCTACTTTAAGTGTTTGATAATTCATTTCGAAATCTTAATTCAATTTGGTAGTTACATGGAAATTTATTTAAAACATGTATGATTAAGTAATTAGAACATTCCATGAATTACACTCACGTTCTACTACATTAAGTAAAACTGTTAATCGTACTCTCTGTCTGACTAATTAGCGTGTCATATGTCAAATGTATAACCAAGCGTTTAATTTTTACTTAACTGAAAATACAATGTACATGTACTTACCTGAAGAAAAAAAATAAGTAAAGATAGTAGTGAATTTTTCCTCTGAATTCAAATAAGAGCGTGCATATTATCTGGAAAAAATCTAATTCAAGTTATTCATCTGTTGTTTAACGGCCCATTCGACAGCTATGCTAATTTCAGAGCTGCCGAAGAGAGAGGGGGAGATAAGATAAAGGAGAACCAAGCGTATATATCGGATGCCCTACTCTCAACAATAGGGATGGATACTCTGAGAAATTCGAATGGCGGATATGAGAATCGAACCCAAGACCTTTCGTTCAGTAGTGTAGTGCATTACATCTAGATGTTTGTTTGTTTATTTTTACGCCATTTTTCAACAGTCAGAGTTATATGAGGCGGATAGTTCATCTAATTAACCTACGTTCCTGGGAAGAAATGAATAATAGACTCACATCCTCCGTAAGCAACTGCCTACTTTATCTATCAGTGAAAGGCTACAGTGATTTAAAGTCAGCGACCTTAACCACTCGACCACGGAGTCGGGTTTTACATAATTTCCACTAGACCATTGACCATCACTCAAAGTGAAAAGATGCGTACAACGAACAGTTGACATGCCTTAACACGAGCACTCGCCAGTTTTAGTACTTCCATCATTTTCTTGGGAATTATTATGTGTAATAAATTTACTTTTCAAGGCTGCAAACGATGGGAACAGAACGAACTTGAAAAAGAATGACATCGAATCTGAAACACCTGAAGTCACTATAGAGGCGGAGTGTCCAATTTTATACAAAATACAAGAATCACCACCGATCTCCCTGACTATTTTCTTCGCAGTACAGGTAAGACATTGTGTAGACATGTTTTTAAAATTATGCTTGATACAATTTTCTCCCAAGTCAGCCCAAATTGTTTATCTTGTACAAATGCAATTACAATTGCCCACTTACACCTGATTCAAGAAACAGTCGGTTTTCGGATTCAATCAATTGGGTTAGATCAAAGGATGGGCCAACAATGAATAGTCAGATATGTTTAAATATCTCAATTGAATATTACTTTTGATGTTCGGTCCCACTTTAGACTTGGTCATGTGACTAACGTGCAGACTCTACGTATTTAGTGAAAAATACGTTTCCACAACTAGGCTATACACATAAAAAATATTTTTTTGTTGTGTTTCAATAATTGCACAATCTTCGAACCATAGTTTTGTCGCATGTTTTTATGCGTGTGTGGTATAGCAGAAGAACATTTAGCCGTTTAAATACCCGTTCACCCGTCTATCCCCGTTCCTTGTCATTGCAATTCCTCCTAAAATTCTTATTCAGTCTTGTTATTTCATCTTCCTAAGACAGAATGACAGTATCAAGTGATGCAACACCTCTGTCCTCGCAACTCCTTTGGCCTGGCTATTGCTCTGTGTTTTTTCTAATCTAAAAATGCTTAAAACTGTGGACAACGCCTTCTGTACTTATTAAATAATTTCTATCAAATTTACAGGCTTTAAGGACGGGTTCTATTGCCATGTTCCTGGAACATTCGTGGCATTCGTAGAGTAAGAATTGTACGGGATATTTTCTGGTATTTTTACGTTTACATTTTTGTATATATTTTTTATTTATTGTCACTAAGTTTGTACAGACTTATTCCCCACATGGCAAAATAAACTATGCACCGGGAATATAGGTCTGTCTCTTCTGGTGTTATTTTTACAGCAAAGTCTAATTTCAATAGCCGGTTCCATCATTACACCATTGTTTGTTGCCAAAGCCGCATGTGCAACGGATGATGATCTGTTTGTAAGAAGACTTTTAAGTTCCACCTTATTCCTGTCCGGTGTCACCACGCTACTTCAAGTGACTATTGGTATTCGGATGCCACTTTATCAGGGTCCATCAGCTAGTTATGCAGTGCCTATCATCGCTCTGAATGAAATGTTCCCCACAAGATGCGACATAGATCAAGGTTATTACTTTTGAAGTATCATAATATTTTGTATGAAAAATAAAACAATCTTAATTTTATTAATAGAATGCACAAAAAAAACTGTCATTCAAATTCAAAATGTACAGTACATAAATCATTTGACAATAATTATGATAGAAGGACTAGTTACCAGGCGATGACCACCAACAACCGTCGCACAGTTTGCTGCTATTGTGAACTTCCTTTTATCAAAAGATCTAAGGACCTTCACATGTAAACAATGATAAAAAGACGGACCGTATGGTGTGTCATCGCGTGTGTCATTGTTTGAGAGGCAGTGCAAATGATAAACAAGATCAAATTCAACAAATGCGCATTTGATAAATTCATTTTATGCCTGGGTGCAATGTTCGAAAAGTATTTGTTCTTGCTGTTTTTAAAGCACTTTGATATCTATATTTCATTATTTTCATTATTGTGTACATACATTCAAAGTACTACAACAGCGGCAGGCAGATATACAATATATTAATTGTTTGTGCAATGTATTTAAAATGTAAATTAATACCTATTGTAGATCTACTTAACTCGACAGATGTAACCGAAGCTGAACTGAAAGCAGAACTTGCTGATTTACGAATTAGAGAGGTTTGTGTTGATATCAGTATGTAACTTTACATAACAACTGGTTTTATCTTCGTAAGCCGCTCAGGATGTTTCCTTGTGCAACGCCCTGACTGCTGACAACCGTACTCAGAGTCTATTTCTTGCAGAACAGTCATCTGTCCATTACAGACAGGTGTGAAAGTAACGTAGTCGCTATTTGGTTAGTAATGTTCAGTCAATTTATGGTGACAATGAACCGGAAGCCGAAATAACTGGTTACTCGTTTGTTAAGATGGCTGCTATAAACGGGACTGTGCAGGGGAATCCTAGTCTTCAATGTAAATGTTATCCATGAACAGGCATTGTTGTCAGATGCTCATTGATCAAATTGTGACACTTTCGGTTGTTTTGTATCTATTCTGTCAGCTTATTTAGGAATTCCGACTACCAATATTTCGTTTGCATTTATGAGTTTTGCGTATAATTTTATTACAGCACTCTGCTATATAACTGTATCGTCCCCCATCCTTGACGGGCATTTCCGGATAGAGGTCCGATCTTTACGTAATGACAAAGGAAATATGGCGATAGTTCTCGAACGTGATGATGACCCCTCGTAGGCTCGTACTTCAGTATTCGATTAAACTTTTCATTGCATTTTGTTTACAAATGTCATAGTAATATTCTTATTTCATGTATGCTGTTACAGATGATGGGGCCTCTAATTCTCGTCGGATTCTTTCATTTCCTGATTGGGGCCACTGGATTAGTTGGTGTCCTGCTACGATTTATTGGACCAGTTACGATTGTACCTACTATTCTTTTGATTGGTATATACTTAGTGAAACCAGTTTTGGAATATGTTGGGGTTCACTGGGGTATAGCTTTAATGTAAGTACATGTGCATATCATATTGTTCAAATATCATCATAATGTAAAATGCATTGTATCATTTTGTATTGATAACCCAGGAAAAAATAATAAAAACAAATACACTACGATAAAATATTTAAAGGAACGCCAGAAATTATGATACTAGTACTGCAGTAGGCTCTTTAACCTGTTTCCACGCTCCACAGACTTGCTTTCTTCATATTTTAATTAACAAATTTACCTGCTTTATGTATTTTTTGCAGGACATGGATCATAGGGGTTATATTGTCTTTATACTTAGGACATCGGCCTATGGTGTTCCCAGCGTGGTCAAGAACGAAAGGGTGGCATACGTTCCGATACCCCCTGCATCAAGTATTTGCGGTACTTTTTTAAATACTTTGTCACAAAACATTATTCATACTTAATCTAGTGAGAGTGAAATCGATTTGTAATTTATGAATCATGTTGCCCACGTATTGGACGGTACATATTTATATAATTAGTTCGTGACTTCTTATGTAAAAGCTACTTGAATGTACTTTGTGGTAGTATAATTGTTACATTGTGGTAGTTAGAAAACTTTGTGGTTATTTCAGATTCTTATCTCTATTTTAATTGGTTGGGCTGTTTGTGGTATAATGACCGCAGCTGGTTATTTCCCCGACGACAAGAAAGATATAATGTACAGAGCACGTACAGACGCAGAGCAAGAAGGCTTAGAAAAGTCAGAATGGATATATTTGCCACATCCGGGTACTTTATTTGACTGTTGACTATTTTCACCAAAACCGTGGCAATAAATCATATCTAGATAATACTGTACAAAGTAATTCCTCTAAAGTTCATTGTTAGGTAATCATTTTATAATACGATTACTAATAATGGTAATTGCGTGTATTTATATAGTATTATGTGACATAATTAATAATTAGTTTGAAATGGCGTACTAATTTAAATACTACATGTGCATATTAAATTGTTGGAAACTTTAGCTAGTACTACACGCTTAAGCCTGTACTGAGTACATCAGATGTATATCAAAGTTACAGTCCGATTGACAGCGAGTTTATTACACAATTGTTCGTTTTGGAGTATACTAATTCTTTTTTGTACCATATTTATAACAGGACAATTTGGGTCCCCTTTATTTAGCATCAGTGCGGTAGTTGGTTTTTCCATTGCAACACTGACGTCGATTTTGGATTCAATTGGTGATTACTACGCAACAGCCACAGTATGTCGTGTCCCTCCCCCACCAGCTCATGGTGTCAATCGGGGTATCGCTATAGAAGGGTTATGCAGTTTAATATCTGGATTTTTTGGGGTTGGTCATGCAACTACAACGTACGGTGGTAATATAGGAGCAGTTGGCATGACCAGAGTAAGTAAAAGAAGTTTAGACTAGGGTAAGTTTTATTAAAAGGAACTTCGAAGAGATGTCTGGTCCCATGATTCTTTTTTTTCTATTGCCCCATCAACTGCCTGGGTCAGATTGACTACTTTTTCAATAGTGAAGGAAGACAGTTCAAGACGACATGTGTACACCTGGGTTGAAGCACCACCCTTCCGTACGATAGCTGTACAGTTTCCTAACATGTGTTTTGCATAGACCCGGTGGGATTCGAACTCAAAGTCTAAGTGGTGACATCGATTACAAGTCGGACACAATAACCGCTTGACCGCGGAAGTCCCTTCTATAACTTCTACCGTATGAAACAACCTACCAACTCGTAAAGTTCATGGTTAATATATTTGCAGGTTGCAAGTCGTCGGGTATTTCTTGTTGTCGCTATCATTTACCTTATCCTGGGTGTATTGGCCAAAATATCAGCTATCTTCATAAGTATACCTTACCCAGTGCTTGGGGGATCTTTACTGTCTATTGTAGGTATGTCACCATTTAATTTGTGAGTTGTTGAACAAAGGTTTGAAATGTCATTTACTTATAATCTACAGCGTCTGTATGTTAATGTTTTATCACTCTAATAATTCCATGTATTCATGTTTCAGTTCATATACCACACAAACATAGTGAGTTGTTCAAAAGGCTTCGAAAAATAAATACAAATGTAGAATGCACATGCATAGTTCAATTTTTTGGTCAGCAATGTTATTGTATACATGGACGATCCCATTTGTGCATGTTTAGGTTACAAGAATACTATTGTTATTTGCTATAGAACAATCTATGAATCTTTGTAATTACTGTCCTCTGTGGCGCAATTGGTAAAGCATAAAGTTAGTGAATCTTGAAGACTGCGTCTGATGTTGGACTTCATTTTTTCTTTTCAATTTTTTTTATCATTTTTAATAAAAGTTAACTTTAAATACATCGATAAGAAAATAATTGTTAATAGTTTTTTTATATTTAAATTGTTCCGTTAAATTAACAAAATATAGTAACCTCACACGGGTAATTTATGATTAATTTTATATATTTCAATTGTGGATACTAATTGGAATGAAATAAATATTATAAGTAGAAACTGTATCAGGTGTTTAGTATATTTATACAGTATTTGAAATTACAGTGTATTCGTGATTTCGTGCAATAAAATGTATTATTACAAGAAATAAAAAGTGGACTACATCAGAGAAAAAATGCATTTTATTATTTCCTGTTTTTCTTTTGAAAATAATAAAAACAGTTGCCATTAGGCGTGTATACATACTTGTAACAAGAACAAACATATTTCAATAAATAAATTATAAAAAATAAATGTACGAATTGAATGTATATAATAATTTAAAAGGAAAGTGCCTTTGACTGAGTTCGAACCACCCACATCTGCTTCGTTTTGTAAAATTGTTATATGTGTACAATGTACATGTCATCTTATCCAATACATCATGACTCTGGTTCACGTGAATGACACTTTACTACGGATTGAAGAAAATGATTTTGGCAATCAATTTACAGTGATTACCTTATCAATGTTATCGTCCAATATTCGACCTTGACGATAAGAAAAAAAAACTATACGTAAGAAACTCAACACCAAAATGTAAATGTTACAACGTGCATGTCATTTGATACATGAGTATATTCATAGAATCTATATCAATCAAAAATTCTAAGTTTACCATTGTAACATTTATCTTACCTCGTACAGAATACTTGCTGTTGATTGGTTGAGCCGGGTCACGTTCTGACCTAATATTTTCCATACTAGGTACGTGACAATTCATATCCAGTCAGTAATCATAATTTTAGTTTATAGAATATAGAAGTTTAGTAAATTGATTTATGAACGGTACTCGGTAAGATAAATTCGTTACACAGCTTCCTATTGACCCGATACGATGTAATACAGAGCCTATAAATAAACATTGGGCGAGAGCGATAGCCGTACCGGGTCAGTATGAAGCCGTGTAACTGATAGTTTAAATTTCAGGCGTGTTTGTCGGTGTCAATTTATCAAATTTGAAAGTCATTGATTTATCATCAACAAGAAACCTGTCCATTATTGGTACAGCAATATTTGTTGGGTTGTTGGTACCAACATGGATGAAGGACCACTCGAACACCATTGATACAGGTATTTTAAATACTAGTAGTGTGCAGGATATTCTTCAGGATTCTTGTATCACTAAATCTTTAACCAAAGGTAACTAATGGGAGAAATATGGCTGAGATGCATTTTGGCTTCCCTTGGGTTTACTAGTTTATCAATTAGCGTATGTTGAAAAGTAAAGTCCTCATTGATCATGTTTATTTATTACCCCTCACTTTGTTCGTAATGTTAATTTCCCATAGGCAAACAGGTAACATTTTTACTGTTTCATTCATGGTACCACGTGACTGAACATTTTTTTCTGTCACTGGGTGATAGTAATTTTTTAACTGAGTATTTTTTTACTGTCACAGTGTAATAGTAAATTTCTAACAGTATTTTTTTACTGTCACATAGGTAACAGTATTGTTTTCAGTATTTTTACTGTCACATAGGTGATAGTAAATTTTTAAGGTATTTTCTTTAAAAAAGTTTGGGGTAATAAAATAAATAACACATAGCTTACGTTGTGTACTTTCCGAGGGCTGACGTTTTTACTGTTACCCACAAAGCTATGTGTTATTTATATAATAAAACACAGTTAACAAAGATTTGTCTTTATTAACGTAACATATCTTAAGCGGTGAACAGGAACGTATGATTCAATAGTTAATGTTAACGCATCTCAAACTCTACCAATGATAGAACATTGTAAAGGCATTGAAATGTTCCATAGAGTATACGTTTTATTTCAGGAGTGTATGATGTAGATCAGGTGATTATTATGCTACTTGGCAATCCAAACTTTATTGGTGCATTCATAGCTTTTGTTTTGGATAACACCATTCCTGGTAGGCATGATTTCGTGTTTTTTTTTTTAAATTTTGACAGTCTGTCTAGCAATTCGACCTTTGTCATTGATATATGTTTATTAAAAGAAATGTACTCCATACCAGTGCATTCTGAACTAATTAAATTTAAAAGATGTTTATTACGAAGAGTCAAGTTTGTTAAAGTTTGGCATATCGGGACAAATAAAACTCTGCTTGGCATGGGTTCAATTCTCAATCGTTTGCGTAAATTTTGAAGCGTTTAGTACTAGTATTCGTAAATCTGAAAGCGTTAAATCCAATGGCAATACTTTCAGGAACCAACATTGAACGTGGAATTACAGCATGGAGCAATCCAGAGGAATGCAAGGATTCAACAATCACATTCATTGAAGGTGAAGAGGTGTACGATCCACCGATGCCACAGTGTTTAAAGCGCCGAAAATGGCTTCGCTTTTTCCCTATATTTCCTAAATATAACAAAAGGCGTTCTGAAACTTCAAGTAATGGTGTCAAAAATGAAAGTTTTATTGATGACTGTGGTATTAGAAGCACTGTCATATGAAGAATTAGTGTAAACTTAAATTAACGCCTGACACAGTAATCGATTAACTGACAACACAAGATTACTGTCATTGATGTTTTAAAATTGCTTTTACCTATTCAATTTGTTGTAAGATTGTTATTTAAAATAAGTCAATTTAAAATGTTAAAACCAGTGCTGAATTAAATAAATTTTACAAGATGGGACGCTCTTTAACGACTTCGATCGCTTACCTTATCCCACACCATTTACAATGTTCCATTAGGTCAGTCGTCCTTTACCCTCACAACTGACATTGCATAATCAATAGCACAAAGAAGTTTGTACAACAATTATGGTGTTACAACATGCACGTAGCAGGGAGCAGCTAGCACAAAGTCTGATGGCGTATATTTATATCATTTACTGTATAATGATGAGTGCTTGAGTGTAAATAAGCCATTCCAAATGTCTCACCTTGTCTGTCCAGTGCATATAGGCGTACAACATCTCGAAATGTGACACAGCTGACAGCTACAGTTCACACAACTGTTCTAAATTTTATCGGATTTAACATATCATAGAAACTAGGAACAGTAGAACTTTAAGGTTTTATGTGCTTTTGCTAATTGTCTACTTAAAATCCGTCTGAACAAATAGAAAAATGTTTAAATGACACGTTCATATATAAATTTCAAGTGTATGCGGGAATAATGTCCATATTATAAACTACCACCACCGGCGATAGTTTTTTCCCAATCATACGTTTAAGCTAATAGATCAGTATACTTGCAACACACAAAGGGTGTTAATCATATTAAGTTTACCTTTAAATATATTCTAAACTCGCTATTGAAGATGTTTCACTCGAAAAATGGTCAAATTTTACAAAACGACACACTGTCGTAAAATCGCAGCGTGTACAAATCTTTAGCGAAACTGCTAAATTACAGGTAAAACTTTATGGAATGAGTCATAATTCATAACCAAACAGTATATTTATATATCATATATTGTATAATTTACTAACTGCTAATGATTTCACATGTCGGGATGCACTTTTAATAAAGAATTTACGTTTTTGTTCAGTTTGCGGATTGTTAATTTTGCTTCCTTGATAGGTCACGTGACAATCGCCTAACTCGTAATGAAAGCTTAATCCTGATAGGATGAGCGATACTGTGTGGTATTTTCTAGACGAATTATACCTACGAGTATTTGTTTATTATAGCTGTTTGCGAGTACTTAATGTATTGTCTATTACTAGTTTGGCCAATCCTGGCCATTTGATTGGCTAATGGAGACTTCGGTCGTTTTTGATTGGTCAATCATTGGACCGGCTATTCGTCGCCTTACCTGTCATGTTTGACTGAATCTGTTCGTCTGCAACGCAAATAAGTAATGTAGGCATCGTTATATGATGTTAACGTGGCATAATATCGGGAACATCATTAGATGTAAGTTTAATGTGGTTGTATCATATCAGACTATGGTGGATTTGGTAGTATTTAGGGTGTACATTATTCCATTGATGTATGATATGGTAATACCATGTACATGTGAACTATATACAAGAATGTATTCATTGTCAAATACTCATGATTGTCAAAATATGTGTATTACATGTATCTATAACTTGTAAATATGTTATACTCTCCATAATGGAGGAATGAATAAAAGCAACTTCATACAAAAAACTTAAGCCAATGCTTCCTGTAATTCGTCTGACTATAACGTTTTGTTATAGTTGTTCTTGTTAGGTATGGTTCCCGATAGCGTAGTGAAAAGGATAGAGTACACATGGGTACAAGTAAATTGTAAACAAATACCACAGAGTATCGCTCATGCAATCAGATTTAAGCTTTCATCGCGAGTTAGACGATTGTCATGTGACCCGTCATGGAAGTAAACTTCGAGTAGCCGGCTTATTGAACAAACAATACGCAAATTCTTCGCTATAAGAGTTTTCCGAGATGCGAAATCATTATGAATTAAGGCCCATTCTAAGAAGTTGTGTCAGTAATTTAACATTTCCACTCTGTACATGTATACCGGTATACACGCTGCGATTTTACGACAGTCTTCAAAAAATATTCAATAGCGAGTTTAGAATATCTTTAAAGGTAGTAAAAGTATACATTTTCTGTTAGCGTGTCGAGTTGCCCATACGTTGCACTATATATGAGTTAAATATTTTGTACTGCACTGCAATAACATGGAAGTTTATAACACGCGTTGGAAAATTCGAAGTGTCGAAGTTCTTTCCCATCTATACAATGTATTATATGAGTTACATGAAAAAAAAAACATTTTTTTTTCGTGACAAACCCCTTTGATTTCAAGTTTACAAAAGCAAAATGCACAGCGAAATGAGTGTTTTTTAGAAGAAAAATGGGTAGTTTCGTCGGTAATAATTATCTTAGGATAATATCAGCAAATGTTTGTTGTTTACATATATATTTTTATTGCAAAAAGCCCATGGGGCTTTAATATAATGCCAGTAAAAATGTCTTAAAATATTTCCCGATATAAATATACAGCAGACAACATAGTAAAAGCGGTCTTCTATTTCAACAACATTCTTAAGGCGTAAACTGCATGCTCTATTTTCCCTGTTGATTCCACACCGTCGCCCAGCTCCAATTTCAAATTTATGATAACTCAGTCTGAAAACCTAAAGCATTTTCTTAATCAGTCGTTCTTTTCGTATGGAGAGATCATCTTCAAACTAGAATTTGTTTTTATAAAATTAATACAATAATATATTAATTTAGATGTATTTTAACAGAAGCATCCAGATCCTGTATAAATTGATTTTTGTTAAAAGTTAATTGTGGTATTTAAAAAACGACATGTTATTGGTAGAGTGTATACGAGAAGCCTAACTATTTCTGATATTTTGATTAATTAGATTAAGCAGCATTTTATGCATTGTTCGAGTACCTGGGGTTTTCTTAATTTTATGCCATAATTTAAGGGGACACACATCTCAACTTTCGAAATAAAACATGACAAATAATCACACGGCCATTTGAAATACTTACTCGGGTGTCTATACAAAAGTATTGGTTAGTGGTTAAAACAATAGTGTAGACATGTCATATTCACTTTTTGAAAGAAAAAGCTACCACTGTTAAATAAAGAAAACAATACCGTTAAAAACTGTTTATGAATTCAAAATACATTCAAACTCAAAATGTAACGAACAGTTCGTGAACCGAATTAGTTTTTAAACAATACGAAGTAACATTGAACGTTGTACGAATTTCTTTTTCTTTTTTGTTGACATAATCGCGTTTACTAAAACGACCAAAAAAACATTCGACATCGACATGTGACAAACATTTCGACAGGACGCCATTTTTTCATTCATAAAAAGTAAACAAAAAATAAGAAAATATCTGTGCGATTAGAAATTTAAAGCTGTGACAACACATGATAAGTGATGAATAATGTACCTTAGACGTATGAGATTCTCCATTAAGATGGTAAGTCTAAACACTTCTTTGATTTCTTGTTCTTTCTATTTGAATTATGGTAAATTGTAATGTTTAATCGAAGACATATCCGTTTTTAGTTGTGAAGTACTTTTTATAAATTTCGAAAAGTAAACAAAACAAATACCAGTAAGGAGACAAAAATTGCGATAATGAGTAATCAGCATGCAGATCAAAGTAAATTTAAATGCCAAAACATTATGTTTTCATTGATTTACTTTTTGTCATAGGTATATGTCATGTCTCCAACTTTATAAAGGTATAAAACGCATGAAATGTGTATTTTACTACCACACTGACCCAGTTTATCGAAATCCGGTGCAAAGCGACCTTGAGATATTTAGCAAATAGTATGGTGTCTGTGAAGGGATACTGTAGGAAATAATATTACGTGTTTAGTTCATTATTAGTTGCTATCATTGTATAAAGTGTCTTGTTATGTCTGGTAACCTATTTATTTTTTATATGTTTAAAAAGGTTTCCCAAAAACTATTATATTGACGAATGTCGGCGCACGAAGAGGCGGGCAGGTTGCAGGGAGAGCTTCCACAATTTCTTCTGGGCACAATTTCTCCTACAATTCTGAAGGGATTTTAACCAAACTTGCACATTACTATTTTCACTAAGTACCCCTGTGTATTTTCGGGATTTTTTATATGATCCATTTTGGCAGACTTATGCCCAATTATGACCTCGTGATTCATTGTGTGCATATATATGTGAGGCCAGAGTTTTTCATCTTTAGTTTTACAAACCCGCCGGTCCTAATTTCTGAAAAAAAATGGAAAAAAATAAAACAATGAAAGTATTTTTTTTTTGCGCCGGTTCTTCCACAAAAAATAGAAATTATCCGTGCAATAGTAGCGGAATACTCTGACATCATCCTTCATTTAGTAATATTATGTCCGAGATATTGCGCTTAATTGGTTCCCTAATTATTTTGACTGTTTATTGTCTTTAACAGTGCGTGCAGGATACATTTGAATATGCTTTGAATTGTTGTTCTTGTTATAATGTTAAACCATATGTGTATGTGTGTATGTACCTGGGACCATTATACACTGGGTGTGTACTAGTATATTGGAATTTATTATTGTTACATGATAATTATATACTCTCAATTTAATATATGAAAATAATGACAAGAATATACCCACATGAATGGTCCCAGTACAGGCACTGGACACACTTAAAATTGTGTCTTTAATGGTTGTAAAACAAGAAAAATCGACCCGTCCCCGTGGGTCAAACATTTCTAAAAAGTGTCCGGTGGTCAAAAAATATGTTGACCCTATGAAATCCTGCACGTTCCTACGTATGCAATGTCTACACAACATGCTAAAAGTATGTTCGTTTGCAAAATATTGATTTGATTGTCTTGATTTTGAAGTTTTACGCCTCCATTTCAATTTCAACAAGTGAAATACTCATGGCCCTAAAATCATCTATAGCACTGCAATAAACCATATAAGATGCTCTAATTTAAAAGCACATGCATGTATACATATGCTGTATCGGGCCTGTTTATTTTCTAAGTAATTTAAAGTAGTTGAAGTCCAAAATGAAAGTAACTTTTAAACTTCATTAAGAGGCAGAAGTAAATTTCAGTGACTTTAAAAGTGGTGGTAAAATGCTATTCAAAATGTTCCAAATTGCAGATATTAAACTTTATTATCCATTAAAATATAACACATTGTGTGATAAACAAACCTTAGTATTAGATAGAAAGTTATTGCTTCCTTACAGTATAGATCTACAACAAAAATAAAATGAAAAATTTCATTTTATTTTTATTCACTCCCCCGACTGCTCATTTCTGAAAAAATCTCGTAAAACTAATAAAAAACAACTCTGGAAAAATATGATACACTTTAAATGATAAAAGGAAATTGTAACGATTGAATATTTTGTTCCATGGCACTTTTGACCACCGTACCTTTTAATTTGTACTACTTTATGAGCAAAACAGATCGTGTTTTTTACTTGGTGGTGTGTGTAATAAAATGAAGTGAGCAGTGTTAATTCTCATTATTTCAAATAAATTTCACCCGTACAACATTGATACATGTTTTGACATTGTGTAGTGCATATTACTTTTTTGAAAATTGATATGAATTTATTTTTGTGTTTGAATTTACGCGAAATTTAGTTCCTATATCAACAAGAGCTTTGACATTTTATCTCTTTTTTCTTAATTCTTGTCAACATTCCTTTCAGTGTACATATGGCTTTTTTACGGAAAGGTAGGCCTATTCTTACTTTTTAATTCTTACCATACCCCACCCGCTTTAGATAATTTTCAGAGATTGTGTCCCCTTAATAGATCTTTCTTTAGCCGTTATGTGAAAAGGATATCTCAAGAGCTCTCCACAAATGACATAGGTTGGTGTTTGTTTTTCTAGACAAATTTTAGTCATGAATATGAGTTTATTCTAGTTGTTTGTGAGTATACAGTATAGTGTTTATTACTAGTTTGGGTAAAACTGGCCATTTGATTGGCTAATGGTAAAGTCGGTCATTTTGATTGGTCAGTCATTGGACTGGCTATTCGTCGCGTAACCTGTCATGTTTGAATGAATGTCTTCGTCGGATCTTGTGTTGAGAGTCAGAAAGTAATGTAGGCATTGTTCTGTGATGTTGACCTAGATAAGTTGTTGTGGCATAATATCAGAAACGTCAGTTCAGAAGTAAGTTCAATGTGGTTGTATCATAGCAGATTATGGTGAATTTGGTAGTATTTAGTTTTTTTTTATTCCATTAATGTATGGCATGATATACCATGTACTATATACATGAAAGTATGCATTTTTCAAATACTCATGATTGTCAATATATGTGTATTATCTATAACTTGTAAATATGTTATACTCTCCATAATGGAGGAATGAATAAAATAGACTGTCAATATCCTTTATGAAAAAGCAACATCATACAAAAAATTAAACCAATGCTTCTTGTTCTTTCGTTATGGTTTTTCTTGTTAACTCTAAGATATATTTACATATTTATGTACTTGATATATGTTAATAAGCAAATATGCCTTTTTGTAAATAAACTATAAACATATTTACAAAACCTTAAATGAAACTTTTCGGCATGCTCAACGTTTTAAACTACCTATATCTCTGAGCCATATAACAAAATCGGAATTTACCATGCTATCAAATAAAGACAACTAAGCTTACTCTATAAAAATGCTAGTATATTATGGTAAGAGCTCATAGAGTGCGTTCGAGGTACTTGCCAGTGTAATCGATATGTATCCCCTAATATGAAAAAGAATCAACAAATCAATTTTATTAACATCAATGAAAAATTCAGTAGTTTTATTTTGCTTCATCTTTTCAAATACACATACTTATCTTAGTTTCATTTACTTCAATGTTTAACCCCATTTTTCGGAATAGTGAAAGATTATTTTACTTTATCACATACCCGTGCCGTTTTGGCCGTGCCGTAAGAACGATACGGCACGGCCGTGTATATAATATGCAAATGAGCAGATTCACATGAATTAATTCCTACGCTGTTTTGTCAACTAAATTTATATCTTTACATGAGTAATGTTGAATTGATTTTAACAACTTGATTAAGCAAAGACACTATTTATATCGTTAGATATGTTCACGTATTTATTATTTATGATGTTCCATAATGGAACTATTTTTTGGTTTCCTTATTAAAGAACCTTATTACGCATGTGTCACTCTTGTTATTGGTAGCAATGTCAAACAGGTATGTTTGTTTTCGCCGTATTTTTAGGGTATGTGATAAAAATAATATAAAACTTCGAGTAGATTCGGTCTTGAACTCGTTCAATAAATTCATTACGGAATCCACACTCATTTAATGTTGAAGGATTGCTTAAATGAACTATTACCAATATTAACAAGAATATTCAATGCATCACTCAAAAGTGCTTATGTACCCACTGCTTTTAAAAGCTCCAGAATAAGACCACTAATAAAGAAGCCAGGCCTTGATCAAAATGTACTGAAAATTTACAGACCTGTGTCAAATTTACCATTCATTTCCAAAGTTTTTGAGAAGGTAGTCGATGCTCAACTAGAAGAGCATTTAACACTGCATAATCTCCACGAAGAACGTCAGTCCGCATACATAAAATTCCACTCTACTGAAACTGCTCTACTTCGTGTGCAAAATGACATTCTTTGTCCTCTAGATCAGAATAAAGCTACGGTCCTGGTAATGCTTGATTTATCAGCAGCATTTGACACCATTGATCACACCACTCTCCTACACAGATCTGAAAATCATTTCGGTATAACGGGCAAGCCATTAGAGTGGATGAAATCCTATCTGTGTGACCGCTACCAGACTGTGTGTATAGATGGTGAACGTTCGAAACCAGTACTGATGATCTATAGTGTACCACAGGGTTCTGTGCTTGGTCCGAAGAACTACACCATGTACACAAAACCTGTGGGTGCAATCTGCAGAAAGCATCAACTGCAACATCATTTCTACGGTGATGACTCACAATTGTATATGGCATTCAAACCAAAAGATTGCGTCTCGCGTGATGAAACACTACAACGAATTGAAGCTTGTCTGAAGGATATCTTACACTGGATGAAAGCAAATTTGCTGAAATTAAATGCTGACAAAACAGAGGTAATCCTGTTTGTACCGAAACGGAATGCCAGTACAGCCGAGAATCTAACTGTGAAAGTTGGCGACTCTGTGATCAGATCATCATCGATGGTGAGAAACCTCGGTGCCATGCTGGATTCACATTTGGACATGGATAAACATGTTAACTCTGTTTCAAGGTCGTGTTTCATGCAGATCAGACAAATAGGTCAAATCAGACAATATTTTACTGTTGATGCAACAAAATCCCTTATCAATTCGTTAGTAACATCAAGACTGGATTACTGCAATTCGTTACTGTGCGGTTCCCCAAAAATCATTCTGAACAAACTACAAAATATTCAAAATACAGCCGCCCGCCTCATCACTCGGACACCACGTTACAATCACATCACCCCTGTGCTGAAGGATCTTCACTGGCTACCGGTACAATACAGAGTGGAGTACAAGGTGTTGACTCATGTTTTCAAAGCACTAAATGGAAAGTCCCCTGGCTACATCAGAAGTATGTTGGAAGTATATACTCCACAAAGACAGCTTAGGTCTCAATATGACTCTGTTCTTCTAGTTGTGCCGAGGATGAGGACTGTCACGTTCGGTGATCGATGTTTCACGGCCGTGGCACCTAAGCTCTGGAATGCACTACCAACAACACTCAGAGACAGTAAAACACTACCGTCATTCAAGAAAGCGCTGAAAACGCACTATTTTACAAAAGCTTACTCAGGCTATTAGGTTTTACTTCTTAGATAGTATTTAATTCCTTTGAAGTATGGGGGTCACTTTAAAGGTAGTATCTTTATACCTTTGGAGACGGTTTCTCGTAGCAGTGGTATCTTGACGCTGTTCTTGAAACACTAATTTAAATGTACCTTTAGTAATCATTCAGTGAAGTTGCGTAGTGAACAGTGAACACCGGCTGGTGGAGTAATGCGCGTGTGGACTGGCCAAACAGCTTACGAAGCCAACCGGACTTGAATCATTTTAGAATTATTGTGTACCTTACTTGTCTACATAAATTAATGGTGGATTTTACCCATATCATTTTTGACTAACATGTTTGTATTCATTACATATTGTTTTAACCATGTCGTAATCGTGATTGTACACCACTTTTGAACGTGTAATTACATGAAAAAAGGGCTATATAAATATGGTATAATAATAATAATAAGTTAATATCCTCTATATATTATTATACATCTAAGTAGGGCAATTATTATCTGATCGTGATCAATTGATGTCGTGTCATTTCAAGGGAGAAGACTATACTGTTATGCACACAGCGGTTTGCAGATAATTTGTGTATTGTTTGCATAAGGGCTTACGAGTTTTAAATATCATGGTGTGAGCGTGTTCGCTATTTTTATTTGCTTACGATATAATTGGGTATTCATCAGCTCCATGAATTTCTAAATGTAGGTAAGAAGAGAAAGAATTACACATCACACTTTTTACACTCTGTACAAACTTGAACCTGGCAGACAACTACGTAGGCCGCACACAACTAGGCCGTAGAAAATGGGTTTCATACCAAGATTCAATATTCTTTACTTGTAACGTTAGTTAACGTAACATAATTATACATATTTGTGCATACATGCACGAATGCCTTTTATATGCAAGGTAACCAACAAAAACCTGCTTGTATTTGTCTAAATGTAATATCTTAATAATATTACTTTGTATTTACGTATACAGTACAACCTCTGTAGAGCAACACCCTGTGGGAGCTGCAAATACTAGCCGTTGTTTAGAGGTTGCTGCTCTACAGAGGTGAAATTTACAGTAAATCTTAACTTACTAGGACAATTTTGAAGGTGTTGTTATAGAGAGGTTGTTGCTCTACAGAGGGCCGCTCTGGAGAGGTTTTACTGTATGTAAGTGTTGTTATGGTCTTAATACCTTAATTATCAATAAAGCTATATAAGTATGTATAATGTAAAACAAGAATGCGAAATTAACATCTTTTCACATTGTTATTATTGAAAAAAGCCTTTTATGTTTCTGCCTTATCACGATTTAATAATAAATTCTCATTTTATGTTCATTTTTAGAATACAATTTTATAACCTGTACAGTATAATTGATGCTTACACACAACTTATCGAAAAAATGATTTGTCCATAAACAAACGAAAATATATAAGATGAAGTATTTGAGTTTTGTAGATTACGCGACAGCTATATATACTATAGTACTCATTCTTAATATTTGTCGTAACAAACTTAGATATGGTGGGTTGGTTTATTTTCTTTTTTTTATATATATATATTTTGATAACAACTGTTGGACACAGACGAACATTATGATCAGCTATAAAGTAGGACTATGTGTTAATGAAACTAGGGTTCTCATTATGTTTTAGAGGTCAAACGCAGTACGACATGACACGCGCAAAAAACATACGACTGTACCCAGATTATGACACTCGAAAGGGTACCAAGTACTCTTTATAAGCGCGTGGTTAAATTTTCTTTCAATGTTGATATAACAGAAAAGTGTTAATTTCTATTTCATGTGATGACAAAATACGCCCGTATTGAACTATATATCGTTCATATATCTGACTATGGATCGCCAACGCTTGTTGTAACATTGTCCTGACCTTACTGAATGTCACAGATGCATGTATGTATATGTATGTTCTTCCACATAACAACTCTCCATTGCACTTTTTGACACAATGTGCCAAGGTGAGCTTTCAGGATCGAGCTATGTCCGTCGTCCGTAGTCCGTCGTCAAGAATTTCTTTAAACAACATCTCCTCCTAAACCACTGGGTCAATTTCAAAACTTCACAGGTGTGTTCCTTGCTTGAAGCTCCTCCAAAGCTGTTCAAAGAATTCCATTCCACGGAGAACTCTGGTTGCAATAGCAACCGGAAGGATTTTTAAAAAAATCATCTTCTCAAAAACCAGAGGACCTATAACTTTGATATTTGGTGTGTAGCATTGCCTAGTGGATCTCTACCAAGATTGTTCAGATTATTGCCCTAGGGTCAAAATTGGCCCGCCCTGGGGGTCACTTGATTTCATATAGACTTATATGGGGAAATTTTAAAAATCTTCTTCTCTGAAACCACTTGACCTAGAGCTTAGATATTTGGTATTTAGCATTGTCTAGTGGACCTCTATCAAGTTTGTTGCCCTGTATCAAATTATTGCCCTAGGGTCAAAAATGGCCCTGCCCCGGGGCTCACTTTATTAATTAGACTTATATAGGAAAATTAAAAACGTCTTCTTGTCCAAAACTACCAGGCCTAGAGCTTCAATATTTTGTATGTAACATTGTCTAGTGGACCTCTACCAAGCTATTGTTCAAAGTATGGCCCCGATGTCAAAATTGGCCCCACCCAAGGTTTACTCTATTTTATATAGGAAAATTTTAAAAATCTTCTTGTCAAAAACCACGAGGCCTAGGGCTTAGATATTTCGGATGTAGCATTTTCTTGTTGAACTCTACCACGTTTATTCAAATCATGGCCGGTGGTCAATATTGGCCCAGCCCTGGGGGTCAGTTGATTTCAACACCTACTTAAGAGTTTTGGTAGATAATTCTTTACCATGTTAAATAACCTTTCCTTGATCAAATTATCCCTTAGTGTAACAATGCTCAGGTGAGCGTTATAGGGCAATCATGATCCTCTTGTTACTATATTGGTGCTATTATAAGATTTTACTCGGCAGTCTTCGGCCATTCCCGTTACTCTGCTACGAAAGGAGTGAATAGGAATTGACTGTAATTATAACAGTTCTGTCGCACCTGTCGCAAGAATTAACTATTATTTAGATAATTAAGGAAGGCATAAACTAATAAATTACTGAATAAATTGAAAAGTTTAAACATTTATTTATAGTTTTATATCATGTATACATAGATAAAATACATCTTCTAACCACAGAACTCATAGTTTCATAAGTGGTGACTATCGACAATGGTAGAATGAGTGTACAATGAAACGACGCATTCGATTGGTTTCTATATTTAACTACAGATAAACATAAATAACACTTGATTTTCACTGTGAGTACATAGAACTCTGTTTAGCAACTGTACGTTGCAATTTATAAAAAAAAATATTGTGTAGCAAAAATTGTTTTCAGAAAAAACATAATTAAAGTATTTTTTGCATAAAACAATATTTAAATGTTAAGCTGTTGTCCTTATGGGGGCACCAGTCTCCTTACACTTGAAATACTATAGACCTTTCTCATTTAAGTTGTGAAATAACATCTGCACTTGACCTCTATAGCTAAAGAAAAAAGTAAAAAAACAATAAAGAGAAAGAAAGAATTAACTTATTCTGCATCATTTAAAAGACATACTGTTTTGTGTTGAATACAATCTTAGCTATTCTTATTTATAAGCTAACGAGTACACATTTCTAGACAGTGTATATTTCAATTGTAGATCACATTACATGTCATATGACCGTCACGTGGCTTAATGAAAATAGCCGGGGTGAGAAGGCGCCAGCTGTTCAATTTATCTTTTCATTGTTTGGTTAAAAATATTTTGCTTCAACATTCGAACGATGAAGTAATAAGAAAAATACACAGATTTCATTGTTTATTAAATTTTTATAAAATATGTTAAAAAAGGTACCACAAAGTCGCGAACTCCCCACATTTTCACTCAGCAGAAAGCGCTGAACTTTTCTTTTTTTATGTTTACTTGTATTTTTTTGTGGGGATGACGTCACACGATACTACAAAATCGAAAACGAGATCAAAACAAATATGGTGTCGTAATCGGTATGCCTCGGAATAGAGTACCGGAGGATATCAGCTGAACTGTACATATCGCATGGAAGGGTCTTAATTTGATAATATACGATTATTTAGTTTCAGATGCAATTTTCACACAGAATGCCCAATTAGGCGAAATAAAAAAGGATGACACGAAACACCAGGTAAAGTTTAAAACCCTTCATCATACACATTAATTTATGGACATACGTTTGGGTCATCTTATCTGGTATACGGTATGATTATTAATAGGCGGATACGGCTTTCCATACATTTCCCATCTGTTGGATATAATTAGATCGGTCTACTGATAGCGTGATCGGTGAAGTTGATTTAATGAATAATATAATCCAGATAGAACGGAATCAAATTTGAAAATATGGTAAGTAAAAGCATTTCATACAGTACATTTGTAGATCATAATATTTAGTTTATGGTATTTATTTTAGTTATATATTAAGTTACAAACATTTCAAATTAATTTGATGAATGTACATTAATTAAGTTAGCCCAGGGAAAATGCATATTTTGACAAAATTCATATCTGTATAAAATATCAGCCACAAGATTCTGTTAACTTTTCTGTTTTAAAATTTAATCCACACTATACTGTTAATGAACCTATTTTATATCCGACTAGCTTCGTAATTAAAAGGTGTCCAGCTAATATATAAATAAAAAACTGAAGGTACTGATGGAGAAGCTGTGTACAAGTATGTTGACAAAATAGTAGTTACATGTAGATATGTAACCATATTGAAATTTGAGAACTGTTCATCATGCCTGTTTTAAAAATGTTCATCATGTCATTTTAGCACTGTGCAAAATGTCAATATTTTAGGAACGTGCGTAACGTCAATGTTTTATGACTGTGCATCATACCAAGGTGTTACTTTACTAATAAAGTGTTAAAAAATTGTATAAATAATAATGTATAAAAGTAGTGCTGCGGAGCCTTAATAAGAATAAAACAACATTTTTTTTTTCAAAATTGTACTTAGAATTTTTTTGTTGTTGTGTTCTTGTTGATATTTGCATCACACATTTCTGTTATTGAAATGTCATACATTCATATGTAAAAAATATGATGTTTTCCTAAATGCGTATGTATGTGGGTTATCAGCTTTTACCATAATGAAGCAAAATAATAAGCTATTCAAAGAATCATGAGTAGGGAGCATAATGATCAATCTTATTCTCTACTCCTGTTGAAATCAGAGAATTGTTTTAGTGTTGTAAATCAAGCACAACAAGTATGACTTGATAGACAATAAATATATAATAATAATAACAAAAAATAATATTATTGCTTTTGGAGAAAGTATGACATCATTATAAAACATATTTACTGTATAAATAGGACTTTAAAATGCATCATTTGAAATAATAATGTACACGTAAATTTGTGATGAAGTTTAACAAAAAAATATCCACAAAGTCAACTTTGTCGTATTTTCGCTTTTACGCATTTTCGCTTCGACTTGGCAAAAATCAGCCACCATATTGCAGCGATATGATAATTACATTGTGTTGATTTTCGAAAATTTGTTTTTTAGGTCAGGTCAATCGTTGGTCGCGTTGGTCGAAGCGAAGTGTTTTATTTCAATTTTTAACTAACAACAACAGAATAACCATATTTTCCCAACAACATATACAAAAACATTATGTACATAATTAACGTGTGTATTTTGCATTCAGATACTCGACCGAATGGTGTACTGTGTAGTTTAATACCTTAGAACTATTTTATAAGCGATTACCGCGGAAGTATTTGTCGATCTTGATTACCGCCTAAGTAAGGATTAGGCAATTAACCTCAAATCACTTTTATCCCACTATAATTATTATGGAAGGCAAAATACCCCCGCCCCCCAAGTAAGCCAGCTTAATTTATGTGCATGTACGAGTATGCTGCAATTTTACTTTGTAAAATATTTAATTCGACGTTTCCACTGAATTATATGTAAACGATGTAAACTGCAAGTTTTGCCACAATTAAACAGCTTCGTTTATGTATGTTCCGCTATTCATGTAGGTCTATACTGAAAACATGTGTTCAGAATTATTTAAGTGGCGTGAACATATCTCTATCTAAAAATATTACAAGTTTTAAAACAGTTCGAAATATCATAATTGTTTCTGTTGGTTAATTTATATCAATCTAAAGATACTATTAATTCTATATAGTAATAATAAAAAAATGAAAGAAATGATGAAATGTTTTTCGGACACTAGTTATGTATGTGCAACTCCCTGGACTTGAGTCATTTCAAGAGCAGACAATTCACACGGAAGAAAATCAAGACTTTATTCATATTCCTTTTATGTAGCCGACTTCTTTTCGTGTAAAATAAATTTGCGCAAAGTTTCAAGAATTGGTAAACAGTTGGTCTTTTTCTTCTTTGTCTAAACTAATGCTATTTTTTCTTGAAATGGCTCTACTTTAAGAAGTTTTAGTCTCTTTAATGTAATTGAACAAAAGGTAATAAAGGCATGTATTGGAATTGCATGACATTTTGTATTTTGACTATGAATAAAATGAAAAACATTAACCAAAAGTAAAAATAATTAATGACTGTATATGTGATATGCCGTTGAAATGACATAAAATAAGCAAAATATCAAATTCAAGGTTAGATAACTCAAAAACGAGATGAGAGACTCCTAATATTGTTCGTTTTTTTTTCGGATGCTATGATCACTCAGAGTTTAGATAAATTATATGTTACAGTTTACATTCTGCCTATAAGTCTATGTGACAACTATAGCAAACTGTAGTAATCGTTTTATATTTACGTAAACTACAATAGTCAAACAATTTGCTCACGATTGTTTTATTTAACGTTGAACTTACACATTCTCATACTTATTAATTAAATAAGAGGATCTTTTAAAAGGATCAAAACTGTCTCTCACCAAGTACGTTTAAATACATTTCAATACCATTTTTATTAAAGATTTTTTAAAAGAATACATTACGTTTGTTCACGCTTTGTGTCAATTTTAAACGTGATGTAAGGGACAGCCCGATTGACGATTGAATTGGGCGTAATAAAAATGTTGAACTTAAGAAGTTTATGTACAGAGACATGTGTTTATATTTAATTTTCATGCAATACGTAAAGGTTATATCTAGACATTTATTTGCATGCAAATCTTAAAATATAATTGCAATATTATGAAATCTGCTGAGGTATAATTCACACCAAGCGTTTTTCTAAACACGAAAGTTAAACGATTGTATAAGTTGGATCGCAATTCGGGATTAAAAAAATCCCAAAAACATTTACTATTTTTTTGTATTATATTCATTTGAATTCTGTGTCTTTAACAATACAATAAAGTAAAAATGAACCGCGAACTGCAGACTATAACGCAGTTCACAATTAAAAAGAATTGAATCGCGAATTTTTAACTGTAAAATTTCCGAAAGCTTTATACACTAAGTAACCAAATTAAACACTTTACCTCTGATAAGATATTCTCCGAAAGACAAACGGAAGCTGACGGGTGAGTTGAACGAAAAATAATATGTTTTAACACGGGCACTCGTAATTCTAATAGTTTACCATTTTCGAGGATTTAATTAGTGAGATAAATTAATATTTCAAGGATGCAAACGATGTGAACAGAAAAGAACTGAAAAAGAATGACGTTGAATCTGAAACACCTGAAGTCACTACAGAAGTGGAATGTCCAATTTTATACAAAATACTAGAACCTCCTTCAATCGGCTTGACTATTTTCTGCGCAGTGCAGGTAAACTATTGACCAGAATTTATAATATGCCTTATTGGTACATTGGTTATTTGTACACGTTTCGCTACAATTAGCAGACGTGTTTTTTTTGCAAATCGATTGGTTTCAAATAATACACTCTCATCTGATTCTAGTATAAGGTTCACCATAATCGTTTACATAAATTATATTGACTAACGCACGATGATGTAACTAAATAAAACCATTATTTGTCTTAAACCGTTTCTTTTTTCTTAATTTAATTCCCTAAGGTATGCCCGCACGCCGCTGCCATAATTGTGGTTCATCCGACCTACTTTCCGGCATTGCGCCTGGAAGCAAAATCAGTCTTCATAAGTTAGTTTTATTGCAAGTGTTTGTGTATGGCACTGATTGTACACGATTATTACCATGTATTTTTCCTTCAGCAGGCTGGTTCAATCCATTATAATTTTGTTATTGCTAAATTGCGTAAGACGGGCATTCGTATTTTTACCTTCAAATCATGAATTATTATTTAAGAATAAACCAGTATATATCCATTATCGTTTTATTTTTGCAGCAAAGCCTCATTTCGATTGCTGGTTCAATTATTTTACCATTCATTGTCGCCCAAGCCGTATGTGCAGCGGATGATGATAAGTTTGTAAGAAAACTTTTAAGTTCCACCTTGTTCCTGTCCGGTTTCACCACACTACTCCAAGTGACTATTGGTATCAGGTTGCCACTATATCAGGGGCCATCAGCCAGTTATATAGTTCCTATTATCGCCTTAAATGAATTGTTCCCTACAAGATGCGACATAGATCAAGGTTATGATTTTTATTTATATCAAAAATATTTTTCCATGAAAAGATAAAGAAATCGTTATATAATTTCCTGTACAAAACACCCGCACAGTTTGTAGACAGGGACCACTACCTTTCTTGAAGTAGGGGATTAAAGTGCATCCGTATGCAACACATAGACAATACAATTGATTAATAAGCGAACTTTCAGCTTGTGCTCATTTTACAGTGTCATGTTATGCGTCGATACAATTTTCGGAAGAGTATTTGTTCCGTCTTATTAGCACTTTATTTCTATATTCAGGAAATAAAAAGAACATGTCACTATGTGTTATACATCCAAAGTACTACATCAGCTTCATGAAAAATATACAACATTTGCATAGCATGTTCATTGTATCTAAAATGCACTACTAATCGTTTTAGATTTACTTAACTCGACAGACGTAACCGAAGCTGAACTTAAAACTGAACTTATTGATTTACGGATTAGAGAGGTTTGTATACATATGTACAACATTAATGATGATTGCTTTGTCTCCGTAAGTCGCCAAGAATGTTCCTTTGGACAACGATTATAATACTCGTAACCTTAATTGTATTTTCGATTTCAAGCAGATCACATCACGCGCTGGAAATTAGAGTATTCCTTTTTCGATTGATATTGTCAAGGTCGAAAAGAAAAAATTGAATTAAACATATTAAAAAATTACTCCTTTTGGGAATGTAATGCTTAGTCGTTGGGTTCGAAAGGTAGATAACTGGTAAAAAATATAAGATATCCGATATTTATGGAATATCAATAAAACATGCAGGGATATACTGATTGTGTATATCTGGTCTATTTTTCTACTTTTATATCAGATTGTTCTGCTGTGTCAACTTAAAGAGGAAATTACACTACCAAGATATGTTTGCTTGTACATGTACAATTGTTTTCTATTAAGCCTTGTAGTTTACATTGTTACACAAAGGTCATTTTGAATATTTTTTGTTCACTTATTTTGTTACAGATGATGGGGCCTCTAATTCTCGTCGGTTTCGTTCATTTCCTGATTGGGGCCACTGGATTAGTTGGTGTCCTGCTACGATTTATTGGACCAGTTACGATAGTACCTACTATTCTTTTGATAGGTATATACGCAGTGAATGCAACATTGCCATACGTTGAGGTTCACTGGGGTATAGCTTTAATGTAGGTATATCATATTACTTGTATGTTAAATGAAAGTAGATCTCAGACTTTATTTCATTTTTCCATTTACTATGAATGTCATTGTAACGACATTTTTGAACTAATAACTAAGGAAGAAATACAAATTGAAAATAAGATATATTACTAATAAAATGAAAACATCACAAACACACTTCTGAACCAGTTTGCATGTCATTGATTAAAAGATTATATGATTCTTTTGTGCTTACTCATTGAAAATTAAACCTACATTGTTTATATTTACAGGACCTGGATCATTGGGCTTATTTTATCTTTATACTTAAGACATCGTCCGATGGTGTTGCCGGCATGGTCAAGAAAGAAGGGGTGGCATACGTTTCGATACCCGGTGCATCAAATATTTGCTGTAATTATTAAATGCTTAGATACAAGAGATTTCTCAAAGTTCAGTACTAATTCAATTAAATAGCTATGAATCATATTGTCCTCCGCTTTTAATTATGTAACATACTTTCCAATCTCCTAGCAGAGTTTTCGTTCGGTGCTCTGCAACAGGCTCAATGACGAGAATCTCGTCAAACATGGAAATATATTTTACGCTAAATAGTGTTAAATTTAGTGAGCAAAAGCACTTACAAAGAATAACCTTTTTAACTATCATTAATTAGTTGGTTATAAAATAATTTGAGTAATATTATTGGTACTATTTTCTTGCCAATTAATGCAGATCGTATCCCTTTGCTAATCAGCTTAATTAAATGTAATAAAAATGGAAAAATTGAATGGTATTTCACGATGCTACAAGAAACTTGTTTTATGCTCTAGAATTTTCTATCATCATTTAAAACAATATTGTTCAGATTGTCGTCCATTTCAATCTATAAGGGATATTCTCAATTCATAGCAAACAAAATAATCTTATTCGCAGTTTTAGCTGGTGTTTGTGTCGACATTTTGGATGTTAAAATCATGTGACTTAAACCATGTATGTTGGGAATTCTTTCCAAGCCTACTACAGAGATAAATACATGTATTAAATGAACTATATTGTAAGAGTATGGCTACTTGCATGTATTTTGTGCTTGATTGTTACCTTGTGGCCATCAGAACACTTTGCGGTTATTTCAGATTCTTATCTCTATTTTGATTGGTTGGGCTGTTTGTGGTATAATGACCGCAGCTGGTTATTTCCCTGACGACAAAAAGGATAGTATGTACAGAGCACGCACAGACGCACAGCAAGACAGCTTCGAAAACTCCGAATGGATTTATATGCCATATCCGGGTACTGATTTCAAATGTTGAATATTTAGCCTAATTGAGCCAATAAGATACGATAACTAGATAATGCCGAAATAAAATATATCCTCAGAAATGTAGTGTTATCTTGATTCTTTTAGACCTCAGCTCAAAACACAATCAAATAATTACTAGAACTGGATGTTTTGTTTCTTATAATAAGGAATGCCTTTAAATAGTGTATATTTTGTTTTATACTTTATTGATGTATAGTTTGGTTGTCATTCTAATACTGTACATATTAAGCTGTAAAAAACCATAGGCAGAACTTCGAGCTTCAGCATTGCCACAACTGTTCTTTCTGGTTAATGCTAATTCTTATTTATCATATTTATAACAGGTCAGTTTGGAACCCCTTTATTTAGCATCAACGCGGCAGTAGGGTTTTCAATTGCAACACTGACGTCGATCTTGGATTCAATTGGTGATTACTACGCTACTGCCGCTGTATGTCGTGTTCCTCCCCCACCAGCTCATGGCGTCAATCGGGGTATTGCTGTAGAAGGGTTTTGTAGTTTGATATCTGGATTTTTCGGGGTTGGTCATGCAACTACGACGTACGGTGGTAATATAGGAGCCATTGGCCTGACAAGAGTATGTAAAGGAATTTTAAGAAACTTTCTATTCCAAATAAATATCTCATCACGTAATCTCGCTTTTCATTGGTATTTAAGGTCGCACCAATAGCCGCAACCATTGGATTTTAGCAACTTTCCAATAAAGGAAGACATCAAGTTTGCTCCGGTGTGGTAGTACAACTCGTCCGCTTGATATCGGGACAGCGTCCATATGTGAATTTGTGAATTTTGCTAGAACCCAGTGATATTCGAACTCACAGCCGGGATAGGTCAGTGTCTTATAGTCAGAAACCATACCCGCTAGACTATGGAGGCCCCCATCCATAATGTCTACTTTTTTCGGAGCAAGCTTCAAAGCGCATGAGTTAGGTACATATATTTGTTTATTTTTACAGGTTGCAAGTCGTCGGGTATTTGTTGTTGTCGCTATCATTTACATCATCCTTGGAGTAATAGCCAAAATATCAGTTATCTTCATAGGCATACCTTACCCGGTGCTTGGAGGATGTTTAATGTCAATTTTAGGTATGTGACCATTAATCATATATCACTCAAATTAAATATGTGGTACATACTTGTATATATTAAAAACACTGGTAAACGATTTTCTTACCTTTGTATCGGTTTAAAAAGCGTACTACTCGTGCGTTTTGGCATCTTCTACTAGCACTAAACGATTGTACTCGGTGGTATTATTGACAGTGTCTACATACAAGTCTAAAACTCTGACTTTTACTACTCTGATACGTATAATATTATGTATATAAATTCCAGGTGTGTTTGTCGGTGTCAATTTATCTAATTTGAAAGTCATTGATTTATCATCATCTAGAAACCTGTCCATTATGGGTACAGCAATATTTGTTGGATTGTTGGTACCAAGATGGATGAATGACAACCCGGACACCATTGATACAGGTACTTGAAAATTTACACACCTGGTGCAATCCTAGTTACAGAATTTAAAGTATTTTGAACAAAGGTAACAAGAGTGAGAATAGAAATGTGTCCATTGTTTTTTACTGTGATTCAGTTTCTCATTGGCCGTATACTAAAATGTATATGTTTGCATTGCTCATCTTTGCATCTGTAAACTCATTTTTTATTTTTTAACACATCATGAATCTACTATTAACTATTTGACATGGACCGGTATAAAACTATTTAATACAAATTTAATGCCCAGTGTTATATGAGAGATTTTATGTCAATATAGAGGTTAACTGGGCCATTAAGCAGGGTCAATACGAGATTTCGACTGGCTGAGAGGGAGAACCAGTTGACACGAACATTGATAATAGACATAGAAATTGACATCATCTTGGAAACAATCACCGATCCAGTCCCTCAATAATTAGTTTGCTCCCTCTGAGCTGTGCCAGTTAGGCTGTCCGAGGCTCAATAACAAATCCAGTAAGAAATCACTTGATCAATAACATTATAATAAAATATAATTTTAATACGGGGATAGGAAAATACGATTTATCAACTTACGTATACCTATGATATATACCTATGATATACCATTATTAAATCCTGCAAATGTCACATGGAGTATTAGTTCTATTTCAGGAGTGTATGAAGTGAATCAAGTGATCATTATGCTACTCGCGAATCCAAACTTTATTGGTGCATTCGTTGCTTTTGTTTTGGACAACACGGTACCTGGTAGGCATTATGCTACTAATTCATTTATTTCAGCAGTCTCTCTGGCAATCAACATTGCCATTTTGATTCTGTGTTTTTTTATACTAATTAGTCCTAGGAATAGCACCAACCTTGGCTAATTTAATTACCCTGTTACCATTTAGGGAAGAGTCATGTATGTTAGTTTCTAGATTTGATTTATCAAGACAAAGTAGCCTAGACATAATAAGTTTCATTCTTAATCGCCGTGATGAAGTGAAAATTAAGCGTTCATTAAAAGTCAGGATGATAATTTGATGTGTTTTATAATAATTAGTCCAAGAAAAACTTAATGCCAACCTCAGCAAATCAAAATTACTCCTGTTACCATTTAAGAGTCAAGTTTGTTAGTTTCTTGGTTCGACGTATTGAGGCAGAGTAGCCTAAACAAAATGATTAGGTTTATTCTTAATCCCCGTCATAAAAATGAAAATTAAGCGTTTATTAAATGTCATGACGATAATTTCAGGAACCGACGTTGAGCGTGGAATCACAGCATGGAGCAAACCAGAGGAGTACAATGATTCAACAACCACATTCATTGAAGGTGAAGAGGTATATGATCCACCCGTACCGCAGTGTTTAAAGCGGCGAGAATGGCTTCGTTATTTCCCTTTGTTTCCTAAATATAACAAAGAGCGTAATGAAACTGCAAGTAATGGTGTTAAAAACGAAAGTTTTGTCGATAACAATGATGTTGCAATCACTGCAATGTAAGGAAATGGTGTAAACTTTCGCTTTATGTAAACAATGTCCAGAGTATTGTTGATAAATATCAATATTGTTTTATTTTGAATAGTGTGATCTACAAATGATTCCTATTACATCAGATTTGACGTCCTTTACGAACCGATTCATTCTATCTCGTGTTTGTGGTGTACTTTTTCTGAAATTAAAAACAGGACTTATCGACTAGAATTAGGAAGATTGTGATGCGGAATCAAATAGCGTTATTCATATTAATTCGTCAAACTATGATGTATGTGTAAACAAAGTATGAACACTTATATCAGACAAGGATGTTCTTAACTGATATGTTTTGAATAACAAATCAGAGTCTTTACTGCATCAATACCGTGGCCAGTGCTCAATGTGTAAACACCCCTTTTGCATTTCTATTGTGACAAATACCGTAGTCTAATCCAGTGCATGTTATAAATATATCATAACAGTACGTAATAGCATTTACATTTGTTGATAGATATATTACAATATTTTATCTTCTAATTTTGTGTCTGACTGTTAAAGAAGACTGTAAATTAAAACAAAATACACACAAGTCAAATAGGAAAACAAAGAGATACTGCTTAATAGCTTACTTGACACATGAGAATTTGTACCACAAGTTGTTACAACGTGTGTTCGATAATGATTAATTATTTCCAGCTAAAATATTAAGTCTTTTTTTTCATCAGTTTTCCGTCAGCTATATACATTTGGGGTTTATATTTACAAAGAGGCAATGCATTGTTTATAAGACTTTTAGTATGCACAGAATATCATCCCAGACTTATGATACACGTATAGATTATTCAAAATGAATAAACTGAAGTAACGCATGTCACAGTGATCTGAAATAATTAATTGCCAACAACAAAAGATAATTGTCAATTTGTTTTAAGATCTTATATATTACAATAAGTCAATTTAATGTTGAAGGTACTGCATGAAATAAACTTTACAAGATATGCATTTTTGACGATTTCAATTGCGTTCCATTGACATGACGATTCAATAAGGTCAGACGTCCTTTACCCTCACAGTTGTTTCAGAATAGCACAAAGAACTCAGCAGTTTATAGGTTTGTGGTTTGTACAACAACCATGGCTTAAAAAAAAGCACGTAACAGCAAAGTCTGGTGGAGTATATTGATACCATTTACAGCACAATGATGAGTGCTTGAGTGTAAATAAGTCATACCAAATGTCTCGCCTTGTCTGTCTAATTACAGTGTAATGTATTTATTTTTTATTGATTCTAAATGTTATGAATATTTCTGTCGACATTACACTTGAAAGAAAAACGTGCACGTGTTTGTGTTCTGTTGGTTGTTTATATACAAGTAATGAAGGGAGGTAACAATAACGAGTTGCTTGACTGTAATGTTTTTATTTATCAGCTGAAAATTACATAATTATGAGTCAAAACATTTCTTTTTAAAACATCTATATTTGCACGAATTAATTGTTTCCAAGTTTGGCTGTTAATTTCCATTGAGTTAAAACGAGCAAAACATGTCGTTATATAAATACCTGTCAATTTGCTGACGACGCGTATTGGGCACAACGTTACAACTTGCACGGGTTATTTACAAAAGGGCTCCAAATTTGGGCCAAACAATGTCGGCGTTCTTAAGGACATATCTGACAGTTTCCACAATTTTACACATAGGCATATAGGCAAAATAAAAACGTACAGAGAGATTGTTTAAAATACTTTGCATGATCATAGAAACATTTTAAGATAAACAAAAAATGAGGGTCGCGGTGCTCGTTTTTAAGTTATCTGTCCTTGAATGTGACATTTTGGCTCATTTTAGGTCATTTCAAGGGCAGATAATTCATACAGTAGGAAAACAAGGTCTTATTTATTTTCCTTTTAAGTAGCCGACTTCTTTTCGCACAAAATTTCAATAACTGCTGATGAGTGTTTTTGTATATGTTTCTTCTTTACCGTAACAAATGCCAATTTTCCTAAATCGTTTATTTTGAAGAATTGTCCGTCTGTTATCTTCAACTGAAAAAAGCTAATAAAAATATTTAATGGAATTGCATGAAATTTTGTATTTTGACCAAGAATAAAATGAGAAACATAAACCAAAAGTAAAAATATGGTATTTAAGAATTATGTAAGAGTGGTCAGCCCTTGAAATGACATAAATTAAGCCAAAACGTCATAAACAAGGGCAGATAACTCAGAAACAAGCACCGCGACCCCCATTTTCTTTTCGATTAAAATGTTTCTGTTATCATATGCTATGATCATGCAAAGTTTAAAAAAAATATCTCTATAAGTTTTCATTTTGCCTATATGTTTAACAGTAAAATTAACGTCACGGATGCGCACTACGTTGCGCAATAGCAACTACCGGATATGTCCTTAATATCTTTGATACCCACTTTTAAAACAACTCGCCGCCTGTGATTAAAGTATCTGGCATAGATTCAGGTCAAATCAAGTTTCACCAATTTACGGATTTAAAAACTGAACCATGATTATATACGAAAATAAACCCACTGTATAAAGTGCATTGCAGGAAATTTGAAACAAAATTTAATATTACATTTGTTTGGTCTTCTATACTAGTAAACCAATATCGCACGTAAATTACACTTTTTTGAACAACAATAACTACTCTGTACATATGAATATATTACAACAAGTAGCCTTAAAATGACTATAAATGTAAAAAGCAGGGACCCGTGCCTCAGTTTTTTATAACGTCTTCCGTTCGTTAGATACTTAACTTTAAAGAAATTCCGTACACAGAACCCCGTAACCCCAGAAATGCGTAATATGCCATAGATAAAAAAAAAACAAGTATCAAAATTCTGAGGCACGGTTCCCTAAATTAACATTACAAAATACCGTAAACCGCTTTGAAATCCTTCATCAAATAAGACGGCAATGTTAATTCGAAAATGAAACCTACTGTGTGTTTTTTTTTCAAGCTGAGCAATTAACAATTAAAGTATCGGATCATTATCGTCTCATGAAATCAACGAATTTGACGCACCCCTTTCATAGCCAATCAAAATCGCTTATGTTTACGGTTCAATAATTCAAACCACACCCAGGTTTGATGTCTAGTAAGAGATTTTATAACAAAATTTTGCCATTAATGAATTAATAGTATCATATCAGACCAATACAATGCACATTACGTTGAAGATGTTTAACGCTGGGAAGGAAAAGTCGATAAAGGGGTGCAGTATTTATTGCAATAAAACACCATTTTTGAGCGTTCGCTTAGAAGTTTTTGTTGCTTGGTATTAAAGTAGAAATTTTATTTTTTGTAAATAACGTAAATATAAGTTTACGTTATTTTAGCGAGTTTTACTAAGCCAGATAAATTAAACCGAAATGATGCTCATTTAAAAAAAAATGGCAGCGTGTAATCTGCGTACGGACTGGCTTTTGAAGTCCTTAACTCGTAACAAATTGTGTCATTAACATTCATATTTTTAATTGAAATGGCTAACTTTAAATTAGATTAAAGAGAACAAAAAAAGAGAGAGAGCGAAAAAGGTTCGCCTTGTTTTAATCCAACAGTTTCATAAAAAATCGGAAATTTTCCTTGTGCTGACAATTTAACACAATACTAGTATTGTACATTCCAGACTGAATATTTTTTTCGTCATTGGGCATCCCTATTCACTAAATCAAATGCTCGTTGGTAATAATTAAATATGCACTTATTTGCACGTTTTGAATACTGTCATTTAAAAGAAAAATTGCATCAGCTGTAGAAAAATCGAGCTTAACTGAAACTAATATTGGTCAAATTATGCTATTACAAATCATTAGAAATACTGTGCAGGATGCACTTTTTACATTATGTTTGATTATATCACTTTACAAGGAAAGAATATCTCTAAATTGTCAATTGAGGTACTTTATTGACAACCAATGAATTATTTGTCCTTAATTAGCATGAAATGAGAAAACATTTATTTTTCTTCGGTTTTTACAGAGAAAATAATTATTAAAGTAAATTTTGGACCGTTTGACCTACTTTATACCAGTGCAAAAATGCCGCCTAGAATTAAATAGTTATTCTGAAATGAATAGCACATTTTGAAAGGTATTGATTATATCTGCTATGTCATGTGTGGAACGTTTTCGACATTATCAATTGAAGAGTTTATATCAAATTTTTAATTGTTTCCCTATTTTGTTATAGAGCTAACTTGTATTACTTTAGTATCCGATAATGGTTAATATCGTGTCATTCAAAGGGAGATGACGCTATCGATTAAAAGTTGTTTAAAAACGGGTTTACCAAGATTCAGTAAACTTTATTTGTAATGTAAACATACACTTGTGTCTGGTCACATGATCAAATGCATTTTATATACAAGTTAACCAATGTGTACACATATGTATAAACTAAACTCTAACAAACTATTTGCTCGAAATACAACCGGGTATGCAATTATCACAGTAGTTTTATTATTTGCTCTAAATATAATAGCTCAATGATATTACTTTGAATATACGAATATGTAAGTAATGATCATGGGCTTAATATCATCCATAAAGCTACATATGTATGTATAATGTTAGACAGAAGAGCGAAATCAACATCTTTTCACATTGTTATTATTGAAAAAGGCCTTATATACATGTATGTTTACAACTTGAGTCTACTTGATTGTAGTTTTTGGTTTGTGATAGGACAAACTATACACAGATTAAACATGGATGATAAATGGCAATGATACATGTCAATTCGATAAGCAACACATATATCAAATCATTGTATCACTATTATTACAAATTTGAACTATTATGCAAAATTTATAAAACAACTATTACCCCTATCTCATCTGAAATCAAATGTTGGATGAAATATAAATGAGTTGTTAGTATCTGCCTTATTTCGACCAGAGACATAAATAACAGGGATAAGCAACTTCAGTTATTACCTATGTAATAGCACACATGACTGTTATTTTTCCCAACAAATGCTGATTTTGTAGCAAGTAAAACTTCTTATCTACTGATAGCACATGCATAAAGTTTACATTTTCTAAAAGTTTATTAATTAAACTACAGCTGCCGAGTTTTTAAAATATCAATTTTGACTGTTTTATTACACCCATGTTTTTACTACCTACTAATGCGATCTTTTCAAAAAAATATCTACTGGTACCAATTTTTTTTCAGACCGATTACATTTTAGTGGATATAGCTAACAATTAACTTAGAAAATGTGACAAAATATTATTTCCAGCCAAAGTCAAATGTTCAACCTTTCAGAAAATGTATAATTTATATATGTATGTTATTTGGTTTTTGAGGTTTACTTGCTACAGAATTTACAAAATGATGTCATGCATGATATCTTAAAGTGTCGGCATAGGTTGGAATCGCTAAAATAACGTAAAATGATATTTTACGTTATTTACAAAGATTGAATATCATACTTTAACACCAAGCAACAACAATTTTTAACCGAACGCAAAAATTGGTCTTTTATTGCGATAAATACTGCACCCCTTTATCGACTTTTCCTTATCAGCGTTAAAAATCAATAACGTAATGCGCATTGTATTGGTAACAAAAACATTGTTATAAAAGCTCTTATTAGACATCAAACATGGGCGTGGTTTCAATTATTGAACCGTAAACATTAGCGATTTTGATTGGCTATCAAAATTGAAAGGGGTGCGTCAAATTCGTTGATTTCATGAGACGATAATGATCCGACACTTCAATTGTTAATTGCTCAGCTTAAAAAACACAGTAGGTGTCATTTTCGAATAAACATTGCCGTCTTATTTGATGACGGATTTCAAGGCGGTTTTCGGTATTATGTAGCGGAAATATTAATCTAGGGAACCGTGCCTCAGCATCAATTTTGATACTTATTTTCATTTTTTATCTATGTCGTATTACGTAATAAACAGCGGGGTTCTGGGTACGGAATTTCTTTAAAGTCAAGTATCTAATGAACCGAGGACATTATCAAAAAACTGAGGCACGGTTCCCTGCATTATACATTTATAGTGATTTTTAGGCTACTTGTTGTAATATATTCCTAAATACAAAGTAGTTATCGTTGTTAAACAAATCGAAAATTACGTGCGATATTGGTTTATAGAAGACCAATCAAATGTAATATTTGTTTCAAATAACTTGCAATGTACTTTATATAGTGGGTTTATTTTAGTATATAATTTTGGTTTAGTTTTTAAATCTATAAATTGGTGAAACTTGATTAGACCTTACATCCACGCCAGATACCTTAAGTTGCCAATCTCTGTCTCTGTTACGACTTAATGATGAATTGCCATTATTATGTGCATTTATAGAATAAAAAATTATAACCGGTGAAAATTAATGTCCACACATAAATTATCCGAACAAAACTTTGTCCATAAACGGACGAAATCATATGAGATGACATATTTCACATTGACATTATTATACTTAATATTTGCTACCGTGGCAAACTTAAATCATAGTGGGTCAGTAATTTGTCCTTGTTATTTTTGTAGTTGGTGTACTAATTGTTACTGAAACTAGAGTTGTCATTATGTTTTATATGTCAAACGCAGAACGGCATGACAAGCGCAAAAACATATGATTGTACCCAGATTATAACATTCGGAAACGAATTCGTATAAAGTACACGTTATAATCGCGTGATGATTTTGTTTTCAAAAGTAATTTAACCTTGAAGTGATAGACGCAAAAGTTTTATTTTTTATTTCATGTGATGACATAATATGCCCATATTAAACTATTTCGTTTTATATACCTAACTATGTAACGCCAATGCTGTCATTCCGTATTGTTGTAACCTAACTGAATGTCGTCGATGCATGTATATATATGTAATGAATGTTCTTCCAAAGAACAACGGCATTCCTATGGCGACTAATATTTGCAAGTAACCGTATACTAAGTTCCTAAACAAGTCCTACTATGCTGATTTTAATCGACAGTACTAGGCCATTTCCGTTACTCTCCTTCGAAAGGGGTGAATAGGTTTTGGCAGTAATTGCGATGTTTTGCATCATAATTATAACGATCATTATCATCGTCTTCAGTACACACCCAAACAAAAAAAAATAACATCAACTTCTACAACTACATGTATATAATATAATCTGTTCATATGTTCGATATTTGTTTCTGTTTATCTCTCGATCAACAGTTCCACATTCTAATGGCTTAACTAAACAGATCTGGACGTAAGGATGGTGTACATTTTTGTCACACGAAACTCCCAGTTTGAAGCCCTTCATTATGCACATTTTTATAGACATACCTTTGAGTCATCTAATATTATGGTAAACTATATAACCATGGCGGATATGGCTTTCCATACATTTTCCATTTGATGCATACAATTAGCTCGGTCTACTGATAGAGTGATCGGTGAAGTTGATTAAATGAATAATAGAATCCAGATAGAACGGAATCAAATTTGAAAATATGGTAAGTAGAAATATTTCATACAGTACATTTTTTAGATTATACTATTTAGTTTATAATATTTATTTTTAATTAAATAAGTTCCAATATGTCAATTAAATTTGTTGACTGAATAGTAACTGAGTTCGTTCATGTTTTTCTTTTAATTAAAAACAGATTATGACAAAACGCATGTCTGTACAGACGTTAGACAAAAGCATCTATCAAACGTTGCTGTATTCAAAATTTATTTTAAGTTTAATCCACACTATCATGTTTATAAACGTTATTTATATCTGTCTGGCTTAGTATTTAAAGAGTCCTGATAATATATAAATCAAAGCACATTTTAAAGGTAATGATTGGGCGGCTCTGTACAAATATTTTCACAAAATATCTTTTTGACATTGTTACATTATGTAATCACGTTAATACCTTTCACGGTATGATTAAACATCCAGACAATATTATTATTAAAACAATGTATTTGCAAAGTTTATATGATTGTCAAAATGGTTATAAAAACTGGGTCTACAATATTAAAATTTTACTTGATAACTATGGATTTTCGTATGTCTTTGATCTAAATTTTTCTGTGGATTCTAGACTGTAGTTCCCTTTTCTTTTTAAAAATCGAATTATAGATTGCTATAAACAAGAATGGGCTACTAATATTGATAGAAGCTCAGTTTTAAGCAATTATAAGCATTTTAAAACATTTTGTTATCTTGATATTCTTCCGAAAGGCCTTAGATAAACTCTGATAATTAAAATATTTTATTTAACCTAGCGAAATATGTTAAGGAAACCCTGTTGTTTTGACGTTGTTTGTTTATACGAAGTTTACGCCCCCTTTCAACAGTCAGAGTCATATGAGGCAGACAGTTCACCTAACCATCGTTCCTGTGAAGAACCAGTACTAGACTCGTTGTCTTCTTTACCTGTGTACATTAAAACGCATTTACTATATGAATAGGATTTCAATAAATAAATGCACCATTTGAAACTAGAACTATCACTAAAGGTGATGAATACCCCCAGATGCGGCCTTGACACAGTTATTGTTACATTTTACAGAGGGAAATATAATGCATTTTCATTTTTTAATACCTGCAAATTGTTGCTTAGATATATCCTGACCAGTTTCTAAATATACATTATATAAAAAATAACAAAGGGCCATAACTCATTAAAATTTACTTGGACAAAACCTATTGTGGACATGCACAACTTGGCAAAGTTTGTATAAAACAAAGGGCCATAACTCAGTGAAAATTAATCCAAACATAACCTGGTTATTGCATGCACAACTTGGCTTACTTTTTATAACTTCTGTGAAGTTTCATTGAATTCCTATGAGTAGTTACTGAGATATTGTATATACACTGTATAAAAAACAACAAAGGGCCATAACTCAGTGAAAATTTAACTAACCAAGACAAGCTTAATGCATGCACAACTAGGCTAACTACTCATCACTTCTGAGAGGTTTTATTGAATTCCTGGCAGTAGTCAATGAGAAATAGTCAGGACAAAATTTGCCTATTGTATATACTGTAGAAAAAAACAAAGGGCTATAACTCAGTGAAAATCAATCCAAATGAAAAATGATTTAAGCATGCACAACTAGGCTAACTACTAATTATTTCTGTGAAGTTTCGTTGAAATCCTGTGAATAGTTGCTGAGAAATTGTCCGGACAAAATTTGCCTATTGTATATACTGTATAAAAACAACAAAGGGCTATAACTCAGTGAAAATAAATCCGAACGCAAATTGCTTTAAGCATGCACAACTAGACTTACTACTTATCATTTCTGTGAAGTTTCATTGAGATCCTGTGAGTAATTGCTGAGAAATTGTCCGGACAAAATTTGCCTATTGTATATACTGTATAAAAACAACAAAGGGGTATAACTCAGTGAAAATTAATCCGAACGAAAAATGCTTTAAGCTAGCACAACTAGGCCTACTACTGATCACTTCTGTGAAGTTTTATTGAAATCCTGTAAGTAGTTGCTGAGAAATTCTCCGGACAATTTGTGTCTACAGACGCACGGACCGACCGACCGACCGACCGTCCGTCAAGCGTGAATCCAATATAGCCCCCATATATTTCATATCTGGGGGTATAATAATTGTGTATAGATGTAAATTTGTGTATATTGTTTTCACAAGCAGTTTGATTATAGAAATATTATCGAAAATGCCCATGCCGAAATTTTTAAAGGTGAGAATGGTCAGTGACGACAAACGATCATTTATTATCTGCACAAACTTGCAATGAGAAATATTGGAAATTATTGCAAAAGTTATCGCATAGGTACATTAAAGTCAATAAAGATGCACACAACAATTGTTTAATGTACAAAGGTAAAGAAGACAACGAGTCAAATAGTTTTCTCCGGCTAGATTAAATTTACAGACCAGTATTGTTAGAGTGTATTTTTCTGCAGTTTGGATGCCAATCAAATTTATTCCGATGTATGCTTATTAGTCCAACTAATACAGATACGTAATTTAAAAACTATGTTAATATACGTACATTACCTGAAATAATAATTATTGTACTAAACAATGACTCTTACTTCACAAATTCAAGACAGCTGCCACTAGAATAAGATTTACTAAATAAGTGTGAAAAGTTATTGTAAATAATTAGCGTAAACTTTACTGTAAATGATAGTAAAAACTACATGTACATGATCATCTTAAAGTACAAGTATAAAATCAAAATACTGAAATAAAATTAATATCTAAATTAATAAAAAATATATGTTAATTTAAGTATAAAAACTAGACCTTAATGATGCTGGACTCCTAAAAACAATCTGTAAAATGATTTCTACTGATAAAACAACTTACTTAAGTAGTGGCAATGAAAAATATACTTTGTTAAACAACGACTCTTAATTCACAAATCAAGGTGGCTGTCACTAGATAAAGATTTACTGAGTAAGTGTGAAAAGTTACTGTAAATAATTAACGTAAATTTTACTGTAAAAATTTACTGACCTATCAATATCAATTTAGAGTTTTAGATTGTCTAAGGTAAAATGCAAAGTTCCTAAATAAATAATAAGAAATTAATTAATTATACCTCAGACCCTAAGAATTAAGAGAAGTTACCAGTTCAGAAAAAGTCAGAATATTTGACTATAGCCAAGTTTCTGCTTATATTAGCCTCTTAGCCAAGAGATGGCGCTGCAGTCAAAGTTGTTACAGATGATCTTATTGATCCTATTTTGTACAAAAACTGACTCCATCAATTTCCGATAGATCTGTATGACGTCGATCTTTCTCAAAGAATGTTTAATGTAATAATATAACAATGTTTTGTGTTGTTAATGAATAATAATAATATAAAGTAATTATTACAATATAAAATAATGATTTAAATATTGTCTTAACTAAAAATAAGCCTTTCTAAATAGATAGAGAAGCTAACAATCCTTAATAATTCAGCTCTGTAAGTTATGAATGATAGTTATGTAATTATAGAAAGATGTAAAAATTAAACTTTACCACATGTCTATGTGAAAACTACGACAAACAGTAGCAATCATCTTTATTTTACGTTAACTACAATATTCATGCAATTTGCTCACCGTTATTTACGTTGTAACATATTCTCGTACTTTGTACCTGAGCCGATATCAAAATTCGCCTAAAACTTGATACTGATTTTTTGTAAATGTGAACTTCTTATTTTACAGCAAAGTTTTATCTAATCTGGTTAAGGAATGTATTCAAAAGTTTGTTTTACAAATTTCAACTTAAATGTACCCCTTTTAGCGGGGTAAATAACGAAAAAATAGTGCAAATTGTCATACAAGCATCAAATTTTGCACACATGTTGGGAATGATATGTAGAAACGATTTAGGGTGTGTGCCAAAGTCCAAGTGCCTCGATTCAAGATGGCCGCCAAGTTTTCAAAATGGCCGCCAAATATATTTTCAATCATAGAAATTGTCATCAAAATTGTCATCTTAGCTCATTTTCATAACATGCCTAGTATGTTTATACATACATATAAGTAAATTCAAACGAATTTTGTAAAATGCCCCCCCCCCCCCGACCTCTAATAGTAGTGGTACATATATCGTGACCCATTTGCCTTAGTGCTGTTTTAGGCATACATTAGTTAATTGTTACAGGAAAGAAGTCATCCGGATTTATTGTGAGGAGGGCTGCATACCAAAATGGACATTATATTCCAAGTCTTTTTGTTCTTTCCACGGAGAGCCGACACGGTGTCTCACCCGGTAAATGCGTTATAAGATGGAAGAACTTATAACTTTTTGCCCAATTGTTTCGACAATTTCATGCACCGGAAACCAACTGAAGTCTTTTGTTTTACCAAACTCCATCCAAATAGTGCCAGTATCGATTTCTTTGAAAACAGACACTGAAAGAACAATAATGTCTGTGCCAGAACCTCTCACCACGTACTTTTTCAAGTCGTTATCCACAATGTGTTTCATATGCAAAATATCCTAGTGACACCATCTTCATGAGTGCATGTGGTCAATATAGTTACATAGTGCTCAGTGTTGCTAATCATATTTTGGTCTTTCGTCCCGAATATAGCATCAGGTGCTTTAATCCGTAGCCAAATTCAGTAGCTCCGTTGTGTTATTATCCATCTTTAAAAGTTATGGTAGTTGCATGATATTGTGTTCGAATCCTTTACACACAACTGTCTAATACCTGATCAACGAGCGGTTCTTGTCCTTGCTTTTAAATAGGAAGATAAAGATCGAACACATTCTATTCGAGAGTGTCTTAGAAAGCAGCATCCAAAAATTGGCACAAAAACATATGTAATGTAGCCATCAAATGTTATCACAGCCCCCCAAAGTACTAATATTTATAAATGAAACGTCGTCAAAAATTAGCATCGGCAAGAGGTTCGTCTATTGACGAAATTAAAGGTATAATAAAACATCAAAGTCATATCAAGTTAATGAATAAGGACCCGAACGAATATAATATATGTTGTCTAATGCAAAAATAAAGGGAACAAGTTTGTTTAGAACTTTATAGTACAAAAGTTGCTTCTCTATATGATTGGACAAATATATGTGTCATTATCTGAGTGCAAGAAACTGGTTCCAAAACTGAAACTGAGAACTTATTTTTCTCGTATTTTTCATCGACCTCAATCGAGAGACACTGAAGTTCAGAACGGTTTCAGATTTATCCCGTATATTCACCATATGGCAACCATAGAAGCAACATCAATGGTAGCGATATTGGCAACCGAAAGAGTCGATATTCGCCCACTATCTTTCAAAATAATACCAATAACTTTCAGAGGCACCATTTTAACGTGCAAGCCACCAAACATAACAACGAATTTTGGCCATTGCCACTGAATTTGTTTGGCAATAGTGAACAAAGGAACTTGACATAGATTAGGGAAATTGGTGACTTCCCGGACCTTATATATGGAATGTTTTATGATGGCAACGGAATGAGCTTGCTCATGTAAGATGGGTAAGAGAGCATTCAGCGATGGTTGAAACGAGGACGCCCGCTTTTTATTGGCATGGAAATACACCCAAGACATGCAATCAAAACATTTTGAAGGCATTGTTATTCAAAGTTTCATATTCTGTTTGATGATGCTATCAGGCAATGGAGATGGTGGATTAGTTTTTGAAAAGTATGCTGGAATTATGCTTGTGTATTGTTCGGGTATATATGGTACCCCCGCTTATCGCCAATGTACAAACGTGGTTGTTTTTCACCGTCAACCTTCTTATAGGTATGTTGAAATAAAGAAATGGCCGTCCCATAAAATGATGATTTTGACGTGGTGGAGCAACAGTTGTTATCAATATTATGTTGTGAAGAGTCCATGGTATAGCATTGGTGAATCAAACTACTCCATATCGCTGAATAACAGCTCATCCAAACATTGTGGAAATTTCAAGGACATGGTTATATTATGTACATATACCGCACTGAAACAAGATATCAATTAGATGTCGTTTCCTTGTCTACACAAAATCAAAAGGCCAATGTAACTTGAAAATGGTGGTTCATTTGTCTAGGAGAGTGACAGTTATAGTTATAGCATATATTGGAGGTGCACTATTCCATCTGTGCTTCAATATTTGGTCAATATTGTGCCTTACTCACTAATTCAAGAGATGATTTGGGTACTGATTTCAATTGACTTCTGGTACGAAATTACAAATGGACCACTGAATCTGTTTTCATGGTCAATCATACGTCCACGTACCATTTGAACAGTCTTTGCTAAATGAAATGGGTCATAACAATGCAGGACCTATATTTTTCTAAAGTTAATAAGACTTTCTTACTGCATTGATGTGGTTCTAATTCAGGAACTTAGCACGAACTTCTTTCATTTAATCGAGTTCTGTGAATGTACGTTGGATGTTTCAGTGTCCGTTCATACATAGAGGCCTGCACAGACAGTTGAATCATGACACTCATCCGACAAAGTCTGCGTTTCGAATATGTATGTAACTAGTTCAGCAAATGCTTTTTCTCGAATGCCGTGTATTCGGCCGACTCCTCATTACGTTTTGTATTGCACGCTTTTCTCTGTTACTAAGAGATACAATACTGTTAATGCTTTTTCATTTCAAGAGCGTCATCATGATCGGCACTGCGTCTAGCCAATAAAGAATTGGATGTTTTTGGCACACTCATTAATGTATCGGTATTCGATGACTGGTCATATCAAGTTCATCAATTTATACATTTAAAAGCTGAACCATAATTATTATTTACTTGAATAAATCCAGTGTATATAGCCCATTGCCAGTGATTTGAAACAAGTAGCATAATTGTTTGGCCTTCTATAAACCAATATTACACGTACTTTAATTTGTTTTGAACAACGATATAACCTCTTCTGTCTTAATAGAACTACATTTCAACAATTAGCCTTAAAATTACTATAAACGAATAATGCAGGGAACCGTGCCTCAGATGTTTACAGTGTCCAATGTTCGTTAGATAGTCCGTATCCTGACACCCGCTGATAGACTAAAGTGAAATCAAACATCAAATTCTGAGGCATGGTATCATAGATAAACATGTCTGCTAAAACATACCGAAAACGGCATTTTAAAATTCGGGTGTGTACACACCTAAACTTGCAACACTACTGATTTATTGAACGAAGTGTGTTCAACTTATATTATTTTAATAAATGAAATGTAGTGCCACGTACCACCGATGCACGCATTTTGACTTCTATGACAGACAGATATTTATATACTCGATGTAAACTCTAAAGCAACCTTTGAACCTAATGCCTACAATGAGCATTGAAGTTGTCTAGTGGTATCATCAACATTACATTTGACGGATTGAACATGATGAACTCAACCTTCAGAATTTAGCCGCTCCAATAACCTACATTGAAACCATTGACCTGAACAACTGTCAAAAATATTTTTAATATACCACAGTTTGGTTATAAACCCGATTCTTTACGGTAAGAATGATATTATGAGCATAAAATATGGATGACAATGTGTTTTCACTCCTATTATACACGTCATACAGCCTTGAGACAGTGGGTTCGAATCCGAGCGTGACCACAGCGTTCCTGACCAGGTACACGTTGGCACACGGTCTTAAATTAACCTCAACACATGTAGGCATCATCATACCAAGTTTGGTGCTTGTATGAAAATTTGCACTATTTTGCCAAAAAGTACGCTTCATTTATCCCGCTATTTTGCATTACTTATGACCGACAGAATGTGAATGGTTATCATTGCTTGTCCTTGCAGTAACTACTATGTTGCTTTAAATTTGATTAAAATAATATGATTTTATCAACAAAACCAAACTTAACCCCATAAATGTACGCAAATGTCATTATAATTATCGGAATGTCTCTTTAAAATGTCTAGTTTTCCTCTGTGAAAAAAGTCATTTCTCGTGTTATGCCATGAAACAATAAAAATGAGCATAGTAATGTAAAGTATGTTTCGCACTCATGTAAGAATGTCAGAAGGGTATATTTTGTCAATTTATGTACTATTTGTAAATTTTTCTCAGTAGCTTAAACGCAAAAACAATAGAATCAATGCGCGTTACACCAAAGACATGCTTGTTACTGCAAGGAGAAAGCCATTTTCAAAGTTACGGGACGGACAATTTTGTTACTGGAAGGAAAGAAGGTTAATTGTAAAGTGAGATTTAAATGACAAAAGATGTTACAAGTGTGGCATTTTTAAAATTTCTTTTCCATTTGAAAATGCATGTGAAGTTAACAAATAACCCCATCAACTACATCTGTTCTTTTGCAGGTATGTAGGCAAACATATGTCTTAAATAAACAGTCTTTACAATAACGCATGTTGTCCTTCCAATAACTCAATTACTCACCGTAGATGTTATAAACCATACATATTTGCATTAATTTTATAGAATAAATCCATGGCTAATAAATAGTTTGTGTCAACAATATAAGTTTTATATCCTATTTATATCCGTAGCACATTGTAAAAGACAGATTGTGTAGTATTATGTACTTACAGTAACGGTTTCTGTACTTGCAGTAACACAAATGTTATTGTAAAGACAGTTACTACATACATGTAATTTTGTACACTAATTACATTAGTAAGAAAGGGGCGACAGTTTTGAACATGTGAAGCATGACTGACTCATAAATGCAATATGCAACAATATGAAGGAGATCTGTCTGATCAATTGTATAATTAGAAACTTGTTAACATAAAAGGACAGTTTTCAAAATTATTCATCCGGCAACTTATCAGTTTGTTGTATTTTCTAAAATCGCATATAAAATTCGCGTCTGTTTCATTGCTGTAGCCATACTTGAAATATATTATCTCTTTTTGAAGAGTACACTGCAACTATATACTCAACTGGATTTATCTACCAGTACTAACGTTACATGAAGGACATTATAGACAAAGAAGTTGGGGACAAACTTGAGACGTTTATTTGGCAAATTTATACTTTTAACTATAAACTTATTTTGTACAAAAATAATTTTTGAAATGTAATATTTTGCTTTCATACATAGAAAAAATTAATCTGAAATTAATACAAAAGTTCAAAACAAAAATTGGGATTTTACATTTGGGACAAGGAAAATCTGGAAGTTTACAGGTTTATGACAAACATAGAAGTAATATATATTCAAAATTTTAACCTGAAAATGGCCTGGATTATAATACTCCAGTTACAATCATGCAAGTTTAATTTTAGGTAAATGAGTATGCATTTCATCAAAAATTGAAAAGGACTGCTTTTCGGGCGAAATCTGATATTGGCTCACCTAAATGAGAGATTTTTTAATGGTTCACAGTGGTCTGCTGTCAAGAACGTTTAGTTACATTTAAATACCGTTTTAAGCAACTAAAGTTTCACATTATATGTTTGCCAACGCTTTGCGTCAATTCAAAACGCGATGTAAGCGAGAGCCCGATTTGACTTGGTGTAATAAAAAATGCTAAACCTATGATATTGTAGTTAAGACACATGTTTAGATATTTGATTTTCACACAATACTTAAAGGTGCTTTAGTTAGAGGTTTTATTTAGACATTTGCGTGAAACTTGAAATATAGTTTGCAAAATTACTAAACAGGCTGCTCAAGGTGTAACATACAACCAAGTTGAACGCTTTATCTCTGATAAGATATTCTCTGAAAGACAAACGGAAACGACAGGCGAGCTGAACGGAAAATGAATACGCTTAAACACGGGTGCTCGCCATTCTGATAGTTTACCATTTTCTTAGGAATTATTTTGTGTGATAAATTAATATTTCCAGGCTGCAAATGATGGGAACAGAAATAACTCGGAAAAGAATGACATTGAATCTGAAACACCTGAAGTCACTACAGAAGTGGAGTGTCCAATTCTATACAAAATACGAGAATCACCACCAGTCGCCATGACTATTTTCTGCGCAGTACAGGTAAAGAATTGTCAAGAAATGTTAATATGCCATATTCAGTGATACGCGTTTTGCTTAATTTAGCAGAAACTGATTTGTTTGCAAATCGATTTGTCCAATGGTACACCTTCATCTGAATCAATCATTGGAAGGTTAAGCCAAATAATTTAAGGCCCTGTCACATCACACCGTGCATATTTTAGTCCGTACGTTTGGGGGAGGCCATAGTCGCCACGTTGTCTAAGCACCGGATTTACTTCCAGGTGACGATGCTTTTCCCTTAAGAAAGTGGCTCATGAAGTCATAAAGTCACCGAGAGGGTGATGAGCTATCGGACCTCTCGGGCCCGTCGTGTTGTGGACAACGGTTTTGGGATACTGGCTCACCGGTGGCGGTGCCTACTGTCCACCCTGCAGTTAGAGTCTGGCAAGGTGATTCGCATTTTGTTGTGGTGTCTCACCCTTAACGAATAACTGCAAAAGGACCAACCCGGATTGCAGGACCATAATGAAGACCGCGAGGATGATGATGGGAAGGTGGTCCCGGAGCCGGGGGAGGATGTGCAGATGGCTGAACCCAACCAGATGGTCGGTCAACGGGAATCAGGGGAAGTGAAAACTCTGAGAATATATTTAGCAGACTATTACAGTTCCCCACATGGCCGCCTACTATGGCAAGATCGGGTTGTTGGAACACATGGTACACATGGTTCAATTTTTCGAAATCTAAATTTTCAATGAACTCTGGGGACATTCCATGAACTCATGATTTATTTTTGTGTATTTGTGTGTAAATACACATGTTGAAGTTTATTGTGTAATCCATATAATAAAACATGTTTTGTTATCATGTACTATCCAATCTTGAGCTCTGACATTTATTCAAAGTACAAATCAAGGAAGACAAACACTTTTAAGGCAAATCAATATTTTGTTATACTCAATAATACAAGTAATAATAGTACAATAACAAGACCATTTCAACACGAGCAACGAAACAATATTAACACTGTACATAATCCATATACCGCCCTGGATGGTAGTCCAAAGAAAACCCCTAGTCCACACTGAAAAGTGTCTTTTTAGTCCACTAAACACACTAGTTGGTTGAGGAACCTAGGGAGCTCTCTCACATGTATCCGAAGGACTGGCTGCCACCGTGGCTGGTGTTTTCCGAAGGGTCAACTGGATCATTAAAAAAAGCGGTGAATCCTGGAGGGGAGAGTACACTGCGACCAATGTGCACCAAGCTGGAGCAGAAAAAGAAAGGAGCATTATAATTAACTATATGCTAACTTAAAGAAAATTATTGTCAGTTCTAAGCTTGAACATATGTTAAGTTTTAGCCACTTCTCTTCATATATAGTTTCTACTTTCATAAATTCAAGTCAACTAGTGTTTAACAGGGTCGTTCGGGATCGGTTCACGTGAGTACTGGGGGCTCTTTAGACAATAGAATTGGGTTAATGCCGAATAATCACAGCACGCACGTGCTAAGTGCTCCGTCCACAGAGCAAGTAATCGTGAAAAAAAATTAAAAGACTCACGAATTCAGTGCATTGTGTGCTCATTGGTTGTAGAAAGCACCGTACTGGGGTAAATCTGCAGTTGCAGGAACGCAGCGAAAGTTCCTCAAGCACTAAAAGTGCTACGGCGTGTCTGTGTGCTTCTAAATCTGTATACATGCAGGCGATACCCACCACGTACGGATCTCCAAGTTTTGCGAACGTTTTTGCAAGTTTAGCACACACTTGTAAGTACAGATCGCCGCTTAACATACATAAAATTTATTAACGCACTATGCTGTACCTAATAAAACTATTTTTAAGAAAACTGTTTGTGATTAATATTCGTGTAAATAAGACTCTTGAAATTCTTATGTTTTCTTCTTTGTTTCTTACATTAATAAATTTTGGCCGTGTGAAAATTCTGATTTTCGTATTATTAGTGAACAAAACGTGTGGTAAGTTTCAGTGCGACCTACTTTCCGGCATTACGCCTGGAAAAAAATAGACAGGGAACCAGACTATGTCCGGCTTAAAAAATATTCATGTGTCAATAATCCGATAATCTTCATACGATAGTTCTTTAAGTATATATCTATGATTGTACACGAAATTATCTTGTATTTCTACTTTAACATGCCGTTTATAAATTATGATTAAGAATAAACGATAACCAGGAACCAGTATATCCATTATTGTTTTATTTTTGCAGCAAAGCCTTATTTCGGTTGCTGGTTCCATCATGATATCATTCTTTGTCGCCCAAGCCGCATGTGGAGCAGATGATGATAAGTTTGTTAGAAAACTTTTAAGCTCTACCTTGTTCCTGTCCGGCTTCACCACAGTACTCCAAGTGGCTATAGGTATCAGGCTGCCACTATATCAGGGCCCAGCGCATACTTATATAGTTCCTATACTTGCCTTGAATGATTTGTTCCCTACAAGATGCGAGATAGATCAAGGTTATAACTTTTATTCATATCAAATAATATTTCTTCAATGATAAGGTAAAGAATTATTATATATCATAATTATTATAATGAATAAAACTACATTTTACAATTTCATGTTACGTGGGTGGATAAGCACTTTAATCTCTTTATTCATTGAATAAGAAGAAACGTGTGTTTGTATTGTTACAAACTCGGGTATAAATTAGCGATATGCAACATATTACAATATTTGCATAGCATGTTCATTGTATCTAAAATGCACTACTAATCGTTTTAGATTTACTTAACTCGACAAACGTAACCGAAGCTGAGCTAAAAGCTGACCTTGTTGATTTACGAACTAGAGAGGTTTGTATCTATATAAACATGTACAGTAATAAATAACGTCACATAACACAGTGTTCTGTCTTCGTTAGTCGCCAAGAATGTTTCTTTGGGCAACGATTAAAATGCTCGTTACGTATCCTTCACTGTATTATCGATTTCAAGTAGATCACATCACGCGAAATTAGCGTATTCTCTTTTCGATTGGTCGGAAAATTGAATATTTATTATGTAAACATTTCTATTTTACTTATTTTGTTACAGATGATGGGGCCTTTAATTCTCGTCGGATTCTTTCATTTCCTGATTGGGGCCACAGGATTAGTTGGTGTCTTGTTACGATTTATTGGACCAGTTACGATCGTACCTACTATTCTTTTGATAGGTATATCCGCAGTGAACGCAGCTTTGCCATACGTTGAGGTTCACTGGGGTATAGCTTCAATGTAGGTACACATTAATGTTTAATTGTGTTCCAATCAGTTTCTTAATCTTGAATGACGCTGAAATGCAAATAACATTACAAACATACTTTAACCCATAAGATTATTTTTCTTTAATCATTGATAATTAAACCAATATTGTTTATGTTTATTTACAGGACCTGGATCATTGGGCTTATTTTATCTTTATACTTAAGACATCCTATGGTGTTGCCGGTATGGTCAAGAACGAAAGGGTGGCATACGATCCGATACCCACTGCATCAAATATTTGCGGTAATTTTTAAATACTTATGTACAAAACATTCATCACGGTTTAGAGTTAACTCGATCAAACATGTGTGAATCATATTCAATAGCAGTACACTACGTTGTCAGTTGGGCTCCCTGGACCTTCGGCATGTAAACACCATCTCTCGACTCACAGACAAATTTAAAAGTAATTTAAAACTATGTAGCGCTACAAGGATTTACAACTGTACATTATGATTAAAGTTTGTAGTTGAAATCTTTGATGAAGGCCTAAAACGGGCTCATGTATTTTTGTGGCGATTAATGTCCGGGTTGGACCATTCCGAAAAATACTGTATCCCGATTTCACGCCAATATGAGACATTTACATCATGAATTGTTTTTACAATGTTTTTAGTTACAATAACCATTCCTCGATGCGCTATATTAATTTCCTTTACTTATACGAGTTCTTGTAACAACAACACATTTCATCTTAAATGCGACAGGTGCGCGATGACAAAGACCTATACTATACAGTATAAGTCTTTGTTCTCGCGGCATAGTAAACAGAACAGGCTAATTGGGAAATCAATTTGGGATGTTAAAATCATGTGACTAAAACCATGTAGGTTGATATTTCTTTCCGAGCCTACTACAGAGCTGAATATATGAACCGTAGTGTAAGAGAATGGCTACTTGCATGTACTTTGTGCGTGTTTGTTATCTTGTGGTAATTAGAAAACGTTGTCGTAATTTCAGATTCTTATCTCTATTTTGATTGGTTGGTCTGTTTGTGGTATAATGACCGCAGCTGGTTATTTTCCTGACGACAAGAAAGATATAATGTACAGAGCACGTACAGACACACAGCAAGACAGTTTAGAAAAGTCAGAATGGATTGATATGCCATATCCGGGTACTCATTTTAAATGCTAAATATTGCCAATGTGAGAAAATAAGTTATGATATCTAGTGAATGTCGTACTAAAATATTTTCTCAAAACAACAGTGTTATCTTGATTCCTTCTAGACCTCAGTGCAACATATAATCAACCAATTACTAAAACTGATTGTTTTGTTTAGGATCTTATAAAAAACATCAAGGAACGCCTTTAAAGAGTATAGTTATATTGTTTGATATATTTTTGTTGTCATTCTAATACAACCGATTGAACTGTTAAAACCATAGGAAGGCATTCTTTCTGTCTAGAATATGCTCATTCGTTTTGATGATATTTATAACAGGTCAGTTTGGGACGCCTTTGTTTAGCGTCAGCGCGGTGGTAGGTTTTTCAATTGCAACACTGACGTCGATCTTGGATTCAATTGGCGATTACTACGCTGCTGCCGCTGTATGTCGTGTTCCTCCCCCACCAGCTCATGGTGTCAATCGGGGTATTGCTGTAGAAGGGTTTTGTAGCTTGATATCTGGATTTTTCGGGGTTGGCCATGCAACTAATACGTACGGTACTAACATAGGAGCCATTGGCCTAACAAGAGTAAGTAAAGGAATTTCAGAAAGATCTTTTTTATAACTTTCAATTTCAAAGAAATGTCTCATCCCATAATTTCGATTTTCTTCCCACCAACAACCAGGGTCATTTTGCCAAATTTCCAACAGTGGAGGAAGATCCCAACTGTGCTCTTGGGTAGACGTACTACTCGTCCGTATGATAGCGGGACAGCTTCCTTATGTGAACTTGTGAATTTTGTCTGGTCCCGATGATATCCGAACTAACAGCCGGAAGGGCCAGTCAGAGACTAATCAGAGATCATAACCGCTAGAGTACGGATGTTCTTATTCATAATGTCTACTCTTCGGAGCAAGCTACCAAGTCGCAAAAAGTATAAACTAGATACATGTGTTTATATTTTTACAGGTTGCTAGTCGTCAGGTATTTCTTGTCGTCGGCTTCATTTACATTATCCTGGGAATATTTGCCAAAGTATCAGCTATTTTCATAAGCATCCCTCACCCGGTTCTTGGAGGATGTTTACTGACAGTTTTCGGTATGTTACCAAACATTCAATCACATACAAATTTACTACATCGCATAAAATTATATACAAATGTATATTAATTAATATGCGAGTATATTATTTACAGTGTCTACATACAAATCTGTAAATCTAATTTTACCACTCTGATAAGTAACTATATGTATATAAATTCCAGGTGTGTTTGTCGGTGTCAATTTATCTAATTTGAAAGTCATTGATTTATCATCATCTAGAAACCTGTCCATTATGGGTACCGGAATATTTGTTGGATTGTTGGTACCCAGATGGATGAATGACAACCCAGACACCATTGATACAGGTACAAACTCTTGACATTTTACACAGTTTATACTCCGGCTTCTAGTTACAGAAAAGCACCACATGTGGTGCATTTTTCTACTTTGATTCAGTTGCTCATTTGCCTCGTACTAATAAAAATAATAAAAAAGTGTGTAAATTTGCATTGATCATCTTTATATTAAGGTATCTGTAAACACATAGATTTTACTGTCGCATTATTAGTTTAGTTTAGTTTAGTTTAAACATATTTATTCCAAGTCATTCACAGGTACATGATAAAACAAAACATATATATATTGTATAAGGAAAGGATTAGAACGAAAGACAAAGTCTTATAGAATTCTTCTCCTTAGGTGGATGGTAATAAGTTTACATTGAGCTTGCTCTAATGTGATGAAGACATTAACACAGGAATAAACATGGCAAACATACAAACAAACAATATGAAGAGTGAGAGTTCAAAAATGTATATGAGTATGTGCAAAAGAGAAATATGCATGCATATAAAGAGAGAGAGAGAGAGAGAGAGAGGACAATGAGAGGGAGAGAGAAGGGGGGGGGGGCGCAGGGCTCATAGATAAGATATAGGTAATATCCTGGGTCAACGGTTATAGGTTACCACGTGAGTTGATATTACTAAGCTCAGATAAATCTCTTAGTGTCAGATATGAAGTTCTGGACATGATTGAAAATGGTGTTATTTTCCTGATCTGAAAGGGCTGGGTCACCAAATAATAGGAGGTCCAGGCTAATGTTATAATTTCGGAGGTTATTGAACATATTATTACGCCATGTGCCATAACAGTTGCACTCGAAGAAGAAGTGATAATTTGACTCAATCTGACCACATCGACACAACGGTGAGGGGCAGATGTTTTTTCAGAAACAAGTGGTAATTAAGAGCACTGCACTTTGTGCGGAGGCGTGTATGCAGCACTTGGAGTTTTCTAGATCCTACATAATAATACATTGGAGTTCGTTTTTTACTTACATCGAGATATGTTTTAAATGTTCTAAGTGTCGATGAGCAGCGGATACTAGACGGAATACGATTCCAGTCACGAACAACTGAATGTAGGAAGGAATTAAAATAAAGCATAGTTCTAGCTGGTACTAGGTGGATGTCACCAGAGTTTCTTAGGTTGTAATTCGAATTAGTAGGACGAGGTATTAGAGAAGAGAGGTATTCGGGTGTCTGGTTACTATTCATTTTGTAAAATAGAGACAGTCTATTTTTGTATCTTCTTTCAGAAAGTGTTTCCCAACTAATTTCTCTGTATAGTTCCTCCAATGAAATAAGTTTAGTTGCACCCGATGCTATGCGAGCGCTTCGTTCTGGATTTTATCAAGTTTGTCAAGTTCGTATTTGGTACAATTGCTCCAGACAACATCAGAATATTCTAGAATAGGTCTTATAAAGGATGTGTATATAATTTCAAGGGATTTGCGGTCGATGGAAAACTTAAGTTTTCGCATGATGCCAACTCGTTTCCATGCTTTGTCTGTTACATACTTAAGATGAGAGTGCCAATTACAATCGTTGGACAGAACGACACCAAGATGTCTGTGCTCTACAACCTCAGGTATGCATTGCTGAAACATCTGCAAGGGTGGATGGGGAAGGCGATTGCGTTTTCTTGATACCAGGAGAGACTCCGATTTTGAAGGATTAAAGGTGACCAGCCACTTCTCAGCCCAGTTTGAAATAGTTTGGATATCTGACTGAAGAATGTTGGCAGCTACATCAGGTTGCTCGACTATGACATACAGACTTGTGTCATCGGCGAAAAGATTAATACGAGATCTAATTTTATTGACAATGTCGTTAATAAATATAAGAAAAAGAAGTGGACCAAGAATCGACCCCTGGTGAACACCAGCTGATACATTGCACCAACAAGACTTTACACCAGGTAATACAACTCGTTGTCGCCTGTTTGCAAGATAATTCATGAACCAAGTTAGAAGAGATCCTGAGATTCCCGCATTGTACATTTTAGATATTAGGCCTTTATGCCATACTTTATCGAAGGCCTTACTTATATCAAAGAAGACGACACGAACTTCGAGACCATCGTCAAGTGCTTTACAAAGTGTGTCATATATGTAAACAAGTTGATTAACTGTAGAGTCTCCAGGAATAAATCCAGATTGGGCAGGGGTAAGAAACTTTGTAACATGAAGATGGTTGAAAACGTGTTTGAAAATAAGACGTTCGAAAACTTTTTTCAACTGTGTTTAGAAGAGAAATTGGTCGATAGTTGTTTGGCATTGATGCATCACCCTTCTTGAATATGGCACTTACATGAGCTTCTTTCCATGAGGATGGAACAGTACAGCATTGTAAAGAGAAATTAAACAAATCACTGAGAGGAGAAGAAAGTTCATGACAAGCTTCCTTAAGAATGCGGTTGCTTATGCCATCAGGACCTGCAGCTTTATCAGTTTGAAGAGATTTTAGTACTTCTTCAGTTTCTGATGCGCTAAGAACAATTTCCGAGAGAAACGTTTCAGAGGAAGGTGGTCCAAGATCCGGTGCGTGTTTGTTTTCATCATCTAGAGTGGTCTGAGATTGAAAATAATTATTCAAGATGTTTGCTTTTGTGTCGCATTATTAAATAACTATCTATTCGAGTGTATGGAGCAAAAACGGTTATCTGCAATTTTAGAATGTTTTCCTTTTCGAGATAGTGTGTGTAGCAACGTTATATGTCGCACCGACGCTAAATATCGCATTTGACGTTATATGTCGCAAGGCTGACGCTAAATGTCACAACCAACGCTAAATGTCGTAAAACCTCCTGACGCTATATGTCGCATCTGTAACGCCAAAAGTCGCAACAAATAGTACTGACGCTATTTGTCGCAACATCACCGCTAAATGTCGCACTCCTTTATCAATCTCTATAATGTTGAGTTATCGTTCCCGCTACGCTCCCAAATGACTGTTCATTCGTTCATGTTAATGTTTACCTCTACCCCCCCCCCCCCAAGTAAATCACATTTGCTCGTATGGATCGGGGATTTTATTTTTATCTTGGCATTTATTATATACCGCTGTCGCCGTTGTGTTGATTGAGTGATGGACTTGCACACTAATGATATGAACTTTCACACAAACGACATGGACTCTCCCACTAATGATATGGATTAGCACACTAACGCTGTGCACTCTCACACTCGCCCACGAACGATTTGAACTATCCCACTAATGATATAGATTCGCGCACTTACGATATCACGCACGTTTAACTCACAACGAGTGTAATTTATCCTTCGGCAAAAAAGTTGAGAGGAACTTACGTTCCTCATTGTGAGCACCCATATTGTATATCAACAACGTAAGTTTTTCCAAAATGTTGAAGAATACAGGTGCTATTGTTGAATCTCCTCAACTTAAATTTTCCCTTATGTAGGTCAATTATCCCTTAAAAAATAACGTACCTTACAAGTTTTTAAGACAAAGAAGAATTCTGTCAAGCTTTGTTAGTATGAATTTATTTCATGTATATTGATATTGTAAATAATATTATATTGATTATATCCATTTGCACATATATTTTCAGTTCGGGTACAGAATTTAACACATTTGTTGATAAAGTTAGTTATGTTTGTTCGTAATTGTCGAACAGTATGATGGTATCATGAGTTAATGTGTCATCAAATTTCGTTCTATTAATCCTCTTCTTGTCTATATTCAGAATCAAGACCGTAGTTTTTGTCCGTATGGTGGTCTTAACATAATAGTTCTTCTGTATATACGAAATATATACGAACATTATTACATTAAAGTATAAGTTGTGGGTTACGTCATTTCACGGTCGATTAGCCTTTAATGAACTCGGTGTATTCTGTCGTGGAGTAAATGGGTTTGAATTTAGTCAATGTAATTGAGTTTGGAACATACAATGACGTTAAATGAACATTATTTGTCGCCTTTCACTGACACACACTTTTCACATGTCGACGGTGTCAATTAATAATAATAGTGAAAATAAATGGCAACTTCGGTTGTCATAAACAAACAACAATTAGCATTCGTGCAAGCCAATTTTAACCGTAAGAGGATCGCTATATTTTGATAGGAGTATATGTTACATCATTTCTAAAATGGGCGATTTTCAGCCACTTGAGGGCATAAATCAAAATAATGAAGACAATTTTTCTTTTCAAGATTTAAAGAATACCACACAACACAGGAATGTACTTTAATGTTCTGATGGTGTGTCTTGATGTTGTTAAAAATGTTGCAAAATTTCAGCTTGATTGTGTTACTCGTTCAAAAGTTACATTAGAAAAACAGGCAAAAAATGTCCCGAGTGTAACACTTTTAGCGTGACATTTTTTCTTTACACATTTTTCAATCTTTTATATTTTGTTCAGTTTTTGGGTAAGTAATCAATGGTTGTTTTTAATTTCATTGTACATGTGTTATATTTAAAATTTAATGCATTTTGTTCAAATATTTCAATAATAATTATTATTTAGAAATCACCTTTCAAGTGCACATGTAAAATATTTTGCTCAAGAAAAAAATGGAAATTCAAATTGATGATATTGCTGTAAGTAAACTAATGCTTGGACAGAAAATGCAGTTTAACATATTGATAGGCATATTTGTCCATGTTGTTCAAAAAAAAGAAATGATCAAAAGAATGATTTGTTTTTTAAGTTATACCATCTTGAATAAAGCTGATTGGAAATGTCCCGAGTGTAACATTTTGCATTTAGATAAGAATTTTTTTATCATTCTTTGAATTTGATATGTTTTTTCTCTATTTCTCAAACAGAAGCGTACCCACAAGCTCACAAAACTAAAACAAATTCCTGTAGTGCAATTCATTTTTTGTCTATATGGTTTTAAGTGTTGTCCCGAAGGTAACGCTATATATTCATCATCTTAATTTTGATAGGTAACTATAGAACAGTAGTCCATGTTAATTGTTTTCCACATTTATATCAAATAACTGACGTGAATAAATACTTTAAAGTCTGAAGCAGTGACATGGAGCATGTTTAAAAAGTTGGAAAGTTCTTATAAAAATAGTTATATTCAGATATATATGCCAAGTAGATTTGTTCAATATACAGAAGATAAAAAGTAATTTATATTTTATTTTGATGAAGAAACATTCTCAGATGATAACAGTACAGAATTTATCGATTTATTTCATGATTTCTTAACATATTTTACATGTTATATTATTTATATATAACAATTGAAAATGTTACACTCGGGACACAAACACATCTTCATGCAATATTATACACAAATTCGTTTTGCTTTTACAGGAACTATATCAGTAACAATATACTAACACTGCAGGGTCATGAAGTTACAAAATGCCTAAATAAGTGGTAAAACTCCCATTTATAGAGGACTGAGAAGAAGCACACTCTGAGTAGAAAGACTTGAAATTGATATTTTTTTATTAAACATTTTCTAGGATATACGAGGGTTGTCCTTTAAGTACATGTATGTAGACTTTTCTCATATCTGGGTTATTTTTCAAAATTTTGAAATCTAATTTCAGTGACGCATATCTTCCTTGAGTTGTGTTGCAAATACATAGTTCATAATCAAAACATTTCAAAAACTTTTTACTATTGTTTTACTTATAACAAACAAAGAAGAATTGTGAGTCCTGACTGTTTTACTTAAAATAAACAAAGAAGAAATTGTGAGTCCCGAGTGTATTTTCTATATGTCTGTTTATATGACTTAATTCATGTTTAAAAGATTTGTTCAACATAGTTTGAAATAGTTTGAATGTGTTGAGAAATCATTTCTTTAATTTGATAAGTGGCAAAAGTAGTAGGTAAATGTTTTCTTGTAAATATATGATAATGCAATATTAATTGTTACAAGTTGACAAATCTACAGTTTTAAATGTTTTCTAATTCCTCCCCTCCCTCCAACAACATTTTCAACCAGCAACATATTAAACAGTACAGATGTTTGTGTATCTTTTTGTTATCTTAAAAACATAGAATGAATTGCAACGCAATGATCATAGCACTTTCATATTTGTATGCTAAAAGACTAAACAAATTTGTACGGAGTGTAACCTTTACTTAGTCTGTATATATATAAATTAATAATTCATGTTCAGTAGCGCAGTTGACTTACCAAATTGGAAATAGTTTTGATGTGTTCAAAAAAATAATTCTTATTTAATGAATTGCAAAATACATTTGACAGATGTTGTTATAAATCCATTTTTAACAGTTTCGTATATTTACATTACAGTTTTAGAACGTCCCCTGGTGTTGGTGTTTTCAGCATTTAAAATTTTACTAAAACATTATCAAATAGATTATCTGTTTGTATTTTATAATAAAATAATTGAACAAATTGTATTACAATGAAACAAATTGTATAACAATAGATTAACAATACTGTCATTATCATAAGACCATACACAAAGAATATCTGTCCCGAGTGTAACGGTAACAGAAGATATATACTAGTTTTGGGGACATTGTTTAGTTACCCAAGAATAGTACCAATTAAGTGAAAATTCACATATATCTTTGAATATACCTGAAAATTGATAAAATTGAATTAGTTAATTTGTATCTGCAGCAGTAAATATTACATAAAAACTTTTTGAAGCGTATTTAAAAAAAATGAAGTTCAAAACGCCATAAATATATATTTTTTGGAAAATTATGGTTGTATGTATATTTTTTTTGTATTAAAAAGTTGTTTTCATGAAAGTCTGCTGAAAAAATCACAAAAATGTGTTATTATTTCCATAGTTTAATCCATAAGATTGTTTGAATTTTAAGGATTGCTATTGAAAATATAATATTTATTTCATTAAAATGTTGTAAATTTGAAGAAGACTTTAATCCTATACTTTAGCCATTGTCAATTTTTCACAATATAATATATTTCCAAACTACTTTTGGCAATATTATGAACACAAGTATCATTCTAAATTTGACCCCCCATGTCACGCTTTGTCTTCATTATTTTGATTTATGCCCTTGAACGCTTTTGCAAGTTAATTGTAATAAACATGCAAACCTAAACTATTGACAAATACATAAAAATACTGCAAGGTGGAAACTAATACACTTGCTAAAAGCCATTATTGGAATGTCGAAACGCAAGTTCAAATTACAGACACACGACATGCATCCCTAGAAATCGCGTGATAAAGCAATGTTTTGGTTTACTGTCAGTTGTTTATGTGTAATTTGAGACTTCACAAAATGAATAAGCTGTTTATCAAATTGTATCTAAATTGTCACTATAAGGAAAATAAAGATATTCAGTCCTGGATGAGAAAGACGTTTTTCTTAATATGTACGACCGCGTTCATGTAATAGCAAAGAAAAACTTATTTAAACATTTCCTTAAAGTTCAGAGTTCATTATTACAAGGTTTGAATAGTTTTATAGTACAAATGTTCATAATTATGTTCAACAGATATAAATTGGACATACCTTGCATATTTCATGGATATCATTACTTCTAGGCTTGACTAACAACAATACTTAAGGTATTAGGATCCGAACACTCTACCTTTCTGATGTAACTGTCCAATGCTGCACAAAATGTTAATATTACAAAAACTGAATTTCCAAATTATCATTATTGCTTTGGTAGTTATCTCAGATACTTCAATCCATTTTACGACCCTTTTTTATTTTTTTGTAAGAGTTGTTGCACTTCTTGAAAAACATTAATTTCTTTTGATATTGCATGGTCATCTATATTTTTCTTTATCAAATTATATTGATGCTGTGTTACTGCATCTTTTTACCATGAGTTTTCGTTGAAATTTTTCTTATATCTTTTAAAAATGGGTAACTCTCACATAATTCAATTCAAATTTAAAGGGATAATAACTCAAAGGAATGTCATTGTTTATTTTTTAATCTATGAAAATTATATAAACATATCCAAAATCTGTCCGCCCCATTTTGAGAAAAAATGGGAGTTAGGATCCTAACACCTTAAATGTCTAAAGTAAAGAGCTATACCAAAATAATATCAATATATGCATAACAAGAATTGAAAGAACGCCAGCTTTTAATGTCACTCCTTTTTCAAATAAATAGCCATTGCTGTTTTTTGTACATTACTATACCTAACATGGTAAAATCTATTGAATTGATCAATACTGAAGATAAAAAAGTCATTAAAAATATAGCCTCTTACATTTATAATGCGTTTGAAATTAGAAATAATATCATAAAATTGTTTACATTGTCTATATTTATGCGAATATATATATATATATGTATTATGTATTACTGTTTCAATTGCTATCTCATAATAGATATTTGTAAGTTTCACTTTTTAAGAAATATTGTACTGTAAACACATATATCAAAAACCCTGTAACTATTAGTATGATTTAACTAATGAGTGTATAGTCAAAACTGTAAGTTCAATAATTGAGTTGAATGGAATTACAATATAATGTTCTATACTTAAAAAAAAGAATAATTATGATCAGTCTACGTTATATTCTGATCTTCTCCATAATATTGTCAAATGTAATCATTTATTTGATATAATATCATACATTACTTATATTATGTATATCATTGTGTTGTGTCATACTGTTTGCATTGTGCCATGTATGTCCTTGTGGCCTTTAAAGTCTTTTGAATTGAATTGAATAAAATACCTACCTACCTACCTACCTAGCAATTTCCTTACCTAAGGAAATTTATACAACTTAAGGAAATTCCTTTATAAGTTAAATTAAAGGAGCTTTATGAATACAGGCCCAGTTTTACACCGCGACAGACATCATAGAACGTAGAACGCTGGTTTTAAATTGTTTTCATGAAATACATTTATTCAAATTGATTACACAGAGTTATTGTACTCATCTCCTTTAAGATACAAAATGCTGCGTGATCATTTCCTCCTTTGTTGATGGTGTTTTAAGCCCGCAAAGGCGTTACCAAACACCCAGATAACAAATAAATAATAAGAGAATAACGTATATCATAAACCGAAAAAGTTTATTGACCATTGCATGCACGCAATGTTGTATGCGAGAATTTTGAAAATATTTCGGCCTGGCAGTCGCATTTAAAAGTAAAAAGTTGTAATTTATTAATACAGTACAACCTCTCCAGAGCGGCCCTCCTATAAGCAACAACCTCCCTTCAACAACAGCGTGATTTTTTTCCCACGGCACGATTTAGCAATTAATTTAACCTCTCTTGAGCAACAACCTCAGAACAACAACATAATTTTGCTACTACCAATGGGTGTTGCTTTAGAAAGGTTACAATGTAGTGGTAAATGTTAGAAAATTAAAAAGTGAATGTATAATAAATAGCACGTGATACATATCGGGTTGAATCAGCTGGTATAGGAACATCAAAGAGAAACAAAATAATAAGAGATTTATATGGAGTATATGTTTAGAGTTTTATACAGTTACGAGGACAAAACAATACGTGCATGAAAAATTAAACAAGGCATTTTGTTAATAATGACGTTTACACTTTCTTTAACATTATTCCTTATCTTTTTAATTTACAATTAATTGTACATTAACGAAGAAAGAATCTCGTATCTTTAAAACATACTATTTTGGCACGGCTTGTCCTATCGCGAGTCTACTTTTTTATACTTTTCTGTATTATATGACAAAATTCATTTGTGCTAATATCTTGCACATAGCTGATGGTAAATGCAAACAATGGACAGCCCAATGGAATATCAAAAGCTAAAACAATAAGGCAGGAATTATGGAATTGTATTCTGTTCTGTGTTCATACCTGACCATAATAGCAATCAAGTATTTATGATGTTTTGTCTACTAAAACAAATGATTTAGGGGGTTTCTCTCCATTCTAAATATGGGGTTTGAGACCGTTTGACCATACAATAAAAAGTGAAGGGGCTTTTGTCCTACGTCCATTCACCTTACTATGTAATTATAAGATGCTTACACGAGTAATTAACCACATTTTAACGCACACAGTATAACACATGAAAAATGAACAGAAACAATATAAATTTGTATGTAGAATCTTAATTTAAGAAAGATGTAAATCATTGAGAACACTATAAGAATATTCAATGATTAAACAAGATGGTCAATTTGTTGTAGACGGTTAAGAATATTAATAAGGTGTTTTTCTTTAAGAACATGAATTTATACAGTAATATTGAAGAAAATATTTATTTTTTGTCTAGTTCATTGGAATTTATACATGGTTAATTAACGAACATCAAGTAACTATGGATTTCTGACACATTTTTTTTCAAAACTGGACGGTGAAACTTTTTAAAATTTGGTGTAGATATAATACACACATAGTAGTTAATTTTGAGAAAATTTCAGCTGCTGCCCTGCTTTAGTTTTTATTTTAATGATATTTATCAATTTGTTACTTTTTGGTAAAAGGCTAAAATCTTGACTAAATCTTAAAGGGGCTGAGTTACATTTTTCACTTTTTTCTACAAGTGAACATAGTACTTCCAAACATCGTATTAACAATTTGAATTGACTAAATATTGGTTACCCTTAGACTTATACACATTATTTCATTTATTGTTTCATCTGTTAGAGAGATAGGCCAATTTTCATAAAGGTGACTTTATTTGATTTTGAGGTACTACTTTACGTTAGGGGTAGAGGAACAAAAATGGTTGTAACTCTCTTAACTGACGGTAAAAGTTTTTAAAAAATCACCCGTAAATGTCTTAATGGATATATAAAAGAATGACAATATTTAAAATACGATCCTTAACACTTCGCATTAGACTTCGAAAGCCTTAACTCTTTACCGTTTAATAAAAGTGTCTTTAAGACAAGTGAAAACAGTTCCTTAATATGGCAATTCTTCAAACTGAGTGAAAAGTAAGTCGATGTATGTGTTGGACGTAAGTCCTTTAAGCTTGGAATAAGAATAAGAGTATGCATAATAGCTAAGCCAGATTGTTGTACGAGATCCTGCAATAGGTATGACCTTTTGTATATAGATATATCGGCGTTCCTTTAAACTTAGAACATAGATGTCCGTCAATAAACTGGTAGGACTTTCCTTTCTAAAGGTGAATAGTCTACGACCGGGCAATCACTCCTCGTTACTCTACCTCTTGGCCATCACACCCTGTTCTGTCAACACACACACATGCACACACAGGCAACGGCGATATATAATAAATGCCAAGATAGAAAATAAGATCCCCAATCAAAACGAGCAAATGTGATTAACTTGGGGGGATATACTATACATTAATATGAACGAATGAACAGTCATTTGGGAGCGTAGCGGTAACGATAACTCAACATTATAGAGATTGATAAAGGAGTAAGACATTTAGCGTTGATGTTGCGACAAATAGCGTCAGTACTATTTGTTGCGACTTTTGGCGTTACAGATGCGACATATAGCGTCAGGAGGTTTTACGACATTTAGCGTTGGTTGTGACATTTAACGTCAGCCTTGCGACATATAACGTCAAATGCGACATTTAGCGTCGATGCGACATTTAACGTTGCTACAGTGTGACTTAATTTATGATGCTTTACATTATGTCAAAATATCTAACAGAGGTTGGTACAGATTAATACAAAACTATTAAAACACGAACGGGCTATCTTCATAATGCAGAAAAAAGAGAGCAAAGGGGGGTTTTTGCAATTATGTACAGCAACAAAGGGCTATTTGGCAACCTATCAATTTAATCACCTGGAGCTGAAAAAGGAACATGCTTCTTATGGGACGAGACAGATGGGTCAAGAGGTACATGCGAGATTATAGGAGCATGTCTCATCAGTTACGTCAGCTCACTGTCAAGTACTGTAAAAGGAGTACATGTAGTTCTTTATTCTGACACTTGTTGAGGTAGTTTGTCAGTATCCACTGCTTCACCCATTGCACGAACATAATTAATTATTTAAGCAGGGTCACTCTGATATGGAATGTGATAGCATGTATGATACAGTATTCCTACCTTCTCAATGGGACACGATAATTGTAATGACGAGGTGGGAAAATCCATACATTGCTATTCCAATAATTTTGATGAAAGTTATGATCTTAAAACCACTTAACAACATGAGAAGTTCGATTGCAAATGAGAGAGTCAGTTGGTTGAATATCAAATGGAATGAAGTCAGAAGTTCTGAGTCTGAAAGTCAACTACAGCTTTCATAAACTTACGTTAGTTTTAAGTCAGAAAGGAGACCAAAGAAGGAAGACATTCACTAAGAACGAAAATGGATTAATATCGAGAAACTTCCAATTTCCGTGCTAAAAAGAAAGACCAGTAATGTTGTCGTTAAGCGATGCCAAAATTATACTCATTTGTTTTCGCACGTTTTATGATACATAGTCCATATCAATCACTTGATCAATAGCATCATATTCTAAAACGGTGAACACGAACCTACGATTCATTAACTGAATCGTATGATACGTATACCTATGACATAACATTGCAAAATCACTGAAATATTACATGGAGTATTATATATAAGTTTCTATTTCAGGGGTGTATGACGTGGATCAAGTAATTATAATGCTACTGGCAAATCCAAACTTCATTGGTGCAGTCGTAGCCTTTATTTTGGACATCACGGTACCTGGTAGGAAAATGTGTTTTTACTGTATCTATTTCGGCAATCTCTCTGACAATTTGAACATTGCCATTGTTGATTCATGATTTGATGTGTTTTATAATAATTAGTCCAAGAAAAACTTAGTGCCAACCTCAGCAAATCAAAATTACTCTTGTTACCATTTAAGAGAGTCAAGTTTGTTAGTTTCTTGGTTCGACTTATTGAGGCAGAGTAGCCTAAACAAAATGATTAGGTTTATTCTTAATCCCCGTCATAAAAATGAAAATTAAGCGTTAATTAAATGTCATGACGATAATTTCAGGAACCGACGTTGAGCGTGGAATTACAGCATGGAGCAAACCAGAGGAATACAATGAGTCAACAAATACTTTCATTGAAGGTGAAGAGGTATATGATCCATCCGTACCGCAGTGTTTAAAGCGGCAAAAATGGCTTCGTTATTTTCCGTTGTTTCCAAAATATAACAAAGGGCGTAATGAAACTTCAAGTAATGGTGTCAAAAATGAAAGTTTTGTCCATGACAGTGATGTTACAATCACTGCAATGTGATGAATTGTCGTAACTTTTGGTAAATTTCTATGTTTATAACCGTATTTTTATGATTGTACTCTACAAATGATTCATACTACATCAGACTTGACGAACTATAAGAACCGATTTCTTCCCCCGCGAATAGTAGTTCTGAGTTTACTAATGAGCCTGTACCTTTTACGAAACTGGAAACAGTTATGGACTCGTCAATAAGTATCATGGAAAATGTTTATGCGGAATGAAAACACTTCAAAATATTGTTCCGATTCATTCGTCAAACTAATTAACTATGTGTGAAGTCAATTATCTCAGACAAGGTTTATCATAACTAATGTGTTGACTGATATATCTGACTCTTTGCTGCATCAGTATAGTGGCCTGTACTCAGTATGTATAGTATTGTATAGCACGGTGCCTATTCCATGTGACTTCCCATGATATGTGTGGAACAACATGTGTATACAAATGCTCAACCCAGGAAACCTTTTCTTTTACATCTTCTCTAGTACTTTATATATTCTCATCGGATAAAGTGGAGAGCCGTTTCAACAAAGCAACTGACACGTTCATACAAATCGTGATTGTTTAAAAGATTGTGGCGAACGCGTATTTGAATGAAATGAAATTGCCCATTATCTGCCGTAACCTGAAAAATACCTAAGTCAGTAACTTTGTTGAAACGTATGGGCACCGTGTATACATTTCTTTTTTGTTACTAATACTCTAATTCAGTATATGTAATCGGTAGTAAAAATTGTATACAATTGCATATATTTACAGTTTTATTCCATAGTTTTTAGTGAAAGTTTATGTCAGACTGTTAAGAACAATTTAAAGAAGATATTCTCAAATTTTATAATTATAACAATTATAATTGTGTCACTCTAAGATGTTATTAGTGTTGAATAAAAAAAACTCTTCGACGACTTTAATTGACACCATGAACAATGGTTCATAAGGCCAGTCGTCCTCTACCCTCGCAACAGTTTCAGAATACACCAAAAAGTCCAAGAAGTGTTCAGTGTATTGATTTGTGGTTTGCACGACAAACAAACTGTCTACAAAATGTATGTTACGTGCAGAAGTTAGAGGGCAGTTTGATGGTGTAATGTATGGTGGCATAAAGGAGACATAGGAAATATTTTATTTACCACGAGGGCATGTGGTAGCTATCAAGTGCATGGCCATGTAATGACTGTTGCGTTTGCACATAAACTAATAGCTATTGCATAGGCATGTACTTTCTATCTCATGCCGATAACATATACATTTGTAAAGTATTTCCTATGTCCCATTTATCCCACCGTAATCTTGGTAAATATAAAACAATATAATGCCGATTACTTGATAGTAAATTAATCAGTCCATAGGTCTCAACAGGTCTAATTCGTATCAGTACAGTCCATCAATAGATATACATAAAACATAATAGGTTTTTCAATGCAGTGTAGTCATAGGTGCACATAATTTAGTGTAAAATCATTTAAATAGTTCCTTCCATAGCACCAGTTCAACAAATAATTAAATAACTGAAGTATCATATTTTGTACTTATGAAGAAGGCGTGAACCTCACAACCAGTTTTAAGGGGACACTATGCACATATTTTTTCTTCTCATGCAATGTGGATGTATCTTATTTCTACCGTTGATATTTACAGAAAGTTATTTTTTGTTTGTTAGAAGTTGCAAGTAATATTTATTGTTCACCATGAATTCATCATGATTTAAACTTACTAAAATGAAAACGTTGGCTTGAATTTCTATTATGTTCATGCCAATGTGGAATACTATCAGTCTTTGTTGCATAATTTCAAAATAACACGATTTTTTTGTCCGTCATGCACATTGCTGATTTTGTTACTGTGAAGACCATTTAGTGTTAATGAAAAGAAATAACTAACAAATTCATTATTTTATTAAAACTGAAAACCACTAACAGTATATAAACAAAGTATCAATAAAACTTCACATATAACAAACTTCATAACGTAATTAGAAAAGTGATTGAAACAATACAAAACTCTTACAATATCAGCCGTTACCACACGGAAAAGTTTTGTTATTGCACTGACACACACATATCACTAAGTACAAACTTTCAAAGACATTTCTACACAGGTCATACAACCATTCCCGGAACACTTGAACCCGCACACAATATTAAAAGAAATTTCACAAGATTATAACATTTAGGTACATGAACCTGAAGGTTAAGTTTTAAGTACATTGTAAGGTTCCATGCAAATGTACTACCCAAAACAGATGTTCATGTTAGCAAGTAAACAACTGAACCTTAAAGAGAAGTGAATGAAAGAAGGGGGTCATGATGGCCCTATATGTCATCTGAATGACTTGATTAATTGGCAATTTGGTAAATAGGTGTTTCCAAAGGTTGAACCTACGAATGTGAACACAGGAGTATTATTAGACCGATCTCAGCAGTGATTCAATGGAAAATATTTGGCACCTGATATTTAAATTCTAGGCCATGGCCATTTGCCTTTGGTCATAAAGATATTTGAAGATTTTTCCAAAAATGAATTCAATTAACACAAGTGACGGGGCATCATATGTAAACTTTTGTTTGAGGGCTATCCAAAAATCACTCCTCTACAGTTTGATTAAAATTGACTCAATGGTTTCAAAGAAATCATCAAATATAATGGTTGACAACTGACTACATATGCCACATGACAACAGACTTGGCGATCACTATGACTCACCATAAGCACTTTGCGCTCAGGTGGGTTAAAATGTATCACAGCTTTAACATTTAACAGCAGTTATCACTTTAATATCAATACAATGTCATTTGTACATGTAATGCCACAATATACAGTACCAATGTTATAATACTAGTCTGATTAGTAAATGTTCCATAATACATAACATGAAAGTGCATACCGAAAGTCAAAATCTCAAACATGTTGTACACTTTAATGTGAAATGTTGTATTATATGGCACAAAGATCCTTCTCACATACTCTGTCACAACTCACAACCCTGTATGATTAAGCATGTAAAAAGACAAAAGTAATACACAACAACCTAAATGTATTATGAAAAACTAAGTGTAAACATGTTTTTAAACTTGTAACAATGAAATATTCACTTTTACTGTAAAAGTGATTTTTTCAGCAGGGATTTAATTTATGCAATTTCTGTAGGTTTTTCTACAGCCCAGAAATCAATATTTTCTTATGCTGGTATTATCAATGATTATAAATCTAAACAGAAGGAAAGACATAGGGATCAAACAAAGAAATTGATTCTTATTTTTGTTACAATTGAGAACTAAAATATTATCCACTTCAGACAGAAATCAAAGTTTGTACATTTAACAATGTGATGGTATATATAATGAATCTATTGAGTAGTAACTATACTAACAGAGACTCAGGTACAATCAACAAGCAGTAATAGTATACAAGTTCAGCATACAGCACTGAAACAATACAATGATCAACACAAAAATCTGGATTTCATTTTCACAAGAAATAATATCAGCCCTTTTCTACAGTTTATAGGCAACAGGTATCAGGTCACTGTAACGGGGGAAATTTGCATTGTGAAACAATAAATTTGAGGGGTTTTTTTATTACGGGAAAATTTCTCCTCTCAGTGGGGGAAATATATTCTTTTTCATTTGGGGAACAGGGGAGAATACCAGACCTAAAAATGGCAAAAAAGGGCCTGCGTATTCTATAAATAGTCAAAATGTAGAAGAAATAAAAAAGCAAATATTTGAGCATACAGGTTTGTATAAATTTGAAGCATTCTGTACATGTGATGAACTACCGGTATTCAGAGCTTCCATATCCTTTAACCTCTTTGACAGTATCCTCATGTAACCCAGTATAAGTGCATTGATGTTCACGCCAATAAATCCTAGAGAAATAAAACAGGAGAAATCCCCATTTCCAGACCATAAAACACCACACACAAGTCAAGTAGAATCCATTACCATGTATAATTAATCCTGAAACAGTTAAAATAAACATCATTCAAATATTTCTATGCTTATAATAAACATGACTTCTGAGTACTTAATCAGTAAATTAAATATTTGTACCTAATCAAGTTCATAACACTGCAACTGAATTTAATAATTTGTGAATGTATACAATATTTGAAATCTCCTACTTTTTAGATTCATGAAGTAAAATTGCATAAAAAGGGCCTAAAAATGGAGCAAATCTCATGAATTTGGAACTTACAGAATTCTGACATGTAAAACCACAACATAAATAGAGCCAAAAAATTAGGACCATACCAAACTTATGGAAGTTTCTAGTTTTTCCTGCAAATGCATTTGTACAATAAAGAACATGAAAGAACTCGAGTACAGAAAGACAGAAAGATACCTTGCTTTGACGTTATAGCTAGTGTCATATACGTAACAAATCCACACACTCCAGCTAGTTGAAAGAAACATCCAAGTAGCATATAGGTTCGTAATCTTTGAGAACAATTTTCCCACCTGCCTCTCTTGTTTCCAATGTGGACTAACAGTGTAATTAAAGCTGGAACAGCTACAATGGGAAAAACAGAAGTTCATTCATTCATTAAAGACTTTCATTTCAGATGAATTTGATAAGTTTGTCACCTATGTCTGTCTTCGAAACTTTACAATCTACAGTTGCTTCCTGCAACTGAATGGTATAAATACATATTTGGTTCAGAGGATTAAACAAAGGTTTCAATGATACATAAGTAAGACACGGCAGCAAGTTCACTTAACCAACTTTCCTTGACTGTTTCTAACCAGAGCTAACTTATCCATCCACTTCTCAACATATGACGGTAAGCTGAACATTCTTTGTCTAATTTTATAGAAAGGTATGCCCAGGACCTATCATGATTCAACCTGGATTGCTTGGTAAGGTTAAGTCAAGCAGACTTACCACCACACAATTGCCTAGATGAAATCTAAAGCAAGATTGCTACCAGACATTAAAATGTGTAACATAGAATTAATCACATAATTATTATAAGGATGTTGTGAGGCAACTAATCTTTAATCAAATCAGAGGTGAAGTGAGAACTTTGGCAATTCACTGTAGCCTTGGGCTGAAAAAAAAAGTTTGTTTGGAGCGCTCCTACCTACTCCTAGCAAATAAATAAATTTTGGGGGGCATTTTTTGCTATTGTTATATAGTAAAAACAAATCTCTACCTACATACCCGGTGCTAAAATTCTGGGTCAGAGCACTGCAAACAAACTTATATATTAATTTTCAGCCATGTCTTATTTCCCCCAGTTTGCCCCCAAAGAACACAAGAAAATCAAGGGAGGTGATCCCATTAGACTACAGATAATTTAGTTACTTTAGATTTGTTCCCCTTGGTTAACAATCCTATACTGAATACTATTTATTATCTGCCATGGTCTTTGCATTTATTAAGTCTGAAAGTCACTCCAAAATTTATGGTGTGATTACAACGTTTTTTCACATGTAGATAAATGTGCCATTTTTATTAGGGGTGCAACGAAATGGCATAACCCATATCGCGATATATTGCAATACAGCTGATCCATACATATCGCAAAATATGTACAGCGAAAAAATGAACAAAAGGGCCACAATGGCCCTTGATCGCTCACCTGAAAACAATGGCACTATAATAACTGACCAGATAATATAGTTTCCATCTCGTATAACCCAGTTTTACATAGATTTTGAGATCAAAACCAACAATGAAGGTAAAATACTGTTAAACAAGCTAAAACGTAGCAAATTTTCTTAACCAAGGGCCTATAACTCTTGAAGTTGTGGTCCGATTCCACCCATAACTGAACTTGTCCAAGACCGTAAGGTCATACACATTCATTGTAATTATGATTAGGATCGATGAATAAATGAATGCGCTAGAGTGTAAACAAGCTAAAATATAGCCAATTTTCAAAGTTAAGGGTCCATAACTCTTGAAGTTCTGGTCTGATTCCGCCCATAATGGAACTTGTCCAAGATCTATGGTTATACAATTTACTGAAAATATGATTAGGATTGGTGAATAAATGAATGCGCTAGAGTGTAAACAAACTCAAATATAGCAAATTTCAAAGTCAAGGGCCCATAACTCTTGAAGTCCTGGTCCAATTCCGCCCATAATTGATCTTTTCCAAGATCCTTTGGTTATACACATTTACTGAAAATATGGTTAGGATTGGTGAATAAATGAAGGCGCTAGAGTGTAAACAAGCTAAATATAGCAAATTAAATGTAAGTCAACGCCCATAACTCTAGAAGTTATTTTCCGATTTGCCCATAATCGAACTTAGCCGAGACATTGTGGCCATATACATTGTGAGCAAGGTTGATCACGATTCGTTGAAAGCTGTGGATGCTAGAGTGTAAACAAACTTATTGCTGACGGACTACGGACATTCATCGATCCTAAAAGCTCACCTGATGAAATCAAGTGAGCTAAAAATGCAATAAAACTAAAGCCACTGTTAATTAAGAGTTAACCCATTTAATACTACATAAAGATATAAGGTAGTTCATCCTAATGGTGTAACCAGAAGATGGCTTATCAGTTTTACACATTGTATTAATTTACATTTATTTGAAAACTGGAAATAATCAATACTTTACATGGCGGATATATAGAAATTAGAATAACATAGTAGACTTTGTTCCACATCAAAATTGATGCAGGCCTTTCCAGTCAATGACAGCTATGGAAAGCTGTTTCCAAAATTGATTAGAAATGAGGACATTCACCATCTGCAGTTACTGTTGTTAAACTAGTTCCCGTACCATGCAGCAGGCTGCAGTACAAAAGTACTTTCAGTACTTTGATTACATTGGGAGTCCTATGTCCGTCAATTTAAATATCAGGCAGATTTCATACATACAAAATATTAAAGCTTTAGGTCTTGTGGTTTCTGATAAGAAGATTTTTAATTTTTCCTATATACATTAGAATAAACCCTGGGATGGGGTCAATTTTCACCACAGGGTCATAATTTGAACAATTTGGTAGAGGTCAACAGGACAATGCTACACACCAAATATCTAAGCTTGGCCTTATGCACCTAGGTCATGTGCGCTGAAATAGGTGAAATTAAGGACACAAAATAAACTAAGGGCCATAAATCTTCCAAAAACGATGTAATCACAAAAAAGCACAATATGTATTGGGAAGTTTGGTCAAAATCCCTTGAGAAATATAGAAGTAGTTGCAAACACAGTCTTCGACTTAACCCACTCAACTGTCGACCGAGTCGAGTGATTTTCCCCTCGGTCGAGTGAAAAATCTAAGTCTATAGCCCGATTGGTCAAGCGCATTTTCCGTATCAGAATCCAAAATAGGTACATTTTCTTATAAAATAAACACTGTGCAAGTCGATTTCGTTAAATATTTTACCAAGTAAACGTTTTATTAATATTCCATTTTGTAATCTTTATTAACCCAAGCCATGACTCGTAATGCAGATGACAATTTGATCAAAAGGGTTGTGGACATGCATCTTCGTTTCTGCATCGTTTGTACTGTACAGTCTGCAGCACATTTCCCATAAATTGACATAAATTTTGCTAGTATTTATGTAATTCTTACTACAACATAGATTGCATTAAGCATTATGACCAACAAAATAACAAACACTCGTTAAATCTCAAGAATGGTCATTGCATTTACAGTATGCGGTGTACGAATTTCGGACGACAAATTTCGGAAAAGTTTATTTATTAATTAACATGGTGAAAGTTCAAACTATATATCATTCTGATGTGTAATTAATGAAGATCTCTTCTAATTGTGGTGTCTTATCTCTGATCCATCATCACGTGACACCTATTTAAGATTAATTATCTATTTTTCAGGAAACAGTGTAAGTTTTAAGAAAATCATAGTTCAGATAGTTTAATATGTAAATTGGATTCCAAATTTTCATGTTCATAAAACATTTTAATAATATTGCAGCGATATTAAAGGGTTTTGTTTAATATGTATGAGGCCAACAAATTGAAGTCAATTTTTTATTTGTGACAAGAGATTCTTCTCCTTTTGATCCTGTCAAATGACACATCAAGCAAATAATCAAATGCAATAATGTAATAAATATTGATGTATAATGATTTGCTTTTGGGTGTGGACAAAAAATGAATATCCAAGGCTAAATGGATTCAAAACAGCTTTAATACAGTTTACTACATCATTTTGATTGCATTTATACTAAATTCATTACATCACAAGATGGTCAGGATTCGGACAAGTTGATATTGTTGCAGACAACTTAGATTTTGGGGTCTACTTGTCTGGTGACAAGATCAACAGGTACATGGACTAAACTATAAAGTTATCCTAGATCGTCATAGAAAAAATGTCTTCTTTATGCTATCTTTAGAGCACTGGAATAAATGAGAGGAAAGAGTTTGCTAAAATTCTAATTATTATAGTTTGATGTTAAGTTTACTAATAGTCTCACTGCTATGGAAATAGACAATTTTAATTCGGACTAGTGAATTTGGATTCGGGCTAGTGAAATTTCTTAGCTAGTAGCCCGACCAGGCTAGTGCTGAAAAAAAAATGCGAAGACTGAGTGAAACAAAAGAGTATTTCCGTATGAATATTACATAATTTTGCACAAAATAAACAAAGGGCCATAATTCCATCAATATCGAATTATAAAACCTTTACAACATGCATTGGTATCTTTATAATAATAGTTCAATGAAAGTTTAATCAAAATCCCTTGAGAAAAAAGAAGGAAACAATAGTATTTTGTTATTACAATCCACACAATTAACAAAGGGCCTAATTCTGTCAAAAATGATTGAATCACAAAACCCGGATTATATATGCGTGGGTCCTTGGTAACAAGTCTGTTGTCGTCGAAATACCATTAAAACTGTAGGCGTAGTATCCTAAAAGAAATGCAGGATTTTTTTTAAACATAATGACCCTGTGACCTTGACCTACTGACCTGAACACACAGGTCATGTAGAGGTTGTCATTAAGAACCTACAAATGAAATCTGATGAATGTAGGTGCAAGTGTTTTGATTTTATAGACAAGGTTAAAATTTGGTACAAACAAGAGAGACCAAAAACAATATGCCCCTGATCTATAAGTGTCAGTATTCAACATCAAGCTTACAGGTTTGGATTAATGACAGGCGAGCACACAAGCTTATCGTGTATGATTGGCCAGTATACCAATCGGTCAACATATGCTAAATGATTTTGTGCTTCGCTCAATGCTGGCAGCTGCAAACGATTTGAATTAAATTATTACAACAGACAATACACAGAATCATCAGGGAAGGCTACCCCCTGTTATCAGGTTATTAACGGGAACCAATGCACTGGATGTTAAAAACTAGCACATTATGGTTTATTTATTAGAACAACGCATTTTCAAATATCAAGAACAGGTGTAGAATTTCGTTCAAACACACAGTTTTACGACATCATACTCGGGCATTTAATCTAATATATTAAAAATTATATTAACCTTGCTACCACTGTAGTGTATATATCCTACTCCATCCATAAAATAAAACGTTGAAGGCAAATCGTGCGTACTGGACTTGGTTACGCAATGATTATAATCTAACGCATATAAATATGAAGAATGTACCCACCAGAAATCAGGCCCCATAATGAAGCATTCCAATTTTTGAAGTTGAAACCGAACACGATAAATACTGACACTCCTATACAAGCACCTAAACAGCTGAAAAATAAACGTAAACGATATTGTAACACACCGGGAGCCGCCATTGTTGTGTATGTATTTAGATAAAGTTTAGGCCAATCGTAACGAATCGTATCTAGTTCATTTACGGTACAGGGACGGTCTGCTGTTATACGTCCCGCTGAATGGCGAACTCGATTAGTACAGGGTCTATCAAAAGAACATTTCAGTGATCCTGTTTAAATGAAGTCATGAACAGTCATACACTGTATATATTTTTTACTATTAACAACTTAATTTATCATTGCTCTTATTTTATTCTAGCTTTTTAACTATAAAAACTTAAAGCGAGGCTCACACGTGACTGACCATGAAAAATTTTGCTTAAGATATTACACCCCATGCAAAATTCATCTAACTGAAATTATGTTGAAAACAGCGTTTAATTATTTATGACGGTGTGTGATTATAAAACTTCGATTTCCGTTAAAAAACAAACATTTTCACAGAAGTTATGGCCCCTTTTGATTTTTTGATGCGCCTAGTGGATATCACATTTCATGTCTGATTGCACCATACTTTTTTCAGGCATATTACATATTTAAAAAATGTTTTTTCTTTTTTAATCTTTTTTGTTTTATTTAAATACATTATTTGTACAATATTCGATTAGTTCATAAATCTTCTTCACTCGCTGTGTCTGATGATGATCCTTCACTGAAGTTGTATCTGTCTCTGAGTCAGATAGGGAGACTGAATCAAACATTATTCTTTTTAGAATTTCAAGTTTTTTTAATTAAAAAAAAATATGATGATAAATATTTATATAAAACGCTTTGAACATAGAAACTTTACATAAAAAAAACACCCAAGAAAAGCATGCATAATAAGAGGGCTGGTGATCACTGGACTTAAACTTGGACTTTATTCAATACATCTTGAGCTAAGGCGCTGTATCTATTGTGACAGCATTACGTACAGTCATTATTGTGCTGGTTAAATCTATTTTATCAATATGTTTTAGTCAGATTTGTTCCGAATATCGACATCCCCTACTTGACTTGGTGGACTATTCTGAATAATTTTGTCACGGCTCAAAACTCATGGTCGAGTTATACATATTAAGTTATACAGAACTTTGTTGTTTTATGTAGTTTAGATCTGTGAAGGTCACAGGAAAAACTCGTACTGTATCTATTACGTGAACGGGACATTCCCTAACGGTAAAATAAACGATAACTTTCGACTGTGGTACGAAGCTAAAACTAATCACATTTAGCAACCGTGTAATTATTCCGTTTTGATAGTTTAACAAAATCACACGTACCATACACAAAACATTACAAATTCAATAAACAAACATCACAGAAATATAGAAAATAATTACAAATATAATATAACAGTTTACATGTCCAACTTTGGCGGACATGGCCTTATCGAGTATCTGATCAATTTTCAAGGGAAACAACTACAATTCAGGGGTTTATATACAGTCTACCTATTGTTACCCTCCTTGCTTGCGTTATGCTGACTTTATTAGGGGTCATAAAGTCATAAAGTCAGTCACGCGTAACAGATAAAATCTGTTATCTTAATTGATCCAAAAATCGATATTTCACTGTATACATTACTTTTGGATCTCTGATATGTACGTCGTTAAAATGGACAGAAACTTATGATATTGACATTAATTAAATTTGTTTCACCAGTAAAATCAAGTTTGCAAATGCGAATATCATGAAAAGACAAAATTCAAGAATCCTTGTAATAATCTTTTTATTGTTTGCACAGTCAAATAGTAATTTGATTATATTCTGCATATGAACTTAACACATTAGCTTACAATACATTTATTTTCACTACTGAAACATTTAACATTAAATCATCATGATTACACTTAGGCGTGAAAAAATGTTTTTCTTTTCTTATTAAAAGTCGGTTAGTAGGTATGGACTTTATTTGGCTTTGGAAGCATATGGGAAAGTAAACAGGAGAAAGAGGATTTTCCATTCAACGGATAAAATCATGAAAATGTCTAGGGTCGCGGGATAAAATTAATTAGGGTCGATCGAGTAACCAGAAATTTTGCACTATGTCACACGTCTTGTAGGTCAATGATTATAAATGAAATTACTTCCAAATCCATTACATCCTTCAAAAACTGTTGCAGATATCTATTTCCATCACAAAATAGAAAAAATACGATTGAATTATAGACCTGAACGTTCTTAGTTATCCGAGTTAAGAATTTCCTTTGTCTAAGATTCAGACTAAGACATAAGAAATTTCTTAGTTTTCATCTTAGATTTATTCTAAGCGTAAACTAAGACGAAATTATTCTTAGTTTGAAAAAATCTTAATTTTGAAAATTTACCGTTGTCATACGTCATAACTTACGCCTGCGTTTAAATTGGCGATGAGTTAAACCTATCATACACTGTCTGCAATTTTACGGATACGTTTGGTACTTTTTCAGCCACAAAATTGCACGGATGACACAAATATAATTGTTAGTCATATTTGCAGAATACAAACAGGTTCCTTATAAACAGGGTCACTGATATATCAATTAAAAATCCGTTGGCGGTATTGTGAACTGTCAAATTAATGTTTTTGACATTTTATGAAGTATGCAGTAATTCGGTTAAGTTTAAGCAACAGAAGTATCAAAAATACAAATACGCAACAATAGGCGTCAGAACTGAGGCAACAAATCGTAAAAGAAAAACGAATTTTGTTATATTGTACATGTATACGTTGTAAACGCAAATTGTGTAAATTTAAGTTACAAGTCTTTATGTTGTACAGCAAGAATACGGTTTTACGATGACTCCACATTCAATTTCAATATTGTACACATTAAGTTCTTAGTTGTGTATTCAATATGTACGAGGGGACACATACTAATTATCTAACTTGACCTGTGCCTATCTTCAAAATCGTCAGAATAGAAAGTTTGCTGTGGTTCTAAACCATCAGAAATGTTTTTGTGACTACTGATAATGTTACATTCAAGCAGTAAGTCAGTTACACTATTACAGTTATGATTACCATCAATTTCATCAAAGAATTCTATTTTTAGGTGATCATTTGATTGTTTAATGAGTCACAACCTTCATAATTATATCAGTACCACTCAGATTTGCAATATATTGCTTAAAACAATATTTCCAATCACAATTTACCAGTAATAGTGTTTCAAATCTGCACATATCTTCCATTTTAACAACTACCTATTTAATTTCTATTCTGAGGTGTTAAATTAAGATGATAATACATTCAAATGCAATTCAAGTAGCATTGATCTCTCATGTTTTCGATTGACTCTTATTATGAACTATGTATACATGTATATATTTTATTTACTGTCTGTCTGGTGGTATATTTCTGCTTATCATAGCATTACTCACATGATAATTTTGACAGCGTGTGATTACTTACAACAACAGAGGCTCAGGTCATCTAAAACTGAACATTAAATAAATGATTAATAACAAAAAACATCCGTTTCAGTTGTGCAATATTTATGTAAGTTCATACAAAAGCAGATTATAAACATTACTGATATCATTTACCCCATTGAATTCATATTGTCAAGGATACAATTGCATGTTTACTAGTAGTTTCAACATAGCTTATACCTGCATTATTTTCTATTCAACAATCTACACAAAAGAATACATAGGTTTTAATTCATGACATACTAAACGTCACAATGTAGTACTTGCAGGACTGCTGGTACAAACTTTATCACAATGTGTGCATTCAGAACAAAATGTATACAAGGTAATAAAGATTTAAGATTAACAGTTGTCTCTTAATTTCTTGTTCATATAAAGATTGATACTGCAAAACAGTAGTTGAATCCATATCATGAACTGTCTATGTCTTAATTAATTAATGTCATCATAAATGGTACACGAAGTCCTCAAAAGAATCTGTGAATACAAAGTACATCATTTCAATTCATATAATGTCTTCATATTTTATACATGTACAAATACAAGTGAAATATTTTAAATGATGTAATTTTAGGTAACTATAATTTTGTAAAGATTAATGATTAATAAGCAATGGTAAAACATACTTTCAATGAATTGTAATAAAATAATGAGTTTATGCATTATTTTATTATTTTTTAAATTGTTAGAAAAACAATGAATGAAAATGATTATATCTTATAAATTGCTGCATGTTGAGTCGATCAGCAATATCATGTTTGATGTCAACAACAAATGTATTGATACTGCATTTTTCTGTAAGACATGTTGGAACCTGTTTACATAGCCCAACCCACAAATACTCTCTGGTATACCAGCAAGAGTTACGCATTTTTAACAACAGAAAACTACGGTGTTAAAATGCTCACAGTCCATGAAATTAGCCAATAAGTATCCGTATTTTTCATAGATATAGAAAAATAATGAGTTCGACGTAGCATCCATATTCGTTTTGTTTTTATCTAAGTAAATTTCTTAAAGTTAAGACACCTCGTACCTTGACTTAACTTTTAAGATAAAAAATCGTCGATCTAAGAATTTTTCTAAGATTTTTTTCACTCTAAGACGAAAGTTAAGAAAAATCTTGCAAAGATAGCAAAACTTGGCGAAAACTAAGATAATTTAGACATTCTTAGATAATTTTTCATCTTAGTTAGTTTGTGAATACGGGCCCTGTATAAACAGTACAATCAATTTCTGCAATTTTATGGCAATTTCCATCCGTCTTAATTGAAATGATATCCAACAAATATAACTCGACGTGCCCAATTTTTTGTAAATAATGTGAGATGCGTATAAAAATCAATAATCAGGTAAAGTTAGCAACCATATAAAGGGATCTCAAAAATATGAATTTATTATCCGTCCTTTGTTTACACATCATTGAAAAAATAAATATACAAAGTAGTTAATCTATATTATTTTATGATATGTTTTTATAAGTGACATGTGGACGTATGCCAAAATGATATATTAAGCATATACTTATATTATCAAAAATGTATTAATAATAAATTTCATTTAATGAAATATCATCGTCTATTTAAGGCCTATTAGAGCAATAGATGAAATGATAGTAGAATATAAGAAATATATATTACTTGATCTGTAACAATATTTACATAATACCTTCCATTAGGTATATCTCATAAAATAGTTTTCAGATGCTTTTTCTTATTTTTTTGCAACATGGTTAAAAAATACTGTGCTGTATTTCTATAATAATTATGTACTTTGTGATAAAAAAAAATTGGAACGTTTTTATTGCAAGTAAAATTCATTTTCACATTTATCTAGGTAAAATAAGACCTACTTCAATTTTAACATCCAAAAAGCTAATGGGGCTTTAACAATAATAATATCAACAAATTGGGTTATAAATATTTATACGGAAGTAAAGTAAAATATTTCACAGATTCTAATATTTTCATCCATGTTGTAATATGTTTTAGTCTTCAACCTCAATTATCCTAAAACTTGATTCAACGCGTCTAATTTTTATAACCCTGTATAATACATCATGCTGTGGCTGTATATATATGGGTACCTAATCAGCAGATATGATCATCGCCAAATACACGTTGTTTCCGTAAACGTACGTAAATGTCCGAGATTTGCCGAACGATTGACGAATTGAACTTAAAAAAAATGTAAGGGATAGTTTTAAAAATCATCAAAAGGGTCGAAGAAGATATTATTTGATTGTTTTCATATTTTACATGGTGAATGAAATTAAATTTTCAAAACGAATGCAATGAGTACAAATTTGATCACATTTCCCCCAAAAAAGTTATGATGCTGAAAACATCAAATTTTCATTGAAAAATCTACCAATTTTACGCGTTTTACAATGAATATAGAGGGAATCGATAGGTGTCTTTTTCAAACGCAAAAGGGTCGAAGAAAGCATTAATTTAAAATAATAAAAAATACACCATTAGAAAGATAAAAAATTAATTAAACTTTTGTGATGAGTACAAAGTTCGTATTTTAAATAGAATAAAAGTTATGACTATTATAGCGAAAATCCCCTTCTTTGTTTAATGTAAATTTTTTATCGATTTTCTAAATCAGCATGTCCGCGAAAGTTGGGTATGATTTCTTATTCATTAGGCACTAAGGCCCATGTGAACAACATATTTACAAATATGATATAAATACATACAATGTTACATGCAAAATACGATGATGTTACCTTAGTCTTAGATATGAACAATATTTTAACTACAATAAAAAATAGAAAGAAGAATTCTAACAATGTTACGGTAAAGAAAGATCATATATATAGTGTGGAGAAAGTAGTTTAATTATAATTAACATAATAGTTTGGTTAAGTGGGGGATCAAACATTCGCTAGGTATTGCTCTCTTAATTTATGGCTTTTAAATACATAAACTGACAATTTTTTAAAGTTATTTTCATTTTCCGATTGTAATAAACTCTTTAGTTTCAATATATTAGCATTGTTCTTATAATAGGGCGGTAAATATTTATTTCAAAGACTATCGTATAATTTACATTCAAACAAAAAAATGAAATTCATCTTCTAATTGCTTACAGTGACAGCATTTTCTATTAACCACAGGAGTTGTGTTGGGTTTAGCCCATCGACCAACTTCTATTTCTAAAATTACAATTACAATACAATTTTTGAGCACATTTATAATTTAATACAGTACAGTCAGTACTTAAAATTTGAAGCATGAAACAAATAAGTAAGACAGTTGTTTCAATGGACAGCTATACATGGAAGGATATATTTCAATAATTATTATTTTAACTATTGATAATGTGAACTTAATTATTTTCAAACGTCAGGGCTGAATAACGTATAAATGAAATCAATATTTACACAGCGAACATACAATAGAACCGTTTTGACAGTCAATTAAACGTTATATTACTCTGATATCTGATAAATATCGAACAATGAGCATGTTTTACGGTTGTACGTTTAAACTAAAGTAAATGTTTGTTTGTTTAAGTTTTACGCCCCTTTTCAACAGTCAAGAGTCAAATGACGCGGAGAGTTCACCTAACCATCGTTACTGGGAAGAACCAGTACTAGACTCTCATCATCCGTAAGTAACTGCCGACGGTCTCACATAAAGAGACATGGTCGGTAGCTAGGCTCGAACCCACGACATTCTATCAGAGAGAGGTTACATGTATTTGAAGTCAGCGACCATAACCAATGGACCATATCAAAATGATATGGATACGTTATATATTGACAATCACTAATACTCTGGTAGGGGTTAAATAGAAGAAAGGTGTGGGCAACAAAAATATATTAACGTTCGTAATTTCTATTTACATTTCTTCATTGTACATAAAAGACAAATCAATACAATATATGAATCACATTCTTAATAACAACCACATAGCATGTGGCATTCATTGTAAACAGTATAAACACATCTAAACAATTTATATACATGCTTGTATTTCAAACAATATTATTGTGCGATTTTATTAACCTGCCAAAGCTGAATAATCACACGGTCGATGCAATCATGTATTATACCTATACGATGACCTTAGTTAAACCGGTTGCTGAATGCACGTTTACTGTAACAGAACATTCTAAACAGAAACTACCGACTATAGAGTTTGTTAAGAAGCTAAAAATGCATTTAGCGATAGTGCTATTATCAAACTTTGAAGTTTAATAAAATCGCACTATACGAAAGTCAAAACAAAGTAAGCACATCATTAAACTACAGCGGATGTAGAAACCCTGGTACTTTGGTCCGCATCAAATTAATGCCCGCAGAGAAAGTGATGGCTATGGAAAACTTATCTTACTATTGTTCCAGATTCCATAACAGTATAACCTCACACGAAAGATTTTTACTTTCCAAACTATACCAATACAATAAAGCTCCAAAGAGCAGTATTTCCACATTCCTTACCAAACACGATCTAGATACTAAATAGGCCAACTAAGTGACTGCTCATTTAATATTTGGTTTGATCTATATGCTTATGTCTAATGTTTGACTTAATGTATCTGGCTTGGATGTCAGGTCGAATCAAGTTCCACCAATTTATAGATTTAAAAACTAAACCATAATTATGTACTAAACTAAACCCACTGTATGAAGTGCATTGCAAGTAATTTGAAACAAATATTACATTTGATTGGTCTTCTATAAAACAATATCGCTTTTAAAAAAGTGTCTTCTAACGTTTGTAAGATGACACTTTTCAATAACTCAACTTTCACGTTGACGCTATCCTTTATCGTCGTATAAGTTAGATACACGTACTTGTATTTTCTTCAAAAATGTCTTCTTACAGACGCTAAGAAGACGGTTCCCTTAGACAAACAACCATTTTACCTTGGGCTTCGCCTCGGACAAATTGGTTGTTTATCTGAGCGAACCGTCTTCTTAAGACACTTTTGAAGAAAAATTCGTACTGTATCTATTACTTCGATAATCTTCGTTATAGCAGTTGTTGAATGTACGTGTATTGAAAATTAACGGAACCTTCCATTGTTGTAAAAAGACACTATCGACTGACTGTGGTTCAAAATGAAGTCAGCGATCGTGTAATTATTCAACTTTGACAGTTTCATTAAATCGCACTTGATGATTTGTAACATATAGATCATTTTTACGTCATAGTTGTATGTTTGTTTTCAATAAGTCTCAGGGACACAACATGAATGTATAACAAATCTATAGACAGAGTGTTGACACACATACCATGTTTAATATTTTCAAACGACAGGACCTATGGCCTGTATCTTTTCACTTCAATCGTCTTTTGAAATGAGGTTTGATATGTATTGAATTGGCTTTCTTCATCGCCTCAAAATAAATCTTGGGCAACACAATGAACTATACACATACGTTTGATTTGGCGAACAATAGGAGAAATATTGGCAACTCATGATCACAATTAAATGGCGAACCAAAGTCCAAAACAAATAATTAATCAATATCAAGTCATTTATTATATTCTATTATTCTTTTTAAATGTGCGAAAATGTTGCAAAGTAAATACTTCAGAGGTTTATTTAATATTGAAGCGGTAATGAAAAGGCGTGCTGTAATAACATCTGTGCTGTAAACGATAGTCCTTAGTCCATTTCTTTTCCTTACATTTATTAATGACATTGTTGTTAAAATTAGATCTAGTATCAGTCATTTCGTCGATGACACAAACCTTTATGCCAAAGTCGAGTAGCCTAAATAGCTGCTAACCTCCTTTAGTCAGATACCCAGACTATTTCAAACTGGACTGAGAAGTGGCTCGTCACTTCCAATCCTTCTAAATTTGAGTATCCTCATCTATCAAGAAAACGCGATCGCCTTCCACAACTACCGTTGCAGATGTTTCAGCAATGTATATCTAAGGTTGTAGGACACAAGCATCCTGGTGTCACCCAGTCCAATGGTTGTAATTGATACCCTCATGTTAAATGCGTAACCGACAAAGCATGGAACCGAGCCGGCATCAAACAAAAACTTAGGTTTTCTATTGATAATAAATCCCTTGAAATTATTTACACATTCATAATAGTACCGATTCTCGAATACTCCTATGTTGTTGTCAGCAATTGTACCAACTATGAACTTGAGCAACTCGGTAAAATTCAAAATGAATGCGCTCATATAGCTTCAGTTGCAGCTACGCTGATTTCATTGGAGGAACTTTACTGAGAAATAAGCTGGGGAACGCTTTTGGAAAGACGATACAAACATTGTCTGTCTCTGTTTTTACAAAATGCACATTTATCAGATACCCGAATATTTCTCTTCTCTAATACCTCGTTCTACTATATGGCATTAGAAACCCTGGTGATATTAACATAGCACCAGCTAGAACCAGGTTTTATTTCCTTCTTACTTTTAGTTCTTCGTGACTGGAATTTTATTCTTTTAAGTTTCCGCAGCTCACCGAAACACATATATCAGAAAGTTACGGCGAACTCCCAAGTTATTATCATGCTCAATAACTTCCGCAATTATACCATTAGTCTGGACCGTGTATTATTTGGTGACCCAGCCCTTCCAGATCAGGATAATATCACTATTTGCAGTCATGCCCACAACGTAATATCAACTTTGTTAGTAACCTAATCCTGTTGACCCAGGCTATTACCTATATTACTCATTTATGAGCCGTTCCTCCTGTCCCCTTCCTCTCACTCGCTGTCTGTGTCTCCTGATATATATAATTATTTCTCTTTTGCACATAATCACATTGATTCTCTTTATCATTGTATATTTCTAATGTCGTCCTGCAATCTCATGAGAGGCTGAATGTAAATTTATAATTGTCCGCCTGAGGAGAAGAATTCTAAAGGACCCTGTCTTTAATTCTAATATCATTTCATTATATACATTTTTTTGTTTTACTATGTATTTGGAATATATTTGATGTTGAAACTATAAACGGAAAGGCGAGAACAGTCCGATCATCTAAAATTTATTCTAACACAGTGTCCGATTTCAATGAAGTTTTCATAAATAAATCATTGACAAATATGTTTTGTTCATATTATTTAGATCCACTAATTCTTTAACCGAAACTACTACCATTTCGTTGATGAAAGGTACACTATTGTACAAAAGAATACTAAAAAAGTACTTAAAATATTCGACGTCGGTAACAGTATCCAAACACATTCCGTATTCAGAAGGACCAGAGTTGTGTATACGTCCAGAAAGTATTTAACTTCCATTATCTTCCATAGTGTTGCGCCCATCCGCTTAGCTCAATAGGGAGAGTGTTATGCCTACATATATCGGGTTCGTAAATCCGATCCATGGGGGGCATATTTTTCTTGAAGATTTGGTTCTCCGTTTGTTTAGTTTGAGCTGTGCGCCCCTTTTCAATAGTCGTGAGTCATATGTGGTGGACTGTTCGCCAAACCATCGTTCCCGGGAAGAACCAGTACTAGACTCCTATCCTCCGGAAGCAACTGCATACGTTCTCATATAACTAGGCTCCAACCCACGACCCTCTATTAGTGAGTGGTTACTTTGGTTTGAAGTCAGTGATCTTAACCTCTCGACGATGGAGTCGGCTCAGGTTTGGTTCTAGACATTATATTAATTTTAAAGTAATTCGTCCCATCACGGTTAATTCGTTGGTTTGAAAAATCCATTTAGAGAGACGTGCGGACAACAAGGTTACTACAGTTACAGAAACTAGAAACCTAGGTTACTTCTACTGTTCATCAGTATCATTTAACTGGCAAATACACCGGAATATAAAAAATATTTTTCTAATGAAAAATAAGAAAAAAAAACACATTTGGATAGCTTAAGCTCATAATATCTTATCTTAGATTACTTTTTGGAAATTAAAGGTTGGTTCAATTTTCCACCGCTGCCACTCACTCGGCGCGCATGAATTTTGATGCAGGCCTAGGTACTACGTTATTCTACATCCGCCAAGCGATTGTTAAATAGTGCAGTGTAAGTTAGTTCAGTTTTCTTGAGTTCTTTCGGTTCTTTTATAAAATGGGTATTCTGGTCGTGCCTATGTTTAACAAAAGCTGAAGTACGTCAGCAAGCAATGTTTCACTGTCATATACAAACGTTAGACTGACAATTTTTCACACGCGGTATTGATCGACTATACGGTAAAGATTCTTGACTGCCTTGTTTAATCAGTCGTTCATATAGCATTGACATATTTAAATTTTCATTTGTTGAGTGTGGAGTTATAACGTTACACAATGTGTTCGCCAAATTTATTCATATTGATTTTGTGGCTGACAATTTTCAGAAATATTGGTAAGTTTGTTGTCACTAGTTTCTGTGATATTTTATTTTGCTTTAAAAGGGGGATTAAGTACTCTGTCGTTCATGAAAACAGTTTGTTTTAAGATATTTCACCACATAACTGGTTGAACATATTTACAAGTATCCTTATTTTGAATATAAAATATAGAAAAATCATCTAAAAATAGAACTGTATAGAAAAAAGCATTTAAAAATCTTCTTTGTTAAAAAACTGCTTTCCCAACGGTAATCCAATTAAGTATTGTTTATAGTATATGATACAGAATATTACAGTAAATGTAAGATAACATTTGAAAGTATGGTAATATACTATATTATATGACAGTCTCTATATTAGTCATTATGAATAAAAATTCTATAATTTACAAAATGTGATAAAAAGTGTAATTAAACATGGTTGAAAATAACCTTTTATATCCATTATCAATGAAAAACAACGATAACAAAACCTTTATATAAATAATCTCTCAGTTTAAAGTTGTGCTCAAACTATAACTTCTGATTTATATTTACTGCTAGCAGTTAAAAAAGCTTTACAAATAAGTTTCAGAGATAACCAAAAATACTAACACGTAAATCAAGAAACGACATCCGTCTGTTTATATCAGACAATAATATCTTTCTGACTATAAAATAAAGACACGTATGGTATGATCTTTGACTTATCAGACTATAGAAGATGACTTATCAGACTATAGAAGATGACTTATCAGACTATAGAATATACATTTAAAAATAACTACAATACATGCTCTATCTTAATCATTGACTACATGCATGTTGTGATTATGATATATTAATTTATACAAGCCATATTAATGTACACATGTATTACTGTGTAACATAGAATGGGTGATGAACTTACTTCAAGTAGGTACACAGGACAGAAAAAATAACTTTAATGGAGCAGAAAATCATGTAAAAGAGGACACAATTGCCTCCATTCAAATATTTCAATTTAAAAACCCTTTTTGTCAGATATTATTTAATACATTTTATATTATTGCTTTAATTAGTCATTCAAAAAAGTAAAAAAGAAGTTCATGTTACATTGTTTTATTCCTAGAAAATATTTAATGTTATTTTCATGTTTTTTTTCAGAAAATTATATATATATTTACAAAGATGTAATTTGAATTAATTGTAAAGCGTTCATTTTTAATACCCCCAAATTACTTACAATATTGGATTGTAGTCAAGCAACTTAGCTACAAACATTGAAAAAATAAATGGCAGGAAAATGAGTGTAACACAGCAGTTAGTAAAGAAACCTTGTTATTGTTTTTAAATTGAATGATAGGAATATGTACTCAAAATATTTGTACTTATAATATAACTTATACAATTTTTAATTAAATAAGAGAAAAATTATTGTAACTCAGCAGATATTTAAATGACAATTTTAAAATAAATGACAGGAAAAAGTGTAACTTAACATTTTTTTATAGAAGTATGCAAGAGTTTTGTACCCAGTAGCAAAAATTATAAAAATGTCAATAGATTTTTCGCATCATTTTTCTTGAGTTGGTTAAAAATGCGCGGGGCGAGATCGCTATTGCCCAATCCGGATTCCGTATGTATGTGATACTTGCATATATGTTATATTTGACCGTGTCTGAAATTATAACATTAAACAGAACAAGAAGAAAATATATCCCACGGCTGTTCATCACCGAACTGAAATTTGCACAATAAAAACGACTTTAGTTTAATATTTCATTCCAAACATTTCACTTCAGCTGCCCAATGTCCAAACGGAGGTTCCTTTGGAGACAACAACCCGGGCAATGAGCACAATGTCTTGGATTCCAATACGGGTAAGTCATTTTTAAAGATGCCATTATAAAAATAACACATTTCTGAGAGGGCGTTATTAAATATTATCTGAGCGAGAAAAAATAATCAAGGTTCAACGAGGCAGCGCCGAGGTCAACATTAGTTTTTCAAGGGCTTGCGATTTTTGTGCTCTTTGAATCTTTACTATAAATATCATCGAAGCATTTATGTCTGCCTCAGAAACTTTAGCAAACCCTTGAGAAGTCATTTTATGTAACGGTCTAAATTACTTGTTTGCATATACTCATGCGTCGGTTTCAGCAGCCTAAAGTGGTAGGTAAACGGAATTTGGATTAATCAAAAGTTTTTTCAAGTTGAATCTACAATCTAGAACATATTTCATTAAGAACAACAACAAATGGTAAAATGATCGAATAACCGAAAATCTGTTTGATCTGTAAGCATGTGCTCTTATAATGTGTCATTAAAATAATGCCCGTTCAGGTAGAGGTGACTTTATATCGGAAATGGGAGTAAAGTATACCGTTTCATTAAATGCAAATATCAGAGACATGCAATATTAATTAACTGTTCGTCAGTGTTTGTTGATAAATGATGCGATATATTGTCTATGATGGTAAAACTCATGGGGTCATCTGGAATGGAAGTGAGACAGTTGTATCTTAATACTTTATGAAGAATTATAAACTCAGTTTCCTCTCTCTGCCAGTTTCATAACATCAATTAACTCCCAAAAAAGTCAATGTATTTAAATGGTAATTTCATCTACTTGTGATATAAAGAAAATATTGAAAACCGCTCTGAAGCTATGTTACGGTCGTTATGATGACGATGTCTTTATATTAGAGTGAGATTTCATTGTGATATATTGTCATTCACTCTAGAATTTCTGTAGGAAAAAATATTTTTCTATTCGGCCTTCCGAGACCGCCCCTGAGGGCGGACCATCCAAGCCGACGATTTTGATTGCTGGATCTACGCTGTCAGTGTTAGCGCGTAGTTATATTCTTACCGTACTATACTTACCGTCTAAATTTAGCCCGATCACGTTTTACGTTAGTCTGGTTCCCGGACGTGCTCTACATTGGTAACATATTGTAAGGGGAAGGACATTGACATACATTTCTTGTGTGTACAACTCGGCTCAATTTATTCGTAGATCCATTCAATGCAGTTCGAGTACTAATTGCAATATCATTTTAATTACTCATTTAACATTTAAAAATTCGCAAAGCGTACTAAAACTAGAGAATGTATTCTTTGACAAAGCCTTATCACACTAAGCAGTGCTAGAGGCGTCCATTAGCTGTTCCCGATTTCGAATTTACCACACGTGTTATCTCCCTTATACCACGAAAACACAACGTTTTCGCACGGTCAACTATGTTTTTGTTGTTCGGTACGAACAAAAAAGTTATTACCGTATTTCAACAATCGCTCAGTTTTCACTTTTCTGCATACCGAACAGCGTCCATTAACCTAGCTTCCGCCTAAGAATATAGTTACGATATTTCAATTCAATGGCTAAATACAAATATAGATATAACGTGCATTTAAGTCAAAATTGTATGGCTGTGCAATATCGTAAACGAGCAATACAAATCTAAACAATCCTCGGATTACTACAATAATTACTATCAGCATACACATTTCAAGGATGACGTCATAATTCTCGTGCTGTATAATATTATGCTAATTTAGTCTGGTTTATAGCTTCTATTGTAAAGGTATAGAAGTCATCATTGAATTCATGGACGATACAATGATAACTGTGAGTCAACCAGATATTTAAAAAAGTGATTCACCGGGAAGTTTTAATATATTAATTTAATGCTTATAACGTTTAGTTTATTCTTCGAGCATGTCTTCATGTATGATGTATTACAGTCTGAGTGTTTTGAGTATTCAAAGAGGCAGGTAATGTAGACTATAATTTTATAATATCATGCTAATTGCTGAACTACTTTTGGTGACAAGACGGAAACATAAATCAAAGTACTGAAAGTACATGGAACGGGACAAATTGTAACAACTGCATAACGGATGTAGAAAAGCGTTCGTAGTACTTATATTCCCATCAAAATTCATGCGCGAACTATCGTTCGTTTTCCAAATCTCACCCTACATAGATATCAACTTTTGACTGATTTGTAGTTCCGAACAAGAGCAAAACCTTCAAAGCTTTGATTTGTAAGAGAAAACGTAGGAGAAAATGTAGATTTTTTGCAGTATAAACACTCAGGCGAGGTTTTGAACGTTTAATTTTTCCTATTTTTCTTACGCGCGTTGGAGGTGCGATTCATCCCGAAATAGTTTCGTCTTTTAGGTTTTTCTGTAAGTTATTTTTCTAGCTTAAAACCCGTTTTGGCTTCTGTTGAAATAACATGTACTTATAGGATACGGCTACATGATGGGGGATCCAGCATATATCGTGAATTGTTGCGGCGTGGTTGATGGATGGGAAGCAAAGTTCGGCGGAGTCACGGGTACCAGGACAGTATACTTTCAAGTTTGGAGGGCTTCTGGATCATCATACGAACTTGTCGGACAGAATTCTATGTCGACTAGTAAGTTATTTATTCGAGAGTAACATGGTACCAATGTACAAATGACGTCAAATAAACAACAACTTTCGTTTTACTCTTCTTAAAAATTTGCCAATCACTTGCCTTATGTGAACAGAATTCCAAGTAATTTAATGTATTGTGAATTATGTACTAGTACTTCCCATGACCCGGAAGACGAATACCATGTTCTATGTAAATGTCTTTATGACACGTTAAGAAAACAATATATTAAGCTTAACATTCGTCCATCTATGTACAAGTTTATTGAACTAATTAACTGTCAGAATATTTCAATGGTGATAAATCTATCATTATTCATTAAGAATTCTTTAGATGTCAAAAAGCATGCAACAATTAATAATTAGTATTTAGTTCATCGTAAAAACTATTCACAACTAAAATTTAAAACATTAACAGTACTATCCTTTGATGTTCATATGGATTGTACGATTCATATCATGCTAATTGTCTAAATATAAATTGATGTAGGTATATATTTTGATTTGATATTGATATAATTATGTGTACGTTTATTTTCCTGTATCATATTACTCCAGTAGAAACATGCCATGATTATGTTCTGAGTTAGCTTTACGATACATTTTGTATGTTCATATTCATGAAAATGTGCCAGCACTTTAATAATATGACCGGAATAAGTGTCAAAATGGAAATACGTGTATGTCAATGGTCTCGCTAGGATATGCTGAGCATACAAAAATCATTTTATAAGCAAAAGCAAAACTCCTTTTCAGCATGTCTTTTGTCACAAATATAGTTACAAAAATGATGAATTTGTACAGAAATTTGATACAAGTATGGGTCTTTATTAAATAACAAAAATCCTGCATGCCCGGATTTTTTTTCTCACACGTATGCAGCTTCGGAATTCTTATATTAAAAATGACGAACACGATCAAGTTAAAAATTAAACTGAACGAAAAATTTCGAACATACAAAAAAAGCCGAACCCTCTGATCAAGGCAAATTGAAAACAACCAGTATTCCCCGTTCTAATAACTCTAATATCTATCTGTCCATAGACCCTGCAGAGAAATTTGAATTGGACAGACGTTTTCTTTTTGTTTTTCAAATTTCTGTGCAGGGTCTATGGAAAAAACCTACGACAATAACAGTTTTAATTTGGTACCGATTAAATCGGAAATTTGTTGACTGGAACATGGGCTACACGAAAACCTCAAAACATTTAAACTTTTGACGAAAAATACGACTTACATTCGAACTCTTGTTCGCCGCGGTTGTTCTAGACTCTGTGGTATCAATCATTATATAAACAATACATCACGTGCTTGTAGACCGTATATATAATGAACAAAGCAATTCAGACACAGTTTACAGCCTCATTAATATGTTGATATTAAAATTGAAGTGTGTCTTATTTTACCTGAAAAGATGTCTTATCAGTGACACTGAAATAACAATAAAAACACTCCGGATTTTCTTTTTTATAATCAGGAAGTACATTATAGAAATGTAGCTCAGTATCTTTTTAATAATTTTGCAAAAAAAAAAGAAGAAAAAACATTCGTCCGAGTAACAACACTTTTACGATATGTGGCTAAAAAACGGCATTAGGTTATTGATATTTCAGAGCAATTGAAGTACATGTATATTTCTAATCTTTTACTATAATTAATCTATTGCTCTGTACATGTACTATTATATTCTAATAGCTAAAATTAATGGATATTTAAGCATATATCTGACAGTTTCCAGATTTTTGCGCATATACACATAGACAAAATGAGAATATATAGACATATTTTTTAAAACTTTGTATGATCATAGTATATGATAGAAACATTTTAAGCTATAAAAATAAATTTATCGGGGCTCGTTTTTTTAGTTATTTGCCCTGATCATGCGAAGTTTTAAAAAAAATCTGTCTATACGTTTTCATTCTACCTATATTTCTATGCACAAAAAATGGAAACTGTCAGATATATTCTTACCCAAACGTTATAATCATTACTTTAATATTAAGGTTCAAATGGAGATCAGACAATAACAATTGCACAGTCGGAACAGATCACGATTAAAAGTGGAGACAGATGGGGATGGTATGTATATACACGAAATATTTCTTCTTTCGCATCGTAACAGTACGGTGGCACAAAGGGGACGTACGCATGCGACAGCTAGCTGAGCACTACCTCTGACCCAATAGCAAAAGCTATCTTGTGGTCACGTTATACCTATTGTAGCGTGCGCAAATAGTAGCTATCGCGCCCCCATGCGAAAAATAAAGTATTTCCTACGTCCCATTTATACCACCGTACATTCAAATAAACTAAAGTCATTAGCAGGGAATTTCCAATTAGTATACACGGACCTGTATTGTTTTTCTTCTTATATCGTCTTTGACTGTTTCTCTACCTTTTATGTGAAGAGCTGTTGCCCAAGTGTTTCCGTTTTTCGTTTTTTACATCATATTTTCAAGTCCTGGTATCTTGTATTATTTATGTCACTCACAGACAAACGTTTACTGTTTACCTCCTTTTCTTGCATTTTAATGTTTAATTAGCATTATAAGCTACATCACCGCTACTTCAAGCCCAACCGTTGATGCTGAAAATAAATCACCAAAGAATTGAGTCATTTCCCCACAGAGAAAACATCAAAGCGCTGAGAGTACTGTTTTAGTTGGCTTTGCAGTATTTCAAATTATTTAAGACGTTTATTGTCTTACATTTTACACAAATCTCTTCAATTCCAACATTGGCCAAATAAATAACCCGCTGATGGACAAATCGATAAGTGTATCTCAGTGTAGAAATGTTATTGCTACTTTCAATCATCCTATAAGTTATTTAGAGATTTCTGCATTGCAATGTCAAAATACACATTCTAGCAAAATGGACAATATCTTGATAAGTTACATCAGGTCAAAACTTAAATTAATCCTCTGTTAGATGTGTTTACATATTGTAAGGATCAGGCATATCCCGAATTACACAATTAATTGCTCCAGATATAGAACGTAATCGCATATAAGATATTTTTCTTCCATCAGCAATTAATGCACACACATTTACATCAACACATTCCCACAGATTATAAAAAAATATTTTAAATTTGTCAGAGGATCGCCCATTTCAGCTTTCTAAGCCTCACCGGATAAACCTTCTCTATCTCGGAATTAACCATGCATTCTCAATATACATTTTATTAATACGTTGTACATGCATATACTATTAAGGGTGATCACTCATGAGCTTTTGTGATACAAAGCATTCTAGCTAAATGTCGTAAAATTTCAGGTTGAAATTATTATTTTTTTTATCACCAAATGTAGTCAACAATGTTATTTAAATGCATAAATAATTTCAAAGTAGCATTTTCTTCATCGCGAATTTTTACTGCTTTTACGACATCCGACCAGATTACGGCAGTCAATTTAGTTTGTCTGTATATATACAACAACCATATGCCGTTTAGTATTTATCAGTTGAAGTTTGTTAAATTTTGTATGAATACATTTATATAACCTGGTTTGCAAATAAATAGTTCTTAAAAATTGTAAAAAACATTGTTTATTTATTTTTAACATTCATATTGAAATATTTGCTGTTGTAAAACGGTGGATGGGGTAAGTTTTCATCAAGTTTAGCATTATGAACACATATCCGTTGAAAAATATTCATCCAAAATGCATACAAGTCCATCAAATATTGTTTCTGATTATGCATATGTGATTATTTATACAACATGCAGCTGGTTTTGTCTTGAAAGAGGTCATTAACTAAGGAAATATCCAGTTTTTGCTGAAAAGAAAAGCTTAGAGACCTAACATTTCACATGATAACGTTCTTATATGAACATGGACATGTACTTTTCATGTCATATTTTAATTGGTGTTTAACCTACTTCAGCATAATCAATGTCATTCAAAATCCTTGTTACTCCTTCAATACGTAAAAAATGTATAAACATTATTCACAACCCCTTATTTTTTAGCCATTTTATAGATCTTAATTTGGTAAATAACTCAGAGTTTGAAATAGTACACAGTCAAGAAATAGGCATAAAGTAGACATTTAATGCTTTAAGTTTCTTCCACATTCAGGCTGTGATACAACCAGTACATTATTTAAGTGATTTGGTTAATATTTACTGAAATATTTGTTTTTTTATCTACCCACACCCCTTTTACAAAAACCATTATTAGGAAAATTACCGATTTTGGGTATATCACTAAAAAGTAATTTTACGAAAAAGTTAAATCATGGACATATACTTTTCATACTAAAAACTGAATGACAACATGTTATTCTTCAAAATTAAATAAGAATCGAAACATCCTTGTTACAAGAAAATTTTTCGATTTCACGAGTGATCACCCTTAAATGTTTAAATTGTTTGACGAATTCGTTTATTTATTTATAGTCTCATGATGTTATTCATCACTATTCATTATCTTCTTACTTTCATTTTTTACTCTTGGTTGATTATTCGTTCGTCTCGCTCGTTCGTTCGCTCACTCATACGGTATCTCAAAGGCACTCGATTCCGTGATTTTTATACGTTTACAGACGTTATTTTTCAATTTAACTAATCAAACAACGCAAATCTGTTGAAAGAAAAATCTTCAATTTTTTTTCCATACTGAGTGTATAAAAACACCAAGGTAGTGCAGTCGCCATTTTGTTCGATTGACGGAAGTGACAAAATAAGCGCGGGTCGCGGCTTTCCTTCTAATCTGCACGAGCTTTTCGTGAAACTTTATTTCATTGTAGTGTGTCCCAAATTTATACGTTTGACAGCTTTTAGAAGGAAAGCTGGGACTCAGGCTTATTTCGTCATTTCCGTCAATCGAAAAAATGGCGAGTGCACTACCTTGGTGTTTTTATACACCAAATAAGGTACATATTGAAGATTTTTCCTTCGACAGATTTGCGTTGTTTGATTACTTGATTAGTTATTTTTTACATCGCTTCCAGTTTTCCGTTAATTGTATCACTCATTCATTCAAAACTACAGTAAAACCTCGATTATCCGAACACCGATTATCCGAATACCCGGTATAATCCGAATAAAATCTACGGTCCCGATTACGTCGCTATATATTTCAACTACAACGAACCCCGGTTATACGAATCGGATTTTACGAATACCTGGTGTAATCCGAATACATTATTTGGTCCCTAAAGTTACGAATGCGCATATTTTCACACCTATTATTCGAACTGGTCAATTGATAACAATGGCCAATTGAGAATCAAATGTCGTGTGACAAACAATGTGTAACATCAATTCATACACAAAGCGTGTCAGCAGTTTAATTATCGTTAAGTTGACCATATTGTTTGTTACGATTTTATACTAATCGCGACGAATATTTCACAATGATCTCGGGTATAATAAGTTAATATGCGTACGTACCTGTTGATCTGTATGAAATTATTTGCATTTCAGCGTCATTCAAAATTTAAAAACTAATTCGAACACAATTAAACAAAACTAACTAGAATATGATGTTTTGGTGAAAACTTTTCCAAACAGAAAACATTACGTCTTCGATTTTAGAATGGGATGGTAGCGATGCCTAGTCGATCGTTAGTAAATAAAGTGTGAATGACATAATTTTGTGTCGGATTGTGTTCTGCATAATCCATAAATACGCGGGCATTCATTTAACCAGAATTATTGTTTCATTTGTTAACTCATATACATTCATAAAACAAAGATAAATAATTAGTGTTTGTTATATATATATTTGATTTTATTCCTATTATAACGTCACGTTTGCATACTAGAGTTAACTCCCTTGTAAAATACGGACAGTACGGATTTTATCGTTTCCAAACAGTACATCATACTGAAATGGATTATTCGAAACCATGGATTATCCGAATGATTTTTCAGGGCCCAATGACATTCGAATAATCGAGGTTTTACTGTACATGTATTTGTCATAGCTCGACGTATCGATTGTCTTAATAAAAACCATATGCTCTACTTTACACTTATACATGCATGCAAGTATGTTTTTGTGCGATTATAATGCATCTCTGTAATAATGTATCGATTTGTGCCATTGCACCCTACCTTGAAACATAATGGGTCAGTGGTAGGGCTGAGTATCAATTGAAATTATCGATACGATATTTGTATCGATACAGAATGGTCGATTATCCGATTTATCATTTGATGTTCTATACATATGAAATAAAACAGAAATACTGAGAAACATTGACTGTATTGGCTAAGGTACTTGACACAAAATCAAATTTTGGCTGCATAGGATACTTATATACATAATGATAAAGGAAGGTACTAATGTTAATTCAGCAAGTATGCCAAACACTCATGCTGAACTGCAAAAAGACTATTATCTTCTTGTGGTTGACAGCATGTAGATTTTATATAATGTGTCAAAACATTTTATTTGACGAAAATTCACAAAACGCACACAGAACGGTACAAAACATGTTTTTAAAGTTCATTTTTGTTTTGATCGATATTTGTTCGATACGTTAACGTTCGATACTATATATCAACCGAACCCTATATACCGGTATTCGATACGTGAACCGGTACTCAGCCCTAGTCAGTAGATCTTATAGCATGCTGAACAACAGATACTAAACTTTCAAACTAAATTTGTATTTAAACATACGATCCATCATAATATTATACTTACATACTATGTAACCAATAATGATACTAATTATTCGCAGGTGGACGGACAGCACTGATATAATCATGTATAAGACTAGTGGTAACGAAATAGATAATAATTACCTTATGTCGCTGGCGGCAACTAGTGTTGGAGGCGTGGAACCATGGAGCACACCAACCATAGAACATGATCGTTCATACGGAGTAAGAATGGATGTCAGAAATAGTAAGTGTCGGGAAAAATAAATTGTAAAGTATTGAATATACAACAATAATAATTTATCATTGATAAATGCGTGTATTCCCCGTATTTATGCATCGATATTCTTAAAAAAGGCATGGCAAATATGTTCTCTTGCAGTTACAATTTTTAATTCTTCACCAAACCTGCTAGAATATGGGAGTCGGCTAATAAACCATATATTAGACTCACAGAAAACAAAATATACATATTGCCACCCCCATTTTATACTACACTAGTCTCGCAAAGACCAGTGAATGATCAAATATCAGCTCAAAAGTCAATTCTGTATAGTGAGTGCCATTTAGCATTTCATCATTGCAAATTTAGAATAAAATTCAAATATATTCAATTTGATACAAGTTTATTCCTTTGTTAGTAGTAAGTGTCATGGAGCCACTGTTAAAATTTGCTTTGTGTCTTCGCTGTAACGTTACATCGACTGCATCCTTATGAATGTCATATTTATTAACAGTACTTGATTTGTAGTGGTATGTATGTTCTATTTTACAATGCATCACAGAAACCACGAGCTGAACATAATTTTAAAAAAGGCAAGATGAAGCTTACGAATCCACACCACTCCATTTAATAACAATGTTACTAGTGCAGTGTGCAGCTTTCATGGTCACGTAGGCATCTTAAAATAGTGGCTTACATACTAGTATTTAAGGACATGCTTACAAACATATTTGTTTAACTTTAAGAATGGAACAATCTTTGACCTGTCCTCACGCATCACTGTTCGATTTTTATCTACAATAACACAAACCAATTACCACGACACAAATTAAATGAAATATAAAAATCTTTTTTAAGATGATACTCCGACGTTCACCAACTTACCACTTACAGTCACGATATCAGCTTCAACTGGCAGTGGAACATCCTTGCACACTGTCACCGTTAGTGACGTCAATACTGATGACGTCAGTTCTCTTATCGTGTCAATGACGACATCAACAACAAAGTACAGTTTCGATACGTTAACAAGTAAGTAGAAAATTGAGAATAAAAAGCATCGAAATTGTTTGTCCATGAATAACTTTGACACATTTCTCCCTCTCCGAACGAGTCTGCTCACCGGTTCACTAGATGCACTAAATTAAATTTTCATTTTCTGTCGACTACTTTCGTCTCCCAATGACATCAACGACAACTAACAACCCAAAAATGAATATTATACGTTCAAAATCTCTTCAGATATTGTAACATTAGCGTCAGCTCTTTCCGGTGTGACAGAAGTGGATACTTTGGATTTTGAAGTAGTGGACCAGTGTCTTAATACAGCCACTGCAACTCTTACAGTATCTATAACGAACCAGGTAGGACAAAACATAAGTTATGGTGTTTTTTATGTAATCTACTTAATATTACAAAAGGCAATAATTTACCGATCGTCAACCGGATTGAAAATATATTATTAGAACATTAAAACCAGAAATACACATGATTTACAAAACGTTTAACTGACATTGACATTTTTCATGTGCATAGTAATCATGATATTCGATCAGAACTTATCGTAGGCTATAAATAGGAAGAAGGATTTGACCTTTATACAGAGAGTTTTTCTTCTGAAGCGCGGCTAGACAGTAGGACTGGTGTTGTTAACACTTCTGTTATCATGCCCCGGCATCAAGTGAAGTGGGTGCATATATTAATTGCTTCTACCGTGCGTAGGAGGTTTAGTCGAAGTTGAATGCAACTTCTTGTGTTTAATTTATTAACTGTAACCCAACAATGACTAGATGACAATGATTTACACTCGGGCTTATGCCTTATGCCCCCCTCATACCCGAAATACTATTGGTATGCACTTCCTGACTAAGCATGCTTCGGGCTCTGAATCAGTTTGTAAATAAAATAGTTAGAAATATGATGCATAAGAACACTTATGTATTTAAATATCCTAACATATGATATTTTGTATGATAGACACGTTCGTAAGGAAATGCGTTATGCTTTAAAATGAAGAAAATACACTTACTATATGACTTTATAACTAGTGATGGTCTCAAGATGTTCGGTTATTCCGATGGCCACAAAAGTAAAGATCATACTGGTTACAAACAAACAAAATTCGATTCAAAAGACAAATTATATAGAAATAGACAAAAGCCTGACCACGCTGTAACATAAATTGTTTATTATGAACTATCTGATATCACCAAGTACTCAGTGACTTCCAATTGTTGGATGTTTTTCCGAATTCTGTAGTTAACGTTGCAAGATTAGGGAATGGAGAGAAACTACGGCAATCATGGAGAAGCTAGATTATATTATTTATTTCTGTCTACACGAACTTGTTTTTGCTTCATGTCTGTATAAAACTCTTTAATAGGTACTAAGAATGAAGATGTTGTAAGTTTGATTAAATCATGTTTATATTCTAAGCCACCCACGATCACCAGTCTTCCAGCCTCGAACAGCCTAACTGAAGACGCGACTGCAGAAACAATAGTGCATACTATTCTAACAACAGATCCAGAAGGAACCTTTGTCAGGTGTTCTATGGCAACATCGGTTCCAGCAGCATACCCATTTACTGTCAAACAAATCACTTCTTCGTCGTGTGAGTTGTTTTTAATAGCTATATCAGCAACCTGTAATTAATGTCTTATTTTTGACAGACACTGTTTTTGCTGGATGATCTGTTGTGCTCGTCAAGAAGCCATTTAAAAGCTTAGTTTTTCAATCGGACAAAAACATTTTTTTATAATTGTATTTATTTCCAACTTTGTCACAATGCGTTGTCATCATGCAAACATAGCATTACTGACATTATTTGAACATTTAACCATATGGTACAAAAAGAGTAGCAGTGTATGGTACCAGAATAGTAGTAATTATATATACACAATTGTATAATATTATAGTAGTACAGTGACGTTCTGGTACCAACACAGTGAACAGTATCGCAGCAACATTAATTATACATTGCAAACAATTTAAATATATCACCGATAAAGTTTGATTAAACTTATAGTATCATTCTAGTACCCAAACAGTAGTACATTATTATGAACATTATAGCAATGTTTTATCTACACAGTAACATAATGACATTCTGGTACCAACACAGTGAAAATATCTCAACAACATAAAATACATATACATTTGCAACAATAAATAGTGTATCAATAACTAAGTTACAATATATTACCAACATTTCGTACCAACTCACTATTTTTCAGAGCACTTATATGGCTCTGACATAATAATGGCATTTATGTTAATATTCTAGTGATGCTTTTTTATAAAAGACAAAGTAATTAAAAAAAAAAGAAAGTAAGTTTCAGGTGGATGTTTTTGTTTGTTAAAAATAAAATAATCCTGGTAAGAAGATATTCTAATGAGCAAATCCTGTACGTAAGATACCGGCATTGTACAATAGATGTTGAATAAATATTTTTCTATGTATTTACCCATATGTTCCATTTCTGTGTTACTGCTGCTAAAGGAGCCCAGATTATTATGAAATTCCTCATTCTGAATGTTTTAAAGCCTTAAGTTGTTCTGCCTTGTAACATGATACTAGTTGTCTTTTGCATGCCTCAATACTGGGAAAGGTAGTATTCATTTTACATTCATTGATATAATATTTGGCAGTAAGCATTACTTTATTTAGAACAATTGTGTGTGTTTCTACCTCCTAGTAGTAAATCATATTATGTCCACACTACAAACAAATTACAACAATTTGTATTTATCCAACTCTGTATTTTCTTTTAAAAAAAAAGACTTGTGTTGTATTACAATAAAAGAATATATGTGCTATGTACACTTTCTTCTGAGGAAGATTTGCAGAATGAATATAGATCATTGTCTCTCAAACCCATTTTAAATAAGAGAGAGTTAGTGTGGCTACTTTTATACTGAAACCATTGAAGTTTTGATGCTTGGGTTATTTTTAAAGGAATATTATAAATATGTTTCCAATCAAAGTTATCAATTCCCCCCCCCCCCCTTCTGATTTTATCACAGTTTTTTTTCAGATATAGGTATAACGTAAAAAGTCCTGCAACACCTCTGATTGTTTGATTATTCTTATTATTACAGGTAGAGTTGGGTTTGATTCATTTGTTCCATTATGTACTCTATCTAATGAGTATAAGTATACCTTTTCAAAACATATATATATACTAGAGTACTGAAGGAAGTTAGTTAAAACATAATACTTAATTAACCTCCGCCGGTTTGTTTTTGCCGCGCCAGTCTTTGGCAAATACAGCCCCCACTTTTACGCATTTTTGAGAAACAAAAACATTATTAAATTGTAGCATTCAGTACTTATTAAAAACTTGTAAGTCCCATGTTTCTATCTTTACTAGTTTTTACTAGAAGTATGTTGAAATTCTTCAAAGGATTAAAATTTATCATTATATTTCATAAAGTCGTTAATCAAAAATATTCCTTTGTCCAAGAAGTTTCTGTCACAATTTGATTTGCCTCCAATTTTAAAATTTTTGCTTTGGCAAATAGGCAAATCTAGGAATTCATCCAATGATTAAACCACATAATTATTTACCAAAGAGATGTGACTTTCCAAAATGTCTTTCCATAATTCATTTTGGTTGTTGTTGAGTTTGAGTTTTATATAATTAACTTCAAATTTACAAAAGTTGTCGCAAAAAGGACAAATAGACATAATTAATAGTAGGTAATTCCCTTTACTTCTGTAACAACGTCTTAACCATGTAAGTTTTAAAGCTTGTGTAAAATATGGTTATTTATAATAAACAAACAACTTTTATGCCATCCTTTTCATAGATTTTGGGTAATTTCTTTTCGTTTAATCTTAGCTGGCGCAATATTCCAGATAAATTTGTAAAATAAATTCTGAATTATTTGCATTATCTCTTTGTTTGGATTCAGTAGTTCAAAAGAGAACTTTCAGAACCAGCTAAAATAATATCTAATATCATCAGTGTGTCGACTTATAATAAATGTTAGGCTAGCAATTGTTTTTAATCTTACCACCTAAAACCAAAGAAGTATCATCGGCATATCGACAAAAATATTAATATTACTCATGTTCAATACACCCAAAAGCAATTGGACTACATCGGAATACAAAACAGAAAAAATAGACTCTATTTAGAGCACTATGTTGTACAGCTCAACGTCAGTATGTATGAGTTCATCAAAAAGGCCCTTCAAGGTGTGAACGTCATTTTGAGAAAATTGACGTCAAAAGCCTAATACATGTAGTATCATCAGTGTGCCGACTTATAATACATGTTTGGTTAGCACTTTTTTAATCTTACCATGTTAAAACACGGGGATGCAGGAAAATATAATAAATTGTTCTAAAAAGAGGTAAACATAGTAATCCACCAGGTACTCACTTTATTATTGTTTCTTCAGTGAAGCAAAATACACAGCTTCTAGATTTTCACCCTGAATGTCCCTTTTCGCATTGCTAGCCACAATAATCATAATTATATACATGTCTTTGTTGACTTCATACTTTTACTCAACCGTTGTACTTTGACAAATTTTGTTATCATGTTTGCCCATTAGATATCAATGGCAATTTATTTGGTGAAAATTGACTTTCCACCAAGACGAATAAAAACCTAAAAAATGTAGAAACCCTCAAAAAGAAGAAACTAAAATGTGTTCAAATTAATGAATCTGTAGTTACTAATTAATAAAAAAATACTGATAAATGGTAAGCATATTTCCACAGGCTGTTGCTCTCCGTCTACATGTCTACCAATCATGTATTTTTTATTCTTTTCAGCATATGGTATTTACAGTGACAGTAATCCTGGATTTAATTATACTGCACAGAAGTCATATAGTTTGACCATTAACTGTACAGATGGCGAATACACAGACTTCGAAGTATTCACAGTATACATCTTGCAAAATGCTGCGCCGACCTTCTTAAACTTGCAAAGTATAAAAACAATTAACTGAAAACTTAAGTTAAACCAGATAAAATGGTCGTTTTTCTCCGAGCTAAATTTTAGCACTGACTTTCTAGTTTCTAACGGCAAAATCTAAAGTTTATATATATTCATTATATGTATTCAGGAACGAATCATGCCTAATATTCTAACCACGTGTATGTTTAAAAAAAACATTCAGCATATTTTTTTTCGACCTACTTACTCTAATTATTTTGGTCGGACGTTTTTCATTAAGTTTGTCCGTACCGTTCACAAGAATGATATGTGTTCATGGCCAAATATGTAGTTAAATGAATAGAATCTTATTCATTTTTATGAACTGTTTTATAACTGCACTTGTCAATAAGTTACATCGTCATTACTTTCTGCGACCAAGAAACAGACAAATGTCAGTACATCCGACAATAAATGAAACAAAATTACAAATGCTTTAAATACATCTCACTACGCTGACAATCTTACGTAGTTATAAACCATCTACAAAGCGTACTAACGCAGAAGGCGTATTTGTTCAGCTAAATTTATGTAATATATTGAGGAGAACCACAATCAAAATGGCACGTAAGTTTAATGAGTAATTCCAAGGAAATGGTAACATTTTGTTATACTTATATGCTCTGTAGTTGTTTACACAAAAGTTTGTAACATATTTTATATTTCCAGATTCAACATTGGTAACAACATCAGATGGTCCAGGAACAAATGCTTTCACAGTTCTTGTTAGTGATGCAGAAGGCGACGATCTTTCGTTCTCAATGACGTGTGTTCCTACATCTTGTCCATTTGTCATATTTGACTGTAAGTCATTGTGTTTGTCCGCGATAGTCCCGGTTCCAAGGCAGCAAATTCCGAGGAACCGTGTTTATTCCTCATTTCTAGAATTTTTTTTGTGTTGTGGGTTGATGGGGAAGATAATAACTTTGGGAAGGCGGGACTTAATTGTAAGTTTTTTTCTAGAATTCTTTTTTGTAACATATGTACACTATATTTGATATTTTGTATGAGTCAGCGTTCTATTACCATTAACAGCTGGAGATATACAAATCAATGAGAGTTTGTCGCATTCAATCGTTGGATATGATCTGTACATAACTGTCTCCGATGGAAGAAACACAGTGGGTCCGTCACCACTCACCATAACTGTTGCAGGTAAAAGTTGCAAGCAATCGAATGAATGTTACAATAGTCAAAATCTGGTTGAAATTAATAAAACGGGTCTAACACCCACGGTCGCGACTTATTATCAAATAAACTATAAAATAATCAATGTACATTCTGGAAACAACACAATAAGTCGTCCTGTGAATAAAGCCAAATAAAGTGATGTACCTGCGTCTTGTTTTGGGAAAGTACATAGTTATTAGTCTTTTACTACAGTTTTTGAACAAGATTATTACACTAGTTAGTGAATAAAGTGTAGATAGTGAGTTACGCGTGATATTTTAATACTTGTGTTATATTTGGATATTGTGTGTTTTCAGATATTAACAATCCTGTTACATTTAACAATTTACCTGTAACAAGAGTTGTGGCGGAGAATAGCGTTGCGGGGGCATCAGTTTATGGCCTTTCATATACAGACCCAGATTCGACGCAAGCACACGTGTTTTCAATGTCGTCATCCCCATCTTCCGGTCTCAGCTATTTTTCAATAAATTCTGCGAGTGAGTAATTCTGTTCATGAAGTAAATGTACTTCTTGTTAACTTAAATAGTGTGTAATCGAATTCACTATGTTAAAATTTCCGGTTTTGTACAAATTTATAACAAAATAGCGAGCTAGCTTAAGGGGAAATTGTAAATGATAAAAACGTTATTTATATTGACCTTTTTAAGTGATTTTGTCAATGTTGCATTGGTTTCTATCATTCTGGCGTTTTAAGATATTCGTAATAATCGCTCTAAAAAGAAGATAAATAGTCGTTTTTATGGTTACCCGCCCGACCCCTTTTAACTCCGATGTTTCGAACAGCCTAATCCAAAGTACGAAAAATACCTAGTATCAACAGAAATGCGTGTTTCAACAAAAAATCGAAGAGAAACGTCAAAATGTTTTTTCAGATGGAGAAATCAGTGTAGCTTCATCACCAGACTATGATATACTCACTACCACTACGTATGTTATGACCGTTGTGGTTAACGACCCTGTGGTCTCCGATACTGGAACTGTAACTATAGAAATAACAAACGTGAATGAAGCACCATCTTTCAGCCAGTCTGGATACACATTGTCAACTAATGAGAGCTCGGTACGAGAATTTTATATGAAAACTAAGAAAATTTATTAATATTCAAATTAGATTTGTAGTGTTGATTAAACAAATAGCGAATAAGTTTTATTATTTCGTCTGTACTCTGAGAGACTGTGTTTTGTCCTACAAAGTTTATATGGTCCTGTGTGTCGGGCTGAGTTTAGTCGGAGATTTTTTAAAATCTTTTCTCATCTTTTCTGTGGCAATGTATTTCATTCTTTACAGACGACTGGCACTGTGATTGGTACCCCTCCATTTGGTATAACAGACCCTGATGCCGGTGATAGTTACACATTGTCTCTAGACTGTGGAACGGAGACTGGATACTTTATTATGGACTCGTCATCAGGACAAGTGAGTTTCCAGTCTAACTATGACCTTGACACAGGTTCTCTACCCACAACAGTCACGTGTATTGTGACAGTTACAGACGCCGGTGGCCTGACAGACACTGCTAGTCTCACAATTACAATTGGTATGTACATGTATACAACAGGTATATTTTGTGTATATTAATATAACATAAGACTAAAACCTCACATTTCCAGTAAAGAGCCTATTTCAGCAAAAACATAATTCTTGTAATGCTATTGTAATTAATTGTATCGCATAACTGCTGTTAATAACATATTATTGTGTCTAATGACAGGTCCATACGCGTGTATACATAAAACGGAAGCGGAGTTAAGTTTCACAAGAATATTATTCATTTATTGATCAAAAACCTAAACATTCATTATATCGTATGAATATATTCATAAAAAGATTTGTCTACCACAGACTATATCAACGACAACACCCCAGTATTTTCACCAGCGTCGTACACGTTTTATGCTAGTTACTATGCCACCGTCGGGACTACTGTTGGAACAGTCACAGCGACGGATGCTGATGCCGGTGGACAAGGCGTCCTTACTTTTACACTGAACCAAACCTCTCTTTCAACTGAGTACTTTTCAATAGACAACACGGGACAATTAGCAATAAAAAGCTCTCTAAGTCCCTTGGGTTACGCATCCACCGTTGTAATATCATCAACAGCCTCAGATTCCGGAGGATTATTTGATACAGCGACAATTGTGATCTCTATTTCTGGTAAGACTTTGAATATTTTATTCAACTTATGACAACATAACAATCGGCGATCATAACAATTATTAAGTGTAACCCATTTTTATATCATACATGAATAATACTTACAAGCGTAAATGAAACACATTTTCATATATCTTAATGATGTTCAAAACAGTAAAACTCCGTACTTAAATAAAGCAACTATAATATGTTCGACATCATTATGAAACAGAACTCTTCATGACATTGCATAACTTTATTTACATTATTTACAAAACTTACGAGTTGGTCTTTATTTAGACATTGGTGTTGCATTGCTGGGTCATTTTAACATAATGAATAAATGATTTTTGCCTTAACCAACTTGATTTATGTATTTAGATACGACCACTACAAGTACGACAACGACAACAGACAGTTATAAAACATTCTTTGACGATACTCGGAACATTGCATGGTTTACTGCGTGTATGATTATACTGGTCTGCAGCCTAATACTACTCGGATACATTATTTGTACTTGCAATGGTGTCTACAGCTGTACTTCGTTCATAAGGAACTTGTGAGTGTTGATACAAGTATTATAGATTCCAATAGCTTTAAGATTCAAACAATTTATCACATACTTTTAACCGTATCAATGGGAAAGATTGTTGACGTTTATTACGGATTACTTTCGGAAAATTTACATGATTATCTTCAACGTCACTAATCTTAAAAACTAATCACTAAACATTGTTTTGAGTTTTGTACGTTATAGGCAGCCGTTTGTCGTTTATGGGTGCACCCTCGTGAAATGTGGGTTACCCCCAAAAATATATTTTGTTTGTCAAAGTCGATACCAGCGACTATAAAATGGCCATATTGAACTTTTAAATAAGTTTATACAGTATATTCAAGGCTATGCTGTAGAAATGTTGGAATATTTTACCTGGTAATAGAAAATATAGCCCGGCAGTTTCTAAAATAGATTACATCGACTTCAAATATGTTGCACGAGGTCCATAACTAAATATACATTGATCACCAAACTGATCACGTAAGACATGATACATGTACGTACAAAGGTCACATACAAGGTGTCAAATTGGGTTTAAATACAACAAAATGTAGTTAATACTTATTTGGGACATATCAAACTAATTTTGATGTAGGTATCCTTTCAATAAGATTAACTAACGCACATAATATCCCTTCGACAAAGTTTGTTTTAAAATGTTCGTAAATTAATATCCATACACTTACGAATTTAGTCAAGCTTTACTGTTTGCAGCCGGGGTATGAAAAATCAACACAATATGTGGAAATGGAAGCCAAGGAGCGATAGCTCAGACGACATATCTACTATTCAAGTTAAGTCAGGTAAATTCATAATAGCATATCTTTGAAAGATGAACTATGTTCGCATTTGTCAAGTTGTATTTATTTCAGATACTTTTCTGTTAATATTATTATAGTTTCATTTACTGAAATAAACCCACTTTGGCATTATAATCATTTGTATATTGCGATTTTATCAACCTGTCAAAGCCGCATAATTTCATGGTCAATGCTTTCATTTATTTTTAGCTTCGATTAATTTCGTAAGTGATATGATAATCTTCGATATAGTATATAAACATGTGGAATGAGAAATTCCCTAACGGTAAAATAAACGAAAACTATCGACTATGTCACGAAGCTAAAAATAATCACATTCAGTGACCGTGTATTTATTCAGCTTGACAGTTTAATAAAATCGCACTGTACAAACCTCAATCTTTATAAACCATTTTCAATGTCTGTATGTTTTATTTTATTACAGTTCGGATGCATCCTCCACGTGAGTATTTCTTTTGTTATGATTTGCTATATACATAAATGTCGGTGCGATAACCCCATCTTTAGTTCAAACATTAAATAACGTCACGTGATAATTTTCAATTATTAGTTGCCTGAGTTCGCCTTTTTATTGAAATGACTATAATTTTTTCTAACTGAGCATTAAATAGATTTCCAATGACCATTGTATGATCATGTACGCACTGTTATATCTGCTCATCGGCGGATGTGATGGTAGCATTATGCGCAATTATTATCTATTTAATCATAAAATCCACACCAATTTGTATAAATTTTCTTTTCGTCTTGTAGGATTCCACTCATGGAAAAAACTTGCGGTATAAAGCCTACCAACTTCTTAGGATATGTTTGTATCACAACGATTTAAAGTATTATAGCAACACAGGAATGAAACATACGATCGTGCCGTTTTTGCACATGACATCATGGTATTTGTGCATATTCATCCATTATCATGAAGAAAATACTATGTTTAAATGTTAATTGACTTATGGTGAGAAAGTTTTATTAAGATTATTTCTGCTGAACTTACGAAGAGGAAGTTTTGTTCCACATGAGTTCCGCATGGTCAGATACTTTTATACACTTCGATTTGCTGTTACAATTATTCATAATTATGTGATGTTACTTACTTTACTCTATTAAGCATTGCTTCTGTTTTTACATCCATCCACAGTCTTTTCAATTATAATTCCCCAAATTTGATTTACCATATCAGGGTGCCCACCTAAGTACGTGAACTCGCATAATATGCATACTGTCCCTGAAATGAGTAAAGTTATGTTTGCTCATGAAGTGTTAGACTGTTTGACGGCTTCCGATCAGCCAAACAATGGCATCTAGGTGTTAAACATTCTTTATCAAGGGATCGTCCTTTCATATGTAACTTTTGTTTGTTAATAACATGCAAGAAGTAAAACGTACTGCGACAAATTCACTTTCTCTTAAAATAATATTGTAGTGGTGGTTACCGCCTGGTTAACTCTTTCTGAAGCCTTATGCTTACAACTTAATGTTTTATCACCACTTTGTCAACTTTAGACAATTCAACACAAATTGTGACGGAAGTCAACCATTGACTTAAAATCCAACATCGCACTACATGGTTTTCTATCATAATAAATGGCACATCCACAAGTTTAAGACTTAAATCTGTCTTGTTCGCCAGTTCTTAGTGTCATTTTCAGTAGACTTAATAAAGATATCAAGATGTTTGTTCCCTGTATCCACTGACAAAATTGTCATCAACATCAGACTCACCATTCACATCAGAATCACTGTCGACTGATGTTTCGGAATCGGAACTTAATACCTGGTGTTTAGTATCATCATTAATATTTCGAAAATAAATCTCATTGACAAAACTGAGTTAAATTGACTCTTGCCCTTGAGAAAACTCGAAAGGCATGTCGTACGAGTTACACAAGCGTGCTATCTTTAATCAGACATCTGAGTACCAAGGGAAAAAGTACGCAAACACCTTTATATGCATCGGTACAATAAATTATTACAAATCCAAGTACGCAAATTATTTAAAAGCTGACGAATGAGAAATATTGGATGGACACCCACGGTCAGTGATTCTACCAAAAGTGTACAATAAAGATTTCTGAAAGCAGTAAACGCATTATTAAAACATGACATGTTGTTTTTCCAGTGCAATGTTTTTATCAAACATTTGCTCAATAATTTACCCTAATTGTAACGTAAGGTAACAACATTTATCATTACCGCAACAATTTCTCCCCAAATGTGTGTGCGTCTCTCTCTCTCTCTCTCTATCTCTCTCTCGTTAGTTTCGTGTTTTTTTTCATTGTCATTATCAGTCTTGACAACAAATGTATTTTTTATTTTATAAAGAACTGATTAAGATAGAATAAATAATTGTTTTTATCGGAATCATTTTATGTGCCTTAATTTATGTGTAATATTTGATTAATAGTAGTTGCTATTTATCTCATAATAATTTAGTATGTGTTTATAAAATGTATTCAGTACATTAAAATATTAATTCCATATTTTACTTGTGTTGGCATTGTTTTTATGAAAATGATTGTTACATGTACACTGCTGAATCAGAAAAGAGCAAGACACAAAGAAGACAGTAATCGCCGTTCACACAACAAATGATGACGTTACCAATTATATAACGAAGCAGAGAAGAGCGGAAAAGTATAACATGTATTAGACATTCTAACATAACCGGATAATTGTTCAGTATATCGTCTTCTTTGACCAAAAGGATGTTGATGAACGCAGTCAAACAACTTCAATGTCATATTGATGGTAAAAACGCTTCAAGTATTGGTAGATATCTGAATGACAAACTTTGATTAGAAAAACGATATTACCGTATCCAAAACAATGTTCCCACTTCCAAAACAATATCACCACACCCCGAACATTTTACCTCTAATCCCATAACTTGGACCAAAGAGCATTTCTATAAACACAGTCGAATGCCTTTCTGAAGTCTACAAATACTTAATATAAACGCCTATTGTCGTGAATTAAACCATGAAAGTATGCTGGCAAAGTCATTATTTGAAGTGTGAGGGGAGGAACATTTAAGCCATAGAGCCAATTCATATTGATTTGGTATTTAATGTCCGATAGAAAGTTAAATTGGACTGTCTTCGGGACTGCAGTGTTTAAGTTTTATATGGGTCACATTTCATATTGCCCAACGATACGTAGCTCTAATGACCTTAATTATATTCAAGTTTCAAGTTCAAATTTATTTAATTGTGACATGCAGGCCATCGGCCCATATACAATATTATATTACATAATAATACATACCATGTCAGTTTATGCTAGAAGAATGAACATTAACATAGATAGAGAGACATGAAAGTTGACAGACATTGCTTGTTAAATAATCTAAAATATACAATTCAAATTTATTTAGCAAAATATTCAGATCTCCTTTTCAGGCATTATATCCAACATAGATATAGAGACATGTTGGTTACCATAGATTGTAGAATACAATACTATTCATGATTATAAGATAAGCAGCTGATACCATTTTGAGACATGGTAATTCACATTTATATACATAAATACTATAATCCCATCACAAGGAATATGGCAATAGTCTTTTTAAACAAGGCAACCACATTCAAAACAAAATAACCAAATTCAGAAACAGTACAAGCCCATCCGGACAATTGGTTTTACAAACAAATACAACCAAATTTAGACCAATGCAACCGCATTCCAAATAATATTAAACCCATTCCAAAATGAAAAGTATTCACGGTTCACAACGTTACATATATTATTTTATACTGATACTTTCCCGCCAATGCTTGGTTTAAGCACGGACATCCCGTGCTGAAATTGTGTAGCTTAATATTATTAAGTATTTGGTTAGTGAATTACTATACAGTATTAGTTATAAAATGTCCATGGATTCGTCGCCCACGAGGCAGTCGAAAAGAAATGAAATGTTTGTAACATTGAAATTTGAAGGGAAGTCTTTTTAGCTCACCTGATTCATCAGGTGAGCTTGTAGGATCGTTGAATGTCCGGCGTCCGTCCACAATTAGTTTGTTTACACTCTAGCAACCGCAGCTCTTAACGAATTTTAATTAAACTTGCTCACAATGTATATGGCCACAATGTCTCGGCTAAGTTCGATTATGGGCAAAATCGGACAATAACTTCTAGAGTTATGGGCCCTTGAATTACAAAATTTGCTATATTTGAGTTTGTTTACACTCTAGCGCCTTCATTTATTCACCAATCCTAATCATATTTTCAGTAAATGAGTATAACCAAACGATCTTGGACCAGTTTGATTATAGGCGGAATCGGACAACATCTTTAAGAGTTATGGGCCCTTGACTTAGCAAATTTGCTATATTTTAGCTTGTTTACACACTAGCGCCTTCATTTATACACCGATACTGATAATATTTACAATGAATGTGTATGACCTTATGGGTTTAGACAAGTTCAGTTATGGGTGGAATCGGACCACAACTTCAAGAGTTATGGGCCCTTGGATTAGAAAATTTGCTACGTTTTAGCTTGTTTAACAGTATTATACCTTCATTGTTGGTTTTGATCTCAAAACGAGATGGAAACTATATTACCTGGTCATTAATTATTGGCCTTTGTTCTCAGGTGAGCGATAAAGGGCCAATGTGGCCCTCTTGTTATTGTCTGAGTAGAGATTCACAACGTAAACACGAATTGACGACGGCTACTGTTATATAGAAGGTAAAAACTGAACATCGTATTACATTTAAGAGTATTTACAATATGAAGCAGCTTGAATTTAATAACTCAATGGTTGACATTATCGAATATTGCAACCACAGCTGTTGAATTTGTAAACGAGACTAAGTCAGCAATTAAACATCAAAATAAGATAAGAATTGCCGGATGGGCTACAATAAATGAATACGACGCTTTATACCCCGCCAGTGATTCTGTCGACAACAAAAATATTAAGCATGCCGAAGGAAAAGATAAAAAGAAAATTGATAAACAACATTGCAATTCTCAAATGAACAATTTTTATGCGTTTAGCCGAAGTTCTTTTCGCAGCAGACAAAGAACATCTATGACAGGAAGACCAATGGGACCTGTCGTTTGCTACAGGTGCATGAAAGAAGGCAATTACTCCATGGTTTGTGTTGCAGGAGGGTTCATGGGGTGAAACCTTACCAGGAACATGTCACCAATAGCTAAGTTACCACGAGATGATACAAACCAAACAAGAAATGAACAGAAAACCTTCGATGAAATATAGCATCTGAATATGATAAGTATTAATGCTTGATCAAACTTTACATGACTGTTATTCAAGCAAATTCTATTAAAGGCAGATTAAAACATTGATTTGAATTCTGGTGAGACTATCAACGTACACATTATGGCATTTTTTCATTTATTAAGCATTGGAATATTATCCCATTCATTGGGAAGCCTGTCTTGTATTTCTTTAAATTGAAAATATTATATAGTTCACATGTACGCGTACAGGTATATACACATATAAATGATCTTTGTGAATATTTGTCTATTATTTGCACCTTTAAACTTTTTAATCGATGGTTTTCGTGCATTTCTGTAGAGTTGAATAAAAGAACCTTCAAAAATCGAATTTAAGAAAAAATATTGCATTATGTGTGCTAGAAAATGTAAGACAAACATTTGTAGAGAAGGGCAATAAGTGCTACTTTCTAAAATCAGAAACCTTACGTGCCCTGTTCAATTTTCATATAAGTATCTTAATTCAGCCGGTTTAAGGTTCATTACATAGCATTAGTGCGTTGTACAAATTCTGGTCAGTATATTTTGAGATCTGAGAATAAACTTATAATCAAATTAGATGCTTAGCGACTGGGACGATATACTCTGGCTCTGGTCAGATGCAGCGACATTGACATGGCAACACCCGATACGATGAACAGGTACATATAATTTAGGTGTATATTATAATTATAACGCTTTGTAAATAAACTAATTTGACTGTTACATTATCCTTCTCGCCTTATTTAGAAATGTGGATTTGGCTACCAATTACACAACCCTATGACGATGAGGTCATTGAGTGTTTTTTGAGAGCTTGCCTTATTTATACTTGTTGCAACTTTACTGTCGGTTTGAAAGAAAAGGAAAAATGTGTTAGCAACAAATACGTTTTTAGATAATTTAGTTTTACGTAAAACGTCGATTTTCCAGTATCTTATTGACAAACAATAGTATGCTGTCATGAGTTCTTTTCATGCCCGCCATTCGAAGTGGCGGTAGGACATGAAGTGATATCCCCGTCCGTTCAAATTTTGATATCCGAGCGATAACTCAAGAAGTATTTCATGGATTGGTTTCATATTAGCCCGTCCGGTTACTAGTATCTCAGTGATTAGATCGTTGGTCTACTGATCAAGAAGTTGTGTGGTCTAACCCTGATATGGACCTACCAGAAACGAAGAAGTAGGTGTGTAAGTATTCTTACATATACAACAAGATTACCTGTGTTTTAATTCAGATAGATCTCTCTCGTAACTGTTGTCTATGAAATTTCACGGCTCGCTACGCTTGTAACGCTCGCCCCTTAATTTCATAGACAACAGTTATTCGTAATCTATCCGATACTAAGAAGACGGTTCGCTTACACAAACAACCAATATGTTCGAGGCGAAGCCGAGTATAAATGGTTGTTTGTCTTAGCGGACCGTTATTTTAGCGTCTGTAAGAAGACACTTTTTAAGTAAACTCGAGTACGTGTATCTGACTTATAAGATGATAAAGGATTATGTTCACGTGAAAGTTGAGTTATTGAAAAGTCATAGGCACTCGATTTCGTGATTTTTATACGTTTACAGACGTTATTTTTCAATTTCAATCATCAAACAACGTAAATCGAAAAATCTTCATTTTTTCCCTTATTGAGTGTATAAAAAATACTCCAAGGTAGTGACGGTAGTGACGAAAATAAGCGTGGGTCCCGGCTTTCCGTCTAATCACGTGCCTTCCGAACCTTGCTTTCGTTGTAGTGTGTCCCAACTTTAAACGTTTTGACAGCTTTTACAAGGAAAATCGTGACCCACGCTTATTTTGTCACTTCCGTCAAACGAAAAGATGGCGAGTTCACTACCTTGGAGTATTTGTCCATTTCGGTATGCAGCCCTCCTCACAATAAATCCGGATGACTTCTTTCCTGGAACAATCAACTAATGTATGCCTAAAACAGCACTAAGGCAAATGGGTCACGATATATGTACCACTACTATTAGAGGTCGGGGGGGGGGGGGGGGCATTTTACAAAAATCGTTTGAATTTACTTATATGTATGTATAAACATACTAGACATGTTATGAAAATGAGCTAAGATAGTACAATTCATTGGTATTGAGAATTTTGATACCAATTTCTATGATTGAAAATATATTTGGCGGCCATTTTGAAAACTTGGCGGCCATCTTAAATCGAGGCACTTGAACTTTGGCACACACCCTAAATCTTTTCTACATATCATTCCCAATATGTGTACAAAATCTGATGCTTGTATGACAATTTGCACTATTTTTTCTTTTTTTACCCCACTAAAACTAGCTTGCGCTTTCGTGAAGCTAAAACGGTGCATGCATTTATCATGAATTAACAATTGATTAAGACTAGCACAATCTTAAAGCTCCACTTTCAGTTGCAGTTAATTTATATATTAAGCATAAAAATGATATTCATGAATGTATTAAAGTTATTCTACAAAGGATTGGTCGAGTTTTTCTAACATTTGACACCCATTCCCGCTCTAAGAAATCGTTAACCAACATTTGTTCACAAATTTTATCCCCAGTTCAATTGATATATTCGATACAATAATAAAAAGATGATAATTAGATGTGTTGTTTGTTCGTATGGACGCGTCTTTAAGGACGCGTCAATGTCACGTATGTGGGAGAAGAAGTGTTATCAAACGCTTTCAATATATTTAAGTCATACTACCATCCTAACTACCCCAAAATGTGCGAAAATAATTAAATGTAGGCTTAGGTGAGGAGGAGACATAATTATGAAGTGGAAATATATTTGGAATAAGTGACCTTACTTTATCTGAGTGTAAAACCACTGAACCATAAACAGTTTACACCAAATAAACATAATTATTGACTGCGTAAACAAATAGGACAAGGTGTAAACTTTTCAAGGTTTAACTTTAACTTACTCTGAACAGCTCTGCTTCATATTTAAGTAAACCTAGTTAGAATGGTCACAAGACCAGATAGAACAGCAACTAATGGTAGAGGTAAGACAACTTTAAAGATGATGTGCCAGAAAAAAGCAGCAACAACTAGACGCGCTGTTTAACAAAATGAATAAGGATTCGCCAGGTGAAGAGCTGATAGACACAATGAAAGATTGGCAAGTAAAGGAGCTTGCACCCAAAGAGCACATAGATAAATGCCAGAAAAAAAAGAACAGTCGATTAAAAAAAATGCTGAAAGAGTTGCCAGAGCAGTTAACCAAAAAAAAGAAATCAGTGACGAAATGGACAAAGTATATGATCAAGTCGAGTCATTAGAAACAAAGGTTTCGCAATATACAGAGGAAATAGAAACACTAAAAAATGAAAAAAGTGTCTTAAAGCTTAAAATACAAAAAAAAAACGGAAGAGCACACCGTAAAATTTAAAAAAATCAAATGAAGATATGAAAACTAAGCTAAATGATAGAGAATATGAACTTGAACATAATGAAATTCAAATCATTGATTTGGAGCAATATGCAAGAATAAACAACATAAGAATATATGGAGTCCAAGACAAAAGTAGAAATGAATAATAAGAACAGACAACTGAGAAATTAATCCAACTCTTCAATGACAAATTGCAAATTCAGACAGGCCCTCTGGTGTAGGGTCAAATATATGTTTTTTTTTCTTGTTCAACTTTGTAATATATAGATTATTTATACGTCATATTGTTCGTTATTTGATTATTTTCAATCAGTGTAAAGGCGACACAATACTTGAACATCGAATCAGTAGACACTGTGTTGACACAAACAATTGTTAACTGTTAAACGATATCCCGTGTCACTTTATCATTTGAATATTCTTTTAAAATACTGCTTCTATATTTATTGAATGGGCTATTCATCGCAACAGAATCAACAGGTAATTACAGGTAACAAAATGATCAAAACCCATTTGAAAATATGTTTGATTAAGCGAACAAAAAGTTAAATGTCTAAAAAAAACTTGGCCGAATATTCGAAACCCCCGATTACAATTCTCGGGCGAACCTAAGTTCAAAACATACAATGCATCAATATCTTATAGTTATATTTGAATTCATTAAAAGTTATTTTTAAATAGTGAAAGGAAAGTTAAGAAAATAAATAACCGAGTGATGTTTTGAATTACGAAGCGATGATCAAATAAAAGGATTTAGTACGTAAATGCGACTGTAGGCTTGTACTAGAAGATCGCGAGCAAATATTTTTTTTATTTATCTTAAATCCCTGTCACACTAAGGCCCCATTCTCACGACGATTTCACAACGTCAAAGAAAAATGAAAAAAAGGAGATGAACGCGATAAGAATGCATGCCTCGCCGCAGCATTGCAGTGGCATCGCAAGTAGACGCATTGGGACAGCATATAACTAGAGACGGTGCGCACTTTGAGTATGCAAATGCCCTCGCCCGGCATTCTGATAAAAAACACTGGATCTGCCGTGAGCTCATAATAGAAGCGCATTAAGGTAACTAACACCGCCACCGGAGTTCCGCGGGCGACCACAGAAATCGCTGTGCGACCGCTATGGTTCTCGGTGGCGTTTATAAATACGGAGATTGTGCAACGTGTCCGAGTGGTCACCGTGTCTCTAGGTAGCTTATAATTATGAACATCTTCAACAGACCATCAGCGTAATGTGAACGCCGTGGAAGCGCATAGTTGGTGTGCCGTGAGGGTGCAGAAAATCGCCGAGGAGAACTCCATAGGAAGGCTCCTTAGCAACGCTTTGATTTTCCATTTTTACGATTTATTGCGATCTCACGACAGTCTGGAACATTAAACAACGCAATGACAAGGCGTCGTAGTTTGACAGAGGTATTAGTTAGACACCGTATGTATCCATAACTGCTAAAAATCATTTCGCTGATGAGTTTAACCCCTTTGTACAAATAACAAGAAAAACTATAACAAAACGTTATATGTAGACGAATTACAAGAAGCATATATATTGGTTTGTGTTTTTTGTATAAAGCTTTTTTCCTAAAGGATATTGACTGTGTATATTCTTTTCAATCCTCCCTTATGGAGAGTATAACATATTTACATAATATGAGTATAACATATATATTGACAATCATGAGTATTTGACAAGATAATAAATTCGTGTATATAGTTCACAAGCACATGGTAATCATACCCTACATCAATCAAATAGAATATACACTAAATGTTAACAAATTCACCACAATCTGCTATGATACAACCACATTGAGCTTAAAATAGCATTTCAGATATTATGCCATACAACAGCTTATCTAGGTTAAACATCATAGAGAAATGCCTGCACGATTTACTTACCTATCAACTATAAATAAATTCAGTAATCACCATTAGCCAATCAAATGACCAGGATTAGCCAAACTAGTAATAGACACTACAGTATGTACTCGCAAACAGCTATAATAAACTAAAACTCATAAGTATAATTCGTCTAGAAAACGGGAAATAAAGGACATCAGTAACAGTACACAAACGCTCATCGTATGATAACCGGATATATGATTGTGTTCATCCGGGAATTATTTAACTATTATAATTAATAACTTAATGGCTCAGTCTCATTTCCACCAATCGCTGGAGAAAGCCCATATATCAGACCACAACATAACGTTCACATATTGTTGGAGTAGTCAAAGAACAGAACCTGATCGACAGGAAGCTGGTTTGTCAACGAAGAGTGAATGGATAAAGTGCTGAGAATGTCAGGAAAATGGGCAGCGGATTGCGTCAAGCAGCCTTAACGGGTATTTAGCGGGAACTGGCCGAGTATCTCCCCATACAAATGTCATACGGATATCCACATTATAATCTCTGAATATCAACTTCGCAGCTAATTCTTCCAATACGTTATCCAAGGACTCTCTGCTTTACCGCTGATAGTCACAGACTACCGTACAGCGTCATTTCAGCAAATCAACGACATTGCCCATTTTCAGCCTTTTGGGGCTTTGAAAACACATCCGTTTGAGAGCATAGGTGGAAATGTCACAAGCGTATGTTTTACTGGGTGTTTAACCTCAAACCATGTCCTAAAAAGTATGAAGATTTACCAACATGGATCAATACCATCGGAAGAAAAAATAACACGATAAGCATCATTTATAACATTTAATTAATTCATCTCTACACCCTACATTATTGCTGTATTTGTTTTATCAATCGTGCACCGAGCGTGTTCAAGCCTATTATGGATGTTCTGTCTTCTAATGATATATAGGCCACGTTTCGAAGATTAAAGCAAACAAAATCCATTTCAATGAAACCTCATGGTAAAAGATGTCATAGCACATCATCAATCTAATTATTTTAATATTTTATCATGTATCAAAGAATAAATTATTATTAGGCTGTACTATTTTATATTAGTAGTACTGGTCAACGATACACCGATTATACCCAAAGGGGTTTGTCACGAAAAAAAATTATGACCCATTCCATGACGTTTTACCTGTAATTTAGCAGTGTCGCTATAGATTTGTACACGCTGCGGTTTTACGACTGTGTGCCGTTTTGTAAAGTTTGACCATTTTTCGAGTAAAAAATCTTCAATAGCGAGTTTAAAATATCTTTAAAGGTAGTTAAAATATACATTTTCTGTTAGCGTGTTGAGTTGCCCAAATGTTGCACTATATATGAGTTAAATATTTTGTACTGCATTGCGTTAACATGGAAGTTTATAACACGTGTTGGAAAATTCGAATTGTCGAAATTCTTTCCTCCCTTCTATACTTATACGAGTTACATGGGGAAAAAAGATTTTTTTCGGGACAAACCCCTATGGTTATACCAGTATGTTGCAATACAGCGCTGGGCCGATTATAAAATACGTTTTGCAATACGACATCCATGTACCGCGATATTTTCTTAAATAATTGAGCACATAAACCATTGAAATAAATAAATCTTGTCTCGATTTCAGTGCTTTAATATTACCACCAAAGACCGATTTATCCCTGAGAATAACACATTATCGATTATTTGCAATACTCCTATAAAGACTGATTATCAATTGGTACTGATAAGCCATCTGCTGCTCTATCTTAGAACTACTTTATACAATTATATCTCTGTGTGGTAATGCGTTAACACCTGAGTTGAGAGTGGCTTTAGTTTCCATTACATCACTGTATTGCTATATGCGTATTGCAAGATTGGTAGACTGTATCACAATACGGGTTATGGTATATCAATGCACCCCTAAGTATTACCATTTTTGTGCAGTATTAAGCAGATAAGTAGAAACAAGATGTGTTTCAAAAACACAATGCCCCCCCCCGTGTGCCTTTTAACTTGACAATACACAAAATAAACAAAGAGCCATAATTCTGTCCAGATTGATCGAATCAGAAAACTCGGAATATATGTGCGGGGTTCTTGGTAAAATCAAGTCTGTGAAAGTCAAAATCCCATGAAAAATGAAGGAGTAATATCCTAAAAGAAATGTACGATTTTTTTTTACCGTGACCCCGTGACCTTTGACCTACTTACCTGAAAATGCCCAGGTTATGTAGAGGTTGTCATGAGGAACCTACATATGAAGTTTGATGAATGTATGTGTAAGCGTTTTGATTTTATAGGCAATGTTTAAGTTTGGTACAAACAGACAAATAGACAGAAAAGCAGAGAGACCAAAAACAATATGCCCCCGATCTATCGATACGGGGGCATAAGATCGATACGGGGGCATAAAATGCAGAATGCATGTAAATATCGGTACATTACCTAAATACTTTTAAAACCGACATAAAACCAGATGCATACTTATAAATAATTAAAACTGTATATCATATTGCCAGGCAGTATAGTGCGATTTTATTAAACTGTCAAAGTCGCATACTTTCACGGTCAACGCTTCCATTTATTTTTAGCTTCGATTAATTTCGTAAGTGATACGATATTCTTCGATTTACTATATAAACATGTGGACATTCCCTATCGATAAAATAAACGAAAAGTATCGACCGGGTATACGTAGCTAAAAATAGTCGCATTCAGCGACCGTGTAATTATTCAGCTTTTACAGTTTAATAAAATCGCACTATACAAGCAATGTAAAAAGCTTTAGCTCATTATTTCCGAACGTCGGTCAATGCTTATGTTTAACTATGAACAAACATTAGAGCCATTGTGTAACATTTCACTGATATAAATACAAACGATCACATTCACGCCTTCAGTTGCGAAATTAACCGACCAATCAGTAAAACCTGCGCAGCCTGTTGTTCAACAAGCATTGACAGATTAAAATCTTCATCAGATATCAGTGGAATAACACGGACGATGTGCGTGCGAATTTCATTTCATTTTATTTTTTTGGTGACAATTTTCAGGAATGTTGATGGTAAGTTGAGTGTCTTTGAATATTAAAAAAAAAATATCGGAATTGTTTTCTTCATTCATAACATATATACACGTATTTACACGTATTATCATTGTTGGCATTTAATTATGGAAGTCATTTATCAATAAAGCATTTAGTAATTATTAACAATATATTAGCTAGTACGTACACTTATTTAACAAAACACATTAAAAATCGTCATTGTTTTCATAAAAAAAAACTTTAAAGTATAAGCGTAAAATAATTCAGTTTATGATTAAGTAAACATCGTATAAATCTAGGAATTGATACATGCATTTAATATTTGCACATATTTGAAAAACATGAGGATAATAAATTTCACGGGTGTTTTACATTTATGACGTGTCAACAAATGAAGTTTATCTTACAATTCATTCAAAAGATCGCTTTTGATTTTCCTTTTAAAACTTTCTTTTTAGCTGCGGCATGTGCTGACAATGATAACTTCGGAGACAACAATCCTAGCAATGTGCACAATATCTTGGACGCCAATACGGGTAAGCAAATAAAAGAGATGACATTAACGAAAGATGAAGGAAGAAGGAGGGAATAAGTTTATTTTCAACAGCACATTCTGTATTTTCTTTACGCACTGGTATAAATCTCTTACAAATTTCTACAACTCCGTAACTAAATATTTTGGCAATATTGTGATTGTGGTATTATTTTTTCGTCTCCAAGGCTTCTTCACAAAAACATATACTTACCTGCTTCCATATCTCCCATAACTATGGTCAATCTAAATTCATCAATCTCGTAACTCGAACGTGGGAAAATGACATACGGTTTATAGTAATAAGCGGAGGAAATTCTGTTAAAATCATTTACGTTAAACCCCAATAATTATAATGATCCTTTGGAATTTAGAGAATCCTTGTATTTCAATAGGTTTCTATGATAGAAAATGATTTACCATAATTTCATGTTGTTTTTTTAACCTTGACAATCTCACTATATATTGCCACGTTTAACTTGCATTGAAGTCGATGGATTCGATATTTTTAAAGATGAAAGAAAACAGAAGACTTTTTCGAAGAAAATTTTTGGTAACAAGATGCAAAAACCGGTGTCTGTCTTAATTGATGAGAAACATATAGATCATCTAAAAATTAGTATATTTCAAAATTTCAACAACTCTTACAAGATTTTCAAGATTCGCCTCAAAATGAATTATTATTATAAGGGCATAAATCAAAATAATGAAGACAAATTTTCTTTTCTAGATTTAAAGAATACCACACAACACAGGAATGTATTTATTGTTCTGATGGTGTGTCTAGATGTTGTTAAAAATGTTGCAAAATTTCAGCTTGATTGCGTTACTTGTTCAATAGTTACATTAAAAAAAAACAGGCGAAAAATGTCCCGAGTGTAACACTTTTAGCGTGACATTTTTTCTTTACACATTTTTCAATCTTTTATATTTTGTTCAGTTTTTGGGTAAGTAATCAATGATTGTTTTTAATTTAATTGTACATGAGTTATATTTAAAATGTAATGCATTTTGTTCAAACATTTCAATTATGAGTATTATTTAGAAATCACCTTTCAAGTGGACATGTAATTATTTTGCTCAAGGAAGAAATGGAAATTCAAATTGATGATATTGCTGTAAGTAAACTGTTGCTTGAAAAGAACATGCAGTTTAGCATATTGATAGGCATATATGTCCATGTTGTTTAAAAAAAGAAATGATGAAAAGAATCATTTGTTTTTTAAGTTATACCATCTTGAATAAAGCTGATTGGAAATGTCCCGAGTGTAACATTTTGCATTTAGATAAGAATTGTTTTATCATTCTTTGAATTCGATATGTTTTTTCTCTATTTCTCAAACAGAAGCGTACCCAGAAGCTCACAAAACTAAAACAAATTCATGTAGTGCAATTCATTTTTTGTCTACATGGTTTTAAGTGTTGTCCCGAGTGTAACGCTATATATTCATCGTCTTAATTTTGATATGTAACTTACAGAACACTTTCATAATTATCTGTATGCTAAAAGACTAAACAAATTTGTACGGAGTGTAACCTTTACTTAGTCTGTATATATATAAATTAATAATTCATGTTCAGTAACGCATTTGACTTACCAAATTGGAAATAGTTTTGATTTGTTCAAAAAAAGATTTCTTATTTAATGAATTGCAAAATACATTTGCCTAATGTTGTTAAAAATCCATTTTATGATACTCCTTATCATAACAGTTTTGTATATTTACGTTATAGTTTTAGAACGTCCCCTGGTGTTGTTGTTTTCACCATTTAAAACTAAAACATTATCAAATAGATTATCTGTTTGTATTTCATAAGAAAATAATGAAACAAATTAATTGTATTGCAATGAAATAAATTGTATAACAATAGATTAATAATACTGTCATTATCATAAGACCATACACAAAGAATATCTGTCCCGAGTGTAACGGTGACAGAAGATATATACTAGTTTTGGGGGCATTGTTTAGTTACCCAAGAATAGTACCAATTAAGTGAAAATTCATATTATCTTTGAATATACCTGAAAATTGATAAAATTGTATTAGCTAATTTGTATCTGCAGCAGTAAATGTTACATAAAACATTTTGAAGCGTATTTAAAAAAATTAAAAGTTCAAAACGCCAAAAATATTTTTTCTATGGAAATTTATGGTTGTATGTATATTTTTTTGGTATTAAAAAGTTTTTTTCATGAAAGTTTGCTGAAAAAATCACAAAACTGCGTTATTCTTTCCATAGTTTAATCCATAAGATTTTTTGAATTTTAATGCTTGCTATTGAAAATATAATATTTATTTGATTAAAATGTTGTAAATTTGAAGAAGACTTAAATCCTATACTTTAGCCATTGTCAATTTTTTTTTCACAATATAATATATTTCCAAGCTACTTTTAGCAATATTATGAACACAAGTATCATTCTAAATTTGACCCCCCCATGTCACGTTTTGTCTTCATTATTTTGATTTATGCCCATAAAAGTATCTTGGGTATCTATAAATTCCAAGGAAATAATGATAATCATTATAGCATTTTTAATTAATATAACTTTTAGTGGCATAAAACAGATAAAGTACAGTCTTGCGAATATAATAACTTAACGCGGGGACAGTCATCATCTTAAGCCAAATTAATTAGATTGTTTTGTTAAAGCTATCTAATATCGAATGCTCGTTGTTTCGATATTGATTTAAAATGCATGACGTGGTATAATATGAATTTCCGAGGCCGAGTTCCCCAAGTTCGTATAGAAGAAAACTACATGATAGATACTTTATTTCAGATCCATTAGGCCAACTGGCCCATGAGGACAACATATTTACAAACAAATACATTGATAACATACATGAAAGTATAATATACATGCATAAAACAAAACAAATCTATAAATACACTTCAGGGAGAAGATGTATACATTATCGTATGATAATAGATATCAAATCAAAAATAAATAATGATAATTACATATTATACATAGGAAGAAGTTATATTGAAATAAATCGTTGAATAATTACATTTGTATCATTTGTTTTTACACAAAAATGCTTTTTGAACATATATTCCCAATCTTTTAATTACATTTTCATTTTTACTTGTAATCAGTTCTATAAATTTAAACATACATGGTCTTTCCCAAAAATAGTTGCTTATATATTGTTTTCTAAGATTTTTGTATAATGGACATTCTATAATGAAATGAAACTCGTCTTCTAATTTCACACAAAAATTACATTTTCTATCATCAAAAGGTATGCTTCTAGGTTTGTTCCATCTACCAGTTTCTATAGCTAAATAATGTGAACTTAATCTGAGTTTTAAAAAGGATTCTCTAAATTTTTTAACTGTAATGATATTTAAATATTGTTTGTATTCAAAATTCCCGCATATTTCCCTATAAAAAATTGCCCTTGATGATTCATTTAATCTCATCCTCCAGTTTTGAATAAAAGTGTCCCTTAATCTTTGCTTAACAATAGTAAAGAACGTTTGTTTTTGACCTACACCTTGAAATAACCAGACTTCATAAAAACCTAAAGAGCATAGTAAATCACGCAACAGACTAACCCAGTTTTTAATATTCGGACGCAATTCCAAATCCGTTGTTAGTATATTATAAATTATTTTGATATATTTATTATCTTTCGACTCAAGAATTTTAAACCAGTACTTTATAATTTTTAAAAATCTACCAGTAGCCAATGTTGTATGTCCGAGTTCTCCATAAACACAATCATTTTGGGTTACTTGTTTGACATTTAATAACGTTTTACAGAATTTCAAATGTACTCGTTCAATTTGTTTTGCAACATTAAAGCCCCAAACTTCAGAGCCATAATTTAAAATAGGTAAAACTAATTTATCAAACAATTCTAGTCTATGTTTTACACCTAGTTCTGAAAATTTAAATAAATACTTATTAATTTTAAAAAATAGCCTTTCTAGATTGTCCTGACAAAGTAATTTGTGCTTCATGAAAAGATCCTCCTGGTGTAAAAACAATGCCAAGATATGAAAAAGACTTAACAATTTCAATTTCTTCATTATCATACATGAATCGCAAATTCTTTGGTAACATACCACCTTTTTTAAACACCATAACCTTTGTTTTATTAACATTAACCTTTAATTTCCACGTTTCACAATATTCATATAAAATATCAAAACCTTTCTGTAAACCAGATGCTGTTTCAGAGAACAATATAATATCATCTGCATATAACATTACAAAAAGTTTATACATATACATTTCAATACCCGACAGTCCCTTTAAAATCATAGTTTCTTCAATATCATTTAAAAACAGTGAAAACAATAATGGCGATAAACATTCGCCTTGCCTTACACCTAATAGGCATGTAAAATCATTACTAAGGATATTATTTAATTTTACTCTGGATTTAATTGATTTATACATATTCTTAACAATATTTAACATTTTACCACGTACTCCATAACCAATTAATTTTTTCCATAAATTTGGTCTAACTACATAGTCAAAAGCTTTGCTAAAATCAATAAAACCACAAAATAATTTTTTATTGTTGTTGATCATATGAGATATAAGTCCATGCAAAACAAAAATATTATCTACAGTGCCCATGTGTTTACGAAAACCAGATTGCGCTTCTATATACAAAGCATTATTAAATTGACGTTTCAATATTTAACAACCATCATTATACCATAAATCATCTCGTTTTTTGGATGTACATGTATTACTTGATAATGTTTTCTTAAACATGTATATTGATACTAAATAGGATTGATACCACTTGGTAAATATTAAATTGAAAAGAATCGAAACATTGTGTTCATCCATGTATGTGATTTTTAGAGAAAACCGTAGTCTTACTTTAGCATAATGAATAAAAAGTCAATATTTTATTTAAACGTTTATCAAAAAGTGTTTAATTAAATGTCTCAATGTTAGGTACAAAAGGAAGTGTGTTATGTTACTATATGAATAAACCGTTCATATCATATCCTATCACGCCTTGTTTGGCCAGAAAAAATATCGTATTGTTTACGGTTACGTGACAAAAATAAGGTAAGTAGGACGCAAAACTTCTAACTTTACTTAATACTTTGATCGACGATGGTGGAACGATTCGCCGCAAATAGGTATGTACTTTCAAACAGTATCAGTTGGGTAACCGGAGTCACGACTGTTTCTGGTCCAAATAACTCTTGAAATGACATTTTTTTAAAAAGTTATAGCCATATTAGACTTCAATTAAATTGACATGTGCTTATAGGATACGGCTATCAGATGGGAGATCCTACATACACCGTGGATTGTTGCGGCGTGGTTGACGCTTGGGTAGCAAGATTTGGCGGAGTCACGGGTACCAGGACAATATATTTCCAAGTTTGGCGGGCTTCTGGATCATCATATGAGCTTATAGGACAGAATACTATGACAACTAGTAAGTTAATTATAGATTTCAGAGGAACCATGTAATTAATCTAATGATGTCAAGAAACGTCTTATATTGTTATTGGCAAACACTTGACTTGTGTATATTATAGCTATTATTAGTAATACCAGAATTTACCATTACAGAAATTCAATTAAAATCTTGTCTAAGATATGTAAAAAAATATTTCACACTGATCTAACACGAGAAATATGCCTTGGTTAAGCATGCACAAATGTAAATGATATATATTATAATTATCATACAAGGAACAAAGAAATCCAAACACTTCAGCAAAATGTAATATTACTTTAATATCAAGGTTCAGATGGAAGTCAAACACTGTCTGTCGCAGTGTCAGATCGGATCACGATTCAAAGTGGAGACAGATTGGGGTGGTAAGGTTATACATGTATTATTTTTTTGACAACTTTAATTATTTTCAGTCATTTTAAAAGGTTGAATTACTCAATAGAAGTCCCTACTTGTAAACATAGTCATGTACTTAATCTTCTGTTCACGACTTTAGCGGTGTAATGGGTACCGGGACAACATACTTCCAAGTCTGGCGGGTTTCTGGGTCATCAATATAATTATATGAGCTTATAATTGTTATAGCCCAACTGGTTCTAATATTTCGCTTATTAATATTGTCATGTCGACATAACTTGCCATTTATGTCAGGCAAATGATCAAAGGGAAACAATCCAATACTTTTTTTAAAGGAATGCTAATATATAATTTCAATATTTACAAAGGGAAAGTATTATTCTAAGACAACCCAATATTGTCTGCTTCTATTTAGGCTATCAAACAAAAATACTGCACTATGAGGGTGCGGATATAACGTGATTATGAGCGTTATGTAGAATCTAACATCTGACTGCGGTAAAAAATAGTAATCAGTTCAGAGCAGACAGCCCCCGACAGCTGCATGATATAACGAATGATATACTAATATTTCACAGGTGGACGGATGGCACTGACGTGATAAAGTATAAGTCAGGTGTTGGCGAAAGAGATACTAATTACCTTATGTCGATGGCGTCAACAAGCGAAGGAGCTTTGGTTACATGGAGCACCGCGACCATAGCAAATGACCGTTCGTATGGAATAAGAATGGATGTACAAAGCAGTACGTTTAGGAAAAGATTATAATTGTTACTAACAAAGTCGTGTATTTCCTTAAATTTATACATCGAAAATTGAAAATAAAAACGTCATATCTTGACTTCTGGAAAACAAAACTGATACAATGCCCCTTCCTCCCAAATTCCGGAGATACCGGACAATAGATAAAATACACTATAAAAAATATAGTGATTTACATGGTGGCTGATTTCTGCCATTTTGTGTATTCATCTTAAAAGTCAAAGACACGACACGTACACACGATAAACTGGCCAGTCGTCGTGTCTTTTCTATCGCCTTTCGAGGCATGACACGGCAAATATAGGGTGCCGTAAGAACATTTCATACCCGACCACACAATAACTTTACAAGATAAGATTTCGTTTGTCCGCCAACTAAAACAATATTTCGACCACAATATATCTTGTCTTCGCACTCAAAAGCAATCGGCGAAGACACGATATGTGAGCAGTTTATATTTTTTGGCTTTTTGGGGTGAACACATAAAGTGGCAGAAATCAGCCCCCCATGGATATATCTATACTTGTCTCCTTTACACATGTCAACAGCCGAATGTTCAAAATCTCTTCTAATCTAGAGCACGACAACAATAAAAACAAGAGGTCCAAGATGCCCATACATCACTCACATGACAATTATTGTGTACTCATTAAAACATTGTTTCGAACCTGTGACCTAGTTTTTTACCCTAGATGACCCATGAATATCCCAAAACTGTCATTTCTAGAGTGTTCACAAGGTTTTCCCTTATTTGGCGCTGGTGACCTAGTTTTTGACCCATTATCCACCTCGTCCGAGATTTTGTCGATTTTAACATTCCGACACAGTTTTGCGAAAATATAGCAAAAATATGGCCCCTAGTGTGTTCACAAGGTATTTTGTAAAACTCTGTTTCTGTTGATGTCAGATATATTGACAAGTTACGCACGCGTGTATGGTACAGGTATTTTTAGAATCATCAGCATTTAGTATTTACCGGCTATTAGGTTTACACGAGATACCACATAAATCGATCATCATTACAAATCATGACATACACAAGTGCATGTAAATAAAAAAATACTCGCAAGAATTACGATCCAAAAAACACATGAAACAGTACAACAAGTGATCTGATGGTCCACGTGGATAGCCCCTCAATTTAAAGGTAACTGAACACTTTCATGTGTTTTCTTAAGATGATGCTCCGACGTTCACCAGCTTGCCATCTACAGTCACGATATCAGCTACAACTAGCAGTGGAACTGCTCTGCACACTGTCGCATTTGATGATGTCAATACAGATGACGTAAGTTCACTCTCAGTGACAATGACGACATATACAACAAAGTACAGTTTCGATACGTCAACAAGTAAGTAGAAAAATACATCGATTTAAATTATGTGAATAAATACTAACATTTCGACAGCATAACGACTTCTTCTCCTCCAAATTTCTCTGTTGACCGGTTCCCTACATGGACTGTTTTTTTTCATGACATCGATGACTCCGTATGTCCTCAACGACAGCAAATAGTACAAAATAAATAAGATACATTCAAAATCTCTCCAGATAGTGTAACATTGGCGTCAGCTCTTTCCGGTGTGACAGAAGTGGATACTTTGGATTTTGAGGTAGTGGACCAGTGCAGTAATACAGCTACTGCAACTCTTACTGTATCTATAACGAACCAGGTAAGACAAAATATAATTATTTATGATGGTAATTTGTATGGCAACTATACATTATTACGAAATCCTAAAATGCATTTCAATCAGCTGAATCATTAAACAATTAAAAATACTAAATACTCTTGTTTAAACATGTTTGTGACATTGGCTTTTTCATTGACTCAGTGTTCATGATATGCAGTCAAACTTTACCAAATTATTAGTATTTTCTAAAGCATGACCAAAGAATAGTAATTGTTAACACATTTTTTATTTTGATTAGTGATCATTTACCGTATTATGTGAGATGCTTACTTGAAAACCTACTTTGGCGAATTGTAAAACTAATTACATATGTAGAACCTATTGCTGAAATAGGAATAGACGAAAATGATAATAATAAAAGCTAATTTGAGAACACTTTTGGTGATAGAGTTTGATGGCCTTGGACCTACATGATTTCTCCATGTGTGGAAAGAAATGATTATAAAAAATATCATCCCCAGCGAGCATATCATGTCACATAACGTACATAGAATCACATAGAAGTCTTAGTCACGTTCACGCCTCTTTGAAATGGGATATAATTCAGTTGAACATCTGACTTCGGTCTACATTATGGTTAATGCCCACTTCGACCCAAACTCCTAAGTGTGCATTGGGTTCATTATACGTTTTACTGGACTAGTCAGCAATACGGTATGTAGATACATATCAGCATAAAACAGTTTAATAGGTACTGTGGATTTTGATTTCTGCAAGTTTAACTAAAACAGGGTTATTTTCTAAAAAGCCACCCACAATCACCAGTCTTCCGGCCTCGAGCAGTCAAACCGAAGACACGACAGCAGAAACAATATTGCATACTATTGTAACAACAGATCCAGAAGGAAGCTTTGTTACGTGTTCTATGGCAACATCAGTTCCAGCAGCATACCCATTTACTGTCAAACAAATCACTTCTTCGACGTGTAAGTTATTTTTAATACCTGTAGTTTACTCAACAACATGCAACTAATGTCTTAAGTATGGTACATCATAGACATTTTTTGGCAAAATGGTTTGTGGTGCTTATGACTTAGAAGTCATTTGAAAGCTTGGCCTTTCAATCGGACAAACATTCCAGTGTGACCCCAGTTTCTTACTCTCTTATTAATAAGCGATTGGGAGAGTCTTTATTTGCCTAATGGCCTTTCATGATGTAATCGTCAATTTGAGAACTATGACGTCAAAAGAATTATCCTACTATCATCGACATGTGCATCATGCGCCGAGTAATGGTTAGGTCTAAAATGACTGTTCTACATGAAATTAGAAAACGCTAAGGGAAGCGAGCGTAGGCGAGCGACCGGCGTTTTAGTGTTTGCCAACTTAGTGTTTGCCCTATTTTCCCCATCGTACATAAAAGTAGGCCAGACTCTATCTGCGGAAGAGCCCAGAGAGTCGTCCTCATGAAATTAATCGGTACACAATTAAAATAATCTCGGCAGCTGATTGGCTGGAAACATAGGGTAAACACTAATTTATAATTAATATCAGGATAGTGAAGTCTAGGATCTTACCTCACCATGTTGATAGACTGGAATACAGGAAAAAATATTTGTGTCATGTGTGATATTTCCCAAGCTTACAAATAGGTATGTTAACAAGAAATATAATTCTACCGGGTAACATCTCTGCTATTTTTCTTCCATATAACAAACAATATATTTCTTGAAATTTTCACTATAAAGGGCCCTTCTTGCATTGCTGATAAAAATTATCATACTGTTAATGCTTTTGCGAGTAGTTATCGTTTAGTGTCGTCATATCGTTACACGCATTTGTACTGTGACAAGTGCCACCATCAAGCTTGTAAATTGGGCATAAATGGTAAAGTATTTGGTGAAATTAACTTCAACCAAAACGAATAAAAATCGTTGAAAACAACAAGTAGAAACTTGGATATGCACACCTGTGTTCAAATTCATAAATTGGAAGTTACTAAAGCAAATAATACTGATCAAAATGGTAAGAGTATTTCCGCACACGTTGCACTTCGCCAGTATGTTTACCAATTATGTATTTATTATTCTTTTCAGCATATGGTATTTACAGTGACAGTAGCCCTGGATTTAATTATATAGCACAGAATTCATATAGTTTGACCATTAACTGTACAGATGGCGAATACACAGACTCCGAAGTATTCACAGTATACATCTTGCAAAATGCTGCGCCGACCTTCTTAAACTTGCAAAGTATAAAAACAATTTACTGAAAACTTAAGTTAAACCAGATAAAATGGTCGTTTTTATCCGAGCTAAATTTTAGCACTGACTTTCTAGTTTCTAAAATTTACTGTAAACGTTAGTTAAGCCAGATAAATACATGCTGTCTTGTTTATCCGACCAAAGCTTCATGTTCCAAAGGCAAACTCCAAAGTACGGATATATTCAGGGACGAATCATACCTAGGTTTAACACAAGTTTTGAAAACAATCATTACAAAGAAGTGTTTATCGTCCGACCTATTGAAGTTAATCAAGCTATTATGTCTTTTTCTTGCATATTCAACAGTTTCTATTAAATGTGCAGGGACATTCTTTTATTAAGCTTGTACCATACCGTGTACAACAAACACAAGAGGGCCATAGAAAAGAGACTTTTAGAGAAAAACATTTTTCATTTCTTGTCCCGATAAGATCCTGTGAAAAATCAAGTGAACCCCGGGGCGGGGCAATATTTACTCAGGGTCATAATTTGAACAAACTTGATGGAGATCCACTCGACAATACTACAACCAAAACATTTAAGCTCTAAGCCCTGTGGTAAAGATTTCTATTTAAAAATATCCTATACAAAAGTCTATGTAAATTCAAGTTACCCCTAGGGAGGAGCAATAGAAATGGATGCCACTTCACGACGGACGCAAGGCGATAATAAAAGCTCACCATGAGCACATTGCGCTTTGGTGAGCTAACAACAGGTGTACATGGCTAAGAGTGTAGTTCGATAAATGATACAAATTTCGTTTTATGAATCTTGTCGTAATTGTATATGTCTATAACACACGCTCTGTCTGTTGCATTTTGTTGTGACAAAGAAGTAGATGTATACACATAAGTACATCTGAAAATTATAATTCCAATGGGAAAACTGCAAGTGCTAAGATATACAAATGTATATAACGCCACACCGACAATCTCTCGTCGCTATAAACAATCTACTTCATCTAAAATAATATCACGTATTGAAGAGAACGGCCATACATGTACTGATTGCCATACAAGTTTGAATTGTATTTTGAAGGAAATATTACGTTTTTCTTAAGATATGTGTAGTTATTTACAAAAATCTTGTGACGTACTTTATATTTCCAGATTCAACATTGGTGACAACATCAAATGGAACAGGAACAAATGCTTTCACGGTTCTTGTCAGTGATCCAGAAGGCGACGATCTAACATTCTCTATGACATGTAATCCTACGCCATGTCCATTCGTCATATTTGACTGTAAGTCATTATATTTGCCCGCTTTGCTATAGACTGTTACAGGGCAGCACATTATTAGTGACTGTGTTGTATCCCTCGTTTCTAGAATTGTTCAATTTGTTGGTCTAGGTAGGGAGATAATGATGTCGGGAAAGTACTAGTTTTTTGTTGTTCGGTACAAACAATAAAGTTATTACCGTATTTCAAAAATCGATCAGTTTTCATAAAATCTGCATACCGAATAGCTTCCATTAACCTTCAGCCTACGAACATAGTTCCATTTTTTCAATTCAATGGCATAAATACAAATTCAAATATTACGTGCATATAAGTCAAAATCAGATGGCTATGCAATATCGTAAACGAGCAAAACAAAACAGTAAAAAATAATCTAAACAATTCTATACCTCGAATTACTACAGTATTTACTATCAGCACACAAATTTCAAGGAAGGATTACGTCATAATCCTCGTGCTTTTTATGCTAATTTAGTCTGGTTCCTAGCCTATATTGTAAACGTAAAGAAGTCATCATTGAATTAATGGACGTTGCAATGATAACTGAGTGTCAACCAGATATTCAAAAAAGTGGTTCCTCGGGAAATTGTAATCGATTGATTTATTGCTTATAACGTGTAACATTTTCTTCGAATGTGTCTTCGTGTATTAGATATTACATTCTGCAAAAGTTGAGTATACAAAGAGGCAGGTAATGTAGACTATATACTGGTATGCTATTTGCTGAACTACTTTTGGTGATCAGATGTGAATCATAAGTCGAAGTACTGAAAGCACATGGAACGGGAACAACTTTAACAACTGCATAGCGGGTGTAGAAAAGCGTACGTTAGTAGTACTTAAGTCTGCATCCAAATTCATGTGCGAACTATCGTTCGGATTCAAAAACTCACCCTACAAAGAAATTCAACTTTTGACTGCTTTTTATTTCCAAACAACAGCAGAACCTTCAGAGCTTTGATTTTACCTAGGAATCTTCTTATTTTTTATGAAATATATTTAACTTATATATGAGTCAGCGTTCTATTACCATTAACAGCTGGAGATATACAAATCAACGAGAGTCTGTCGCATTCAATCGTTGGATATGATCTGTACATAAATGTCTCCGATGGAAGAAACACAGTGGGTCCATCAACACTCACAATAACTGTTGCAGGTAATAGAAGCGTGCATTAGAAATGAGAATCAATGTTGTAACAGTATAAATTTGGTTGTTGATAGAAGTTTGACCATCACGGTAGCGATTTTTTATTAAAATAAAACATTATCTATACATATTTTGGAAACAACATAATTAAGACAATGTTGTCCATTGAATAAAGCCACGTAATGTGCAGTAATGCAACATCCACATGTAGTTTTTTGTTTGAAAGCGCAGAGTCAGCTTATTTACGTTTTACGGAGTGTATGAAAAACATTATTATACAGAGAGGGAGTAAAGTATAGCTAGTGAGATTAAAATATGTGTAAGATTTGAATAAATTGTGTGTTTTTAGATATTAACGATGCTGTTACATTTAACAATTTACCTGTAACAAGAGTTGTGGTGGAGAATACCATTGCTGGGACATCAGTTTATGGCCTTCTATATACAGACGCAGATTCGTCACAAGCACATGTGTTTTCAATGTCGTCATCCCCATCTTCCGGTCTCAGCTATTTTGCAATTAGTTCTACGAGTGAGTAATTCAGTTCATGTAATGTATATAATTATTGTAAGCTCGTGTTGAATTTTTGAACTGATTTTTATCTGTTGGTTTAAAACTACCATTAAGGAGCTTTTCAAGATACTCGTAATAATCCCTCTAAGAAAAGAAATATTCGTTTTTAATGTTACCCGACCCACCCTTTTTAACCCTGATGTTCCGAAAGGCACAATCCGAAGTATGAAAAATATCTCGTATCATCAGAATGGTATGTTTATGAAACAAATCGAAAAGAAACGTCAAATGTATTTTCAGCTGGAGCAATCAGTGTGGCTACATCACCAGACTATGATATACTTGCCACCACTACGTATGTTATGACCGTTGTGGTAAACGACCCTGTGACCTCCGATACTGGAACAGTAACTATAGAAATAACAAACGTTAATGAAGCACCGTCTTTCAGCCAGTCTGGATATACATTGTCTACGACAGAGAGCTCGGTACATGATTTTTATATGAGAACTCTTACAATATATTAACATTCTAACGTTTAGCTTCAAATTATATATGTAGCGCTGAATATAAAGTAGCGGGTAGGAGCATTGGCTTTGTCCTCCAGTTTGAAATGGTTCTGTATGTTTGGTTGATATAGGTTAGAGGTTTTATGGGTGGTTTTTAAGAAAATCATTTTCATATCTTTAGTTGTGGCAAACATTTCCTTCTTTACAGGCTGGCACTGTGGTTGGTACCCCTCCATTTGGTATCACAGACCCTGATGCCAGTGATAGTTATATATTAACCCAAGACTGTGGAACGGAGACTGGATACTTTACCATGGACTCATCATCAGGACAAGTGAGCTTTCAGTCTAACTATGACCTAGACACAGGTTCTCTACCTACTACAGTCACGTGTACTGTGACAGTTACAGACGCCGGTGGCCTGACAGACACTGCTAGTCTCACAATTACAATTGGTATGTACATGTATACAACAGGTATATTAAAATAACATCAGACCAGACGTTCACATTTCTAGTAAAGAGCCTATTTCATTTGAAACATAATTTTAATTAAAATCTAATAGAACTGTTGTTAAATACATATTCTTTTATCTAAAGACAGCAAGACACAATCAGAGAACTAACTCCACTTAGAAGTGGAGTTGCGTCTCACAAGGCTCAAAGGAGTTAAGCTGTCATCCATTTATTTGTTATGCATTCATTATATCGCATTGACATATTTACAATAGCAGTTTATCTACCACAGACTATATCAACGACAACACCCCAGTATTTTCACCAGCGTCGTACACTTTTTATGCCAGTTACTACGCCGCCGTCGGGACTACTGTTGGAACAGTCACAGCGACGGATGCTGATGCCGGTGGACAAGGTGTCCTTACTTTTACGCTTAACCAAACCTCTCTTTCATCTGAGTACTTTTCAATAGACATCACGGGACAATTAGCAATAAAAAGCTCTCTAAGTCCCTTGGGTTACGCATCCACCGTTGTAATATCATCAACAGCCTCAGATTCCGGAGCATTATCTGATACAGCGACTATTGTGATCTCTATTTCTGGTAAGACTTAAATTTATGACAAAATAGCAATCAGCAATTATAACAACCAGTCATTGTAATTAATTTATATCATACATGAACAATACTTTCACTGCTTCTTTGTCTTCAAAGCGTAAAAGTAGCTTTAGAGTTGACAATTTTCCATATATTTTAATGATATTCAAAACAGTTAAACTGCATACTTAAATAAAAGCAACTTTTTTAAATTCGTTATTATTATGAAACTGAAATACTTTTTTTTCATAACATTGCATGCCTTTCTATATTATTTACAAGGCCTTTGTTTAGACATTGTCGTTACATTGCTTAGTCGTTTTAAGACGATGATTAATGTTTTTACTAACTTAATTTTTGTTTAAGATACTACCACTACAAGTACAACAACAACAACAGTCACGTATAAAACATTCTTTGACGATACTCGGAACATCGCATGGTTTACTGCGTGTATGATTATACTGATCTGCAGCCTTATACTACTCGTATACATCGTTTGTACTTGCAATGGTGTCAACAGTTGCGCATCGTGTTTAAAGAGCATGTGAGTGTTGAACAAGAGTTTCGATTTCAATAGCTTTCAGATTTCCAAATTTTGGCAAATACATTAAGCGGTTTCGAACGAAAATATTGATTTTATCACTTTCGTTAGAAAAGTCCATGCTTCTGTTGTCATAATTTTCAACCTCACTTATCTTTAAACCTGTTCGCTAAACCGAATTTATTTTATGGTCCCGTATCGATAGATCGCAGGTATATTGTTTTTGGCCGATCTGTACGTCTATTTGTACCAATCTTAAAAGTGCCTATAAAATCAAAACACATACGCCTACAGTCATTGTATTTCATAATTTAGTTCCTCATGCCAACCTATACAAGACCTGTGCATTTCAAGGTCAGTAGATCAAAGGTCACCCAGAGCGGGCACTGTGTTTAAAAACACATCTTGTTTAAAACATAAGTTGCCGGGGGTTTTTATTTGTCCATTCGTGCGACTTCGTCAAAAATGAATCTGACTATGTCATTTCCTATATATGTACGTATTGTAAATAGGTATCCATTCTCTTATAAATATTGTCTACTTGTTCCGTTTGTAGCCGAGGTAAACAGAAGAGGAAATGGGAACCAAGAAGGGACAGTTCAGGCAGCACACATACTATGACGTTGCATTCAGGTAACTCATGATACTCTACCTTCATAAGATGACGCATGTTAGCCTTCATTAAGATATTTAAATGTCAAATAGCATTTCTATAAATAAAATGTCTTATGCTTACTGATAAAAAACATTTCAGCATCACATTTATGACAGATTGCAAGAACTTATTCTTATGCCTTTGAAATTTGAATTATGCTTGAAATTGACTTTATTGACTGTTCGTATGTCTTATTTGATTGCAGTACGAAAGCCACCTCCTCGTAAGTACTTTATTTCGTGATCATTTATATATATCGTGTTATGTATCAACACAATCATATTTATACCTATATCCTTTCAATATGATATTCCAACTTCAACTTTGGACAGGCCCAGTCCTGAAAACAGGGATGATTTGCAGATTTTTTATCCAAAATAGTACTTATCAAATTATGTGCAGACGACATTGAATTTATCGTCTGCTTAGAAACATTATAGCTGCTTGAAAGGAATAATGCATTTTATTTATGTAGACATCAGGCATAAATAGGTTAAATAATGTTTTCATTCTTCAGTTGTTTGTGGCTGGCCCAATTTTTGAAAGGAATCTAGTTTATTCTAACAATTGGCATTGAACTAATAAATAATAACTACATACTATGTAAATACTATAACAAATATCCTTACACAATTGTATCATTTTGTTTTTATTTTCTAGGATTCCACTCATGGCAACAGGATGCGGTTTAAAATTCGGATATCTATACCATTATGATTATTTATAGAACTATAGCGACAAAGGAATGAAGCATACAATTGCGTTTTTTTTTGCAAAACAAGAACAACACAGACACGTCATGTTATTTGGGAATATTCATGAATTCATTATCATGAATGAGATAGTCTGCCTCAGTGTAAAATTGGATTGTAGCGTGAACGTATTATTATGATTATGACCATGGAACTATAGGTTTGCCCTCCGTCTGTCCGTCTGTTTGACCGCCTCAAACTGGATCCTGATACGACTTAAACACAATTCAAGCAACGTTATTGACACACAGTACAGCCTCCAACTAACCATTGTCAAAAATACATTGTATGCTGCTACATAATTATATTATTATGCCAATACTATGCTAAGGATATGGAGATATTGATAAATCCACAGATAGTGAACAAGTCCATTAAACATTATTTCTTCATAATAAAACATCAAGTACATCAGTGTAACGTGAATTTGAGCGATATCAACTTTCGGTTCAGAGAAAAAATGAAATTGTAACGTGTTGGTATAGAATTATGCAAGCACTTAACTCTTTAATTTCCTTATTATTGTACAATCATGAATTATTGTGATTGCGAATTAGTAAATTATTGGTCTGTGGACGTAAATTCTCTGTAAAGTAATCTTAGTTCATCGTTTTTATGCGGGATAGTGTAAATATAAGCATTTTTGGAATTATTTATAATAACTTACAAAGATGGATTCTGAAACAATGCGTCGGCCAGACAGAACAATAATATAGTCAAAGAAGTTAGGCATTACACATTTTCTTTAAACCTTATGTTTCTGGACATTTTCACTTTCCTGATCTTTCTTTACGTTTGTGCCTATAGACAAAGTGCACAATACTAGACCAAGGCGTTTAAGAGTAACTAAATGGATGCACATTCTTGGTACTACCAGTCCAAATGGAATGAATTCAAGATACTTTTTTAATTCTTTTTGTACTTTGTTTCCTATTTGTTATAAGTTATATAATTAAAGGTTTTACGTTGGAATATTTTAGTAGAAAGAACTTTTAAAAAAGTGATTGTATACGTTATTTTGAATTCGAAGTATATGGATTTCACTTAGAGAACCGAAAAATACCCATTTTAAAACACTTTTTTCATTATTGAATAGGTATTTCCTAACTAGGGTGCGCACCCTAGATAGAATTATTTTAAGACCCCTGCCAAAAATTAAACCTCGCTTTCAAAACTAGGTAAATGCACGAAAACTACATGTTATGGTGGTGTTGAATAAACATAAATAAGGCAAATACATTTAATACTTAATAGGGTGGGTCGCGGGTTTCCTTCCGAAAAGTGTTCAGTTTCTAGAAGTCAACGCACAAGAAAATCTTTTTGCAGGAACATCCTTCAAAGTATTGGCTAAAGCAAAAATGATGTATTCAAATGATATTTCCATTGAAACCGCTCAAAAAACGGCCACCTAGTGGAGCGATATGTTGTATATGTTTTTTTCGCGTTATTTTTTGTACTGCTCCGATAATTTTGTATATTAAGCTATGAAATTTACTGTGTACAATGCTGAATCATTTACAAATCCGAAAAAGTTAATATAGCTTCATTTTGCCATCATTAAATCTTAAAAGGTTTTGGTCGAACTCTGTAGTGGTGGCAATTTTTCGGGAGGAAACCCGTGACCCACCTTACCTAAAACCTCGTATTGATAAAGAAGATTAATTATAACACGTTTTTCTTACTGTGCACGGCCTGTCTGACATGTTTCGTTGTTTACATAATTAGAAATACAAGTCAAAATAGGAAGTACACATTTCTAAAAATAGAACGAGGATACCCTTTCGGTTTCAATACAACAACGTTTCCTTCCATAATTAATAGCAATCTTTGCCGAAATACTTCAACATGTGCTAGATATTGTCCAAATCAACTTATCCGTCAGTTCTTTTCTTCACATGCATAATTTGAGAAAGGAAAGCAACTGACCCCCTCTTTAAAACTGGTCTCCTATCATATCCTGCTATTTTATTAGTATTGTGGTATCGTTTAGTATCCTAATTAACTAATGTTGCGCAAACTGTGTATCATAATTTGACGTTGTTATTGACGTCGCATGACGTTGTTGGTCAACGTCATTTTTATGTGTATTGCTTTATTTCCAATCATTATCCTGACGAAAGCCAAAATGGCCGAAACATTGATTGATTAAACAATTTAAATCTTATTGCAGTTAAGACTTCTTTTTTTACAAAAATAGTTGGACTTAGTAATTTAAATTGTTTTTCTAGATTAGAATTTTACTGAACATTTAAGACACGTTTTGAAATTGAAAAGATTATCAATTGATTGATTAATTAAGACAGTTGAATACAACTATATATGTGTCGGCTTCGTGATGTTAAGTCAATTTACAATTTCAAATGGAAAATTTATGTCTACACTTAGGAACGCTTTTCACCCCCAGTCAAATCGCTGTATTCATTTTGGATTGTTTTATTTTTATTTTGGATGTTTTTACAGTACAAACGCTCAGACGTTTCACGGAATTTTCAAAACTCCGTCTGAGCATTCATACTGCATAAACGCCTGAAAAATAATATTCAATGCTTATATTTGCATGTTCTCGCCTTTGTTTTCTTTTAAAAAATCATATTTTACCGTGTGAAAACGCTGAAATCGGGAACAGCTAATAACCGCCTATGGTACGGCTTAATTGCTATTCCTAGGCCGGTTCGATTGGTCAAACGGAAGAGCTGCCGGAAGAGGCAGGGCTCTTCTGAACTGTTCGATTGGTCGTCTTCTTATCTTAGAAGCTCTTCTATCTACATTTTGTATTCAGCCCGATGGTTAGAAGAGGTGTTATACCTAATATTCGGATGCAGACATTTCGGCTGCGATTGCGTTCGATTGGGTTTCTCTTCTAAGCTATTCTAGCTGGCGTATTCTCTTCTATCGAGAGTCCAATCGAACCGGCCTCCTGTGTCAAAGTTTTAGTACGTTTCATAAATATTATTGTTACTAGTAACTTACCAATAAATTAGAGTCGAGTTGTAAAATGTCAGTGTACATGTAGGTTTCAGTGTTGGCACACGTAAAACGTATTCTTGATTAATTGTTGATAAATTTAGACGGTAAAAAGTATGGTAAAAATAAAGCTACGGGCTATCACGGACAGCGTCTAATAATCGTCGATCTAGATGATCCGCCCTCGGAGGCGGTTTCAGAAGGCCGAGAGTTTACGAAAAATAAACGCTCATTTCTTCCTACAGACAACTAAGAGTGAATGTAAATATAACAATATACAATAATATTACATGCGCTGTTTGTTGATCTACATATCGTCATTGAAGCTAAATTAGAATTAAGCACAATAGCATTGATTGGAATGATAGTATACAGTTATTGACTAGTGAGCCATTAAATATGATGTGGTATTCACCGGCTACGCCTCGGTCAATATGGTATTCTGCCGGTGAATAACACATCTTATTATATGATCTAAAAATAAACACATTTTATTGGCTTAAAGCCAGATCCATCATCTAACATAAATGTCATATTCAACGGTGAAAAATGATATTTTATATTAATGGATATTTCGGAATTTCCAATTCTAAAAATAGAACCAGGTTAATATTCATCACACAAAAGATAGACGCATTGCTTATTTTGTTGTATCGTCCCTACATATGTCGGGAGATGGAAACAAATCGGACAGTTTATGTCCCCACCGCATTTTCCCGACCCCGGGCATTTTCCCCGACCCCCGTGCAGTTTTTGTCCCTTTTTTACAAATACCCGGGCATTTCCCCCATCCCCCGAGCAATTTTTGTCCCGGTCCTTCAAACAAATATTATTCAGATCCCCGGGCATTTATCCCGACCCCGGGTATTCCAGCCGACCCCCGGGCATTTCCCCGGTCCCCTGGCAATTTTGTCCCGATCCTTCAAACAAATAATATCCACACCCCGGGCATTTTCTCCCAATCCCCGGGACATTTCCGAATTTCCAATTCTAAAAATATAACCATGTCAATATTCATCTACCAGAATTATAAGTCGTTATTTGTGATATATTCATCTTTCTTTATAATTGATATGATACACATTTCTGTTTATCAAGTAATGCATTGAATTACGAAATGAATCAGAATATTATCCTCAATGGTTTCAAATCAACTTTTCATATAATAAAACAGTTGTTGACTAGTGAGCCAATAAATATGATGTGATATTCCCCGGCAGAATACCATATTGATCGATGCGTGAATATCACATATTTAATGGCTCACTAGTCAATAACTGTATAATATTTAGAGGCTCACTAGTCAACAAATGTTTTATTAATATATGAAAAGTAGATTTAAAACCATTGAGCATAATATTCTGATTCATGTCGAAATTTAATGCATTATTTTATATACAGGAATATAATATTATGTATATATGTATCATATCAATCATAAAGAAAGCTGAATATATCACAAATAACGACTTATAATTCCGGTTGATGAATATTGACATGGTTCTATTTTCAGATTTGGAAATTCAGAAATTTCCCGGGGGTTGGGACAAAAATTGCCCGGGGGTCTAGACAAAATTTGTCCGAAGGATCGGGCCAAAAACTGCCTCGGGGGTCAGGAATTCCTGGTGGTCGAGGGAAATGCCCGGAGTCTTGATTAAATTTGTCAGAAGGACCGGGACAAAAATTGACCGGGGGGTCGGGAGAAAATGGCCGGAGTTGTACAAAAGTATTTATGACCGGAGTAAAGTTAAAAAAGTCAAAATGTTTTAAGTCCAAATAGACGAATCAAAACAGTGTAGAGACACCACGTGATAGTATAATCGGTGCCATGTTGACAGTGTGTTGAGATTCTGTTGTTTGTATTTGTAATTTGTATAATGAGAATGTGCAACAAGTACATACACATGAGGATACGAGTGAATGCTCTGGTACAGATTATTCGTTATAAACAATACAAACACTTACATGCACACTGAAAATGTGATAAACACTGACAATTTAGACAACGGTATGTTCTGATCTGTTTAAATTTTGTTCTGTTCGGTGAAGATATTCTCTTTGAGGTCTATATAACATTTATTTACATATATTTTATTAACATTAAATTGTATACATACAGTTTATAGTCAAACAATATAATACAAAACATAAAACATGATATCAACTTCTTATCTGGGAAGATTCAGCATGAATTAGACAAGTCCTAGATATTATCATTTTTATACCTGTCCAGTACATTTCTATTATTTGATAGACGTTTGTGTGGTACAAGTATAGAGCGATTTTATTAACCTGTCAACGCTGAATAATTACACGGTTGCTAGATGCGATTATTTTTAGATTCGTACCACAGTCGATAATTTTCGTTTATTTTACCGTTATGGAATGTACCAATCAATGTGTTTATATAACGGTAAAACGATAATTATCGTATAACTTACAAACGTGATCGAACCTAGCCGAAGCTAAACATAAATGCAATCATTGACCGTATAATTATGCAGCTTTGACAGGTTAATAAAATCGCACTATAAAAAGGTAAAACATTGTTGGATTATCATTACGTATATACAATGGCAACTATACAGTCGATTTAAAGTTAAATGAGAACCGTTGTAAACATTTACATTTTTCCGAGGTAGATCAGGTTATTTACCGGTTGAAATGACTTTATATTGTAATACATGAACAGACCACTATATTAATGCGGTAAAGGCTATGATTTTTTTATTCGTAGCGGCCATGAGTTAAAAACTGCCCAAATCTCTTTTTTTATTAACATAATTATACAGTATTCGAAATTGCATTTTCTGTCCGACTTTAAAGAATTACCCTTCAAATTGTGAAAATCAAAATTAACATCTTGTTTCATGTACACAATAATGTGTACTATTAAATATACATGCAGTAGGCAGTAGAGAAGGAGGTGGACTGTTTACTGTTATTAATCACTTCTTGCGACGAGGAGACAGACACGGCGAGTGAATGCGATGATGCGTGTTGAATTTACATGTTTGAATTGTTTTGAAACGATATAATAAGATAATGAAAATATAAACAATACAAAATAAAAGTATTTAAAATAATCAAAAGAAAAACAAACATACAAAATATAGTTATAATATGACATAAACTAGGTTCGAACCAATGGTTAAAATGATGTATATCTCAAAATCATCAGCACTAACCTTTATCCTATTGAGGCAATCGTAATTATGTTTTCTCTATCTTATCTATATATAACGGGTGCCGGGTTTACCTGTTACACCCATAGGCACTCGATTCCGAGATTTTTTATACGTTTACAGACGTTATTTTTCAATTTCACACATCAAACAACGCAAACCTGTCGAAAGAAAAATCTTCACTTTTTCCTCATTGAGTGTATAAAATACTCCAAGGTAGTGAACTCCCATCTTTTCGATTGACGGTAGTGATGAAAATAGGCGTGGGTCCCGGCTTTCCTTCTAATCTGCACGTGCTTTCTGGGAACCTTGCTTTCGTTGTAGTGTGCCCCAACTTTAAACGTTTTGACAGCCTTTACAAGGAAAGCCGGGATCCACTTTGTAATCACCTACTACAGTCGTTTCAGTGGATGGAATCCTAAGACATTATAATTCAACATTTCCCACTCGATTTTATTTTATACCGCGACCATTATAAAAAGCAGCAAACGCCGTACCATTTTCGTGCCGTTCAGGAAAGCTATACTGGCGGGCACTTTTAGCACATTTTTTATTACAATATCTTAAAAAATGTTTAAATTTGATACTAGACAATTTACCTGCAGGAAGCTAGGTTCAAGTCCAATATTACGACATAATTTTACTTTCTAAATATAGAAGACACATTTTGAAGCCCCGACGTGTGGTCGTTATATTGTGTTAACTTTGATACCATGTTTCCGTACACTTAGTCGTCAGTAATAACAAGTCCGTTTTGTTATGTAATTGATTTCTTTTACTGTCAATCATTAGTTTATGAAATAATTTACTCGTATAAAAAATATTATATGGCATGTTTTCATAAAGTTTTTTTTTAGCAGTTATCTCTTCTTTGGAAAGGTTCGTCCGCTTCATATGTTCTTATATTTGACCCTTGTGAATTTAATCCGAGCCTCACAGAAATATTTGCGCATGCGCAATCCACTGTATTGGACTTCCCCCCGCGAACGCACTTGAAAACAACCGGGATAATGTAAAATGCATTTCATTGAAGTTGTTGATCTTGGTTCTTTTCTTGCAAAATAAAGCGCGTGAGTGATCGACAATGCTCAATTTTATAACAAATATGGATACAGTATAGCATTAGATGTTGGTATAAGGTAAATTATGTTTGCGTCGAATAATACCAGACTTTTAAAAATCGGTATTGAATAGTTTAAATATGAACACGTATGGCCGTTGTAATTTTTTCATGATTTTTTTAGCATAAATTGTAAAACCCTGACATAATCTACATGTATATCTCTAAAGGTGGCAACTTTCAATTGATTTTCACCAAATATGGCCAGTAGAATCCATAAATATGTAGACATTGAGCGTCGTTGTGTGAAAATATGCATATAAAACATTTATGATTGTATGCAGGTCATATTTTCCACGACATTATAAGACCTACTAAAACTTGCTCACAGTGATGAATTATCTTGTATGTGATATGTATAAGAAACTGAGCAATTCTTTAAAAAACAAAATTGTTACAAAATTAATGATTATTGTAAAAACTTAATAACAATCAGCATGCCATGCTTTCCATATGATTTTCATAAAACTTGATGAAAGGTTTGCATTCAATTGTGTAATAATTATGCTGTGCAAAAAGCTTTCAACAGTCCTTTATTGTAGACATTTGAGAAATTCAGCTTCAGTCAGTCGAGAACTCCTCATTCTTGCATGCACATGGAATAAAAATTTAGTTAATGATACTTTTTGATTATTTGTTTGAACATTACATTCAGACTAACTTAGGCTTATAGTTCTATTGAATCAATTATTACATTTATAAATAATTCACTTGTATATATATTCAACTGCATTAAGGGGAAGCAGTTAAACAGTAAGAAATTAATTATGTAATACATTAAATACTCCATTGATTTTTTGCCATGTTCAGGAAGTATGATAGTTTTCAAGGAATTTAGTATATTTTTTTTTTCAAAAGGAACTGAAGAAAAATTAGCAGCCACAGAAACATGTGATCATATCCCGAAAAACACTAAGGCAGCCACTTGGTTCAACAACCAAAGAAGACATTTAAGGGAAATATATAAACAAACATTTCCAGATCCAGGCAAGTATCAGCAAAGACTTTTCTCCCAGTTTTATTCTGAAATAAACAGATACCTTTCATCTGATGAATACATAAAACAATATGAAGAATTAACAGCTACAGTCAATGGTCATAAATTACTTTCCAGTGTTGTGTTCCATATTCAAGAAAAAATACTGCATGAGGAAGCTACTGGTGTACAGTCGGGAAGCTCATCAACCTCATGTAACATATTTCCACCTATAGAGCAGGAGCAATCTGATGCAGGTAAAGGTAAAACAAGGTATATTAGTGGATACTGTGTTGCGAAGTGCCGCAATAGACTTTGTGCTCTATTGAGAAATTACTTGTTTGTACCTGAAATGGAATCGGAATTTGAACTGATAAGTAGACAAATATGTTTACTAGATAATATGATAATTTCTTCAGCAGATATTCAAGTGAGTTTGAAATATAAATAAACTTTACATGAGACTGACAGGAAACAAAATTTACGTAAGGGATTAACAAATATCACAGATATTGCTTTTGACCTTTTCCTGTACCTTGAAAACTCAGTGAAAGCAATCATGGGATTAGAAACATTAAAACAGCAAAAAAGACATATGTTTCATTATGTAGTGAGTAGTGTTCTGTCAGATAGGTCACTGCTGAAATGTTCCATTGCCAAGTGTGTGTCACTATCACTGAATGATTCCTGTTCTGATAATACAGATTCTTGTGTAGGACAAATTCTAGATGAATTAACATCCAAGTGTTCACTCTATTTGAAAAGTTAGTTAGACTATTTGTTACTGCACTAATAGTTCTGTTCAGAAAAGATTATCTCCGCCTAATAAAGAGAGAAAGGAAACGCATTACGAAAAAAGGTTGTAGAGAAGAAAAAAAATTATCATCCGAGAGTTAGATATTTCATTTATAAGAAATGACAACTCAAGCCAAAAAAAGTATCTCATTTGAAACTCAAAGCAGCAGTCTTGTTTAATGACACATTCTACAGTAACTTTATAAAAGGGGGAATTGTTCTAATTTTAAAGACATATAACCAAGAGCCTTCAAATAAATTGACAAAAAAGCAGTTGGGAAATATGATTATTGAATTACTTACCACAGAAACATGTAATGGAATGGTGAATCCGGACATATTCACTGAGCCAGACAGCATCAGAAAACACACAAAACAAGCAACAGCACAGTACATTACAGATGAACAAGTATTGATAGATTCATATGATATTAAACATGCACATGTAGCAACTACACGTACATTTGAAATATAAACAGGACCACATGACATAACACATGAATACGCTTTAACAGATACACATGAACAAGAAGTAACAGCTTCACATAACATAACACATGGAAAAGTATCTAATTGTGAACTAGAAGAAACATCAGCTGCTGCACATGGCAGAGCACCTGAAAAATGTTGACAGCTATACATGACATTACACAAAATGAGCTAGTGGCAATGGATGCGCATGACACAATGTATAGACTAAAGGAAACAGCTTCATATGACAAGTCAAAGGAATATGATAAAACACATGACCATGTATTTACAGCTGAACCATATTAGCCCATAAACGAGAGGTTAAATTTACTAGCAGATTAACACATGAACAAGTGGTAACAACTGTACAAGACAAAACACATAAACAAATGCAACCACAAGAAATAATATGTCCATGAACAACTGCGTATGGCAACAAGCAGTTTAAGTAAAATTAAGTCATGTGAATCAGTGAAAGTCAAAAAAGAGAAATCATTCAAAAGAAGAAGAGGTAAACAAATAAAACATAAGACTAATAGTAGTAAAGTTAAAAAGTGCATATTGCAATTTTCAGATAATGATGATGATGATAACTGTGGTATCTGCTGTAAACCTTATGTTGAAGGTGAAAACTGGATATGCTGTGACAGTTGTAATATATGGTATCAGAGACAATGTGTTAATTTAGATGATGATGATGAATGAGATCATTTTTCGGGAACTGGTGCTATATACTTGTGTCCATTGTGTCAGTAATTAAACTTGTTTGTTTAACTGTAATTTTGTATTTATTTTTTTGTTTTTAGCCAAGTTACAAATAATCACATTTCCTGTTACTAGGTTTAGTATACATATAATACCATATTTCAAAGAAATTCTTGTTAATGTAAAAATTAAAAATCCAGTACTTTTGATTTATTCTATCATTTTAATATTTTGTCTGTAATAATTGTTAAATTAAATATGAACATTTTATGGAGTTACATAAATGAGATTGTTTGTTGTTTTGGTAACCTTATATACATGTTATATTAATTGATTTCTATATTTTTTCATTTAATAAGACATAGCATTAAATATTGCTGAAAATTTAAACAAAAGAAATTCAGTTGTAGGACTTATTATAAGTAAATGTTAGACAAATTCATGCAAAAGTTAATAGTTTTACAGTCTTGTTATATGTTCTGTTATTTCTTCATATGACCTGTATATTAAAAAGTTCAAGAAAAGAAACATACATTTCAGTGAAAACTCATTGTTAAAAGATACAATAATACAGTATCAAAGAAAAATATAGCTCATTTTGTGATTATTTTAATATTTTACTATTTTCAACGAGGGCAACAACTCGTTATGTTTTTTTAAAGTGTCATCAAATAGATTGAAGTGATAATTGGGCAACTTTTTTTACATTTTTTTTAATATTTACATTTTTGATTAGCAATGAGCAGTATAGTCAGAAAAGTACAGTGTTAGGATCCTTTCACCTTAAAGAATTAAGCATGTTGCACTGAGGTTCTATACACTGCTGATTGTGTGTAAAATGAAATAATGAATGTCCCTTTTCGGACTCTGTGTTTATTTCTTTACATTATATACAAATAACTGGTATGTTCTAATCAGATGTTTGAATTACTACCTTAATGAGTTAATATGACCTTTCAATTACTTGTAATCTGGTTATTCTCGGCAAAGATTGTTAGCTTAAAATTAATGTATGTCTGTAAATATTTGTGAGATTGTTGAAATGGGCATTAACAAGTAATTTGCTCACTGAAAGTGCTTTGGTAAAAAGATGAAAAGAAACAAAATATATTTAGTTTATGAATTATATAAATGTATTTACCTTCGTTCCCAATCTGGGATGTCAAGAGTGGTTTCCTTTGAGGTCTGTGGAATATGGTACTGTTTTCAAAGGTACCTGTGTTTGACTTCCTTGAAATACATTTCGCACCTAAGATGATGGTGTTCATAGTTCTACAGTATGTCAAATAGTATGGGTTTGTATTTGGATCATTGTAACTACCTCTTTGCTGGGAGAAAATATTTGCAATGGCAACACTATTCACCCTTGATGGTACCAGTGACCCATGAGATGTTTTAAACTTTTCTCTGCATAAAGCATCAAAGCCCAGCAGACAGGACACCACATCTTCCCTTATTTGCTTTTCTCTTTATTTGCTATATCAGATTTCATAATATTCTTTATTGGAATATTGAATGTTTTTTCTTTACATACTGTTGTTAGGAAATTTATCAAATGTCCATAACAGCATGTCATTTAATGTAAATATTTGTTCAGCATGTTTATATATAAGCTGAATGAACTTATTTTATTACAATTATGAAATGTATATGGCAGAGAAACTGTATGAGATTATAGTACTATTACCAGGCTACCTAACATTGTTTTCAGAACACATATTTACAACTTACCATTTATCTATACCCATTTTGAATTGAACTTGTTGACATTGAATTGGGGGGAAATTATGAGTGTCAAATATGGATATGGTCCCTTTCAAGGGAATTAACTGCTATGGGTTCTCTATGAAGTAGAATACCTGTAATAGAGTAATTGTGCATAAATATGGCTGATATCTATGTTTTAATGAAATTAATCAAATGTACATTACAGCTTGTAATATGACTGCATAATTATTTATCAGCTAACTGAACTTAGTTTAGTTTCACTATAATATGTATATGACAGACAAACTGTCTGAGATTAAAGTACTGTTTCCTCGGTAACTTCTGAACGAGAATACATTTGTTGATTTTTAACTGGAATGCTAAGATGAATTCCACTGAGTCAGAGAACTCGTTAGGAGGAATTATATTAAATTCAGAAATATAGTCATCTGTATGCAAAAAAATATAGTCATCTGTAGGTAACAGAATATAGTCAACAACTGAATAATCTAGTGATAAATGAAAGGTGTATTCGCCAATACCGCGGTCATGTATACATAGGCGTGAATTACCGATAAAATATTAAGTAGAACGACACAGTTCAATCAGGCGTTTACCCGGGTTATCAATGATTTTATCACGGGATACACGCTCGGGTATGTTTATAAAGTTTGACAGATTTGACAGGTATGTGTCATGATCAATGAATTCATATTTTAGTTTAATATTTCTGATACATTGGACGTACGACTGTTAAAATCGCCAAAAATGAAACATTTGTCTTTTGTTTTATATCGCTCAATACCTGACTCTATTTCATCAAAGAAATCGAAGTTATGGGTATCAATAACAATGGAATTGCAAGGAGGTATATAAGTACAACATAAATAAACATTTTCATTTGAGTTGAACTATTGTTTGCAAAGTTCCAACCAAACTATGCCGTTTTGATATGTTTCTATTACCTTTATATTTTTTTATGTAAATATTGTTTGAAATATATAGTATAGATAGAAATCGAGCAGTGAGTCGTGACGGAAGGTCATGGACTGTTCCATTCTTTAAAATAGGGATAAGTAATACAATGACCAAGTACATTACTAAACACGACCTTACATTTGTAGGCCACTGTTGGCCTCTTACATTTGTAGACCACTATAAGAGGCCTAGCTACGTGGTCCTGAAATCAGTGCGCCGCACTAGTAACATATTATTAAACTGAATTGTGTTTTTCGTGTCCTTAATCTTGCCACTATCTTTTTCAAATAATGCATTGCTCGTGATTTCGGTGCATTTATGCAAGAAATATATAATATTTGCAATCAAAATCAAATTCTGTTCAAATAATGTTCCTAAGTATGTAGAGGATGTCACGTTATATAACTTAATATAATGAAGCAAAATATTAGATTCTGACAGTGGCTCAAGTACAGATACTGCTAATGAACGCAGTAATTGAAATTTCATGAAATTACCTGAAATGAAATACATATGAAATTCATTCCAAATATTGAAATAAAATTTTGCAATCATAATATGCCAAGTATCAAATAAAAATGGAAAGGAAAAACGTTCACATGTGTTTCGAACCCATAGCATCTTGACTACCAGGCTTCAAAAGTAAAATGGTTGGCGCCTTTACCGATCGCGCTACGCACTTAGTATCAGCTATGACGGTCAAATAACTGATATTTATATATTACGGAAACCTACGAAACGTTCCGAAAAGCCACTCACCCTACAAAATGGACTTAGCTGATCTTTGATCATTCACAGGTCGTTGTCGGACTATAATACCTTCACTATACCTGCCTTTTCGAGTGTTTTGGGTTTTATTTCCAAATATGTGAACACATTCATAACCAGTAATATCAAAATTTAAATGCACGTTTTTTGATAACCAAGTTTCTGTGAGGAATATTATATCGTAGTTCTTGATAGTGTTAATGAAGTCCGCATCTCTTACTAACTATTTCATTTACCAACTAGCTGATGAGAATAGCTCGATGAAAACAATAATGTGAAAATACTGTTTACATCAGAATTCTTAGAACTAAATACAATATCATAGAAGATACTTTGGATGTTAACACCGCAGTTAACAACATTGTCACTGAAGACAAAGATATGATCAAAATTGTGTCCGGGTGAACGTCCAAATGATTAAACAAATAAATAATATAGCCAGATAATTAAACTCTAGAAAAACAGTAAATGGGAAAACAACAGAAAATATCATTGGTTAACTATCATTAGATATAAGCATATCATCAAATATTGTAAATATTAATGAGGATAGTAAAAGACTCATAAACAAAGACGATCGAAACGATGATGTTGATAATGGCACGAAATAAACAGTATTGTCGATGAATCGGTGAAAGCCTGCAGGAGTCTACAATAATTAATATATATTTAAAGTTTATAATTGTTACTTGTTTTATAATTAAGTGTTACATGTTTACAGTTTGAAATAATAAGGTTTACACTTGTCATGTTTTATATAAAAGTTCAAGTGTGTCTGTCTACGCAGGGAACATTGCATATTTTGTGGGAAGCTTAATATGCTAAAAGTTTAAGTATTGTTTAACGGAAATTTTATTGTACAATTTATTCTATAGGAAAATATTTGCTTTCGAGAAGATTTATGTCATTACACAACATTGGGATTTGAAACCCCCTCATTCCAATCATTGCTGCTTGGAATACTCAAGACAACATAGTACGCCAAAACTAAACACTGTGCATTATGTACTTCATATTAAGATATGTACTGTTCTACGTCACAATCATTGGTCATTTTTTACAATTGTAATGTTTTATATCGCATTAAACATGGCAGTTATAATACATTTTGGAAAATAACGTTCTACCTCCTAAAGATACTTTAATTTTTGGGGGTAATTTGTAGGAATAAAACGTTCGAAATCCTTTGTTCCCGATACTCCGAGAGGTTAAATAAATATTAGTTTTTAAACTTTCGAAATCGGAAAGAAAACAGAAAGAAGTTATTCAAAGACGAATCTTTAAATCGGGTTTTCTCGAAGTGTAAATTGGCACTTAGAACAAAACAGATCTCAAGCGACGATGTTTATGATATTTAGATTGGAAATAGTTTAGTGATGTATCGAGAACGTCGACATCATCGTACACATAACCTTGAATGGCAGGCAATTTCCTCGTTCAAACGACGCTGTATTTTCGTAGTGTTTATTTTACGATGTATACATGTACCCGACTGGCGACCCGTCCTCTTTACCGATGAGTCTCGGTGCTACTGCACTTCCGTTAGCAAGCTATGCTGCTTCTACTCGTTTGTAATTTTTTTCTAAGTGGGATTCGAACTCAGAGTGATCTCAGAGTGATCGAGGGGCTGGTGTGGTATTATATGGATGCAATGGGAATTAACCTTGAGATTTTCTATCAACACGACTTGTTTGCACCTAAATAAATGTGTCATCTAAATAGTCTTGAATTTGGGTTAATATCTTATATCAAAATAGTTTAATGGTTATTGACATAAATAAAGGTCCCACGAAAGAGTAAAAGAAGCCATTGCTAAATGGGTAAGTACAGCTATTGAATTTAAAGGATAATAGTTTCATCAATGGATTGAATGCGTCACTGTGTCCGGTGTTAGTCTTGTTTAGGTTTCTTCTGTTTACTGTTTGTTCCATTGTGAATAAACAACAGAATATTTCTATAACGCAACTAGGACTGGGGAAAACAATTAATAACAGTTACCGAATGTTGGCATTAATATAAAAGTTATCTTTATTAGAAAAAACACAATAGATTAATTAAAGTACGACGAAATGGTAGTGGCCGAAATTTGGAACAGTTTCATATGATATTTTAATATCATCTATCGCTGCTTTGCTGTTCAAGTCAGGAAAATTGACCAAGGTTCTATATATGTTTCGAAGTGAGACAATCATTCTTTATAAAAATGATATGATCTATTTCAGAGCCTTGGGTTCCGTGGTCGATGGGTATTTATAAAATTATATTTATAGAACGGCTGTGTCTCAGTCATGTTATTCACACGGCATTAAGACTAGTGACGTCACGCGCTCTATATATTTCAAGTTTACAAAAGCAAAATTCACAGCGAAAAGAATGTTTTTTAGAAGAAATATGGCTTGTTTCTTCGGTGATTATTATCTTAGGATAGTATCAGCATTATTTTTGCATATATTTTTTATAGCAAAATGGTAATGGGCAGTAAATTTATTTAATGTGTAATATATATCAGAACTGTCTTCAAGACGTATACATGGAACATAGTCATACAATATAAATAGATAAATAGAATACATTATAAACATCAAGGTCAGTAAGAATAAAAAAATAGGAAAATCTATAATCATTTTGCATACATAGTCAGAAACTCGTGTGACATTAATATATAAACGACAAACACGATGTAATTACATTATCATTTTACAAATTGTTCATATTATCTCTGGTTGTTCATCTCATTTATAAATAAGTATATTGGTTGCAATTTTGCAGTACAGATTTGATTAAACATTAGATTTGTGTCACAGTGTTTCATTTAACCGATAAAGAACATACAATTAAACAGAAGTGTAGTGGACTGACCGAAATATTTGATTTTCAAATACTACGTCAGTAGGATTTCTGTTATAGAACATTATAAATATTGAGTCTTTAAAATATTATAATGACACAATTCAAACTATTTAAGGTCTTTATTAATATTTGCGTTCCTGTATACAAATACTTTTTTCCAAGGTCCGTGTGTGTACCGATTGAACAGACATATTGTTTGCTTGTAATTATTTATTGTTGACATTAACTGTTTATGGCTTATTGTTGACACAAATGAATAGATGCGGAAATTTACTTGTTGGGGCGCTATTTTCATATTCAGAAATTCATAAACAAGAATTTATTTATTGTTGTTGTTAACTCCCATGTGTGACGATGTTCTACGTCACTCCAAGTAGAATTGTTTGTTTGCTGACTTAACGTACAATTGTACCACACAGTCTGTGCTGTAATATTAAATGTCAAAGTAACAATTCGGTGTTGTTGTTTTTCCTCATAATCGATACGCTAAGTACTCATTCTAATACCAACTGTCTGTACAGCAGATTTTGTGACCAATTTAATATTATGAGCATGTATTGGAAAACATTGCTCTTGAATAGTCATATCTTAGTGAGAAATAATATCTACTCAATGTGTTTTCTACATCATATCTAGTTTGGGTTTGATGCATAAATTAGGAAAATGTGGTAAAAAAGTATATATTTTTAAATTCAGAAATGAATCTATTATGTTACATGGCACCGTGAAAGTACCATACACATTGATTAACGCGTAATAAAAATACATTAAATAAATGATGTAATTAAAAAAATATAATTTTTATAGTCATAAAGTTAAAACATAATACAGACCATGACTCCAGTGATAGCACAAAAGATATCAATCTCGTGTTTCCATTGTACTGGTCAGAATCCAGGCAGCAGTCATCGAAAGTAGTGAATATAAGGTGTATGAACTTGCTGTACAATCGATGTAACACAATTTTTTAAGTTATCGGTGCAACACGTTTGCGAGCAGTGAGCCGATTAATGAGTTTAAACTTGTTTGTATCAATACGTGATTTATGTTCAAGATTGAGAACAAACCTTGTTATCTTATTTTCGGTTCCTTGCAGGGTTTTTTTCAGTTTATTTGTAAGACTATGAAATCAGGAAGAACATGCATAATCGAAATAACATTGTATTTCTAATTAAACCACATTCGTGCACTTTGACTAAAATGTCGATTGGCCATATGGACAAAATAAGACCACCCACATCGATGCTAAACTCGTGTAACAGCATTGGGAGAATTGACAATAACTAGTTAGGATATCATTTTAAACGGTAATCCGATTTATTTATGAACTTGGAACGAATGTGAATGGACCAATTTAAGGATAATGCAGGGGATACCGTTTTTACTTTTGCTTGTATTTGTCAAAACAACTGAAGGTAATGACCAAATAACTACGATATACGTATATTGTTTTTACAGACATTTTTTAACTTAGTCTTTAAAGTTACTAACCCACAGACATACATTAGGAAATATGTTAAAAATTCGAAAATGTATTTACGCATCTTTAGTCAATTAAATTTTAATTAAGATTATGAAAAATGTCGAAGAAATAGATAAAAAGTCACTAACTGAAATATTAAATTGTAATCAGTCGATCAGGATGTTTAATGAAGCGCGTAATTAGTATCGCACGAGATCATACACACTGAATATATTTCTATTATAATGACAATGTAACTAATAAAATGATAGCAAGTTTTTTAGTCGAGGCTATTTTGAAAAAAATGTTACATTTAATTTTAATACCTCTGTTTCCGTAGAGTATTATGCGTATTGCAGAAAAATCTTTCTCTAAAATAGAGAAACATTTGTCTTAGTAATGTAGTTGTTGCCTTGCACTGAATAGGAAGGCAACACGCAAAGATGATAAATATTTATTAATGTGTCTCTCTCATCAATTCGTTCATGTTAAAAACATAATATTATGACATCTTCTTAAACAGAAAAAATGTTCGGTCTATCATTTTTTTGTGCGCAAATAAAGATTTAGAATTTTTTAAGGTTATGTTCTACTAAATATCCTTTTAGAAAATAAATGACTGATGTATGCAAATAAATGAATCGGAAACATTCCGCATTAATGTTTTATCAACTAAAAGCAACTAAGAACTGAATAAGTTGAAGTGTTTTTCTCGTTTATTAACTTTCCTTTATTGACACATCTTCAGCTGCACAATGCGCTGACCATCGCTTTGGTGAAAATGACCCGAAATCAAAAGACGATGAATTAGATTCAAATACGGGTAAGTACGTTATTACAAAATTAATACAGTAAAACCTTTGCAGAGCGGCCCTCTGTAGAGCAACAATCTCTTTATGACAAACCCTTTATAATTTCCTTTAGTTGATATTTACTATAATTTTAACCTCTATAGAGCAACAACCTCTAAACAACGGTCAATATTTGCAGCTCCCACTGGATGTTGCTCTATATAAGTTGTACTGTAAGTCAACAACCATTATAGTAATTTTTATCTTACTGAGTTTTGCCACAGAGCTAGTTTATTTGTTAGTATTCATAGACTTCTATATATTGACCATTCAAACTAATACATAAGTATAATATACTATATTGTCATCGTAAGAGTGATGTATCATCATTTATCATGAAAATGATTATTGTATAACGTATGCAACAAGCAAACAAAATGTGCGTAGTTTTTGTTTCTTTCCGCGAATTATTTTCAAGACAAAATCAAGTACATGTAATAAAAAAGTTTTAGAATTGTCACGTTTTATATTATGATTATTAAACTACACATGTAGATACAATGAGACAAATTCAAGTATGTCTGTTTCAATATGCAAACATGATAAGGATTTTTAATTATTTTTGATACAAGCCTGTTTGATTGGTCAAACGGAAGAGCTGCCGGAAAATACAAAGCTCCTTCCGAATTGTTCGATTAGTCGTCTTCTAAATATAGAAGCTCTTCTGTCTATTCCATCCGGTGGTTAGAAGAGGTGGAAGAAATATTAGCCACGTGAAAACAGCATGACCAAGCTAACAATACCGTTTGATGTTACCTTTTTGTAGCGAAGCTCATATATCTAGACACCACTTTTCCTGCATTTCCTACAATAAGTGGCGCTTCTTTTATATCCGCGTTGGAAAATGATACCACATGTTGTATAAGTATACATTGCTGACTTTGGGAAACATTACTGTAACAGTGTTTTATTAATTAAAACTGTAAAACTAACAAGTACAAGACAAATTGTTTTCTACGCCCAGGTATTTTACAGACCATTATTGTTGGATTTATTTTTGTGCATTGAGATACTGAACTTATTCCGGTGTATGTTATTCCAAATAATTTTACTCATTAACCTTGCTTCCTTTATTATCGAAAACCGGATTTAAATTATATACTACCGTAGGTGTCCAACGATACAATGTCATATTGTGAACAAAGGGGTTTGTCACGAAAGAAAAAAAAGTCTCCATGTAACCCATATACGAGGGGCTATCCAAAAGTTCGTGGACATCTTGAACAATTTCTAAATTTGACGTTTATATAGTCCAATACTTGCAACAGATAAACTGTATTTTAATATTTGCAAGTTTCACATTTCCTTTATCAATCCAAATAAAATTATGCGTATTGTAGTAACTATGGGAACACCGGTGTCCGTTTAATGCGCAGCTCAAAATTCTTCACTATTCCTGTTGTTAATTCCTAATAACAAACATTTGAAATATCAAAAACGCGCTAAAATGTAACCACGTTATTTTGACCTTATTGTCCATTAATGACGTCATTTCAAATCAATGTTTGGGTGTGTCAGCAGTGAATAACATGCCTTAATCCTAGCGTCATACTATGCAAAAATGACGTCTGAAGACAAGATGAAACAACAAGCGATTATACAATTCTGTTTCAATTTCGGTAAAACACCAACGCAGGATATGGAATTGATGTCAGAAACTTGGTTACCGTGGCAAGATGATATTTCACCGGCCTATGTATCCAGTGAGTAACAGACAACAATGGAGACTCAGATGGAAGCTAAGATTCTTCAACATCCCCATATCATCGCATGATCTTATCCGTATGATTGCGCCTTATTTCCACAGTTGAAATCTGAGCTCAAAGGGATGGCGTTTCAACAGTTTTGATGAGATACGTAAAACATCCCAGACATACTTGTACACCACTGAGAAAGATTGCTTTGATGGAGTTTTCTCTCATGGAGTAAAGCGCCTACGTAAATGCGTACCTGTAGGTGGTCAGGACTTTGCAAAAGTGTGACACATTTTAACGCTTATGATGTGACGTTATTGACAATGGCCGCAGATCTGCAGACATGGTGTTTTTGTTAGTTTATAGCATAGTAACTTTTCATTTTTTCTGCATGAAATTTTGTATTCCAGCTCATATTGAACTAAAATTTGCATGTATTAAATATCAGAAAGATCTGTTGCAAAAAATTCATTTTATAAACATTGTCCACCAACTTTTGGATAGCGACTTTACGACAGTTTGTCTTTTTGTGAAATTTACTACTAAATCAATATGTTACTTTTCGAGTGAAGTATCTTCAATAGCGAGTTTAAAATATCTTTTAAGACAGTAAAAGTATAAATTTTCTGTTAGCGTGTTGAGTTGCCTACACGTTGCACTATATATGAGTTAAATATTTTGTACTGCATTGCAATTACATGGAAGTTTATAACATGCGTTGGAAAGTTCGAATTGTCGAGGTTCTTTCCTTCTCTATATACTTATATGGGTTACATGTAAAAAATAAATTGAAAAACATTTTTTTTTGTCTCGACAAACCCCTTTCATTGTGAACGCGTAACGCCGCGGTTAATGCAGTGTATTAAACTCTACTTGAAAATTATATGGTTTACAATGGTATTCGGTGTTAGTGCTTTTCCGAGTACCACTTGATGTAGAGAAGATAAATTCTGTCAGCTAATTTTATTTTAGAAAATAGAAAAAAAATCATTAGCGTTCTCAATGCGACCAACGGCGTCCTCCCGAATTTGACCGTTCATGACGTAGTAAGGACGCGATTCCGGTGTGACGGGGGTATTACGGCGAACACACTTAGTCTGTGCTCTTATCAGAACGCCGAGCGACGGCGTTGGTTTTGTGCATGGTCAAAATGCTCGCCGTCGCTCGGCGTTCTATGCGTCTACTGGTGAAGCCATTGCCTTGCTAAAGCGATGCATGCGATCGTACTGCGCGCACTTACCTGGACGTTCTGAACTTTCTGGACGTCGTGGTAACACAGCTAGTGTGAAGGGGTTTAAGCTAGATAGACAGCTTCCTCATATTTGAAATTCGTATGATCCTAGATGGGATAGGAATCCACACCGGAAGGAGCCTTGTGATTACTAGTCGGAAGCCGTGAACACTGAACCACAGATGATCCCAGAATCTTCCCATGGAATTTATTTGAAAAAGTTTGGTTGATACTAAAGTAATTGTCAGTATAATCAGGCTTACAATGGGCCTTAATGTGGAAATAATTACCTGGGTCTTCAGTGGTGGTAATCTTTACTCTAAGTGTATATTACAAAGACCACAATCACGTCTTGTCTCTCGCTCGCCAGGCTACCGAATGACTTCGCGCCATATCAGATCTCGTAAAGCGTCTCTAGTTACGAGATCGACCCAGATCACGCACCGACTTCCGGAAGAGCGAATCGGCCGCTTATGCAAATTCACTACAATACGAAGGAATGCATTCTCTTTTTTTTCTGTCAAATTCATACAGTGACGAAATTTCAGGCTTTGGGTACATGATGGGTGAAGCTAATTATATCGTAGACTGTTGTGGTATTGTGGACAGATGGGAGGCGTATTTTTCGGTGTCTGGTACTCAAACGATCTATTTCAATGTTTGGAGGTCAACGTCCGGGACTTCGTATGAACTCACCGGACAAAATTCCATGACTGTCTGTAAGTAGCATTCCAGAGTTATCTGTAATATAGAGTTACTATTTCCAAAATGTTTCTTCAATGTGGTAATACTAGTATATGAGTGATAAATTCCGACTTGACGTAAATACAAGCGCACTTTTTCAAATGATAATTATGGATACAATAGTATAATTTACTTTTACATTTAGCTTCCAGTGGGGAACAGTCATTGTCTGTGGTGGCGTCAGATCGTATCACCATTAAAAGTGGAGACAGATGGGGATGGTATGTATTGATACATTCAGTTCTTTTTCTTGTTTTAAATAGACATGGTCATCGGACTCTTTTAAATAACAAGTCATTGTTCATTCTTAGTAAGTTATAAAAAATGACATATATCATTGAAGTGGTCCCTTTAACAGCTCTTCTTGGTCGAAATAAGTACCAGTGGTTTTTCAGCATTCTATAAAATGTCAATAATATCATAAAAATATAATTTCACGTTACGTTTGGAGGATTGTGGTATGATAAAATAATGTTGAACAATGGGAACATATCTGTAACTCAATCATTTATTTTTAGGTGGACTAGTGGTACAGACATTATAACGTATAAGAAAGGTGGAAAAGAGGAGGATAATAATTACATGATGTCATTGGGGTCTACTAGTGAAGGAGGTGTGGTGGACTGGGGCTCTGCTACGATTAAGAATGATAGATCTTACGCGATGCGAATGGATACACTACCTAGTACGTTGTTAAAGACCAATTAGAGTTTTAATGTATTGTACAGAACAGTACAAAAATGATAGCAAAATATAGTTCATATGCGCCAGAACAATATTTACATGATGTCTTTCTTAGGCAACATCTCGTATAAATGTTGTCATATGCTTTTTTTTATTTTTTGCAATATCTTTGGAAATACACTTAGCTACATTTCTACATGAACTTCATGGTTAAAAAAAGACAATTTCAGTATGTTTTTATTGCAAGTAAAAGTCAGTTTTACTGATAAGACTTCTTTCTTGGTAACATAAGACCTACTTTAATCTTAACACCCAAAAAGCGAAAAGCTTTAATGCCCTAATGGTAACAAAGACGAACTCAGACTACCCGCTGACCTGAACTACATGATATGTGGCGCATTGGTTTGCCACATGTATCCGAAGCTTTTTTTTTAAATAATTAGTTCATCATTTAATGATAACAATTATCGGTTACAGCAAATGCTCATAATGCTGTCTTTACAATTTACATGAACAATTAGGTTGATGGTTTTTCCGGCCGACAAAATGGTGGACCCTAATAAGGTGCACTGTTATGTGAATGTGGTATAGTATGATGTTCCATTAATTTCCCTGTATGCTCATAAGTGTGTATGATTTATTTACATGCTCTTGTTTTATTAGATGATGATCCGCATTTCACCAATTTACCGGCCTCTGTATCTATAACAATGTCCACAGCAAGTGGAACCTCTTTGTACACAGTCTCCGTTGATGATATCAATACTGATGACGTAAGCACTCTGTCTTTGTCGTTGGCGACGACAACATCAAAATATAGTTTTGATTCGTCTTCGTGTAAGTGAAGTAAAAGTATATTTAAAATTAACCATCAACTTAAAAAAAGAAAATGAAAATAGACATTAAACGTTGGAATTATTGAAGACACGATAGAACGAAAATCCATTTCACACGTGGAGTTCAAAATAAACGAACTTCTTGGGTGGACGTTCAAAATGAAAGAGCCAATTCTCTGTAATAATACTAAGATGTTGATCTATATTACTTTCTTGATGACAAGTATACAATACTAGTGGTTTTCAAGGGTTTTATACATATCCAACATTATGTGATTTGAAAAGCCTATGACACATAGCGGTAATCCAAATAATTTAAGGTTGTTTTCTCAACATCCTAAATGACGTTTAAGATGTTAAACATTCCAATGTTATTTTTTTTTTCAAACGTAATACACATGATATTGATACCAAGTTCTTTTCTTTTATAATGATTCGTTTCAGATATCTTGTCTACAGCCTCTTCTCTTACGTCCTCGGTGGATACATTACGTTTTACCGTAGTAGATCAGTGTAGCAACACAGCAACTGCCACTCTGACAGTAACAGTAACAAACGAGGTAGGCGCATCTTTCATACTGTCTACCTGACTGACGTAATTGTTGTATAACCTTATCTAGATGTATTAAACATACGTTGTATATAAGACATTGATTACCTTTTGAAACATTACAGATAATGCTTTTTAATTCGACAACGGGCAAACTGTTCTTTGTGTTTTGTAACATGTTGACCAACCTCCTCACTCTTATACTGCGTTGACTTTCTATGAAATAACGTTGTTAGTCGAGGACCCCAATCCGAATCAGTCAGAATGTTGTGGTATCCCTTCTCTATAACTAGCACTGGCACTCTTGGAGTATTCATTAAGGTTTTCCTTACAAGTGTCTATGGATGGTGGTTGTATTATTATGGTAAAAATCCGAAAATAAATTTCATCAATGGTTGTTCTTTTGTTCATTTCGTCTTACCCATATGCGGCGATAATTTAAACATCATTACCACGTACATCTGAACTATAAATAGAGTCTGAGATAGGACACCTTTATGTTTTGAGCTACGTACGTTCTAGGTGGCTTCAACCACTAGTATGTATTACATAGCGGCTACATCGTCCTATAATAAAATGTCTCCATCAAAATGTGAATTCTTATATTTTTTTCAAATCAAGCCACCCGAGATTCACAGTCTTCCAGCATCCAATAGTATAAGTGAAGATGCAACAGTTGAAACACTTCTACATACGATTAATGCCACAGATCCAGAAGGCTCAGTGTCATGTTCATTGTCAGGATCGGATCCATTTACTGTCAAACAGATCGTATCTTCAACCTGCAAGTATTTGTTTGAAGTAGTGGACAGATGATGAAACATCAGTGCTACGAAGACCACCTTTAGTCACACATGGCATTTATATTGCGTTGGTCACCTAAAAGCTATTCGATGTCATAATTTTATGTTACTACTAATTTAAAATCAATATTTAATAGAGAAAGCTAATATCGTTAAATCATTTAGTGTAATTTCCTAGTTTTTGTGATATCTGTACACAGTTCTTCTTTTGCATATTGTGAGCTGATCTCATCTATTTTTCAGCGTATGGTATCTATAGTGACAATAACCCTGGACTTGATTATAACTCACCGAATGAGTATTCTTTAACCATATCATGCACGGACGGAGAGTTTACCGACTCAGAAGTTTTCACTGTTTATATTGTGAAGAATGTCTCGCCCACCATCGTTAACCTTCAAAGTAAGCGAAATATTTCCTGAACATGGAATACTTGATATTTAGCATTTGTGTTGACATCATTTGCTGCAAACATGATGTATACGTACGTATAGTAGATTTTAGTTGTACTTAAGGGTTTTAAACAAAGACTACCTATATATCACTATATACCAGGTCCTATAACATCCCTTTTAGAAATTGTATATGTTTACGGACAGAAATATGACGAATATCAAAAACGAGTTTTTATTATCTTTGTATGCAGTTTTCTCATGGGACAATTTAGTAACAGAACTTGTAATAAATACCTTCCAGTAATTTTCGCTATTACTCCAATAACTGCGCATAAATAGGTAGCCTCATGGGTTGAGTGATTATGGTCCCTGAAAAGTGACCGCTGCGTTTCGAATCCCATTCGGGACCTATTCTTTACATGCGAGAAAGCTAGCTAGGTTAAGGAAGGTCGCCGACTTTCTACCTCACACCAAAGCTGGAAAAGTTGCTCAATGCTATTGGCTGTTATAGCAATGTTAAAACCTAGTATAAACAGTTCTCCTTTAGCTGTAATGGATTTGTAGTCAGTTGTATTGAAATTAGTAGGTACAATCTCTCAGGTGTAAAAATCTTCGTTGCATGATACTTGTATAACAGATGTTTAGCTGTGATAATGTGTTCGTGTGTTTCATTTGGCAGAATACTTATAAAACATGGATTATTCACATTTGGTTACTGCTTAAATATGTATGGGGTGTGTGCCTTCAAATAATCTTATACACAGTCATGGTATACTTCACCATTTCAGTAAGGGACTGGTATGTTTCATATTTCTAGATTCAACATCGGTGACCACATCAAGCGCAATAGGAACAAATGCTTTCACAGTTCTTGTAAGTGATCCAGAAGGTGACGATGTTTCTTTCTCAATGACGTGTGATCCTACACCTTGTCCATTTGTCATATTTGACTGTAAGTTCGTCGGTTAATTTTATAAATGTCCTAGCGGCTATAGTAAAGCATTCGTAATCAAATCATATTTACTCCGCTGAAAAGTCCACATTACATCTGTTAGACATTATTATAGTATGTTCAAGGAATGGTCAGTGCTGTATGAAGAAGTACAATCGTTGAATGGATACCTCCGTTGATTCATTTAATATTTATTTCTTCGGGTTTAATGTCATTTCAACATTATTCCAGTCATATCGTGAACGGTAGTAATACTTATCAGCTTCCATGGATTTCATTTAGGCCTTAATCAGCACTAACAACATTCTATCCACAAGCTACTGCCAAGTTACCAAACATAATTCAGAAATGGAGGAGAACATAAGAAAGGGTGTATTATCTTCAGTCAAATTAGGGCGATAACTTTTATTAAATCATCAAATTTAAATCAAGCGAGATAAATTATGATCATCTTTTTTTAACAGCTGGGGACATACAAGTCAGTGAAGATTTATCTACACATACAGTGGTTGGATATGATGTATTTGTTACTGTCTCCGATGGAAGAAACACAGTCGGACCATCAACGCTCACAATCACAATAACAGGTGAAATTATTATCATTCTACATTGTTAAACATACTGTATTATATAGTACATAAAATTCACCAAACTTTTCAAAATCACAAGCAGCGTGTATTTTATTTTGAAATCTCGATTACCTTATTGCATATATCAATTATCTCGTCAGTGGTTCATAGTATTCTTGTTATCGATTTTTATTTATCACTGTTTTGTATATTTCGAATTCTCAGGTATGTCTGTCTCCATGTCTTAAGTGCTATTACAATGTTGTCATTTTATTAATTTTCAATTTACAATATGATGATGAATTCTGTTTCATTTCTCTGTACCAGTATGGAACGTTTGCTATCATATGACTTTCCTATCGAAAGCATTATCGATTATCACTCGTTCAATGGGTATACACAATGGCTCATAGCTGTTTATGTGGAATCATTAATCTGAAGAGAACAAAACGTACACATTGGCAAACATAATTTTCAGACTAACTTGGCCGAGCTTTTTATTCTGATAGTTGCGATTTTGTTTTGGAGAGAAAAACAGGTGTTTAGTCAAAAATTTCTTCGAATATTTTTAAACTTCTGTTCATATTCCAATAATAGTATCTGTGGGTTGGGCAATGTACATAGGTTCCAACATGACTTACAGAAAAATGCTGTATCAATACATTTGCGGTTGACATCAAACATGATATTGCTGATCTCGACATGCAGCAAGGTATAATCATGTTCACTCTTTGTTTTCTAACAATTGGTTTAAAGTCCCATTAGCTTTTTGCTATAAAAAATATATGCAAAAAATAAACAATTGCTGTTATTATTCCGAGATAATTATTACCGACGAAACGAGCCCTATTTCTTCTTAAAACACTTTTTTTCGCTGTGATTTTTGCTTTTGTAAACTTGAAATATATAGAGCGTGTGACGTCACTTCGTACCGTGTGCATAATATGACTGCGGGAAAACCTAGCTGTTCTATAAATAGTATTTTTTCAATGATATTGAAAAAAATACGAGTGGTTTTGGAAACATTTTTTCTTGCTATAAAGTATGCACGGGAGAAAAACGCCCCGGATTCCTCTGTTATAGGACAAATATAAACTATTACGACCGATAAATTTATATGCTTATGGGACTTTAAAAATAAAAAATGGATAAACTTATTCTCTTATTACAATTCATTGAAATTATGTTTTACCATTGCTTATAAATCATTCATCTTTATAAAATTATAGTTACCTAAAATTTCATTATTTTAGATATTTCACTTGTATGTGTACATGTATAAAATATGAAGACATTATATGAATTGAAATGATGTACTTTGTATTAATTTACAGATTCTTTTGAGGACTCCATGTAACCATTTATGATGACATTAATTAATTAAGACATATACAGTTCATATTATGGATTCAACTCCTATTTTGCAGTATCAATTCTAGATATGTACATGAAATCCAGTGACAACTGGTAATCTTAAATCTTCACTACCTTGCATACATTTTATTCTGAATGCGCACATTGTGATCAAGTTTTTTCAAGCAAGTACTACATTGTGACTTTTAGTATGTCATGAATTATAACTGTATTCATTTTAGGATTGTTGAATAGATTATAATACAGGTATAAGCTAATTTGAAGTACTAGTCAACATGCGATTGTATCCTTGACAATATGAATTCAATGAAATAAATGATATCAGTAAACTTTATAACCTGCTTTTGTATGAACTATCGATAAATATTTCACAACTGAAACAGATGTTTTTTTGTTATTAATCTTTAATATTCAGTTTTTGATGACACATTCTACAGTCTCTATTGTTGAAAGTAATCACACGCTGTCCAGTAAAAAATCTCATGTGAGTAATGATATAATAAGCAGAAATATTCAGACAGTAAATAAAATACATACATAGTAAAAGCCAATTGAAAACATGAGCGATCAATATTACTCGAATTGCATTTGAATGTATATAACACCTCAAAATTGAAATTAAATTGGTATTTGTTAAAAATGGAAGATATATGCTAAAATACTATTACTGGTAAAATGTGAGTGGAATTAGTGCTTTATACAAAATATTGGAAATCTGAGTGGCTACTGATAATGAAAGTTGTGACTCATTCAAATGATTACCTAAAATAGAATTCTTTGATAAAATTGATGCTAATCATTGCTGTAATAGTGTAACTGACATCCTGATTGAATGTAACATTATCAGTAGTCACAAAAACATTTCTGATGGTCTCAGATCATTTTTCGTGAATGGATTTCATTAATGTTTGATAATCACACGCATGAAAGGTGTTTTAGGTTTTAGAACAAACTTTCTATTCTGATGGTTTTGAAAGGGAGACACTTGTTAGTCAAGTTAGATAATTAGTATGTGTCCCCTCGTACATATTGAATACACAACTAAGAACTTAATGTGTACAATATTGAAATTGAATTTGGAGTCATCGTAAAACCGTATTCTTGCTGTCGAATCGCCAATTTAAACGCAGGCGTAAGTTATGACGTATGGTTATTCCGTGGTAAACCCCCTGGCAACGGTAAATTTTCAAAACTAAGATTCTTTTACTAACTAAGAAAGATTTTGTCTTAGTTTACGCTAAGAATGAATCTAAGATGAAAAACAAAGAAATTTTTCATGTCTTAGTCAAAATTTATATGCTTATGGGACTTTAAAAATAAAAAATGGATAAACTTATTCTCTTATTACAATTCATTGAAATTATGTTTTACCATTGCTTATAAATCATTCATCTTTATAAAATTATAGTTACCTAAAATTTCATTATTTTAGATATTTCACTTGTATGTGTACATGTATAAAATATGAAGACATTATATGAATTGAAATGATGTACTTTGTATTAATTTACAGATTCTTTTGAGGACTCCATGTAACCATTTATGATGACATTAATTAATTAAGACATATACAGTTCATATTATGGATTCAACTCCTATTTTGCAGTATCAATTCTAGATATGTACATGAAATCCAGTGACAACTGGTAATCTTAAATCTTCACTACCTTGCATACATTTTATTCTGAATGCGCACATTGTGATCAAGTTTTTTCAAGCAAGTACTACATTGTGACTTTTAGTATGTCATGAATTATAACTGTATTCATTTTAGGATTGTTGAATAGATTATAATACAGGTATAAGCTAATTTGAAGTACTAGTCAACATGCGATTGTATCCTTGACAATATGAATTCAATGAAATAAATGATATCAGTAAACTTTATAACCTGCTTTTGTATGAACTATCGATAAATATTTCACAACTGAAACAGATGTTTTTTTGTTATTAATCTTTAATATTCAGTTTTTGATGACACATTCTACAGTCTCTATTGTTGAAAGTAATCACACGCTGTCCAGTAAAAAATCTCATGTGAGTAATGATATAATAAGCAGAAATATTCAGACAGTAAATAAAATACATACATAGTAAAAGCCAATTGAAAACATGAGCGATCAATATTACTCGAATTGCATTTGAATGTATATAACACCTCAAAATTGAAATTAAATTGGTATTTGTTAAAAATGGAAGATATATGCTAAAATACTATTACTGGTAAAATGTGAGTGGAATTAGTGCTTTATACAAAATATTGGAAATCTGAGTGGCTACTGATAATGAAAGTTGTGACTCATTCAAATGATTACCTAAAATAGAATTCTTTGATAAAATTGATGCTAATCATTGCTGTAATAGTGTAACTGACATCCTGATTGAATGTAACATTATCAGTAGTCACAAAAACATTTCTGATGGTCTCAGATCATTTTTCGTGAATGGATTTCATTAATGTTTGATAATCACACGCATGAAAGGTGTTTTAGGTTTTAGAACAAACTTTCTATTCTGATGGTTTTGAAAGGGAGACACTTGTTAGTCAAGTTAGATAATTAGTATGTGTCCCCTCGTACATATTGAATACACAACTAAGAACTTAATGTGTACAATATTGAAATTGAATTTGGAGTCATCGTAAAACCGTATTCTTGCTGTCGAATCGCCAATTTAAACGCAGGCGTAAGTTATGACGTATGGTTATTCCGTGGTAAACCCCCTGGCAACGGTAAATTTTCAAAACTAAGATTCTTTTACTAACTAAGAAAGATTTTGTCTTAGTTTACGCTAAGAATGAATCTAAGATGAAAAACAAAGAAATTTTTCATGTCTTAGTCAAAATTTAAGAGATAGAAAATTCTGAACTCGGAAAACTAAGGATGTTTGTGAGTACGGGCCCAGGGCTATGACAAAGTCGCCAGCGATGGGCAAAACATAAGATCTGCAACTTTGTAATTTTTATCATGTCTATTTAGATATAAATGATCCGGTTACAATTAGCAACTTACCTGTAACAAAAGTTGTGATGGAAAATACGGTTGCTGGGACGACAGTTTATGACGTTGACTACTCGGATTTGGATACGACACAAACTCATTCGTTTTCGATGACCTCATCACCTTCTTCCGGTCTCAGCTATTTTTCTATTGATTCGTCATGTAAGTGACTAAGGAATTGCAAATGATTTGAGTTTTTTATGTGTCATTATCTTTTTGAATCCTGTTCCATGTCATGTTTGGTTGAATACAAAATATACAAATACGTTACCGTTAAGCAGACCATATATTTTCATTTTCTTTATTTCTTTATATTGAGATTTCAATGAAGGTAAAACGTTTCAAAATGATATCAATAGATGAGTTAATATATAGTTTTCATTAGTTTGACAATGACTATTCTGTGTTGGGTCCCTATAATGGTACACTTATATTTTTTCTAGCTGGAATCATTAGTGTGTTTACATCACCAGACTATGATGTATTGAGTGTCACTACATATGTAATGACCGTTGTTGTAAACGACCCAGTGTCATCCGACACAGGAACTGCAACTATAGAGATTACAAACATGAACGAGGCACCATCATTTGGTCAAGGCGGTTACACTCTCTCAACCACAGAGGGATCGGTAAGTCTCTTCAGTTCTCCTGAATAAATATAAACTAGGTGAAGTGATGGAAACCCGGATGGTCCATAAAGGCCAACTGGATAGTAAGACCTTCCAATTTGACCTATTGAACTTCAAATCAGTAGGGGTCATCTAAATGCAATGACCAACCTCCAAACTAAGTCTGGACCTAAGGCCGAATTGTTCTCTAATCATTGGTCGGACAAGGTTGTTGTGCTGAAGGTCACCGTAACCTTGGCCTTTGACCTATTGACGTCAAAATCCACTCAAATTCATTGAACATTTACAAATATGGAGGATAGATCACAGAAACCCAGAAAATGTGAAATCATTTTTTTTCATATAACAAGTTATATGGTACTGTATTACTGAGTACATTCCAATACATGTCCATCTTTACAGGCTAGTACTGTGATTGGTACCCCGTCATTTGGTATAACAGACCCTGATGCCGGTGATAGTTACACACTGTCTCTAAACTGTGGAACAGAGACTGGATACTTTACCATGGACTCATCATCAGGACAAGTGAGTTTCCAGTCTAACTATGACCTTGACACAGGTTCTCTTCCTACTTCAGTCACGTGTACTGTGACGGTTACAGACACCGGTGGTCTGACGGACACTGCCTCTCTAGATATAGCTATCGGTAAGAACATAGTAAATATTATCGTAATGCATTGATGAAGATCGAACTGAGTCATGGTGTATGCATGTTTCAAAAATTATACACTTGTTCGGTACGAACAATAAAGTTATTACCGTATTTCAAACATCGCTCAGTTTTCATAAAATCTGCATACCGAACAGCTTCCATTAACCTTCCGCCTACGAACATAGTTCCATTTTTTTTTCAATTCAATGGCATAAAAGCAAATTCAAATATTACGTACATATAAGTCAATTTCAAAGATTAAAAATGCATTTTTCTAATTTCCAACAAGTGCAACAGCACTTATACAATTTTCAAAATGTGTTGTAAAATGAATTATTATTATAAGTTAAATCTACAGTCGGATAACAATAAAAAAGGAAATGGGTAATGCTTTTTTAAAGTATTAACCTTTTTAGTGGCATTGCGCGGGTATGTCAGAAAGTACAGTCTAACCTTAATTATCATATTATTGATTGAAGTGATGAAGTATTATCCATGCATTTTATATTCTCTCTTTAAGACTATATAAACGACAATACACCTGTATTCTCACCGACGGTATATACTTTTCACGTGAGTTACTATGCCGTTGTTGGCAGCACTGTTGGTACAGTTACAGCGACTGATGGTGACGCTGGAAGTGATGGCGTGATCACGTACACATTGGACCAAACATCATTATCTGATGAGTATTTTACAGTCAGTACCACTGGAGAAATAACTTTAAAAAACTCACTTAACGGCAGTCCTTTGGGGTATGCTTCTACTGTTACGATATCGTCATCAGCGTCAGATATTGGAGGACAATCAGATATTGCGACCATTGTTATAGCTATTTCAGGTGAAGGAAGTTACTAACACTATAAATCAAGTTATTTATAACGAAGTTCTTTATATATCATTACATGCTTATTTCAATGCATTGCTTTCAATTACTGGTTGTATTTTGGTTTTAAAGCAGATGCGTACTCTAATTTCAAATAATTTAAACTGTTAACAAAACAATGTTACAGACAATATCGAAATTCACGCCATCATCCCAAAATAACGCTAAGAATCTTTGAAAACATTTTTTTCTAATTCGCCCGTTTAATTAAGCAATTGATTGTTAATATCACGGAAAACGGTAGAACATCAGGAAGCAATGGCTTACACTGTTTTGTTCAATTCCTCCCTATAAATGGATTCCCTGGAAGCGTGAAAAGCAAACATATGATCACACAATCATTCGTTTGGAAGTAGGAGGTGTACAAGGTGGGAACAGGTCAGCGTTTGTCCATGTCTGCATTTGGGTATCACGAACCATTTATGTTTGATTTTAGATACAACAACAACAAGTACAACAACAACAACGATGACGTATAAAACTTTTCTTGATGATTCTCGTAACATCACGTGGTTAACATTGTGCATTGTTCTACTTATTGGCTGTTTAGTACTCATTGTTTACATCATATTTACTTGTCATGGAGCGAACGGCTGTTCAGCATGTATGAAGACTTGGTAGGTGTTGATGTTTGTTTTAAGATAGATATTTTTCTTAGAGAAATGTACGCACAGAGAATACATTATTTTAGAAATAGTATTATCAGTCTTACATAGATAAGCCCGCCTTAGTCAATATGACATTCTGCCGGTGAAGATCACGTTATATTTAATAGCTTAGTAGTCAATAACTGTATTATGAACATATATGCTAATATGATATTGTGCTCAGATAGTAACAAAAAATCCGCATTTATAGCAAGGACTATAATAATGCTAAAACTATAATCATTGATGATATAAACTATAATACAAAAAAGTATTAATCACAAAATTTAAAATGACTTTTTTGCGTTGATTAAAATTACATGCATATTCATTGTTACTAGAATAATACAGGAAATCTTTACATCGGTATAATGTAAGAGTACGTCCTGGCCGCCTTGTCAGGTATTAATGTTTTATCTGTCCTGTTACAGTCGTGGTACCAGAGGGCGAAATATGAAAACATGGAAACCAACCAGACGTAATTCTGATATACACAGTATCCAAGACGAGTCACAGACAAATGTTAGACATTCGGGTACTGCTATTTTTATTTACTGAGTTTGCATTGAATTTCGTTAGGTATCAAATTTCGTAGAATTGCCAAAATAATTTCATGGGTTTGGAAATTGTTGAGCTTTAAAATTTCGGATAGATGTATGGTCGGATGGATTGGAATTTTTAAGAACCACTTAATTCGTGGATAAGCTCATTCATGGAATCCAAAATGGAATTCTGCAACATTATATAAGTTCACTTAGTTCTCACATGGATTTGTTATTGTCTTGAAAAAGTGTTCTTTTACTTTATGAGCATCGTTATTGTGTTTTGCTTAATTTTCTATTACTTTGCGGTGGCTTCATCGCTGTGTAAATTCGAGTTATTTCCCTTATTGTGTATCAAGCAGTTTCCTGGGTTCCAGTGAGTTTGTGGTGTTATAGATAATTTATACTCTTCGAAAAGATAAAAAGTAACACACATCACGGTGCATTGGATTGTACGACCTTATCACTGTAAATAAACATACGCTTTCCATCAGGAAATAGTGCGCTTGATAAATAATATATTTTCCGGGATTTCCTTGCATATTATCCAATGTTTTGTCTTCAATGTAGTCTGCGAAACAAAATGTGCCATTTTATTGTAAAATTTGTACCTTGTTTTTATTTCTTGTTTTACAAAATCATGTAAAGTATGTCACATTATATTTATGAGAGATAATAAATGATACCTCTGTATAGAGATGGTTATTAATTATGTTGTATTACATTGCAGTGCGACATCCACCACCGCCTTCAAGTAAGGACTTTCTTTCATTTTTTCAACTACATCTAATAAATATTGTTAGTTTTAACTTTTTAAAAACTAAAATATATACATGTTTTGTAATACAATATGATACCATATATTTTAATACAGCTCGCAAAGATGAAGTAATGAAAGTATGAAATTAACCGAACAAAAGCAAACTTACTCAGCACCTTAAAATACTATTTAGTAAACGTGCGTATTCCATACTGAAGATGCAATCCCAGCCCAGCAAACGACTGACAGTTTAATACGTCGAAGTATGGCAATATTTTCGTTCTGTCTGATATGTTGATTTTAAAAAGACATGATACACACATTTCCAATCAGTGTGCATTACTTACAATGTATATTTATCTTGTTACACAATCATATTTCTTTTTCAGTACACCAGTCTTGGCGATCATCAAACAGGAGATAAATCCTCAAGTTGGCTGACCATTTTATATTATACAATGTATCTATTTTATGTTTATGCGATAGACATAAACCATAGACTCATCACGCCTGTGATAATTCACTTCTTTATTAAAATATTAGTATTGCTTTAAGGAGTGATAGTCTACATCGTGGTTATTAAATCGATATTATCAGACTTTCTTATTTTCTATACCAATAAATCCTATCTTCCAACAAAAATGTTATTAACCATTTGTATTATCCATGATTAGCATTGGTTTGTTAGTTATCCGGGCATCTGTTTTAAGAAGTTGACACCGGCGTCATGTCGCCAGTAATTTTCATCATTTGGACTGGAAAATGTCAACAGCCTTTCCGCAGCCTTCACTCGCTCGGCGCGCATGAATTATGATGCAGACCAAAGTACTACGCTTTTCTACATCCGCATGTAATTGTTAAAGTTGTTCCCGCTTCATGTGTTTTCAATCCTTTTGAATTATGTTTCCCCATCTGACCACCAAATTAAAATATTTCAGCAATTAGCATACAGCACGTAAATTATGACGTCTTTTATAAATGTACCTACTGATTGTAAATATTGTACTATTCCAAGGTAAGGTCTTTTTAGACCTTTTCACGACTGCTTTGTATTACTCGTTTGCACAGCCATTTGATTTTGACTTGAATGCACATAAATACTTGAATTTGCATTTACGCCGTTGAATTGTAATATTAGAACTATTTTTTAGGAGGAAGGTTAATGGAAGCCCTTAGGTATGTAGGAACAAAATCCCGACTGACTGTTGAGAAATGGTCTTTAGTTATTAACCATGTTTTCGTACCGATCAACAAAAACTAGGTATCGAATATAATTTGGTTATGATATTTTAGTACAGCAATCGTTTTTTTTTATACTGATGAAAACAGGGCTACGTGGTCCACAGCGTATTATATTTGTGTATAGGATTGTACGATGTAGATTCCAGAATCCCGCACAATAGTGCGAAAGCACCTTAAACAAAATTTATATAGCCAGCGTAAACAAATTATTAGGCGGCTAATCCAATTTCTCCTAGTTTTAAATTTATTTCACGATTCTTGCTCATGTATTATTTAACTCAAAAGTGCCCATTTACTTTTGTCTTTACACACTAATCAAACTATTTCACCTAAGACTTCGTACGGAATAGAAAAAAACGTATGAAACACTAGTTAAACAACAAGTAATTGCATTTTACACCAACAAAGTACAATGGTTTAAATCAACATTCGACATTCTATGTACAGTGTCACCTCTCCATAGCAAAACCCTTTGGAAGTAGACAAAATACATTGCTGTTGAAAGTTTGTTGCTCTATAGAGGTTTGATTAATACTTAAATCGTGATATGGACAAAAATCATGGCGTTGTTCAAGAAAGGTTTTTGCTCAAGAGAGGGCCGCTCTGGAATGGTTGTACTGTATATTCTACTCAAGGACCATCGATTAAATGATACCTTCTTTAAGATAAGAACATGATGCCTAGACAAATTCACATCCATCTGACGAATGACCAGTACTTTATACTACTCTATTTTGATTTCTCTCGCTCTCGTCTGAGACGTGATTGGACTATACTACTCATGGGTTCGAATCTAGGCATCTGATATGTCGGTGTCACTTTTTCAATGTCTCCGTTTATTCCCAGTACTGTGTTTAGTAAAGCACAGGAAACGGGTGAGTGGTGTAGCATTGCTTTACATCGGGTACGATAAAGAATCAGGAAAACCAGCCGAAATAAGAGTTAGGACACGAATTCCCTGTTTTTCTATATCATCTTTCCCATCTCTCTGCGGCGGCTCTGAAATGACCATATAGCTGTAGAAAGTGTCGTTGAACAACGGGTAAAAACTCATCTGGGACGCTGAACTCTTCAACTACAAAATTTATATAGCCAGTCCAGTTTTAACCATATCCTTGGGGTAGTAACTTTTAAATATTGAATGGATTTTGTCACAGTATGCAATAATGATGCCCCTGATAGTATAAATGATGCAGGTTTACTCCAGGTCAGTGTGTCGTTATATACGATTGCTTTGTCATATTTATCTATTGTCAAATTTTGCCAAACAACACCCTCGTATAAGACGACCTCTTTATTTTCGGATATAGGATTGGCGTTAAATTCTTTTGAAATATTTAGAGTGGAGATTAAAGAATAAAACATTCATTCTTTCTAGCCTATCACCCATTAACTATTTATACAATACTAAATTAATTTGGCAATGATACGGCATCAGACAATATTGACTATTCAGCATGCATTAACCATTATATGACTGCACGTAACTGTTTTAAGGTAAAATACTATTCAAATAGTCGTTTTTTCTTCGTTCATTGCCGAGGATTATAATTAACTTTTCATGCCAAGTATCGTGAAAACTCAACGCGGGTAACATGCACAGACATTAGTTGGTATCATGGGAAATTATGCAGTATTTCTAATTAGCCGAGTATATTGTAAGTCATTGCTATTAGCGTATCAAATTACGATAAAGGAATCGGCCCGAATCTGTTTAAAACATTGGTAAGGTTTGCATGCTTATTAGTAAGAGTATAGATGTTCTAGGTCTATGTCCTGGCCTGTTATGGTAAGTCATTGCGTGCATCAGAAATAATAGCACGTGACGGTTTTACTGCTAAGGTCATCTGGTTGATCTAATGCCACAAAAATTCGACCGTCGTGATATACGACTTCTTATAGATCTCTACATACTGCAAGCTCTCCCTGATAACCGTTTGTAGAACAATTGGATCTCGCTGAAAAAGCATGCAGCAAGAAGCCGGATCTTAATAACTTTCAAGAATGGAAGACCATATTCTTGGAATACACAACAATCAGGCACGCTGTCTGTGACTTTTAATCTCAATCGAAAATACATTCATTTCTTTACCAGCGTCCACTGTAAACACCGAGCGATTGGTTGTTCATTTGTCTTTCGAGCAGTTTGATGATCTGAAGACATTCAAGCGTCTGACAGAAACTGATGACAGAACGTGACCTCTCAGATTTGTCATTTGTTTCTGTGGTGTTACGGTCTGCTTTAACTGGTTTTAGAACCCCGCTGTTTTGTTGAAAATTATCTCTATTTGTAAACAAGTGTCTCCATTTTCCTACAAAATAGAAAAACAGTTTATAAACAGACTAGAACTGCAACCACGGCCCTTAATCACGTGGAATATTATTTTAATAATGCTTGATTACACAGGTCGCGAAAACTCATAGTGCTTACTAATTCGAAGGTAAAGACTTTTCCAATATTTCACAGCATGTTCTATGGACAAACTGCGGCAGTAACAAGGTTAAGTTTGGAACCGATGGATTCGGACGTTGTTGGCTTGAACATGGGCTACATGGAAAACTCGAAACAGTTAAATTTTCGACGAAAAATACGACTTATCTTTAAACTCGTGGGCACTGCCATTTTTCTCGAGCCTGTGGTATCAAATCAATATGTCACGTGATTATATACCTTGTGCAACGTTAACACAAAACCTACATAACTTGATACGGGGAGAGCTTGATAACGTTACACCGGTATAGCTGGAAATGTCCTAATACGACGCTGTGGGTACGAGCAGAAAATGTGCCTGACTTAACGGAATGGGGATAACAGGGGACAATTTAGGGCTGAGTATCAATAAAAATGATCGATACGATATTTGCATCGATACAGAATGATCGATATCCGATATATCATTTGATATTCCATATATACGACATCAAAACAGAAATACTGAGATACATTGACTGCATTGATATGATATTTGTATCGATACAGAATGATCGATATCCGATATATCATTTGATATTCCATACATACGACATCAAAACTGAAATACTGAGATACATTGACTGCATTGACAATGGTACACAAAATCAAATTTTTGTTTCAAAAGCTACTTAAATGTACCTAATAATAAGGGAAGGTAGCCAATGTTAATTCAACAGGCATGCCAAACACTCATGCTGAACTCCAATAAGAAACGACCAGATAACTATTTCCTTTTTGTGGTGGACAAAAGGTAGGTTTTACATTATGTTTTACAACATTTTATTTGAATCAATCAACAGAAAACACACGAAACACAGTCCTAACTTTCACCAAATCAACACAGATTTAGACACATGTCTTTTGACGATGTTCTCTATAGGTATACAGGTAAAAGACATTGACTAGTCAATTTTTATATCAAAACTCCTGAATCTGAACGCAAAACATACTCACTAATATATATTAGATAAACATGTTTTCTGACTTTTTTTTGAGCAGCTATTTATTGCACATATACCACTTAAAACAACAAAATATCGCTGAAAACTCAACTGTTTTTGAATGCCAGGGCAACAATGTTGACATTAAAATGTTGCAAAGGAATCCTGTCGTCTGGTTGGTTAAAAATATAGACCAAGTGTTTTATTCAGTACGGCCGGGTGCAGTCTGAAATTAGTATTGATTCTTCCTTGTCGAAAATGATAAGTGGTCGGTGGCTGATTTCTGCCATTTCATATCTTCGAACACACGAAATATTGAATGCAAAATAACGAAATTTTGATAGGCGAACACACGAAATCTACTCTTGTAGAGTTTCGTGTCGGCGGGTATGAAATGTCGTATCGGCGCCCTATATTTGTCGTGTGTTCGTGTAATCGCCCTCTAAGGTCGAAGGCGAAGACACGATAAATGATCAATTTATCGTTTGTTCGTGTCGTCGTGCTTCGAGTTTTGGGGCGAACACACGAAGATTTGAAATGGCAGAAATCAGCCACCATAGGTCAGCGATATTTTAGTAAAAGCTCTCCGATGGCGTAATATGAAAAGGTATGGGCGTGTGTTGTATGAACAGATCGACATGTTCTCATATTCATTTTATAATCAACCTAACAATCCAGATATTATTTTGGGAGCGCTGTGCCGATTGTTTTAAGATGGAAATGATGTCTATATATATTTCTTTAAGTAATCATAAAAATGTTAAGTCATGATTTCGGGCAGATTTGCAGCAATTTTCCATGCATTTATGAAAGATATACTCAAATATGATATGTGTATTTAGAAAATAAAGGATGTGCTCATTCATCCGTTAATTTGCACATTATTTATTTTCTAAACTCGTCCATTCATTAATTTATGTTTTTAATATTTTACTCATTCATTTATTCATTCATGTCAGTTAAATGTTATTTTGCATGCTTTCAGAAGGCCATATTAAAAATAAGTTAATGTTTTGTATATTTACTTAATGTGTTCACCTTCTTTTAACAAAGATATAATTTGTTCTTGCTATTCATGTTACCTTTTTATTACGACATGGATAGTGTTAAAGTCAGAAATCACACGAGCGCCAATGGAATAGGGTATTTGCCCTAACAGTTATCGGTAGATTACTAATTACCTTTAATGTGGAATCTCTCGCTATTTGTCAGGTAGATAAGACATGCTGTCAGAACAAATACGGCGATAAGACGTCCCATAGTTTCTGGAATAATATCATGACACAAATCATAAAAATCCACTTACTTATTCATTAACAAAAAATGGGGGCTGAATTTGGCATTATGGCTCGATTTATGGCGAAACGATAGTGAAATTTAAACCTTGGTAATTGTATTTGAATGCCATCATACATCAAACGCAGTACGTCTAAGCACCGGGCTAGAGATAAGTCAGGACACTTTACGTTTACGATTCCCGCAAACAAATGTCACGCGCGAATCAAATTTGCAACTTTTCTGGGTAATTTGTCACCATAAAATAATCATGTTGTTGTTTCTGTTGTGTGCGGGTTAATTAGAATTAAATCTCAGCGACACCGTAACTCTGAGACTGGTTCCTGTATCGGACTGGTACCAGGCTCTTTTTTACAATAGAAGAATTAAGCAATTTATTTAATTATAGAGTACTTTCATGTGTCTTAACATTATACACGACACTCAAAGATACGAAGTTGTATTATCGATAAGAATATATTTTACATGTTCAATTAAAGCCTGCGGACAGAGGACATCCTTGGGAAAGTCCAAAGGAGACCTTTAATGACAGATGACAATTATTCAGAGGTCATATTGCTCTAAATGATCAATAACATATTTTAAAAGAATGACCTTTATTCATATAATGGCCTTTATAAGGAGTTGTGCACAAACATTGGTTTGACAGTTTATCAATCCAACCACGTGTCTGGGTTCTGGTGATGCAAAATTAATACATGCACGGTCAAACATAGTATTTTCTACCGGACCATTATTACTTTTAACTTAATTGTACAACGTCAAGTTGAATAATTTTTAACAATTTTAACTGTCTTGAAGATTTAAAAAATGATGACTTCTTATAACTTTACGTTATTCAATCAAGCATAATTATTCATCAAGATTTATACACTCGTACACTCTCATAGCTGATAATCACCAAGCTATCAGTGTCAGAAGTTGTATGATATGCATTATGATAACTTTACTTCAGAAATATCTAAACATTTCGAATAATTATTATCATTAATAAATTAATAATATTAACCTATAACTCTTAAACATTCGATAAATTTATACAGAACAACGAACACTTGCAATTGACGTCGATTTCTTCCTACATAGACTTTTAAACTCCTTCTCTCGTTCCTTTTGGTTAAACAAAACTTTATTTCCAATCTGGCCAAAGAAAATGCTCGCGAGGTGTATTCACAGCCAGCTGTTCTAATCACGAGGTTCTTAGACATTTCCAGATTTTGATCATGACGTCACGTTACGACGGTGATTTGTAATATTACAAAGTTAATGACGTCATCCTAGCCATGGCGATAAAGAAAAATCCTACATAATTTTCAAGATAGAATCTAATGACTTGTTCTATTGCGACAAATATTTGTTTCTGAAGTTTTTGAATACTTTATTTAATTCGGGTTTCCGTAATTTAACAACGCACTATTTTAACTGAAAATTTTGTATTGTAATTAGTAAATAGCATTATGTTTAAATGAATGTAGATTTTTATTCGAAAAGTCTTTGGATATTTTCTACCTTTCATTTAATCATGTTTACAAGGCGATAAGAAATTTCGTTTTAACTGACCTTTAACACATAAAATTACATGCATTGAATAATGTAAATTCGTCTTGTTCATGTTTACTAGCGAACCTTTCGTGATTGTGTATTGTTATATAACTGTAGGCCTATATTAACATCAATACTCATCATGTCCATAAGTGTACTATGTAATTTATCATATGCTCTCCGCGTTTGGAGTGAATAAAGATATATATATATTTACAATTATATATATAATTAACTACTCTGAAGTACACTTAGAACCTTTTACCTCTGTAAAATGTCACTATTTTATTTGATAATTTAAAAAAAACGCTAATTATCGCTTGCAAATCATATCATATATATAAAAGGCAAGATATACACGATGTGATCCAAAATAGTCATCAATTATAAAAAAAAAAACACGAAGAAATTCAAATGCTACATTTTTAATAACACGAAATATAAGCGCAAATACTTTTATTGTGTAGAATACTTAACAACAGACTTTACTAAAGGCTTAGAGGAAATGCCTTTATTATTGTTTATTCGCCGCAAATTTGACTTAAGAAAACTCTTAGTGCAAGCTTATTCCGCCCAAGTATTTTTAAAAACCTTTTGATTATCCAAAACGTCAACGACAATCGTAGCTACTCGAATATTTCAGTAATGGAAAAAGACGCATCGTACATAATAGTTATGCGGTTTCTGGACACTTCTTTTTCATCACTAGATACTCGTTTTTAAGAATCATTCTCACAATGACAGACTTTAAACGTGTTCATCGTTCGCGATTGATGAATTGAGCATCCAATTCCAATGGAAGGAGAAACAGCTTGTCTCCACTAATTGACTCCAAGGGTCAGCCATGATGGAAAGTATCCCATCAACAACAACAACAAAATGGCGGCCTTTCTATAATGTCCTAAACACTTTTCTTTAGACAAACGTATGGTGGCTGATTTCTGCCATTTCATATCTTCGTGTGTTCGCCCCCAAATGTCGAAGCACGACGACATGAACACACGATACTCATTTATCGTGTCGTCGCCTTCGACTTAAGAGGGCGAATACACGAACACACGAAATATTGAAGGCGAAATAACAAAATTTTGATAAGCAAACACACGAAATATTATTTTGTAAAGTTTCGTATCGGCGGGTATGAAATCTTCGTATCGGCGCGAGGTGTTCCGATTGCGTCAACTACAGAAAACCTGATATTATACAAAACAATGGAATAGACCATAATGTACAAGGATGTACCAATTAACTCCTCGTTTTATAACACAGAAAGATAGGGAAGTTAACAATTTCGAAGTCATAAATTCTAAAATTAGACATTCCTTCGACAAACTAGGATACAGACATTTGTTCAGTTTAATTAATCACCAAACATTTCCACTAGACCATAACAGTTTATTTTGTCTGTTTGTTTGTTTGTTTGTTTGTTTGGTTGGTTGGTTGGTTGTTTGTTTGGTTGGTTGGTTGGTTGGTTGGTTGGTTGGTTGGTTGGTTGGTTGGTTGGTTCGTTCGTTCGTTCGTTCGTTCGTTCGTTCGTTTGTTTGTTCCTAATTCGCCGAGAAATATCCTTTGTGGTAGAAGAGGGTATGGGATAAATAGACGCTGATTGGATTTTTGATTAAATTTAAATGTCATCGTGTTATTGCTGATTATGAAAACAAGAGAAACGTCCTCGGTGAATTATATCTCAAAGGGAATTGTCAGGGGCGGAATGATGTCGGTGTATTAAGTTCATAACTGGACATCTAGCAGTATTATTAGGCGAGAGAATTTGTTTAGTATTTCAGAAACCTTTCGTAAATGAACGGAACTGCGCAAATGTCAGTGACGTCACACGAGTCGAAAATAAACTTCCATACATTTTGCAATGGCTGTGTGTTACGTCATGTACTCTTCTACGTGTGGTGTCCATCCAGTAATTATCTGATAGCTCGTGGACATTTTACGGCAATCTCCATATAGCTGACTAAACGTCATTTAGTAAACAAATCAGCTTGAAATGTAAATTTTTCATTTAAGAATTTTCGATATCGGTTGTTCAAAGTAAACTCTTGTTTTAATATGGCATTCAGTTTTATATGGAGCATATAACAATTCTTTACCACAGATTTGCGATTATCAGTGGATGACAATTTAGTATTATGACTTTAATTGTTAATGATTGATGTGTCTACAATCAGGTGAGAAAATAGTACTAAGAACGACTTACTTAATGACAACGTGCAAACTGGCGCTTTCTAGAAATAACACCATGGCGTCACATATTGATTATTTAATTTATTTTATCAGTTGTTGTTTAGACCATTGTCATGGTAATTTTGCAAATTTCTTTCTTTTTTTTTGTAAACTTAAGTTGTTTCACAATGTTTCGCACCTCGATATGAATTAGATTCGTCTATTCATATTTTTCCGAACTTTGAAAAGAAGTTTGACTTTAAGCAGTGATCATGCTAAGTTACATATATGCAGTATGTACCATAGCCACTGGATTCCGTGATTTTTATACGTTTACAGTAGTTATTTTTCAATTCAACTCATCAAACAACGCAAATCTGCCGAAGTATAAAACATGTTCATTTATTACCTTATTTGGTGTATAAAAAAACACCAAGGTTATATAGTGCAGTCGCCATTTTTATGAATGATGGAAGTGACGAAAATAAGCGTGAGTCCCGGCTTTCCTTCTAAAAGCTATTCTAACGTTTAAATTTGGGGCACACTACAATGAAACCAAGGTGCCCGATAAGCACGTGCAGATTAGATGGAAAGCCGGGACCCACGCTTATTTTGTCACTTCCGTCAATCGGAAAAATGGCGACTGCACTATATATCCTTGGTGCTTTTTATTCACTCAATATGGGAAAAATTGAAGATATTTCTTTCGATAGATTTGCGTTGTTTGATTAGTTAAATTGAAAAATAACGTCTGTAAACGTATAAAAATCACGGAATCGAGTGCCTAAGGTATGTACGTGTTCGAAGTATGGGCTATAACTAAATGATTATAGGACAAATAAGACAATACTTGACAAACAAAATAATATAAAAAAAAGAAAACAATGCAAGACAAACAAAATAAGACAGAGGCAAACAATTAAATACAACCAAGACAGAAGCAGAATAAAATTGAAATAGAATATATATGATGTACAAATATATGCAACGTGTAAAGCAAGCTGTTCGCCATATATACTATTACAATCATATCTGGGTTTATACAGCACGTTTGACAATAACAATTATGCCATAAATTATTCATTTAGAAAATGCGTATCACTAGTTCTTATGACGAATTTTCTGCTAATGTATGAAAATGAATAAGTATAAATATAAGTATGATATTATACCAATGACGCCAATTTTAGGTTTCAAAAAGGCCAAAGAAATGTTGACTAGAAGTGTTTTTTTTAACACCGTGACCTTGACTTTTGACGTACTGACCTCAAATCAATAATGACCAACTTCATGGATGACCAACCCCCAACCTAATCTGAAGAGGTTAGGCCAAATCCTGTTCTAGTTATTGGTCGGACAAAGATTGGTTACTGGCGGACCGACCGACCGCCAGACGGACCAACCGACCGACACACAAGTGCGAAGTAATGGGGTATAATAAACAGACCATTAGCTAAACTTTGCCTGTAAAGTAACACCATTGATGTGTGTTTTATTTCTCTGATAAGGTTACTATATAATTGGTATAACAGTTCTATATCCGTTCAGTTAGGCGTTTTTGTTTATCTTACGCTCATTCGTAAATACCCTTTCCATTAGGTTCGGATCTTGTTTGGTTTAATGTCAAAAGTGTGAACCATTGAGAATATATTGACATTTGAAGAAACTAGAACTGACGTATTAAGATTTAAATGCTAAGTGAGATTCCTAAATGTCAGTTTGTAGACATTACATGGACACCTCTCATAAGACGCAGGTTGTGTTGTAAGTATAAATTACAACATTTCTAAATGAGTTAACACCCAATGATAGGCAATGGCTTGAAGGACTAGTGACCGTCTTTGACACAAAACGAGATAAGGGTAATCTATTTAGATCTTTATTGCTGATTTTGCAAATGTAAATCATGTGCTTGCAGACGGAACTGTTACCGAAATGCCTTTGCCCTTATAAATCTAATTATGGCAATGACTTCAAGCGATTCAAGTGTTTGAACAGAAATCATTTCGATACACTTTCACTTTGAAGACCAACTTAATGTTGCCGGATCTGTTGTTGAGATATTGTTGTTTCCCTGGGTTTCCGGTAATTTCAATATAGTTTAATGATATAGAGAAACTCGGGTCACTGTCCGGTGAGAACAATGTTATCAGGCGAGGTGATATCGTCCAGGGTGGCGAGCTTTAGCGAGTCACCTTGGACGATATCGCCGAGTCTGATAACATTGTTCGATCCTGACAGTGACCCGAGTTTCTATTTATCATGTAACTCATTTTTCGGAGCATTATTTAGTGTCATTTCACCTGAAATTTAGCGTTTAATTCGCTAGTGTGATTATTACGGTCTCCCGGCAAATCACATTGAACAGTCAACATCCGCAGATAAATAGTTCACTACAATTGGGAAAAAAGCTCTCATGGATCAAACAATTTAATTTCACAATTATCTACAACTCATAAGTAATGATACAATTATTTTCTTACTGTTTGACCGGCATTATTTTCGTACATATAACTTCAATTTTCAATAAATTTACACGATTTTGTGGGAAATGCCTCGCGCACGGTTGAACAAAATGACGTCATTCTATGACGTTCTACACGATTCTCTGTCGACGTTCCAACGTTGCTCCCATTTCTTTTCTTTGGTGTAAGTTTAATATTTTGTTAAGTTGCATAAATAAGCATTTCTTGATGATTCTTTGTTTTTATTTATGATAATTTGTATTCAAATATACTATTTTTATATTTCTTTTAATATTCTTTTTTGACGAAAAACCTATTTTTTATAATTAAGCAAATAAAATGTTCCATTCATAATTTATGAAAGTAGTCCGTCATTGTAGGCGGAGCCAAAAAGTGTTCTCAGGCTACTAGCAGCCTATTGACCTGAGAACACATAGTCATAATGTTCTCAGGTCATGTGTTATCAGGCAGTTACCATGGTAGTTGCATGATAAAATACAAAAAACAGCCTTCAGGTGGAAAAATAACCATCTGACTCATATACAGTACATATAATAATAAAATACACATTAATAACAATGCTGTAGATGTCATTAAGACAATGGATTCTAATTTAGTCTACCGGTAAGTATAATTATTTCAAAGTACAGATATGAATAACAATTAAGTATAAGGTTTTAAATTACAATAACTTTCAGTATCTATCTAATTAATGAAATATTAATGTCATAAAATAAGGTAATGAATTATTTACCTGTAAAATATATTTCAATATATTTTAATGCCAATACAAAAACCAGCCTTCAGGTGGGAAAATAACCATCTGACTGATAAATCATGGTAACAATCTTATAAATAAAATGTTGATTAGTAGAAAGGTGAATTTCGCTCACTGAAAACATGAAAATTGATGAATAGGTCTTATGCAGGATTATCTTGATTGCTGTATGTTGTTATTGTAAGGTCTTGAGTGAATAAAGTATTGAATGAATAAATGTATAAAATACCACACTGTCACATTAATATGCTTACGAAAACTGCTTCAGATCTTTTTCTGATCTACTATATGCAAACCAGCTTTGCTACAGTGTGTGAAATTGTATCGTCCATTTTGGGAAGGCGATAGCCCCAGAATGAAACCACATTTTTAAAGACACACTTTTTAGTTAACTGCCGACATTGACACCTTGTCTTACTGGCGACCTTGTTTTGTATGTTCCTGTGTGTTGGGCAAGGTGGGTTGTATTGAGAACTCGATTTCTTATCTACATTCTTATATCGAAACCATCCTATTCACCTCATGAACATTATTTTAGGTCAGCGGATACGTAACATACATACGTTGAGAATTGGTCATGGAAGTATGATTTGTGGTTTATCTTCATATTCTTTAACCTTAAAAACAAAATAACAGAAACAATCATGGGCCATTAGGATAATGTAACAAGTAATTGTTTGGTACATTTTGTAATATGTTTTTTTATGTCAATCTGGAATTGATTTGTTTTTAATACAAAAAAAACAAAAAACATTTAATGTGCCAACAACTTTGAAGAAATAAAATTTGTTCTCGAGTGCACATATCATTAGAGCTCATAATTATGAGACTATCTGCATGTCACTATGCCATTACTTTGAGTACATCATAAGTTCATATGTTTCATTTGAAAAGAAAACTGTTTATTTTTAACATTTTTTCAACCTGTAAATTAGTGGCGAAACGTAAACAACTCCATGGTTACGGATCATCATTTAGTTCGTGTGTTTTTCAGTAGTAGATCAATGTGATTGAATGAGTTTCTTGCGATTATTAAAAATATGATAGAATTATCATTGGCTGTTTCAATTACAACCAGAAATGGGAAATTGGGTTCTCTGGTTTGATTCAAGAGTAACATGCGTGCAACCAGATTGTCATAAATAATAAAAACACATCAAGAGAAGTATCCTCTAAATGGGATTGTAATTTGCATGGTTGAGAAGAAATAATCATGTACTAATTCGAGCACTTATTGATTAACTTTGAAAATTGAGCAAAAGAAATATAATTAGTGCTGCGCTTGATTTTGTTGGGAGAAATTTGTTTCATTCATTTACATGAACCGATGTTTTGTAGTTAGGAAGATGTGAACGTACAAATGAATGATTTCCTTAAGTACGCATTCACAGGAAAAGTCACGCGTCTGAAATCTCACATTTCCTCAATCGAACATGGCTGTAAACCAAGAACAAATACATGATAACATATGAGTATATACATCAACAGGAACTTCATGCAATTACAAAAAGTTCCTATCAAATGATGTTCAAACGTGTGACTCAATTATGAGGATATATTGGCGTAACATAATTAAATCAATATAAAAACAACTATTCAGTTCATCAAATTTATTATCATATATTTTTGGATGTTCACTGGTCTAAATATAGAAAGTACTCTCCCTTTCTCTGAGTTCTACCACTTCATTCCATTACCTGGAAATCTTGTGAAACACCGCCCACTCAACTCGTCTGCATTTATTCACGTATATATAGAGATTGTTTATATACTATTATGCGAATACTTAATTAATATAATTTTATAGTTTATGTTACATTCATGTATGTTCTGGATATTAATAATGCTCATAGGCAAATATGCCTTTTTGGAAATGAACTATATAACTATACTCAGACATGTGACGTTGCTATGGAACTATGCATATTTTGACGCCTTTTTATATTATGCTCTGAAAAGTGTATAGACGAAACAAGTTGGCGACATTAGAAAATATATAAAAACCTATGTGACATAAGTTTTTATTATTAATTTTACGAGTATTTTGCTTGACTCGCTTCAATCTTTAGCATTTTATACATATAAAATATTTGATAAACAAATTTAAAAAAATTATCTACCATTATTTTTCGACTATATTGATCTTTTAATTAGAAATAAAGTTAGTGAAGAATTCGGATCATTTTCCCCCTTTAATTACATATATTCAAAAAAAGAAACAGAACACATAACTAGAATATCACAAAAACAACAACATCGACCTAATACAAGGATATAATCACAGAAGCATTCAACAGCCATCACGGCTCGCTCGACCCTCAAACAGCAGCACCATTAAAAAAGTCTTTGATCTAAAGATAACAAAAAAATAGCACATAACATATTTAAAACCAACCCTCACATTTATAGATAACATCACACATATGGTGTCGTAACGAAGTTTTTGTCACAAAAAATATCGAATGATCAACTCTACTTGTTAAGCAGTGTGGGGAATCCATGTGACCTAGTGACGTCACAATGTTATCGTTACAAGCGCGTTTTTTGTCAATTAAACTAGGAAAACATCATGTAAGTGCATTATTTGTCGTTTTCTTCTAAAGCCACATAACTGTTGCAACTCCTTACATAAAGGGCTACCTCAGGTTCAGATTTTTGTCACTGTAGGCCCTCTACCTTTTTGCTTTTCTTGTCCAAACCGTTTTACAGTGTTATGAAAATGAACGTTATTTTTACAAGAAACTTTTAGAAAACGGTTTGGACATGAACAGTAAAAAAGTAGAGGGCCTTCAGGGTCACGTGGATTCCCCACACTGTTAAGTAATCAAATAAAATAAATAGAAACCAATATCGTTCAAAAACCTATCATTTCATAATAAGATATTCCAAACCATACGAATAGGCTTTCTGTTAGCTTTGCTGTAGTGTTACAGGTTAACGCACATACATTAATGTGAAAGTGGCTTATCCTGGCCGACATTTATGCTTTCGTTACCAATGAATTGGTTATGTTTTGATTTTACTACCAAAACTAATCATGCTAACAGTAAAATTACCGAATTAGCCATGTTCACGAATACATTCAATGCGTATTTCTCAGTTACGGAAATACCAGCGTACTTACGAATGGGTTACAAAACCTAGGGTGAGCAGGTCGCAACCTTTCTGAACATACTTTTTGAACTTGATGCACATTTCACCCCATTCAGCTTTTGATAGTCGTTCAGCGTCCTAAATTCGGCGTCAGAACCAGGATTTCAGACTAAGTGGTGGGACCTCCCCGCGAACCTTTCTAACTTGAAGAAGTGAATTCTGATGAGTTTTGCGTCCGAGCGCTTTAGAACTGAATAATTGAATGTAATTTCAATGAATAATATTTCATGTTTATCTACGGTCGGGTACTTTTAAGGGGGCACCCCCCCCCCTTCTCTGAAACCGGAAATGGGTCTGGTAACCTTTAATGAGACTATTTGGCACTGAGCATACTTTCGTATGAGATATGTTCTACTCTGCATAAACTTTACGATAATTGCGACTTTCCTTTTCTTCTTTATAGCGGTTTGCAAATATTGCAATCATTTGTCCCATTTACCCGACGATATACATCATTGAAGCCAAGTCGAAATAATAAACCACACTTACAAACCATTTATACTTCAAATGGTAATACATATCAATTTCATGTATAATGGTCTATTTATTTATTGACTATTTTATAGATTAAACGTAATGGCCTGATGGGTACATGGATATCAAACAACCACAAAAGTAAGATGTGGCCATTTTACTAACATGGCAGTATTGGATAAAACTAAGTGATAATGTCTTAGTTTCATCTCACTAAGCCCGCATGATTTGTATCAGGAAATTCGGAGAATAGAAAAGTCACGTGCTATTTAACAATAATCAGAGCAAGTCGTCAGTATTTTCTTTGTATTTGTGGTAATTATTCACAATAGTCCGAATGAAAACGGATGATAATGAGTTTTTAGAGTAAGGTAGGAAACTGATACTGTATAGTAGTAGAATTAGTGTTCTAGATGAAACATTGGGTTATTCTAACGGAGGAGTTGTGAGCCGGTATAATACAATAACCATCGTTGTCGTCTACAAATAAAGTGAGATAGTAGAGGAGTTTCTTTGGATTGTTTAAACATATTACACTGACCGGTTGAGGTGACATTGCGGTGATAATCAGATGATGCTCGCCAGGCTTTTGTGAATCGTGTTCAATTCTTATGTACATCGGACATAAACCATAGAAGGACGCTAACGGATTTGTAAATTTATATATAACACTTTTAAAATCGATCTAACTAGTAAGTTATATTATTAATGATACATTTTTTATTAAAAAAATACTAGTATAATGCCAGTATAGATTTTATATCAGGGAACTTTTCTACGCTTGAATAAATATAATCAGCGTGATTCATAGATGGAATTACTTAAATCTGCCATGTGTAAAGTCATGTTTTCTATATAAACAACAATCAAGCATGTAAGATTCACCCAAGGGAATTAGTATGAACTAGTCATCAACTGGAAGTATATGTTTGATCATGCATTTAACACTTGAAATGATCAACGATACGTTGTTATCATTACAAGCTTTTTCCAATACCACTTGTACGTACAAGCTCTTGTCTGAGATTAGAGTTAATATAATTTGTCACGATGTATTTGTAACTTTTGTTTAACGAGGAAATTGTTTAAGACTGAGATCAAGCGTACTTATTGTCGGAACGGAAACTACCATACCCTTCCGCTTGGTGACGGTTCAAATGATAAATTTATCCATGAGCTGTTACGTCATAACCATACGTGTCATTACGGAATTCACGATGTATAGATCTTACCAGGATTTTCAGCTTTTTTTGTCGTTGTGATCATTTTCTTATCAATATTATCTTATCAGATGCATTGTGGAAAACTTCTGAAAAAAATGTCACACATTCAGATCAATTTTACTTTGTTATAAATACAAACGTCCAAGAGGTGGCCGTTATTTTAGTTTATTATTTTTCATTATCTGTCCAACATATTCCACGTATTCGAAGTCTAAAGACTGTAACCGTATATTTGAATTATTTATTAAAGGCTTCCTGCTTAGCGTTGTTTCCTAAAAATCGTGCATTTCTTATTCATTCTTTCGCAAATCACATACTTGGTGAAAAAGACATACTGTTAGGATATATTTGGAAGCCAGTATATGTTTTTACATTTTTACTTAATAGCGACTGTGTCGATAAAACCTGTCTATATATCTATGAATATCACATACTTTTAATTAGTCTACATATTAAATAAAGCTGAGAGAAGGCCGGATCTATAACACCCTCGTTCTGTATCTTTTGCAGTTTATTATGCGCCATGGAGCGAATTCAAGAGACGACGCAGACGCTGACAGTTACATATTCGGTGGAAACGTCTGTGCTTTTAATGCCATAATTCAATAAACATTAGATGGTACCATTATAATGTATCACGCAGTAATCCATGTAACCATGTCTAATATTGATTCCAAAACATTTTAGTTTAAGATTTAATCACAGACATTACTATAAACCTGCTGCCTGTCTGCTGGCAGTAATAAAACATCTACCAAAACTGGAAGGCACACAAATAGAAAGCAAAGATATGGCGAGGTCCGTTGAGGACATTGAACAGTTTTCAATTGATGATGATTATGATTTTGAAGAGGACATTATTCAGTCAACATCAAGGACGTATTTGACACATGACACATCAAGGTCTGAGGATACAGATAACCAATCTCAGGTGCAGGTAGACCCTCCTCGACAACGTGGTGTTGCAAGAGCTGTGGCGTGTGTGGCGATAACGTTTCTTGTAGTGTGTCTGTTAATGGTTGGTGCCTCATTATTTATGTCGAAGGATATTGACAGCAAAGGTAAATTCATTCTTTGTAGATATTTTATGTACTGTTAAGGTGTTTATTCAATTACGTCTCTGTGTGAACTCACGTTGAACTGCACGTGAAGTGTGGCCAGAAATATGTCGTAATTCGATAAACTTAGTTCATAAGTTTAAATATCAAACAAACGATGATATAAAACGTCTGATTTATTTATGATTATGGTAATAATTTTGTTGTTTCAAAATCAATCCACCAGTAGATGGAGGGAAGTTTGAATGGAGGAACTTAGCTCTATATTAAGGCTACATCGTTATAACGATGACTTGTTTTCTGATTATGTTTCTACATTTTTTTTCTGTGTTTCTACTGAGATATTAGATAAACCAAAAGTATCATGTTGTCGTATCTGGATGTGACCAAATATGTAGAAATTGAAATAATCACGAATGCTTGTTTTGGAAATGAACTGTTGGGCTTCAAAATAAGGTGACATTATTCACAAGTGGTATTTGTTACAAGTTTGACCTCAGATAGTCTTTTTACTCTAATCGAACACCTGTAATATTTAGATCAGTTTCTGCCATACAAGTTGTTTTGTATATGTTTCAAGTCCATGTTAGCGTCTCATAGCAACTGTAATATTTAAAAGTACCTCCACCGTTATATAAATTATATTGATGCTGTGGCTAAAAATATGATAATACGAATGTACATACATTATCAGGGTGTTTATATTGTAGATACCATTTTATATTATTATACCTCACGTGACTTATTTACTCTATAGTCTCATGTGACGTCAGAGGGTGACAATCCGTAATGTTACCCTCTGACATTACATTTCGGCGCGCTTGCCATAACGAAACTGCCCTCACGCGCTCACGCGATATTACCGGGTGTCGGGTTTTATTCAATTTCTGTCGTATCGAATACCATCCTTGTTTAGACACTTAAGGCACTTAGTAGAATATAATTGTAGTTTGACATCCGGTTTTGCAGTAGACATTTTGACAGCAAAGTAACTATGGTGTCAGAAAGAAACTTCGTTTCAATTTATATTATAGTTTTCGTTATATTTGGTAACATGTTTGTTGCATTTAGTGTCTTTCATAAATATTGTTTTGTTCGGTATAATAAAATAAATGTTACATCCCACATAGGTTGATAGAACGTAATGTTCACCCTTGACAAAGTAATGTCAACCTCGGCTAACGCCTCGGTCGACATTACTCGTCTCTAGTGAACATTACGTTCTATCACCCTATGTGGGTTGTGATATTTATATAAAGGCAATAGGTTGTTAACATCATAGATAACTTTTCCTGGTATAATTTAATTGAAAATTTTGGGTTAGACCATTATTTTAATCCTTTCGCTGCCAATGAAACGGGTATACCCGTCTGCACAAATCTCTGCATATTTGCCAAGTGACGTGTACATCCGTCTGCACAAATCTCTGCATACTTGCCAAGTAGCGTGTATACCCGTCTTAAAAATGTCCGCATATTTGCCAAGTAGCGTGTATACCCGTCTTCAAAATTGTCCGCATATTTGCCAAGTGACGAGTATATCAATCTGGGAATTGATTAAAAAATCGCATTTCTTAAAAAATGCGGTGTACAATGTGTCTGGCAGCGCAGGGTTAAACTGTTGCAAGCTAGAACGGTAACTGCATGATATACCCAATGAAGTGTTATTTGTTATAAATATACCCTTCTTTTCCATTATATATACTTGATTGTGGTGTATGATAATATGACTAAAATTATATCTGTCATTTCCTACATACAGTTTAATGTGTCACTGTTAGACCTACCTAGTAATAAAACAAATTTGTTAGACAAATCTCTCGTATATACTCATACAAATCTTTAAGGAATAACCGGCAGCCGTATTGGTCATAAAATAAGTGACTGTAGGATGCTTAAAAGAATGACTAATTTTGTTTGAACATAAATATTCTTTCCGTATTCATTATTTATTGATTAATATCGATCGATTGCATTTTCAATCAGTTTTTCACACGATAGGTGGTGATCGTTATTCTTATAACGACGGAGCATAGCTGCTCATACTAAAGCGTCATTCTTTCACACTTATGCCATAACTCTCCAGTATCATATACAGTTTTGTATTCCTGACCGGGTCATGAATATGCATACTTTATGTTGTCTTGGACATCTCGGTATCATTTATTAATAGTATAACCTCAGCTTGATAGTAATCAGTTATGATTGTACTTTACCTCATCCAAATTAAGACTACAGTTGACGGGTACCAAACAAACACTGTCGAGGTAGTAAAAACGGTTAATCGAGATGTACTTTGGTTAATTAACCGAATAAACTACAGTTCCAATAATTTCTATGTAAAGTAGAAAATGATATAGTAGATCTTTGTCTTATAGTGCATGTGTATAAAACTTGTCTATTGACACAAGTGCATACACATTGCCTTACGATACTTGTATATAAACCGTCTTTACAGGTACCTGCTTATAACGGTCATATACAAACTTTGGCCTTACTTTAGCTTTGGTACGTTATACCGAATAAACCTATGAATAGCGGCCGTCCGAGTTTTAAGCTCATGGCCACAGATTGCAGCAAGATGTCATTTTTACAAGTAAACACCTTTTTTATGAATTCAATTCATTGTTAGTTGAACATCAAAATCGACACGGAACTTAGCCTGGTTAAAACATAAACCGTACCGTTGATTTCCCGGTTACTGCCCGTGAACAATTCCAGCGTTAACACATTTGCTTCTTCCCAAGACAATTCAAACATTTTTACAATCACTGTTCTGTAGGATCTGTTTACAATATAAATTATGCATACCTTAAAATTATATGACGAAGTCTTTGTAAATGTCAATTTCTTGATTTTACTTCCAAATGCGGGAAGATATTACTTGTATTACAGGGAAAGGATAAATGTTAATACTGATGTAGTATCATATACTAGTAGTTTGTTTTTCTTTATTCGTTATATTGTAACAAAGCAAACGCACAAATAAGCTCTAGGGCTTTGAAACACCAACATGACCTATTAAGTTCTTTTACGGACTTTACGACAAACGTATGACAGTCTCTCCAAGCAACACATTTTATTAACAAAGTAACATTGCTGACATTTTTCGTAACAAAAAGTTATTCCGTAATTCCAAAATATTTAAAGTGAAATTTGCATGTGTGTCACTAAACTTAATCAACAAAACGACCCAATGTGACATCATGACATTGTCGATTATGTCATTTATGATATTTCCACTCAGAATTTAAAGCCCATTAACTTTTGGGGTGTAAAAAATAAAGTAGGTCTTATTTTACCTAGAAAGATGTCTTATCAGTAAAAACATTTCGAATCTTTTTTTAATCACGAAATACATATAGAAATATATAGCACAGTATTTTTTCAATGACAGTGCAAAAAATAAGAAAAAACATTTGACAACATTTTTACGAGATGTGGCTAAAGAAGGCATAATGTAAATATTGTTTTAGAGCAAATAAAATATATTTCTTATATTCAACCATCATTTTATCTATTGTTGTTTTACTAAATTCAAAATGCTAATGGGCCTTTAAGATGATTAAGTACCAAGAAATAGGACAAAGACCTTAGTTTAAAGTGAAACTGTACGATAATTATTTGGCAAGACTTCAACACATAATCGGTAGGATGATATTTCTTCAAGTTAACACTTTTTATTAAATGAAATTTGTGATATAAATATAATTATGATAGTTTTAAATGGATGGATGTCAATCACTTAGATATGACAATACGTGCGTTACTGTTTTACGTGCGCATTTATCGTTTACGTATAGGGTACCATTTTTAATGCATTTATAAAGTAGTGTCTATCTAGTCTGAGTATCGTAGGTAACTTCCTGTTTGAAGTTGATAAATGCAGTTGATTAATTATGTTTAATGTGGCTTATAGTTTTGAACTACGTTGGAACAATTCATAACTGGCTTTTCAGTCATGGACTGATCAGAAAGAAAATGAAAACATTTCAAAGTAGCAGATGCTGACCGCAACCAACGTGTCTTTTTCACACATACTTCATTGGCACAACTTGGTTCGTATGCATTTGTTTGAATACAGTTGTATATTTGAACTCATCTATTGTCTGACGTGGATAGTCCAGTTATTGAATATAGACACAAATAAATGTGTTAACATAACGTGTTGAAATGACGCTTAGCCTTAACTGTAACCTTTATTCAATTAACAACCTCTAAGAACATGTTCTCCATTCAATCAAATGTGTGTACAAAGAAATGAAGAAAATCCCTGCAACTAAGTGTTTTGTCAACTCATGTAGTAGTAGCACAAAGTTTAATAACATTTTGTCGGCACTTCTTTTGAAAATGTTTAATTAAGCTATGACGCCCGTGTAACAAAACGTGTCTTGAATTATGTCACGTTTAGGTTCGATTGATTCCTTCTTCACACGTACGAGTAGATTGACTATACACTTAAAACATAAATTAAGGGTCAAATAAGAAGAACTACAGAAAGCTATTCAAAATGAATATTATTCTAATGGCATTGATTGTTTCATCAAAAACACGCAGCACTATTGTTGTGCCATTGGTAATTTCTTTTAAATTAGCAATGGTTCTACACAACTTGTCATGAATAGGTCAACTTAATGTATCGAATGCCCACCTATTACTACAATAACTGCTTGACAACCTCTTTTAGAGCTGGACCACTCCATGCGTTCGATTCTCTCGCGATCCTTGTACTCGGTGACTATCCTGGTATGGTGTGGCCTGGTACTGTAATCCATTGGCACGAAGTTTGGTCCAATTGCTCCAGCGTACGACCTAACACATTCGTCCCGTATCTAGTCTCTGTAACATTCAGCATTCAAGGTCCCGTTCCTGACAACGTTCGGGTCCACGTGGTCATCTTAAGAAATTCAGGCCCATACCAGGACCGACCCACCACAGAACCGGTCATGTTTCGCCACGCATCATTCATTGAAACGTTCATTAGTTGTTCTCAACACTCATCTGGGTCCATCATGACAATCTAAGTTGATTTTGATTCATCCGTGAAGTGTTTGCACAGCTTTCCGGTACTCGTGAGTGCGTTCTCTTGCAATGGTAACAGCAGAATCAAACCTGTTACGTCGTGTCGCTAATGTCAATTGACGGTCCTGGGCGGCATAAGTTACGCTTGGACGACCTTGTCATGGTCGCCGAAGAACACCATCGGTACCAAGGTGCACCTGCCACAACCGACCAATGACGCACTCAGTAACGTTCATCTACTCGGCTACGTCACGTTGGGTGCTGTCCTCTAGAAGCATCCAAAGCGCTTTTTGTCTCTCATTTTGACTCAAATTGTAAACATGGCACGGATATCTTTTAACGCTACTGACATCTGAATTGTTTACATTCTAACATTCTAAAGTATGGAAACTTACACCATTGACAAAACAATTATTCGGTGTATCGGTGCTATACTGGGCACATTAGACAGTCAGGCTGTCTATTCGAAATAAGAGCTAGGCGCATACCGCGCCGGATATGCCTTTATCTTATATCTTTCTTTCTCTTCTAAGGGCTTTATCTCAGTCTGTCCCTATGGTCAGATCATGCTGTCTCTGCACTAGCAGAGGATGCACATGAGCCCTCCTGACTGCAACATAATATGTATTAAAGCGCCTTTGAAAGTATGAACAGTATGAAAAGGGCGCTACATCCATCCATCCATCCATCCATCCATCCATCTATCTATCTATCTATTCTGTCATAATCAGACAGCTTGTAGAAGACAATTACATGTTTATAGGTTCATATGAAAATTACAGTAGTAACAAGGTATATGTAATACATACTAGTTAAGAATTGATAAATATGTATTCATTGAAAGGTATGACCTGCAGCGACCGGGAATCGAACCCGGATCGCCGGGTTACAAATCAAGTGCACTAACCACTGGACCACGGTCGTGGCTGTGTGTGTGTGTGGCACTATGTGGCTGAAAATACCACTGTCTAACCTCAGGATCAAACCCTGTTCTTCCAGCGCTATCAGCGCTTTGATATTGTCTGTTAGAAACGTTACATATAATAAAACTTACAGCGAAGAAAGCAGACGATGCCATGTAAACGAAAGGTATTGATAATGTTAATGACAACTTGCTTACATCGGTTAAAACAGTATTTTAATATAATGGAGATAATTCATACCAGAATCAATTGGATCAAACATATTGCTAATGTAATTAATTCAATTTGAGAATTTCATAGCAGTATATTAGGTCATTCTTTACATGTTTCTTCCTCACCACTATTTCGGTTGCATTGGTCATTAGAAGCACCATTTGAGACGCATTATTCAGTGAATTGGGTCGACCCATCTCTAGCGGCTCTACGATATCATTTCTGAGATATCAAAGGTTAGTTTTCTAAAAGCTGCTCCTAGTGTTTAAATATTAACGCTGCAAGATATGTTCTGTTATATACAGTTAATTCCACACCAAGGTCTATGAGCACAAATAATTATAACTTCCAATAATAACTAGTGTGCTGCCGGGTTACAGTAGTCCAGAACGATCTAGTACCTGCGATCGATATTTGCCTGTCAAGAACTTTAAAACAATTTTAGGAATATCTGATGAGAATGTCTGTGATGGTTGATGTCTGGTGCTTTCTGGCATACATCTATGTATCTGTATAAGGAGGCTAAGTACAATTAGAATATACATTCATCCCATTACCGAGCTACGAAACCTGCATTACTCTTTCCATATGTAATCGTACAAAATATGTCTAAAGGAAAAAGTTAAAATAACCTCTCGTATTCATCTCCAAATAAGATAGGACATGTCCTTACCTTATTTCAAACATATCTTTGGCAATAGAGCTATTCTATCTAACAATATCATGTACATGAATAAATGATACTTTATGACCTAGTATTGATCTTAGGTTCCTTACGTAGATATATATGACGTATTTAAGACAATCATACTATCACACCGGTAGTTTGCTGATTATGCTGGCCATGTTCGTAAACGTACCATTCATTACGTGCTCTTGCATTCAAAATAACACTACTCCAAAGAAACGTTGAAGAAAACATTATGTGAACACACTGTCATATAAATAAAATATCTACCGTATCCTATTTAATTTCCTGACAAGTCGAGTACTTTGATTTTTTCAAACGAAGAGGGATGTTGTATGGTGTTAATCCAACAGGTATCAAATGCCCAGGAAGGGAACACATTAAAATAAATTCATACTTTTTTTAGGTAATCTGGCTACCTTTTCAAATTATCTTGTATGGGAATACACATCTTTGACATACTTCTCTAGTTTCTACAAAGCTTTCTAAACTCACTGAAATAATTACATGGAATATGTCTTCAGGGCAAATTTGGTTTCAGTGATTATTTGAACGCATGTTTCCCCAAATATGTCAATTTTATGTTTGCTTACAAGATTAAAACTTCGGGCAATATGGTTGAAAAAAATATACTAGTTGCCAATTTTGATTTTTTGTTTTCAAATATTTACTTTTCTGAAGGCAATTCTAATACGCTCTGCCTCAGTCGCTTGATTTTAATAAAACTAATTGCCTCCTTAAAGAAGCAATAGAGCGTTCCAATATGTGAAACAACGTTGCATGCTTGTTTTAAAATTTCTATATAACGCACTCATATTTCAGAAATAAGTTGACTCTTCTGATAGCACTCAGCACTCACTACATGTCGCAGATTATAAATAATGCAACTTGTATTTTAACATGATGTAAACAACAAAACAACCATGGTGTAACTGTTACAGGACTAAATTTAATTACTAGTATACATACTGAAATGTACTCATAGAAGTAGATGCGACAGGGTATAAGTGTGTATAGCGAGATTCTTATTTTCGATTTGTGAATCAAGACAGACACGTGCTACCTTTTCTCTCAGATGTGTCTTTAAGATCAACGTGAACTAGACAATGTATTACTAGTAATTAAAACACTTGGTATAAATGAACTTGGTGCAAATACATTATCTAAATACATGTACAAACTGTTTTTACGAGTCGAAACACATTAATGAACATTCAATGTGCCTTATATCTCTCATCAATTTCATTTATATTGTATGTGACTGATTGAATAACGAATAAACAGTGTATTGTGGGAATAAATCAGACATTATATTGATAGTAGAAGACTTACTTCATACTTTATGACACCACTTAATTTGTGTACTATGTCCTGGGATTGCTGTAAGGTTAGAAAGCCAGTATGCGAGATTTTCCATTATATAGATGCAATGATATGTCTACGTATGTTTAAAGGATCTTATAACAGGCTGTAGGTGCCGGCTCCATGAGGAAAGGCAAGCTAGTACTGGTAGGAGTATAGTCCAGGAAGACCGGTTAGATGAACCAGACGCCATATTTAACGCAAAAAAATGTTGTAAAACGGCGTTAAAATCACATAAACACTTTAGTACTCTTTAAGCTTGAATTCTTGTTGAGTTTTCTTTCACGTACGAACAAAACAAAATAATTGAACTTCTTGAGTAGTATAAGGCAATTTTATATAAAACTAAGTGTCGCTAAAGAATTTCATAAGCTCATGTTAAGTTTCAGAATGAATGCATTCATTGATGACACAAGCAAAAAGTGTTTGTGTTAATCTTGAAACACTGCGTCAACATTTTATGAACCTTGTTGCAATGGTTGGCCATTTAATTTAAAGTTTCTCTCGGTCTATTCTCTGAAAATGACTTCTTTCAGCTGAAGTTAACGCACTTCGTTTTCCGTTTTTAACTCTATTCTTAAGTGACATCATGTCAGTCATTGCTCATTGTCTTTCACTTTATCAACTCATAGAAACTTTAAGTTATTCCATGGACTCATTTTGAAACTTTGACATTATAACAAATTACTATCAAACATTGACAATTGTTCTAATTTGAGATTGACAAAAGGTTTTGCTTACTTAATATAAAGACAAATTATATTTCATTGACAAATCCTCAAGCGTTTACAACAAATAAAGCATTTTATTACGACATTTGTCAATTTATATTATGAGCTTCGAGTCTTAGGAATCGAGACGTTTGCTACAGATGCTAATGATTGGATGAAGGGTAACAAACTTAAAATGAATTCCACAAAGACTGAACATATCGTATTCGGAAGTGCCCCACGGTTGAGCAAGTTAACCATCCAGGAGATTGATATTTGTGGTGATAAAATAAAAAAGCAGAGTACAATCAGATATTTAGGGGCATATTGGGATGAAACTTTGAGTTTTAAGATCAACTGTAGAAATGCAATGTTGAACTTTTTCAAGATCAAAAGCATTCGTAAATACCTGACACAAGTTGCAACTGAAACACTCGTTCTCTCCTTAGTAATTTCACACCTTGATTTTTGTAATGTTATTTTGTATGGGATCTCTGACTGCGACAGCTCAACATTACAGCGAATTCAAAATATGTGCGCTAAGTTAGTTTTAAACCGTAAAAGAAGAGACAGTTCCAAGCAGGCACTCTACGATTTACATTGGCAGCCGATCAAAGCCAGAATCAGCTTTAAGATCCTCTCGTACATGTTTAATTGTCATACTGGAAATGCGCCTGCGTATTTGATTGAACTGTTAGAACCACTAATTCCACGACGTTCCATCAGATCATCAGAGTCGAGCATCGAGTGCTACACTGTACCATTCAATAAGTGCAAAACATTCAGTGACCGAAGTTATAGCACAATCGGACCCAAACTATGGAACAATTTACCATTGAGTTTGGAACAAAGCTCCTCGATTGACTTCTTTAAAAAGAATCTTAAAACGCACTTCTTTAAAGACTATTCCTCATTGTTTTAAAAACTGAATTGATATTGTCTGTGATCGTACTATATTTTTAAATTAGTTTTAAAATGTTGCATTATTGCAATTTTAGTTTAATAGAATTCTTATATATTTCAATCATTTTCTATTTCTTAATTAATATCGTTTAAATTGTTTTATTATAATATATTGATATTGTACAACGCCATTGAATATGCTCTCATGTAGAAATAGGCATTAAAGTAAATAAACCAGTTTCAGTTTTTCAGTTTTTCAGTTTCAGTATTAACTAATATTGATGATATAACTGTATTGGCAAGATTGTTACTATTAGGTTGTCTCGTATGTATCACACACAAAAACAAAACTTCTCTTCCAGAATCTTTCCCAATAAATTATTATCCATCATTTTCTTACAGTTTTAATATTCACAAAATGGTTAGGTTCCAACTTTTGCAAAAGTCCTAACAGAAAATATATTTTTGTAAACCATTATTGATGTCATGGTTCAATTGGATATGAATTTGGTGAAACATTGGCAATAAGTTTTTTAACAAAGTGTCACCATTGATGTCAAATGTGAATATATTACCAATAGTGTCAAAATAAGCTTGTTTGCATATGTTTTACAATCTAAACATCCGAACCTAAGGAACAATATTGAGTCTCGTGACAGGGACGCATACAATAAACAGTGGGAAGGCCAGAATAAAGGCAATGGCGGGAATTATATAAAAAAAATAGCATCAAGAATTTTTAGCACGAATCATATACTAGTAGCCACTGAAGATGTTACCGTCATGTTCCTGTGTTCATTGTATCATATCTGACGTAAACTATAATGATTATTGCATTGTATATTCTAGTTCACTACATCTATCTTTGGTGTTCTATTTTTGTTTGTAATACCCTATACATGTAAATTTCCGTGTACTGATTTTGACTAGTTGAATTGGGTTTGTCTGAAATAGGTTCTCTCTGTAATGAAACCCCATTTTGATGCACAGATCAGTGGAAAATGGCACTATAGCTACAGTGTGTAACAAATAAACAGCCAAACATAATGTTGCGTCTTGTAGTCTCAATAAGCCAGATCAACATCTTATCAACAGCAAAATACAAGTTTTTCAGTGTAGAGAGGTTAAGCGATGTAAGTATGCAAAATTTAATTGAAACCGAGCCGTCGATCAATGATGTGAACTTCACTATCCTGTCATTTTGAAACCTCAGATTTGCACACTTGTACATTATAATTTATATGTGTACAGTAATTATTGTATATTCTGTGGCTTTCAGGATTGCTTCTATTCATTTTTTATTTGATGTTTCATAATCTGAATTGCATCCGTTCTATTAATTGTATCTTTATTTCTTGTTTGTCAGAAGGATCATTGTGATATGATCAGACCATGCGTGGTATAAAAAAATACCACAGAATGTATGTCAATATGACTTACAGACAACTGAACATATCGATTGGTTTATTTTAACAAACCCGTCATTTTTCCATTTTGAGAAAATCGCATTAATATTTTGAAGTTTTGAAGTCAAGCGTAAATAAGTGAGTTACAGGTTTGAGGCATTTGAATTAACCCTATATATGGGAGATCAAGAGGCAGGTAAGTATCTTTATTGTACAGAGCTCATCGAGATGAAAAACAATTATATACCAAACTTACAATATCGCCAAAACTGAGTTACGGGGTTGTAGAAATAAGCTGACGATATATATATAATGTAATTACATTTTGTGCATGTATATAACAACTAGAAATATTAAACGATGTGTATATACACATTTTCAATAATATGTTCTTGACCTATTTCATAAACATCTGATTACTTTATAATACATAATTATTTAGATCTTAACTGAGGCCGGTTCGATTGGACTCTCGTAAGAAGAGAATACACCGGCTAGAAGAGCTTAGATGACAAACCCAATCGAACGCAATCCGTGGTTTTAAGAATTCAAATTCGTTACCTGTCGTATTTCATCGTTGATAGTAAATGACGTGTTATTTGAAGAAAATGAACATCGTTTTAGATTAAATAAAAGAAATGCTTTCAAATATTTGGTCATGTGACATATATCTCTTCCGGTTCTTCTAATCGTCGGGCGGAATAGATAGAAGAGCTTCTAAAACTAGAAGACGATCAATCGAACAATTCGGAAGAGCTCTGCCTCTTCTGGCAGCTCTTCCGTTTGACCAATCGAACCGGTCTTTGATTACCTTATAGTGACCATTGGATATTTTGCAAGCAGTTGGATCTGGGTTTTAACGATCATATGACATTGTATACAAATGATAACTAACAACTTTGTGATATGGTATAACGACTACGATCGCTACAATTAGCTGCACCAGTCGTTTGAATCACTACTCACCATAAGAGACACGATCTAAGATTAAAGTGGCTCCAATTTAATTAATTTACTTAGATCTTGTTATAAATCCATCCATTTTATTCCTGCATGAGGGCTGTAGATGATATTTTGGATGAAAACGTCGTTAATTAGGTTATGTTAGGATGTTAAAAGGCTCAATGTAGTCTTGATTGTTTTGACTGTCTGTTTATATTAGGTTGAGGCGGACTTGTCGACCTTTATATTAACTATAGGAACTGCTTAACTTATACTTGATTGCTACCACGATATTCTCTACTGGTTTAGTATTTCTAATATCTTCGTGATGGAACAAAAAGTATATCTAAGTAGTCTAACCAGTAGGGATGGATATTGCGGGAGATTTAGTATCGCGATATAAAGTGAATAACGACTAGTAGGATGAGGTAAGTGCAAATAAATCACGATATCAAGTACATCAAAAGGATCCTAAAACTTTATTTTTGGGGGCGGTCTTAATATTACGTTTAAGATATTTATTAGACCTACTAATGATATAAATTCTTGATCACAAATAAGTGGTTGTTGCACGTGATGTTTAGCTGTAGATCGGTATTATTTTTTTGGAGCTGAACGATGAATTTTGATGCGGACCAAAGTACTGTACTATAACGCTTTCTACATATACTATGTAATACATAAAGTTTAACTTCCATGGCTGCTTTCAATACTTTGATTTAGAATTACCAAGTTTTTAATTATACTGATACCCGATTCCTTTTCAATCATTTAGTCCATTTAAGGAGAATCGTAAAATAATTCACAACGAGAAGTATAAATGTCTCCATGTACGACCTTGCCGTGGCCGTTTGTAATTCATTTGTATCATTAAAGTCTTCTTTTACATTAATTTTGTAGTATATTGTAGTTATTTAGGGAGGTTCTGTTTATGTAAGTGATTTTTTTCCATTATATCCGAACCATTTACTGTAAATAATGATCAGTTCTGTTTATATTGATTGATCGGGATTTAACTCCTTTATGTGAGTGGTTTAAACCAGCATGGGACGATGCAATTAATCTGACATTTCTTTGGATTTATTCGTCGCCGAATGTCAATTGAATCTACTTAATTGCATTTCATTTCTATGACAGTTAACAAAACTATCATAGACCAATCGATAAAACTAGCCTAAGGTAGATTTCTATGTTTCATTTCTTGGAAATTTTCTGAACAAACATTTGGCAGGCGAGGATGATAAAAATCTAAATTGTCATTGTCGAGGTGGAATGTTGCAATAAAGCAACATAATGGAATGGAATCGATGTTTTAGTATGAGAGCGGAGAAATTGATAAATAAATTGGCACTAGAAATAAAAACATCATAAAAGGATCAACCGAAACATGACCCCCATAAACTTCCCATGGGAGAATGTAAGCTCGTATCTCCGTATAATACCCCTAACACACTATGCCGCGTTTCCACTGCGTCGTCACAGCATTGTTTTATTCTCCAAAGCGCCGTGTGATCGCAAGATAAATCTGATATTTTTTTCGTGAACATGGGGATGTCACGGTGTCCTTACATCGACCAATGCATTTCTACGGAGCTCACAAGACATCCTATTGCATTCATACGAAGGTCTTGTTGGTGCTTGTCTGCGTTCTAACGGTGCTTCCACTGCGTGAACTCAGACTGTGCTTTTGGCGTGTTGAGGACATTCGTATAAGCGCGGTTAGAACGAGTGACATCTCACAGAACGATCTCCATGCAAAACGCCACCAACAATAAAATAGTGTTCACACAGCGACCTATGGGCGCGCCGGCGGGGCTCCTGTGACGTGGTAGGAGACCTTGCTGTGCCGCTATAGCGACCTCACGGTGACCCCAATGCGATCTGACTAGGATGTCGAGCGTTTCTTTTGTGCGTGCCCAAAGTGCATACCATCGCTATGCGTTCTATGCGATCCTAACGCGTCTACTGGCGATGCCACTGCGTTGTTGTGACGTTTGCTATCGTAACGCGCGCACCTCGGCGTTCTGCATTTTTATTGGACGTCGTGTGATCGTCGTGAGAACGTCACCCCAGTGTGACAAGGTTTTTGTAGACTGCATACAAGTAGTTCAAATAATAATTTCTGATACACCGTCCGCAGCTTTCTAAAAAAGCCAAACATACGTTATAAGAAATCTTGGGGATAACAATTATATGTATTGGTTAAGATATTATGCGCCATGATTAGCTTTCGACTTGATTTCCACAGGACTGGTCAATGGGTAGCAGTGATGCGCGATAATACCGGTGTAACGTTTTCAAGCCCCCCCCCCCCCCCCCCGTTTCAAGTTTCCCCCAGTAACTTAAAAAAGTTTTCAGATTACCCCCTGTTACCGGAAGGGGTACAACTAAAACGTTTTGACATTACCCCCTCCATTTTCAAATACCCTACCCGGTAATCTTAAAACGTTTTCAGGTCACCCTGGGGCGCTTTGAAAACGTTTTCAGATTACCCCCAGGGGCGCTTTGAACACTTTTTCAGATAACCCGCGGGTAATATTTTGAAAAATTTGTTATAAGAGAGAGCTTGCACACGAATAAGGAGATTACAAACACGTAAATGCATGCACTACAGTTATTTAGCAACCACAAAGTGAGTTCGATCCCTATCACAGACGGTCTGGATTTTGCATTTGCCAAATACAGGAACTTTTCAAGATTATTTAGGTGTGTAGCGATGCTTTTTATTATTCATCAAAGTTGTTTGATTTTATTGCATAATACGGTCATACGTTAATTACGAATATTAATGTTAAGTGCAGTCCTCTTATGTGTGTCTTTGGGATAGATAGATAGATGTCTTACATTTTTGTTCATTAATTGAATAAATGTGTATACTCTCCATGACCCTAGTGGGATTCCGTAGCTTCTTGTACTTAACGCGTAAATTCAGTTTAGAAATACAGGTATGTACATGTAAATGAACCATGTTGAATGTAAATCATTTAGTATGAATTATAACCTGAAATATAAACGTTTTTTTTCTCAATGAAGAATTAGCATAGGATTGGGTGGCGTTTGAAAACTTTTTCAAGTTACCGGGGAGGGATTATTCAAACGGTGGGAGGGAGTTTGAAAACGTTTTAATGTTACTGGGGTCGGTACTTGGAAAACGTTTTTAAGTTACCGGGGGGTGACCTGATAAGGGGGAGCTTGAAAACGTTACACCGGTATACCGGTATATTGCAATACGTTCCAAATGCAAAAAGCATCGGTACGGTTCCATCACGTATCGCGATATTTTTGTAGTAAATTGATATTTGATTATTTCAACTTGTATTGCATCAACAGTAGCCTAATTCCATCGGAAAACAGAATTTTTTTTTTTTTGTAACTGTATTAGAACTGTATGTGTTGCCTTGCTTAAGGGAGTTTTATATGTACAATTTTTGTATACTAAACATCATGAAGTTTCATTCTAGTCACTGATATTTTCTTTGTAATAGCTTACTTAAAGAATACCATCTTGCAAATAATTTAATAAAACTACTTATTTAAAAACAAAATCAAGCTTGAATACTTAATAAATCAAGAATTTTAAACTCCCAGTATATCGCAATACGTATTGTATACATTTCATACATCATGTTTGTTCCTTTACTAAAGATGGTGCGACATTAGGTAGAATCACATGTCGCTGATCATAAATCGTTCTGAGGTGCGACGGTGGACGAAGATTCAAGAATTGAACGATTTACAAAACGATCTCAGTATATTATATGTATATATAATTATATCGTTAGATATGTTCACACATTTATTATTTATGCTGTTTCATAATGGAACTATTTGTTTGTGTTCCTGATTAAAAAGCCTTATTACGCATGTATCACTTTTTTGTTATTAGTAGCAATATGGAACAGGTATGATAATTTTCGCCGTATTTTCAGGGTATGTGATGAAAAGAATATTAAATTCGTGTAGATTCGGTCTTGATCTTTTTAGGTTCGCTTCATACGGTTTTATTCAACTTGTTCAATGAATTCAATATGGAATCCACACTCATTTAATATCCTCTAATATTTAATGATTTTATAACGATGTCTCTTGTTAGATTAGTTACATGTTTATGAGGTAATGCTATAGTCCCGTATACGCAAAGATGGCGGCTATCATGTCGCTTTTTCGTTCCTGATATTAGTTAATGTGATACTGGCGAACATTTCAATTTCGTATTGTGGGTTGCAATTCTTCACAAAGCGAAATTATTCATAGTAATTTAATAGAAAATGAATTTTCATGCAGTAATAACTTCTCAAGAAAATTTGGATATGAATAAAATAATTATAAAGTCTGCACAGGAGGTAAATTCGTCTCTTCCGAAATCGCTAACATTTGGGTCGCCATTATTCCTGTAGTTAACTTGATCATTTGATGCCGACGTCCGTATTGTTTCAAGTATTATCATGTTTTTATTCTTCTATCCTAGACGGCTTGTGCGTCGTATTAAAATCTTATGGCTAATGGTAGAAGCAGTTTCGAAAGGCTCAAATATGTTTTGTATATTAGAAAAAGATATATCTTACATCAGGGCTAAGCCCTAATTTATAATCTAATTTGATTGCTACTTAAATTACTTCCAAGATACAAAATAAGGTAACTTAATACCCACACATATTATTTTTATTTCAAATGGCTATAAAAAGTGCATGTTCATAATTTTTTAGATCTATTTTACATAACATCCACATGATTCGCAGTATATGTGGGCTGCCCTAACTAAATCATTGAACATGTATTTATTCATTCTAACGTTAGATAAGGCTAATAACAAGTCGTAAACTAATAAATTACAGAACGCGAACAGACTGGAGATATCCATTAACTCCTGGAATAGTGCACGAGCTAATGGCTTATCGTACATATCACTCTATTTATGCGTCACATACGCAACCGAAATTAACAATAGCTTAATTAATGTGCATCAGCTTGTTCTGAGCGTACATGGCTTCAACAGATTGTTCCCAATGACTGTCTCTGCTTTGGACCATTCGTACTACAGTTCCATAGACCTTTAAAATCATTTACTTCTCAGAAAGCGTAGACATACATGATTGTGTGTCGTGGATGGGTATAAGTCAAAGCACTGGTAGAGGAATGAAGAACTTGTATTATCCGATGCCAAGGCGGTCTTAACCAAAACCTAATTTGGAACAGTTTAAACTACTCAAGCTAGACTTTGGTCTAGTTTGCTCGCTTTTAAACAAGTAGCTTTTTAAACAGTAAAGTTCTCTGTAATAAAGTACAATAAAGTTAAAGGCAATAGAAATGCTTACAAAATATTAAGTATCCTAGCCAACTTGGCCCAGTATATATTGCTTTCTTATCAACATCATAGTCACACATGAAAAGAAAACAACTAACTATTAATCATCTTACGATATTCGTGTTTTAGAAAGGAAGCACGGTTTCTGCAATGTCTGGCACTTCCAACGTAAAAGTTATGCGCAAATTAGTCTAATAGTTTCTAGCAGTGACAGAAACAAATTGTGCATATCCTGTGCTTTTGGCACACTTTTAACTCTTCATTCGACTGCTCGATTAAACTATCAATCATTCGCCACTTTCCATAGTTGGTCTAGCACCAATCCAAATGTAAACTATTAAACATCTGCTAACATGTCAATTTTCGGCATATAACTCTTTTATTATTGTCTATCATTACAACACCAATTCATCATTGACTTTCATGGTTTTGCATGGCAAACAAAACCCTAAAATCTATTATTGTGACTGAAATAATATCTTTTTTTATTAAGCTGCATTGATATTTATTGAAGTTTAGATCCACAATTTTATATTGAGGTTCTCTTTCTTTATCATTAAGATTTGAAAATGTCAAGTTTATTCGATATCTCTCTATAAAATGTCAACATAACTTAATAAATGAAGAACAAACACTTAACAATATATGTATTTTTTCCATGGCTTAGGCATGTTACTTCGGATTTCTGTTATTTCCACTTCATACTTCCAGCCAACTACCTGAATAACTCCACTAACCGATAAAAATACGGCTAGTGCCAAATTGGTGCTATGTTGTGATTCTTACAGATGATAAATAAACGTTTAGCAGACCAATCATTATTCGTGTCGGAATTAATTCGCCCATGGGAATATTTATGATGTTTGTATGCCGTAAAAACAATTAGAGATTTTAAAGACAGCCTACTATGTCTTGCATGCATATTGTTGATAATACGCACATGCAACGATTGGAATTACATGTTTTGTTTCCTGCATTATCAACATAGCAATTTCCAATAAAACAAAATTATAACGCTTACAAAAAGAATTGAAAAAATGAAAAAAATGAAAAAACTCTTCAAAGCAACACCGCTTGGGACAAGAAGAATTATGCTGTTGATGTGAAGTTGTTGCTCTATAGATGTTACATGAAAAATTAAATGGCACAGTGGGAAAAAAGAAACCATACTGTTGTTAAAGGAGGGTTGTTGCTTCAGAGAAGGCCGCTCTTGAGTGGTTAAACTGTAGTATAAAGTCGGTATCGGAGAAAATGTTCAGTGGTCTGTATTCATAGATACGAATAAACTGGATTGATTGTATTAGAAACCTAGTGACCTTAATGACAAGGTGGTGTCTTTTCCCAGGTGGTCTTTGGAGCAAGTATGACGCCACCAGATTGCCTTTTACCTTTAATCGGCAAATTAAATTTCCCCCTATTATTATGAAAAAAATAAATTAAAAAAATTTCCCGTGCAGTCAACATGTGACACGTTTTACGTAACCTAATCTGGGTAATATGAATTGGACTGTTCAAAAGAGCTCTCCAAGCATAAGTTTTATTTGGTTTGTGATGTGTTGATAATCTATAAGCACACGGTCATTACCAGAGGAATAAGTGTCGACAGATAGATGTTTATTTATAGTTACTCCGTTCTTTTACATCCTTAAATTAATTTATTTTAGCTTGAATTTAGTCTGATGAACAAATTTTTTGGAAACCTTCAGATTCGATTGAGCTCTCGGAAGAAGAGAATACGCCGACTAGAATACGCTCTTCCGTTTGGCAATGGAACCGCCATCATAGCTGCCGCTCGCTCGGCGCGTATATATTTTTATGTGGACCAATGTACTGCGTTTTATACATCCGTCATTCTATTGTTAACCTATACTCGTTCCATATCCCCATGATGCAGTGTAAGTCTATGTACGTTTAGTTCCCATAAGTACTTTCAGTACTTTGATTGTCAATTACTTATTATAATAATCATTTCGCTGGCAGAATTTTCTGCGTATGGTGCATACGTTGTTGTCTCAGTTTGCTTCAATACACTGTAACATCAAGTTTCTTTTACAATGAAGCAGCATTCCTGCTTTGAGATTCTAGTAAGTAATCAGACCCGCCTCCGTTGTCGAGTGTTTCAGGTAGCTGACTTCAAATCACTGTAACCTCTAACTGATAAAGGGTCGTGGGTTCGAGCTCCGTTACCGACCATGTCTCTTTATGTGAGAAAGTAGGAAGTTGCTTACGGAGGATGAGAGTCTTGTACTGGTTCTTCCAAGGAACGATGATTAGGTGAACTGTCCGCATCATGTGACTCTGACTGTCGAAAAGGGGTGTAAAACTCGAAATAAACCAAACAAGATAAGTAATCAAAATGCAACACCAAACAATCGTTAACCAAACATGGTATCAAATAGTTGAACATGCACTAGGCAGAGATAATACTTGACAATAACCGTTCAGCCCGCAATCTTGCTCAATATTTTTCTGCACTTGTAATGAGAGAAATTATCATATCTATCATACGTATAAGAAACCAAATCCAGTTATGCGATCGTACACTCCTGGTTTTCAGATTATTTATCTTTAATCATGTTATCTTTCGAAGGAAAGAGGATATTGCTTTGCACATGTCGGTCGGTCTTTCCGTCCGTAACCAAACATTGTTTGGGCAATAACTAGAGAACAATTTGTTTTAAGCTCCTAATATTTGGTATGGAGGTTGGTCATCACATGTTGATGACAGCTTTTGATTTTGAGGTCAGTACGTCAAAGGTCGAGGTCATAGTGACTTTCAACACAAACGTTTTATCCGACTAATGACTGGAGAACGATTTGGCTTTAGGTGCTCAGAATTGGTTCGGAGGTTGGTTATTGCATGTAGTTGATCCCTATTGATTAAGTTCAATAGATTAAGGTCTTACTATCCATTCGGCCCTTAGGGGACATTTGTGATTCACAAATATTTCTTGTTTAAAGTGGAATCAATTTTTGTAGCCTTGTGTCGGGAAATTAACTATTACATTATAATGGTGTATAATCATCAGTTCTGCTGTATGTCTCCCTTATAAAAAAGCCATATTTGTAAAAATCAATTATCTTGCTATGTCAAAAGATTTGTATGAACGGTTTTCTGTATCAATCCATACAACGACGTATACCCTCATTGATGAAGGATATTATATATTTTATCTAAAAAATAACGGAAGTTAGAAAGTGTGATAGAATTATCAAAAGTTAAGATAGACCGGAATTTATATTGGATTCAACAATGTTTCATTATTCTGTGACATTATCGTAACATGTTATTGAGATCATTATTGTCTAATTGTATCCCATATCTTTAAGTTAACGTTTTATATTATATGATAACATCAAATTATTTTGTATGTCATCATAATCTGTGAATGTTAATTTGTCATAAAATAGAACTTCATCCTTATAATTTTAGAGGAACATGAATACATGTATCATCATATTAGAGTTTGCATGGCCTATTAAAGAAACATTTACAAGGTACATGTGTATATATTCTATAACAAAGTACAGAAACTGTTAACTTTCACACATGGATCTCTTACTGACTACTTACTGTGTCAAGATCATCTCATTATAATATCTCCTTAATAAGACCGGTCGTCTTTAGTTCATTTTTATTTCACCCGATTAATGAGACCTCTCTAATATCAAGTCAATTTAACAACACATGCTACATGAGTGGCATACGTGTTTCAGCACTACCTCAAAGCTTTCAAGTATATATGAATGTCTGTCAGCACGAGATGTACCATTATAAATCCGTGGAACTGTGCAGTTTATTATAAAAGCTTTTATTTAACATATTAAGGCGTTTTTGAAGATCATTGTCTTCTAGACGATTGCTACAGTTTTCACATAGACATATTGGCAGAGTGAAAACTGTTCAGTAGGTTTGTTTAAAATTTTGCATACTTATTATAATCATAGTGTATGATAACAGAAACAATTTAAGCGAAACAGTGGAGGGGGTCTTCATTCTTGCTACAATGTTTAATGTGAAAGTGTGGCATTCGTATTTAATATCAATGGACACACAGGACTTGTCTGCAATAGGTCTTCAGACTTCGTGATTCACCTTTAACATTTGCAGTCTTTTGAATCGAATCTTTCAATACATACACGCTATGCTTGCGCATTCCACTAACTTTATCAGTTTCGTATAATTCAAACATTATGTTGTTCTATTGTATGAAAACACTCTGCACAAATAAAGAATAATATTGTCTGAGCAAATCCATGTAATCGAATACAAAGCTTGTAGACAAAAAACTCCATGCCAGGAAGACTCGCCAGCTATTCCTTCACTGGCTTGAATAAGGGGGTCTTATCAGTTTGGCACACTTCTCAACAACCATGGCCAGCACAAGTTGGTTTATATTTGTCATTATGCATACGTACGACATGACTATATAAGTCTATCATACATTTCAAATACGTCTGTAAAAGGTTAATAATGTCATATATCATCAACATGATCCCTCCATGGCATGTATAAGTATTTGACTGTATTTACTGTTTCTTAGCAATAAAAGAACGCAATTGCATGATAATTAAAGGACAATGATTAAATTTATGTTCTGCAATTCGCCGTTAATTGCTATTTATCGCTAATTACAAATACGAATTATAGAGAAAATAGTTTTTGCTTATTTTGTGGAAGGAATTGATTGCGAAAATACTTAATTTTAATACTTGTAATTTACTTCATAGGTGATTTGAATATTTAAGCAATTGTGAGATAAACCGTCAAGCTTGTCTTCAAGTGTATGTTCATCTTTTGTTTCCGTCCATTCATATTGACCCCTTTTCCTAATCACTCGAGATCTGTTTGAACTGTCTTAATAGGCTGAGATGCTTTACATATGGTTATTCAATTTAGTTATAGGCTTATGTTTGCATTATTAATTGGTATCATTTAGTGCTCGTGGCCGACCCTATTTCCATTTTTTATCTGGATTTTAAAGAATAGATGTTCGTATTTAACTTTACTGAACTAAGGCTGATATTAAACAGATTCTGTCTAGACTTCGCATAGCTCGATTTGAGGATTATCAATGAATAATGAATAATTCTTGATCTGGTTTGTAAATGGATATCCACTCTTATACGAGCGGTGTTTAACTTATAATTTGACACTATATAATTTACGATTTTTCCATGATACCGGAATAAAATCGAAATGTCCGTTTTCTACACTTTACAGTAATATACATTCTGTATACACATTTACCCACAAATCATTCATTCAATATGGTAAGGCCGAAGATTGATACTTTTATAGAGGACATCGTGCTTCATGGTGCTTGGATTTTTGAAGACTAAGCACAGCTATAGGAGTATCCAGGAAGTGGTGATAGTTCTCGAAAATGATATATCAAGGCGTACTATCAGTAATATTCGCCATAAAAACGCTGTATTTGAAATTACGTAACAGTAATTAGAAAAACTATGTGCCTCTGATGAGGCCATGTTCTTATTAGGTGGAAGCAATGGTAGGAGATAAGTCTGCTGTTTGAGAATTGGGTACGTAGATCGTCACTAGTTATTGATGTATTCACTGAAGGTTAAACGGCTTTTGGCTGCTGTGTGCTGTAATGGTAAAACGGTTGTAATAATTATTCCCACAGGCATGGACGTGAAATATATTCAAAGGTTTTAAAAGCATTTTTGAAGAAAGACGGTACATGGCTCTTCACAGGAAACACAGCAAAGGATAATGATGTTCTATCAGGACTCGGCAAAACAGGTACTTGTGTACTTTAAAGACAATAATGCTAAGTACATTTTGTATATAAGCCATGTAGAAAGGATGTTGGAGTCTCCTGATGGGGCACCAATGGATTTTGGGATCCGGTGTATCTTAAAATGACTCTAACAGAAAAGAAACACCACCGCGTTAATAGGATTTAAACGCGCGCTAAGGAACAAGTGAAAGAAACTGGGACATAAAACCATTATTAATACATTGTAATCATTGGCTTAACGTTACAGAATGATCTACTATTGTCATGGATCTTACATTAAGTAACATAAGTAACAAAATGTGAAAAAAGATTTTTTACAACATTTTCTATTCTGGCCAATTATAAGTTGAACACCTCTCGTATTGAAAAAAAAATATGTAGGGGACGGTATAAAGTTTGTTTTGTCTGACGCTTTCTTCGGGCGTCTGACAGTGATTTCTTGCTTGTTTTAAGTTATTGGTATGTTATTTTATAGGTATGTACATGTTGGTTCTTGGTATACATGAAGTTGTATTAATATACATTTGCATATTCAAGATAAACATGTGCGATATGTTTTGCGTCCCATTGTTTGAACATCTGTGAATATCCGTTTACATCCACTCTGTATAATTTCTTTTTATATTTCTTTATTTTTCTTAACAAAACAAAAACACTTTCGGGCCATGTATTCCTACGTACATGACACTTCTAAACGTTCGGGAAAGAAGATATTAACTTCAAGCTTATAACACATCATCATGTTAGGCAAACTGAGTTAAAATGACAATAAACATAACTTGTCAATATGTTATTTAAAGAAATAAAATCATCTCAGATATACATTTTTAGTAACAATTATGTTCAGTCATGTAAATGTTTCAGCGTCACAGCATTAACATGAATCTGTATGATAATTTTGGAAACTAAACGATAGTTCCGCTCTTCATAGCCGTCACTCACTCGGCGTGCATCAAGTTTGATGTGGACCCAGTACTACATTTTTCTACATGTGCCATGTAATTGTTAAACTGGTTCCCGTTCCGTGTAGCAGAGCAAGTCTAAGTAAGTTCAGATTACATGTGTACATGAGTCTTTCAGTACTTTGATTATTTCTTCAAAATAGCGTACCATATTCTACTACGAGAGATTATGCACCTCTGTCCTCATACATGACAAACTGAAGGTTAAGATAAGCAAGAAACACGATACCGCTGGCAAAGTATACAATTAGTTTTCATATCGCTTGACATTATCATAGAATAATAAGTCTCCACACAGATGTTGTCTGTATTTCCTTTAATCTCTATTGGACTCTAGATATATGATATAATGTCTGTGTTTCTACTTTTAGATATTTAGTAAGCTTATGTGAAGGTGCAGCTACCTGACCATGTGGCATGTGTTTACAACATCTTTATGTATGACAGCCAGTAGATATGTAGTGTCACGGTCACGTGCACTCGACTTCTGAAGATACCACAGAATGCAGTGCCATTGCATGCGGCACCAGAACCGAATTGTATGCTACGTATTAACTTGAATATCCGCCCATTAACTCAATTTCAAAGAACGTGTTGATCTGGTTTATTTAAATCTGTAATTTCATGTATTTTTTCTGTCAATCGTACAACTTACTAACTTTGTACACATTATGGAAACACAATGTTAAACAAAAACCAATACCAGTAAAGAAGAATAGAGATACATGTACATTCAACTGAAATGCTGTAATCTGAAGAAATGTTGATAATAATTGTCTTTATATATATTGAAGTACTTTTTGAACCAGCAATGCCTATATTCCTTAATATCACGTATTAATGACAAGAACATGTTCGATTATTTCTTCTTAATAACCAAAATAATGAGTTGTATCTTTGTATTTAATGTGAGTGTGAATGTATATCAATAATAATATGCCGGTCATCGACTGTTTATTTCTATCTCATCATATTTGCCTGAATTAATAACATCAGCTTCAAGAAAGAAAGTTAAGAAAGATCAGAAAACGATTTTTCGAAAGTGGAATGTCATTATATAATCATATCACTAAGGAAAAGCCAGACGTTAGTCAGTAAATAATCATTATAACCCAAAATGTCTCGCGAATACTGGAACATAATACTTGCCTCTTTGTCCTGAAAAGAACATTAATAACATCCTGCCAATATCGTTTGGGACAAATAGACAAGTTTTAATCAATGATGAGATGCCTCGTCCTTCGAGACAACTTTTAGGATGCAACCGATTTTGGTAACTTTAAAATACAACCGGTGAAGTATTTAATTAATATGCAAACAACCAGTAGTATGAGCATTCAACGGATGGTTTAAAGTTCAGGGTTTTTCAACCAACGGCAATGTATACATAGGGCTATCCCTTACAAAAAAGCTCGACACTATAATTGCACTGGTAGTATAAAATATATAATATTAGTGCCGTATCATAATGACATATATTTACAGTGCTGAATACAGTTGTTGTGAACTTAATACATTAGTATTTACTAGCTTACCTATTTACTGATTGCACGGAGTGTGAAAAATTTATTGTAAACCAGCATAAAGAAATTAAAAAATCATTTTCGCAAATTTCAAAACCATCTGACCACGCTAACCGAAAAGGGTCGTAAAACAAGCAACACGGTAACAACAATTACATAGAAAGAGGTACTCAAAATAAAGAACATTTGAAAGCAGCAGATAAACATATCACAGAGACTCATGAACATGGTATGCAATTCTGCTTTCCATGACGGACAAACAAATGAATTGATGTATAATCCATGAAAAAATCCAAATGATCCAGAAACCCGGTAGATTACTAAGACATTCTTGGTTCTGTCCTTAGATTATCTCTGATGTGTACATACATGTATGATGTGATTCCATTTTGCAAAAAGTCCTGGACAGTTTACGAAAACGGTAGAGCGACCATGCAACATTCTCTCTCTTGCTCAATGCAAGTTTGCGATACTGGAAATCGTTATCAGCTAGTTGTAAATTATCATCAGAAATTCAGAAACTGAAAAAAGCCTCTTTGTTTTATCGCCTATTAAGTTTATTTAATTTTCAATATGCATGTTCTACATAAATTATATTTCTACCACGATTTTTAATAAGAGGACACCATTACACATCTCCTCGTAAATATGTCGGCGATCAATTATACTGTATGTAGTGTTCGTGTCTATAGAATATATTTCATATTTCTCAGGCAAAATTGACACACATAAGTGACGTGTAATTCCATGTTATAATTTATATCATCAATTTCAACTTACAAATTCATCATCGGATATGAAGTTTCGCATTTCACCGTTTAATTTGTCGGTTTAAACAAGCTGTTAAAAATCAAATAATTTTTGCAATCGTTTGGATAATCCATAAGATAAGGCAATACTTTGTGTTAGATCGTAGGGCTTATCACGTTTGTTAGCTCGTCTGTTTTCAAAGAAAAGGTCCAGCAATTGTTGTCACTGTGTCATCTGCGTCAGCTTCAGCGTCTGCGTCTGCGTCTACACCTTCATCGTGCAAAACCCTGAATGTAACTCATAACTCAGACAACATAAGAGGATGCAACATGAAACTTTATAGGTGGTTTGCTGTGCTCTTGCTTTCATGCAATGTTAGCTGACAGTCTTGTGAATTCGGTTAGCATGGAAAAAACGTGGCGCTTGACACATTGTACCTTCTTATACGCGTTGTTCACCATTCGTTTCTTAACTTGCTATATCCATCTCATTTCGTCTGCTAAATGCACAGAAGGCCGGTGTTATGTTATATACATGTTCATAAGATATAGTGAATATTTCACTAAATTACTGGTAAAATTTCACTTATAAACATCTTATCTATATACAGTAAACACCCGAAAAATCGGACCCCATCCAGACTGTACGTCAGTCCGATTTTCTGAGAATATCGGATTTCAGAGAACTTAAAAAATCACGGGACTCCCAAAATCTCCGTTTTTGGGGGGAATTCCAGTTTTAAGGGGTTCCAGTTTCCAGGGGTCCCGGTTTTAAGGGGTCCCGGTTTTCAGGTGTACAATTTTCATGTGTTTTACTGTATTTATTAAAATTATGAACGTGTTCAATACAAAATTATTGTTTTATTAATCATTAACCAGGATATAATACAATATGGTAAGTATTGGTCAAACAAGTGATTCTACACTTCATTTGGAGAAAGAAAATAAAACGTGATTCCCTAAAAAGTCGCGAGTACAACGAATCCCGCATTGACGGACTTACTGCCATAGCTGTTTAGCCACCATCACGACTACTAAGGCAATTCACATGGCATACACCCTACTTTCACATGACCTTTAACATCTTAAAAGATATGAGGTGCAATTGAAAGCAAAAAAGTTGATTAATTATCATACCATATGTTATCCGTATTCTCACATAATTGTAAAAAACGTCCATTTTACCGTGTCATCACTAGATATTGAAACATTGTGCTACGAGACTATTGACTGCCAAATGATGTTAACTCTATCCATGAATCGTCGGACAAACAATAGTATGCAATAACGATAAAATACCACTTTCTCTGTTACCCGGCATGGTTCTTTGAGCACGAGTAATTATAATGTTCAAGAAGTTTCACGAATAATGGTACAATGGAATATTTTCTGAGTCCTAGAAATGTCTAATAATAACCTGTCTACTTCAGTTTTATCCTTCTATACAATTAGGCTAGTTTTAATCAATGGTTAGATGAATGTATGAGAGAATCATTTCGGGTTTGCTTTCTACAGTTCTAAGTCGGCCGTCCTGTCAATTGTACTATGATGTCTACTTGGTGATATGCGTAACTTATGACCAGTCGTTGTCCCCCGATGACCAGATGGTTGTCACTGCAGTGTGTTCCAATATCTAGTCAAAGAATATTTTCATAATATCAATTGGTATGTATCTCAACAACACAATAACTCAATTTTTGGCGGTATTGTAATTTTGGTATCGATGAGCTCTTTACAATGAACATACTTACCTGCTTCGATTTCCCCTTAATTAGCGCAATTTCCACAAACCCGTAACTCGCTTATTTATCTAAACGTCAAAACTTCAAAATTTAATGCGATTTTATCAAAATAAGAAAAACTGATATACGGGTTTGTAGAAATAAACCGACGAAACGACTGTGTCTAGTTCGATCGCATTTAATGCCTTTTGTAACAGAAGCACCATTGGAAATGAAGACAACATTGCAATGCCTTAATCTTTAGATGAATAACGAAGTACTCCAAGATCTCTTACTCAATATCTTCGTGTTTTAGGCAATCTGTTTCGAGGTAATCAATGTGTATGCAGTTATTCTTCTGGGAACAAACGCTGAGCATTATATTGTGATTTTTTCTACTTTTTCTGAACTTTTCCTTTGTCCCTGAGAATGAATCTGATAACATGAACGTGTTCCGTAATACATCTCCGTGATTGAATTCACGAACGCAGTTGAATTACAATGTAATTGTATTAGATATAGTGTACTTCATTCCTCATATTTAGTTATGCAAACCTGAAAATGGTGTTCTTAGCTTGTACTTGGTGAATGTACTGGGCGGTCTACGTATTCGTCGCTCATCGTCTCTTTTCTGCTCCTCATTTTACATCAACGTCTTTGTTTTTAGTTCTACCGTTCGAATATCAATATCACCAATTCCCAATGATAACCTCACACGTAGCAGAAATTCACTATGCCACAAATACTACATCAGAACCACTAAACATTCAGAATTAATGATGGTACTGGACGTGTGGTGTGATTGAAAAGGGGATATCATGAAATGCCATTTATTCTAAGTAATCCTATGGATAAAATTACTTTATTCAAACAAGTACAAACATAGAGTAATATGCATTCCCATGAACACTTAAGTATAACGTATAGTTGATAGAACTATTATGTTTTGATAGATGTTGGTCTTGCTAGATGAAATAAAATATAAAAATTAAATATATCTGATATACTCGTTGCGATAGACTCTTCCTTTTAATTGAACGTCTCCTATCAAATAATTTTATATAGGAGACGTTCAATAAAAGGAGGAGTCTACCGCAACGAGTATATTAGATTTATGTAATAGATACAGTACGAGTTTTTCTTCAAAAGTGTCTTAAGACGGTTCGCTTAGATAAACAACCAATTTGTCCGAGGCGAAGAAGACATTTCTGAAGAAAATACGAGTATCTGACTTATACGACGATAAAGGATAATGTCCACGTGAAAGTTTAGCTATTGTAGTGTCTTCTTTCAAACGTTAGAAGACACTTTTTGAATAGCTCTGCTGGGGGTATAGTTGTATAATTAATAAGAACGAATCGTGGTTTCACGACACTCGTAGATATAACACGCATGACTGAATATATTGGTAAGCTTCAGCAAGTAAAGTATACTTGGCACAATAATTGTGATACAATACAATTGTAAACAATTGCATTGAATGGTATTAAGAACATCTGGCATTGCTTGGAAATGATGTTTAACTTCTTCCGAAATGTTTTAGCTCTTGAGAAATTGATGTTAAATCCCACGATTTAAGTTAGATATTGAAAAAAAATCTACGATGTTTGGTTAATTTCGGTTTTACAAATAGTTGTTTACTGAACTATATGGTTTTACGGCAGATAGAAAGTTACGTCTGTCTTATTATCATTGATTAAACTTTCTATAATAGAATCGTAAATTGTAATTTATTTCTCATACGGAGAAAATGGGAAAAAATCATCGATTAGATAGTCTGTGAAATCCAAATTGGAACAAAAAGAGAGCGACACTCCTGAGAGATCGGTAGGGATTGTAGATTAGTTTCAAAATAGAGCTGGCTTTTTTATTGAAAAGGAAAAGGGGAACAGAAGATGATTGAATAATCAAACAGTATGATACTAAAATGGTTCAAGACGCGTTTATAAAGAAATACTTTCGTAACATTAGTGAGATCATCACAAAATTATTCTTAAGCGACTGTCGAAGACATTGTGTTAATGTACTAAAACAGTTATAAAGGAAGTTTTAAGTTAATTTCTAACCTCTGTATTGAGATATCATGTGTATGCATCTGTATCGATAAATAAGGAGCATACCGTTTTTGGCCTGTCTGTCTGTCTGTCTGTCTGTCTGTCTGTCTGTCTGTCTGTCTGTCTGTCTGTCTGTCTGTCTGTCTGTCTGTCTGTCTGTCTGTCTGTCTGTCTGTCTGTCTGTCTGTCTGTCTGTCTGTCTGTCTGTCTGTCTGTCTGTCTGTCTGTCTGTCTGTCTGTCTGTCTGTCTGTCTGTCTGTCTGTCTGTCTGTCTGTCTGTCTGTCTGTCTGTCTGTCTGTCTGTCTGTCTGTCTGTCTGTCTGTCTGTCTGTCTGTCTGTCTGTCTGTCTGTCTGTCTGTCTGTCTGTCTGTCTGTCTGTCTGTCTGTCTGTCTGTCTGTCTGTCTGTCTGTCTGTCTGTCTGTCTGTCTGTCTGTCTGTCTGTCTGTCTGTCTGTCTGTCTGTCTGTCTGTCTGTCTGTCTGTCTGTCTGTCTGTCTGTCTGTCTGTCTGTCTGTCTGTCTGTCTGTCTGTCTGTCTGTCTGTCTGTCTGTCTGTCTGTCTGTCTGTCTGTCTGTCTGTCTGTCTGTCTGTCTGTCTGTCTGTCTGTCTGTCTGTCTGTCTGTCTGTCTGTCTGTCTGTCTGTCTGTCTGTCTGTCTGTCTGTCTGTCTGTCTGTCTGTCTGTCTGTCTGTCTGTCTGTCTGTCTGTCTGTCTGTCTGTCTGTCTGTCTGTCTGTCTGTCTGTCTGTCTGTCTGTCTGTCTGTCTGTCTGTCTGTCTGTCTGTCTGTCTGTCTGTCTGTCTGTCTGTCTGTCTGTCTGTCTGTCTGTCTGTCTGTCTGTCTGTCTGTCTGTCTGTCTGTCTGTCTGTTCGTTCGTTGGTTTGTACCAAACCCAAATCAAAACGCTTCCACATACAATCATCAAACTTCATATGTTGGTTCTTCGACATGATAACCTCTACAGGATATGTGTATTTTCAGGTCAGTAGGTCACAGGACACGGGTCATTGTGTTTTAAAAACACATCTTGTTTCCTTTGTTATGTTATTTTCATAAAACTGTATACATGTACTGCAGTCCATACATCGAAACCCACTTTATTCTTTTGCGGTTTGGCCCTTTTGAAATATCATGTCTGAGTTTGGATTTATATCTGGCGCGAATATAATTTAATTTGTGATTTTCTTGACGAATTATACTTATGAGTATTAGTTTATTATAGCTGTTTGCGAGTTTATAGTGTAGACGTGTCTATTACCATTTTGGCTAATCCTGACCATTTGATTGGCTAATGGTGATGACTGAATCTATTAGTAGTTGACAGGTAAGTAGATCAAGATAGCATTGCCTAGATAAGTTGCTGTGTGACTATTTGAAGTTCAATGTGCTTGTAAGATAGTGCTCAGATTTATGGTGAATTCGGTAACATTAATTTGGGGTTGATTCTATTTGATTGATGTAGGGTATGAAATTACCATGTGCTTGTGAACTATATACATGAATTTATTCATTTGTCAAATACTCGTGATTGTCATTATGATGTGTATTACTCATATCATAAAAATATTTTATACTCTCCTTATTTGAGGATTGAATAAAATATACAGTCAACATCTTTTATGAAAAAAGCAACTTAATACAAAAAACATAAACCAATATGCTTCTTGTAATTCGTCTACCTATAACGTTTTGTTATCATTTGTTCTTGTTATTTCAATTTCCTGTGTTATGTACAAGTGATTCCTATCTTATTAAGTCAAATGTTTAATTTACCGGCAACTGATTTTTTAATTCGAATGTACTTCAGACATATTGGCATGACGATGGATAATGCGTTAGATGTTAATGTGAAATACCAGCAATTTCAAAGTTTCGAAAAAAGTTAAAGAAAATATCTTATTACGTTTTTGGCAGCAAACCTCAATACTTATAACACGAATGATTCATAATGTATGTATACAATGCCACCAGGAACTCTACCTTTTCTAGGAATCATTTTTTTATCTACATGTATATATCCATGGTTGTTTTATAATCACAATAATGACATCCATCTTTTAACACGTGTGGACTAACAATCGTAACTACTCGGGCAATTCCGGACATACCCGTCACTGAGAATACGCCTTGTTCATAAATGTAAGCAGGATTTTGTAATCTTCTATTTGAGTGAATCTGGTGTAGGGATACAGAGTTTGGTTATGTGGTTTCGGGTCACTACTTTTTCAACACTAGTCTCTAGATTTCAAGACTCATTCTCAGAATTTCAGACTTCCAAACATGTTTATCGTTCGCGATTGATAAAATTGGCATCAAATTCCCACTGAAAGAGAAGCAGGATTAATATTCCAAGGGTCAGCCATGATGGAATGTAGCCCGTAAGCAGCAATATTAAGATGTCAGCCTGCCTATTGTGGCATTTTCTTTAGACAAACGTCGAGGAGTTCCGCTTGGTAAACAAGTTCAGTTTCCTAATACCACTCTCGTAGAATTGGCGATACATTCTAATTAACCCTAAGGTAGAGAACCGACAACATGATAAAGAAATAACGAAATCAGATGAGAGAAATTATGTTACATTTATGATTCACTGATGAGATTATTATCATTTTAAATTACAAACTAGGCGCGAAGTGTCCAGACAATATTGCTTTGTACGATGTGAAATCAAAACAAAGGGAAGTCCTGTCTTCGAGGACAGCAAACAATGCGAAAATTTACGTAAACGAAGCACTAGCAATTGAAGTAGCGTTTCACTGCAGAGGCCTACGCAAAGCTAAACTAATCACTAAAGTCCCTGGGCTAAGGGGATTAGTTTCTGATAGTATTTCTCAAACTTCATTAAATATTAATCTCAGAAAGCGGTGCACGTCATTAGTGTTTTTCTTCGTTTACTTTCTTTGTAACTTTTATGCTTCCTTATTCAAGCTTTATTCTTCAGCTATTTTTTCAATAGAAATGATTAGTGTCGCGACATGTGTATGTTTAAGGACGAATCGTGGTTTTTGGATGAGATGGTTATATTTCTTACCTAATAATTTTGTTGCTTTGGAGAGATTGCACTTTAGCTGTATATTGAAAATCAATGTAGATGTCACATAATAAATGTGTAGATGCGTATCAGTCAATCTACCTTTTTAAACCCTGAACGAGTCAATATAATTAATGCCACTCTAATTAGTTAGTATGAAATGCTTTTATTTAAGCGACAAATACAATAACCCTCTAGCAAATATTTCAAAGAGGTAGAAAGAAATACATGAATGCACCCTTCCCAGTAGGCCTACAAGTTACTAAAACAGATGAACATCACAATTGTGTACACTAGTTAGCTTCTATTATACAAAATGTTGGAATTTATCAATACATTATTAAGGGTATCTTCTCATTTGATATCTTCAGTCAAGCCTGTGAACAAATACCATCCTTTGGATGTACTTAATGTGTCCGTTCTAGACAGGAGGCCCTCATTCGGTAGTCATTTTGTTCTAAATAATCAATGACATGTTTCTAAAAGAATGGCCGTTATTCATATGATAGTATTTATTCCAAGGTGACCGCAGACATAGGTTTGACTTTAATTCTATCAATACGTCTGACACGTAATAAGTACCTTTAAAATTAATACATTGTGTAAATATTGTCGACAGAAAAAATTAAAATGTGTTCAGAATTGATTAAGTAAAGTAATACATCATTTAGGCTCACACTTTCCGTGAACAATTTGACCGAAGATGTTACATCCTATGATAAAATGTCCTCCACCTCTGAAGTATGTGGGGTAGCTCGACAGTAGCTTACGGATAGAATGCGGTAGTACTGGTTATAAGATCCAGGGAAGCTGGTTAGGATAACTGCCCGTCACGACATAGCTGACATAATCTTGAAAATGACAGCTTAGTGATGCATGCTTGTAAAGTTGCCTCCCCTTTTGATAGAATTATTTCCCGAGAATGCTATATAAATATGTTGTTAGAGTATAATTTGGCAGAATCCAAATTTAATGAGAATGTCTCCATTTTGTGTATTTGTCAATTTCTAGTTTAACAATATCGTCTCTTGATTTCTATTTATCTAGTTTTCTGCAAGTTTATATTTATCTAATGTGAACAAGGAGCTACGAATACGTTGACAAATTATACGCCTCTACAAAGATCCCGGGATACGATAATATGGGGAAGCGATTGCCATAAATGAGGGACGCTTTATACATTAGGAAATGATAAAAAATAAGATATAGGTTTGTCACGATCTATTTATACAACACAGAATTGCTGTCGTTGTTATTAATCGTGTTATTTTCGGTTCGTCCCACCAGGCAACATACAATTATGTGATATTCCTAGATGTAATAGTTTTTGTTCTAAAACCTAAATCACTCGTTAAGATTTTATTTATATAAGCATGCATTTAAAGCCTTAATTGGGCTTGCGGGGGATGCAAAAATCTCAAAATTATTTACACATCAGTTTTGATAAAGTAGGATGCGAACTTACTATTTATTCGTATTTGCGTGGTGAGTTTCTTTTTTACGTTCTTGAAAAATGGGATCAAGTAATGTTCGTATTGGCAATACAGTACAACCTCCCCAAAGATGCCATCTCTTGAACAACAATTTTTACACTCAATATCTAAAAATACTTACATATCTAAGTATTATACTCGTATACTATCACTCATAATATTGTCATAACACTTTTAACAAACAGCGTCGCAAGCGGTGCCAGCGCTCATTTGCTCACTGCCTCAGTGAGATCTATCCACTTATGAAGTTTTATATTTCTACATACATGTATATATATATAGTTTTTCAGTTAAGAGCTACATGAAAGTTTTTGCACTGACGCAGACGACATAGCCGTGCGAAAAATGTTCTTTGAATTTATTATTTTAAGTATAAGGAAATATTTGCTACGCCTACAGATGGCATTAAACACTTCAAACATTTTTCATAAGATAATATGACGTGCTTAAGATACGTTATAGTACAACTCATTCGTGTAGGACTTTTTGCTTTAAAATTGAGTATGTTCATTTCCTATAATATGATTAAACAGTGCTGTCTCACAGATCATCCGAAAAAGCGTGTGGATCTAGCTAACTATAAATCGATTTTAAGACCCACCAACTTTTATTTAAGAGCTCATTCCTTGGTTCGTAGTGTTGTGTATAATGAAAATCAATTATTTGATTGTAAATATATTAACTTAAGCTTAGTCTCCCGTCTGAATACTTCAATAATTATAGACATGGTGGAAGACGGAAACTGGTATTAAGATGAATTATTCATAAAATTTTAATTATTACTTGAAATATTGAGACTTAATTATTAAGTATCGGCTGAAAAACTTGTGAAACTAGGTGCGGCGTAGTCGATACGAAGGGAAGTAACTCACAGAATGTAGATTTTCACGGTGTAATTAAGTTACTTCCCTTGTGCAGTGTATTACTCACGAAATGTAGAATTTCACGTAAACTGGCTTTGTACACACAAGTCAACGGGAACCAGTTTCATTTTTAGTTAGCTCCCTTGTGCAGTTTACTAAACTCTTGTCAGTAGAAAGAAATTGCTGATGCCGTTCTCGTACAAGTTAATTGAGACACACCAAAATGCATTTACTGTGCAACCTCTCCAAAGTAGCACCCTTTGGCAGAAGCAACAGTATGTTGTTGTTTTGAGGGTGTTGCTCTTGAGAGGTTAGATTAATAGTTAAATCATACAGTGGGTGAAAATCATGCTGCAAGGCAGGGTGTTGCCCAAGAGAGGGCTGCTTTTAAGAGGTTGTATAAAAATATATAGAATTATATAATTTTTATCAAATATTGTATTTTATTCAAACTGAATAGTCTTACCAATCAATTATTACTTTTTATGTAGGTATATTATGAAGTCCTCGGTTTCAATCTTTGGGATTATTGTTGATGATATCAATGGCCAAGAATGAAAAAGTGCGAATTCACTATGACCGGAAAATCATTCTTAGCCATATTTTTAATCATAGGCAAAAAAGGGAAGCAAATTTACTGTTTGACTGAAATATTGCATATTGATTGCCTTCCTTTAAATTAAAAGGAAACTAAATGTTAATGGTTTAAATTTCCCTATTCGAATATTTCAATGTTTATGGTGGATGTTATTGCGTAATTAATTTCGTCTTACGACCTATAAAATTTGTGGAAGATTAATTTCAATTTAAAAAGAATCCAATACAAATGAAACGAAAGAACATTTGAGATGTAGCTGCATGCTATTTGGTGAGAAAAGATGTGAATTCATTTTGATAACACCAGAAAAAACTGACTTAAATCACAAAAATGATTCAAATTCTCGTTATAAACGAGGTCTGCTTAATGCGTAATCGCGTGAAAGCGTTGAAGTCGTAAAGAATAATAATTCCACCGATGATATAACATTTCATCAAAATGCATGCTTAATAATCTGTGTTTCGACTTCCAAAGAAAGATTGCAGAGCAGGAGACCCGTTCTTGGCAAAAATGATATCTTTTCTCTGCATTTTGCGTGCTTGAGTTTTGATGGTATGCGTTTTAAAATTCAGTTATTTTATTTTAGACTGTAAATTGGTTATCATAGCCAGCAGTTGTTGTTTATATTTAACTTCAGAGATAAAATTGCTTTTATAATAGCAATCATTTAGATCAATAAATTATAAATGTATGCATTTGTATTACTACAAAAACTGAGATTTGCCACAATGGTTAAGTGACTATGGTTTCTGGCTTATAATCACTGGCCCCTCATCGTTGAACTTTTCGAGTCCAACATTGGCCTTACTTAACATGTAAAGGAAGCTGTCATACTGGCTTAAGGAAGAGCCTGGTTCTACCGAGGTGCATGCCTGGAGGTCTTACTTCCTCCTGAGAGCTAAAACGACGACGTAATAAGTTATAATACAGGCAGTTACTCCTTTTAAAAAATCAGAGTCATATGAGGCGGACAGTTCACTAAACATCGTTCCTGGGAAGAATCAGTCCTAGACTCCCATCCTCCGTAAACAACTGCCTACTTTCTCACATAACGAGACATGGTTGGTAGCTGGACTCGCACCCACGACCTTGTTATCAGTGATAGGTTACAGTGATTTGAAGTCAGCGACTTTAACCACTCGACCATGGTTGCAGGTCTTATAACGTTAATAACAAAAAGGAACTTTAAATAACTGAAGTACGGAAAGTACTCATGGAAGCTGAATGTACATAACATTGCACTGCAACATGAAACGGGAACCAATTTAACATTAAATGTTAAATTGGTTCCCGTTCCATGTTGCAGTACTACTCTACATTCACCATGGTAAATGTAGAGAACGTAATAACATGGTCCACGTGAGTGACGGCTATGGGCAGCTGAACTATTGTCCGGCGCAATCGGAAAAGAAGGGAAGTAATACAGTGGAAATTACGAAAACGTTTCTGATTAATTACTTCCCCTTACTTCACTATTTTTTTTCAATACAAAGAACGTCACATCTGTAGTTAGATTTAACATATTAATTAATTTGAGTTAAACCGGAACTTTTAGTTTATAGAATTACATCGTAATTGTACCTTCACTGCATTAACCAATGAAACTTACCGTGGTATATAATGACAGATGTTTTGGTCGGTATTCATGAAATTGATGCCATGACATTTATATCAGAAGATGCCAACAATAAAAATGCGGTTACTTCAAATTCATTGTACACTTTCTTCGGACAGCACGTTAATTTATCGTATGTAGATATAGAAAGATTTCTTTAAACATCACAGCGAGAGACATCACGCTTGTTTGTTAGTTCTTCGGGTTTATGATCTAACAGGAGACGCATTCATAAGATAACTGTAGGCAATGATGAAGATTTATACAACGACATTGCATGTGACTGAACGGACGAACGGACGAACAAATGTGAGGTTTGTATGTCTGGTTAATTGGTCGTCAGAGTGTTTCCTGTTATAACCCACGGCGGGAAAAGTTCAACTTTATTGTTAATCTTCTCAAATTTATTAGCATGGTTTGTATCAAAGTGTTTTGAATTCTGACATTTTATGCCTTTGCCTTGGAACGAGAAAACATTGTTAAAATATCATAACATTCCGACACATGCTAATTTAAGTCTGCACACACGGAACGAAACAAATGAAGTAATTAATCATATTTTTCTTTGAGATTTGCCGAAGCACGCTAGTGAAATTATGTCTGAACGTTCGATATAAATCTAAATGAAGATATCAATAATGTGTGATTAATGCAATCTTGGAATGAAATGAGTTCTTACTTTGGCTCATTTAAATTTAATTATCATTTCAATTTGATTAAAGCGAAGAAATGAAATTTTTTAAAGAGAGGTGTAGCCTTCTTATGCAGTTCGTGACTTGCATCAATTCACATCATTTTTTTTTCAAAATGCATCGTTTAAAACGATAGAACTGTTTTTATTTCATGATCGGTTAATGCATTTTAATATTGATTTTCCTTTTTCTCAGAGAAAGCATCACCACTGGCAATATTTTGGTAGCATACGACATTTTTAGTTAAATACAGAATTTAAGATGAAATGTTTCGGATAAATATTTGATGTTGACACAAGTTTAATATCTGATATTTTCAGTTTATAAAGTCAATACTTAACGATCGTGAGGGAGTTCATTTAGTCGACGGTTTATATTATATATTTATTCAATCCTCCATTATAGAGAGTTTAACATACTTACAAGTTATAAATAATATACATATAATGGCAAGCACTGGTATATGACAAATAAATACATTCATGTATATATCTCACATGCACATGCATGGTAATAACATACTTCTAAGAAAACAGCAACATGGTAATAACATACTTCTAAGAAAACAGCAACATGGTAATAACATACCTCTACACTCGGAATTCCTCGGTGTTTGTCTTAAGAAAATGCCTCGGACAAAATAAGCAGGCCAACATATTGTTGTAGTTCACGGGTTACTTTCCATCATGGTTGACCCTGGTAATCCAACGATGGAAATTACCTGTTTCTCGGTTAATGGGAAACTTGGTGCCCATTTTATCAATCGCGAACGATAAACACGTTTAAAGTGTCTGCAATTCCGAGAATGACACTTCTTGAAAACGAAAAAAAAAATAACCAAAATATGTAACCCTACACTTATATACGAGGCGTATTTCTCAGTGACGGAAATAACCGAGTAGTTACGATTGGGTTTGTAAGGCTAGGAATAGTTACCATGTTTATTGTAACTTGACAAAAACAACAGGGTAGGTAAGTCGTAAAACTGTGTCATTTTTTTATTTCAAAACATAACTTCCGTGCTTTGGAGGTTTCGGCACCAAACATGTTCCTACTCCGAACTTTGCTATTGCAAGCAATGTAGTTGGTGCCAAAAGTTACGTTCGGTGCAGTAACCGTAAATTCTACTTATTGTCTGGTTTAATCATACTGTAAAAATCTGTTCTGTTCTGTACTGTAACCACCAACGGAACATAAATAAACATAACAGATAATCTATAAAATATCCTCATTGATTGGAGAATTACAGAAAAATAAAGAAACTTGAGCGCACGTGTTTATTTACTCAATGCTTATAGCAAGCAAAAACATACAGTATTATTCAATCCATAATATCATTACTTGATCATATTTTTAGAAAAGTAATTATTTAGAATTAGGTCAATTGACTACCAAAAAAAAACATGTTCAGAGTTATTTTCAATTTTAAGCAACGTTTTGATTCTGTATATGTACTCCATTATATAAAAAAATACCAAATAAAACTATCTTGGTATTCATTGTCATTGCTGACGTTAGATATTTTTTATGGTTGATGTTTAACTTGAATTATAAAATGTGCATAGTTTTTGTGTATATACAGTCAAACATGTACTAGCAGCCACCTCCGAATAAAGGTAACCATGTGAATAAAGGCCATTATTTTAAAAATTGTCATTAGTGATTTAGAACAAAATGACCTCCGAAAAAGGACACCTGTCAGTAATGGTTCATATTTGTCTTTTCCAAGGACGGCCTTTCCACAGGTTTGTAAACATATTGGGATCTGGTTCTGTTCTGTTCTGTTCTAGCGATATCAAACAATGATTATTGCCTGTTTGATTTTGCCATCCGTTGTCTGTTTTGTACCATTCATGTTTACTGATAAATAACTGACAGACATAACCCGATGTGCCTGATTATTTTTACATCACCTTGAACAATAATCCTTGAACTCTGCTCACAAACGGTATCCATCGAAAATTCGTATCGGTAAAGAATGATAGATATATAGTCAAGTACTGACCCAGCAGAATGCTATGTGATTTTGAAATACATTGATACATTTGTACATACATTCGATAAAGGCCATCAACTGTGAAGGAAAGGAAACGATTTGACTGATTGATTTGTATCATGGTGAATTAATGAAATATTATGTGAGTTATTTATTCTCTGATGTGAAGAATAACTCACAGTCTAAGACAGTAAATCACAAAACCTGATAAATGATTATACAGTCTATGATAATTCCGCCCAATACCCAGAGGCCATCTGAAGCGTAATGAAAATGATGAACTGAATAGAAATGTCGCTGTAGATCACTACAATGGTAGATACATCGTCGCCATAACATCATAATTACAATGCCTTGGTTCTGTTGAACACGACCTTGTGAAATATTTGACAATTAAACTTGTTACGCCAATCGTTCTATGTATAATTAATCAACATCCCATGGTTCATATACTGTGTCCTTTGAATAAGATCGTCTCTTGGGGCCAACACTACATTATACTGCAGCGCATTCATATCATTGCTGGAATTTATTTCTATGTGATATAGCCTCGAGATATACTAAATGCATAACAAGCAGGTTTTGATCTAATAAAAATCGGAGATCTTGTTTCTGGACAAACACACGAAGACGAGGGTGTAAGGTTTGGTCCAGTTTCAGTTGTGGCATTTCAGCACAACTGTACTACTGCAAAAATCACGTTCACTTTTAATACTTAGTTGGTATCAGCGTGTCATGTCATAGACATGTCTAATCAACGTAAACATTTACAAGTTTGCCTCTGCCCTGCTTTGTCCATTATTTTCTACTGTTTTTTTCTATTTTTTCCCTTTCTTTCCCATTCTTTTCTATTATTTTCCATTCTTTTCATTCTTTTCCGTTCTTTTCATTATTTTCCATTCTTTTCTATTATTTTCCATTCTTTTCATTATTTTCCATTCTTTTTTATTATTTTCTATTATGTTCCATTCTTTTCTATTATGTTCCATTCTTTTCTATTAGTATCTATTATTAAAGCAATTAACAGATGCTATAAGTAGTGTTGTATATAACAATAACTGTATATAACTATGGTTTGTAAGCTTAAAATTGTTATTATGGCTCAGAAAGGTCAATAAAGCGCCACCGTGATTTTTATATTAGTAGCCTTGTATAGTCATTTCTCTTACTGGTGGATCCAATTTATATAGCAGCTGTTGTATAGTTTGCTAATTGACCACATGGCCTGAATGGTACATAATAAAACAATCAGTTTCATGTTTTTGTTTTTCTGAGGAATCGTGATAGAGAGAAGAAAACATCAGATAATCCAATCAATAGCTTGTTGTCATCTATGGTGGTGTCATTTACTCGTATCACAAAAAATACTAGTACTTCCAAACATGTATATGATTGGTAGGCCTATTTAGAATGGCGTCGTGATAGAATTATTAAATTTTGATGTCTATTCTGTCCCGAAAATTTACGTGACTGGCAATATTATTTCTACACCAATAAATTCATTTCTAGACTTGCATATAGCGTCAAAAGATACTTCGGAAACCATTTGTTTTCGCTATGTTTTCAATTAATGGCATTACCTCTCTCAGATGAAGTGTTTTGTTTCTGTTACATGATCATATTGGCCTACCTAGTAATGTGAAGTGCTATATTCGTATTTGTAATAGATGTTGCGTTCGACTTTAAACAGTTGATACAAAAACTTCCACCCGTGGGCTTGACTTTTATCTTTAAATCAAAGTTTTCTGGTTTATTCCACAAGACGGGGGGAGAGGGTTGATACATGAGGAATAAAGTGATGTATACTGTTCAGTTTAGTACGCGTAGTTAAACCGGAATTAGCAATACAAGCCCATTACAGAAACACAGCATTCTTCCAAATGTGCGTGCCTGTGTATATGTTGAGAGTATTTAAAATGTCTGATCAAGCGCCCAAGAAAAAAAAAGTTTATCTGTAAAAATCTTCAAGAGGCTCAAACAATTCAACAACACCAGCTTCTAAAAGCTTTTATTTATTCAGCAAAAATGCATTATATTGATTATGGAATCCATTCATTCATTTTAGCAAATTAATTCTAAGGAAAGCAATCAATATCTTGCCATAATTGATGTACCGTTTCATAGCTATTTGATTATGACCACATTGTCGTTTCCTTTATTAATTTGTTTTTTCATCGATAAGTTCCTATCTTATACAAATGTAAAATGTCATATAAATAAAGGCTCGAGTCAATATGTCCTATAGGTAGAACAAAAAACAACTTGTCAATAAATGTTCTATTCAGTAAACAGGTTTCTGTCTAATGTTGACAATGTAACGCGACAAATACATTTGATATGGGTGAAATAATGTTTGCCAGTTATGTTCATTGAGCAATGCCTGTTTTTTGTTTTTTGTCTGACAGTATGATTTTTGGCAGATCAATATATTCTGTTTGTAAGACCTGTATCTTTTATCACGTCTTTTCAGATGTTTTTAATTCTTCAGGCGATAATTTTTTAACGATGTTTTTTTTGCTTTTTTACCTATTTTATATATTATTCTTTATTAAGTTATTTGTTGGTGATAAGAGAGAGAGAGGGGGGGGGGGTAAGATAGAAGAGAACCAGGCATTTATATTTCTACTCTTATTTGGAATAGCTCTCCTTTGTTTTTATCATGTTAAGACCTAAACGAAGTCCAGGGAAGCGCTATAACTGAAATAATGTTGGCGTTAAATCCGATGAGATAAACAAAACAATAGCACGTTCTTTCATCATGGGATATGAACTTCTATATGTATTGCCAATAAAAAAATAAATAAAAAAAAATTATAATAAAAAAAAGTTTTGATTTTAATTATTTTCATGTAATTAATGTATCTTTAAGCAGTTGGTATTCTGTATAACACCACACAGGACGTGCATACGCCGTGTCTATAAAATGACCATGAATGCGGATCTAAATCAGGAACAAAACTTATAGTTCAGACTTCGTTCAGTATTATCAAATTGTTTTAGGTCTGTTAAGAACTTTTTTACAATCCAGATAAAACGCAACATTGTGTAAATGTATTATATGCAGTTTTGATAAACTCAACCAAAACCCTTAAATATTATTGATCAAGGCACCAATACACGAACTGAATCCCCAAAATAGGGAAAGCTTTTTAAGACCACATTCGTAAAATATCTGTCACAAATGTGATATGTTACCGTCGATTTCTGTCCTACATAGATCTAAAACGCAATAATAACGTAATAATTTCCAAAGATCTTAATGTCTTCGATAGCATCTACAATTAGACATTGTAAAACGAACAGTGTTACTTCTTAATTAAAGTTTCAAATAGCAGTTCAAATTTATAAATACGAATCTTATTTCGTTTGTAACAGCGATATATTATTTTGTTAGTAGCAAAAAAACGGCCACGTTTCCAAGCGTACACAATAGTACTCCATTACATGTGGGTCAGAATTCATTTTATGGAACTATATTGGTCCTCGCATTTTACGCTCACACACTCAAAAACAAATACTCATAAAATTACGAATAACTCTAACGCCTATTGACACTTATATCACGGATATTTTTATGACGAAACACCTTCTTTCTCACAGCGCACATACAATATTTATATACAGACTGAGTTTCTTACAGCACAAATCCTAAATTTGGTATGACTTATCGTTGCCATGGAAACCAATAGTCTTTTACGCTGCATTTATCTCCACGGTGCAGGTTCATGAAAAATGCAAGAAATTCTAATCTTGAGCGGGAACATTAAACGTCAGAGAAGACTTAGTCCTTTGTATAAAAGTGGGCAGTTCGTGGAATAATCGTAAATCTTTGCACGGTGTTCTGTGACATAAAAATGTGACTATGTGATTCATACAGTCAAACCTGTGATAGTGGCCATCTCCGAATAAAGACACGTACATTAGTTCACGTAAAATAAAATTATGTTCTGTTCTGTCAAAAGCTATCATTAATTATTTAGAACGAAACGACCCCTGCATTAAGACTGCCTTTCAATAAAGACCACATTGTGTCTTTTCTAAGGGTGGCATTTGTACACAGGATTAAAACACTCCCTCCTAAACTTACTTTGATGCTGTTTTTGGTTGGATACTTAGTATATTATGTATAATTTTAAGGGCGGTCACTCCTGAGATTGAAAAAATTCTTGTAACAATTATGTTTCAATTCTCATTTAATTTTGAAGAATAGCATATTCACTGTGTGGTAGCACTGTACGCAAAAAATCAACGGTGTTTACAAGATGGCGGACGGACAAATGTTGTGAGGTAGGTGTCGTTTGTTTTTGGTTCAAACTTTTTAAATACGACGTCCTCTACACAATAGTATACATCAAATGAAAGAACTTTAAAACGGCAATCGGCGGCTAATAATTGTTTTTTATCAAACCACGCCGTTTTCACAAAATCAGTGTCTGAACATCTCGTGTTGAGTTTTTTGAAAAACGAAGCGAGGAAACTGAACAAAACCGACGATTATTCCGTTAAAATGAATGAATCGACAAAAATACTTGTCCACGTGTATGGAGAATGTAAAGCTCCTCACGTATATCCATTATTTCCTCATCAAAATCCCTTGTAGTAGATGTTTTAAAGCTTTTAAATTTTACATACTGTACGCCACGGTGCTAAGTGTAAACATTGTACTGTACGCAACGGAGAAAACAATTTCTGTACGCAACGGAGCAACAATTTTAGTCAAAAATCTGTACGCAACGGAGCAGTCAGTGAATAGCTTGTTTCTGTGTGTTTAAAAACATGTCTTCTATACATTGTTATAGAAGAATGCACGCATAAACATCAATAACGATACCAGTTTTGGCTCAGTATTATCTATAATAATTGACATTTTTTCATGAATTTACTAAGTGAATGGCTTTTTGTGGATTACGATTTCAGAATTAGTTGTCCATAACAATTCGGCTAAATTTATATTTGTAATTAGGTTAAATAAGTCATCTTCGCTGGTCGAGCAGTCTACTAGCAATGACTTTAAACGGATGTCGGATGGTGACAGGTAGGTTCGAATCTCAGGTGCTGCGTGTATTTTTGCTAAATTAAAATGATATTTTAAAGATATGGAACAAAGACAAGATATTAGCATAGGTTTTCCGCTGAATACTGTTTATATTTTTCATTAGTTATTTTCATATAGATTCTGAAATTTGATAAAATCTAACGTAAGAAAAAAAACTAACTAATGAAGATATTTTTTTTATGGAAAGTGAAACACATATAATGCGAGTTTATACTGAAACATCAAATGTTATATACTCACTGAAGACCTAACGAGGTCTACGATATTCACTGTAAAAAAGGAATGTTTATTTGCCCCTTGACGTCAGAAACGTCAATTGACCAAATGACATCAAAATCATGAAAATTGCTTATCCGCTCATTGTAATTATCATAGTTTAATCAATTCACTTTTTTAGCATGTAAGAATGAAAAAAATATCTCATTTTGTCCAGCATTGTAGTAACATAATGCACGTTTTATCGTTCGAAAGTTTGTAATTACTCACTCAGGCTTGCCTGCGTTAGTAATCATATTACTGCGCTTTTGAACCCGAAGCGTGCATTCTTCTTTAACAATTTATTCATTGACTGCTCCGTTGCGTACAGATTTTTGACTAAAATTGTTGCTCCGTTGCGTACAGAAATTGTTTTCTCCGTTGCGTACAGTACAATGTTTACACTTAGCACCGTGGCGTACAGTATGTAAAATTTAAAAGCTTTAAAACATCTACTACAAGGGATTTTGATGAGGAAATAATGGATATACGTGAGGAGCTTTACATTCTCCATACACGTGGACAAGTATTTTTGTCGATTCATTCATTTTAACGGAATAATCGTCGGTTTTGTTCAGTTTCCTCGCTTCGTTTTTCAAAAAACTCAACACGAGATGTTCAGACACTGATTTTGTGAAAACGGCGTGGTTTGATAAAAAACAATTATTAGCCGCCGATTGCCGTTTTAAAGTTCTTTCATTTGATGTATACTATTGTGTAGAGGACGTCGTATTTAAAAAGTTTGAACCAAAAACAAACGACACCTACCTCACAACATTTATCCGTCCGCCATCTTGTAAACACCGTTGATTTTTTGCGTACAGTGCTACCACACAGTGATATTATCATTTAGTTTTTATCGTAAAAAGTATGTGTCCATTATTTAACTTTTTCGTAAAATCCCTTTTTAGTGAATTACCCAAAATCGGTGATTTTCTTGATAACGGTCTTGAAAAAGGGGTATGGGTAGAAAAATTATCAGATATCTCAGTAAATATTAACCAAGTCATTTAAAACATGTACTGGTTGTAACACAGCCTGAATGTAGGAGAAACTTAGAGCATTAAATGTCCACATTGTGCCAATTTCTTGACATTGTACTATTTCAAACACTGTGTTATTTACCAAATTAAGATCTATAAAAAGGCTAAAGAATAAGGGTTTATAAATAGAACTTACACATTATTTACATATTGACGGAATAACAAGGATTTTAAATGACATTGCTACTTATTATAAAAGTATGACATGAATTAACGATTACTTGAGACAATAAGGCGCTATTTACGATCATTGTACTACTTTTTTACGCAAGAGTTTAGATATAAAGATCAGTTAAAGGGTGTACTCGTGCGAAATGGCAATACCCCACCCTCTCTGTTGTTCATTTTAAGTTATGGTTATATATTCAGTCAAATATGTATTCTACAGAGTCAATTTACGTGACTTCAATCGGGATGAGCCTCAATTAGTACAAATAATGGTTTAATTGATATCCCATAATGTCTATACAATAAGTCAGATATTATCATATTTCAAACACTGTTTCTATCGGAGGCATTTAAGTGATACTGGTCTCTGGAGGTTCGTGTAGTGTGAATCTTTTATCCTTCCATTAATTGATCATACATAAATAATGCTGAACAAATTAACGCATCAAATGCATTATGGTAAAGTGAGAGTTAAGGCGTGGCGATCATAATCTCAAACACTAGACATTAACTCTAACAAGAGATTCACAGCAAGTCAATTTTGGCATTTAAGAGCCTGAATAGAAAGGTGTTTGGAAAGCATTACTGAGTGCTCCATATATTGTATGGCTCATTTTTGTCGAGCCCGCCTGTGGTGAGCTCGACATAGTCGCCACAATGGCGGTTGCGTGTCTGTACATTAGTTAGTTAGTGAGTGAGTAAGTTAGTTAGTTAGTGTGTCCGTCCGGATCCTTGTCCGGGCTGTATCTCCCTTATGCATTGACACTTTTTAATACAACTTGGTACAAGTTAAATGTTTGTACGGCGCAAAATCGCATCCGGCAATTCAATACTAGAATGTGGCCTATGTAGCATTTTTTATCAGGATGTGCGAAGTTTCAGATCAAACGAATTTGTTATTTTGACTTTACTGATCCCGAAACTAAAGTGATCATCTACTCCATCAAAAATACAAGCCGTTGATGTTTCATGAATCTCATGAATCTGGTCATATGGTTCTACAGTTCACGAGGTACTCTATATGTAGTCCCTGTTTCCACCCTAAAATTAAAATCAGGGGAAACTATCACCTCGATGTATCAGACGTTGCAATATCTGCTGGAATGCATATAAAATATTTAAATAAAGTCTCCAAAAATAATATACTCCGTTGTCTGAGGGTACGTTGTCGTAAAAACCTGGTATAACGGTCCCAAACATAGATTTTCAACTGCAAAGTGACCATCTATATCGAACCTTAAAGTGACCGTCTATGTCGAACCAATTAAGTCATCATTTCTCACCTGATCGGACATTTTTTGTATTGAGCTCCGAAATCGATATTTAATTAACGACAATTGCGTAAACAAGTCAGTGTCCACGCTCGCGATTATAAAATTAGTCTGTGTGAATATGTTTATAATGTTTTGTTTATTTGCGACATGAGTAGTGTATGGCGGTACCCTGGGACCCGGGTCATATAGAATATAGAGGGAGTGGGTCCCCAAAGTAAACAAAATTGTGACAAATTAGGACAAATTGGAAATCAATGTTGTACCCCAAAATAGTATGAATTGAATTTTCGGAAACTTCTGGGACCATTGTTTTGTGTGTGTATAGACTGAGACAATGAGAGAATTTTCTTTCGAAAAGACATGGTGGCCCTGAAAAGGGCCGTTGGTGGTCCTGAAAAGGACCGTTGGTTGGTAGCTGTTAGTCGGATCTTTATTTCTTTATTTCTTTACCATACTTGCCCCGAGGTTGTTTCTCAAGATCATGTTTTCGTTTCTTCGTTTCTGTCATCTCCGGTTTCTTTTTGTCATGCTCCGGTTTCTTTTTCTCATGCTCATGTTTTCGTTTCTTTGAATCATACATAAACTGTACAGGTACAATCATTTCTTGTGGCTTAAACCGTACTTCTTGATTTTTCATGAGTCTGACCATCTCTTGCATGACTTGATTCATCTGTACCATTTCTTCCTTGATACCTTGTAGAACAGACAATCCCGTTGTAGGCCTTGTATTAGACTGTGTTTTCGCCATAGGGGGCTGTGTATTCGTCATAGTGGGTTGTACATCTACCATAGGCTGTGTATTCGTCATAGTGGGTTGTATAGGCTGTGTATTCGTCATAGTGGGTTGTACATCTACCATAGGCTGTGTATTCGTCATAGTGGGTTGTACATCTACCATGGGTTGTATCGGCTGTACATCTACCATGGGGGGTTGTACATCTACCATGGACTGTTGACTGTATTGGCTGTACAGTGGTTGACTGTATTGGCTGTACTGTGGCTGCCTATACTGTAGTTGACCGTACTTTGGCTGGTTGTACTTCGGCTGGTTGTAATGCATACCCGCATTCGGGTCTATCAACTCAGATGATTCTAGTGCTTCTCTCAATATATCGTATGGCATGTTGAAGGAATCCATGCTAGATAATGAAAAAATAGTGTCTGCGCCGGGGGTATTTATACTTTTTGCCTGCACGCGCCAGTGTTCTATTAGGTCAAGGTCAATTGTGAGAAGTTTTTTTGAATACGTGTGACACTTCAAGTTTTTACAAGTGTGACACTTCAAGTTTTTTTTTAACAAGTGTTTGACACGTCAAGGTCAAGGTTATATTGTAGATATGCTTTGTACACATTATACTATCACAGCAATTTGAACACTGTACACTTAATACTATCACAGCAATTTGAATATTGTACACTTCATACTATCACAGCACTTTGCAGACTGTACATCATACTATCACAGCAATTTGAACACTGTATACATTTGTTGAAAATGATTGTACATCACATACTAACACTTATATTTGTGGGGAAATACTTTGTACAATCACAGCACTTATATTTGTTGAAAATGATTGTACACATCATACTATCACTTATATTTGTAGGAAATGTTTAACTTACCTCACACCGTCTATTTGTATTTGGTGTTATCAGATAGGACTGTAAATATTGACAATATGAGAGTGATTCTTTCTGAATTGTATGGGGGCCCTGAAAAGGGCCGTTGGTGGTCCTGAAAAGGACCGTTGGTGCTTGTATGGGGATTAATGGCGTTGACCGCATCTCCCCATACAAGCGGGACACCACTTGTCCCATTTCTGGACATCCTTGGGGTCCGGTGTGGGTTGGTAGAGGTTCGACGGAACCTCTATTAACTCATCTTCCCAGTTCTCTGGGGTTGATTCTTGAGGGGTATCCCCCCAGTCCTCTTCCCCAGAGCTGACCACGACCTCCTCTACAAACTGCTTTCCCTCTCTCAGGGTCTTGACCTCTAGCCTCAGCTCTTCTAGCTGCATTTCCAGCTGCTCTATATACCGCCCTAAGGCGGCATATTTTCTCTTAATAATGTTGACTGTACGTTGAGACATCTTGATACAGAATGAAATTAGATCAAGGCAAGGTCACTGACTCTCATATGATACAAGGACTCTGATTGGTCCATTTTAACGGTATTTCATTGGTCCATTTTAACGGTATTTCATTGGTCTATTTTACTGGCATTTCATTGGTCTGTTCTAGGTCAGTGTTTTTCTCATGTTCCATAGCTCATTTATGTTTCATGATTCAACATGGGCAACTGCTTGAAAAGTTCTTCTGATGAACCTGAACAAGAAGATGTTTGGGTGGTCAAGATGGGTAATTTGTACCCAGACTTGTCTGAATTCCAAGATGCATGTGTAGAAGTGAAGATGGATATCAAGATGGGTAATTTATACCCTGACCTTGCCATCTTTTATGATGAGGATTTGAGAGCCAACTATTGGCGATACCTATTTCTTGCAGAAATGCAATAAATTACCCAACGGCCCTTATTAGGGCCACCATATGTGTTAGATTCGTTTTATATCTCGAGCAAAGACAAAAGCATATTACATTGTCTATCATTTTATTTTTGAAAACATTTATAAAGTACAACAAAGTACAACACAATACAACTCACTTAGTCTCCAATTTATACACAATTGTCCAACACATTGTCCAACACATTGTCTGGATTACACAAAGTCACTCACAGTTTTTGTTGGATTCTTTTTGTATTTACGTTTTTTCTTACTCTGTTCTGCGTCCTGTAGATCGACCTGTTCACCTTGTTTCTTAGGACAGTCTGCGATGAAATGTCCTTGTTCATGACAATAAAAGCATTCATTGTTGAAGGGTTCCGTACAGCTTGTAGAATAATGTCCTTTCTTTCCACAACGATAACACTTGATATGATCCCATGTTACATTTTTCTGTCCACAGAGCTGATCCGCTAAGTTGTCAAGCTCTTTAATTTTTTTCTTTAATGAATACATCAAAGTTTGATCTCGGTTCTCTTCAACTTGGTTCATTTTAGGATCGCTCATGTTGAAATGATAAAAAACGGACGGAGCGTACGTCTTTTATAGAGTGTCACGCGTTGTGACCTTGAACCCGAACTATAAAAAACGGCGGAGAAGTTCTAAGATCATAATTATGTCAGATACCGACAGTACTAGTGGTGAGGATGAACCTCCAACTAAACGAAGTAAGTTTGAGCCTGTGCGCGACTATTATAACATACAGTCACGCATGGAAAGAAAGTCAAGAAAATTCAAGACTCAATCTAGAGTATATGATGTGACATTTCAGCCGTATAATCAATCGTTTGAATTTACAAACAGGTTGTTTAATGATATGATGGATCAGCTCTACAAGAGATGTGAAGTGAAGTCGAATGATCGAGTTCGAGTATCTATTCTACATCCTGATTTGGACTTTGGAATACATGTTCCGTTTAATAAGGCATCTCGTATTAGTGGAGATACATTATTGGATGAAATTGAACGTGTGGCACAGAGTAACCGTCAATTTAAAATTCATGATGGGGCGGCACAGATGGAAATTACGCATATTGCTATGCCACAGGGAACCGGAAAGAAAACGTTTAAAGCACCAAACTTATTCAGTATGCGGAAGTCAAAGACAAGTGTTGTGTGTATTGACAATAGTAAAGACTCTATGTGTTTAGCTAGATCGATTGTGGTAGGACGGTGTAAAGTACATGAAAATCAAACCCCAGAATGGAAAAAACGATGGGGTCTTATACGTCACTCTAAGAAAAATCTTCAAAAATACGAAGCTGAAGCATTGTTGAAGCAAGTGGGTATTTCATCGGATCAGTCGTGTGGTATAGAAGAATACCAAAAACTACAGGACTATCTCTATCCCAGCTACGTGATTAAAATCCATCCACAACATTATGGAAGTGAATTGTTATTCAAACCACCTGCTATGACTGAAAAAAGTCGTGTGATTCATATCTTTCACCATGATAATCATTATGACTGTATCGTATCCATTACCGGATTTCTCGGACGGAGTTATTATTGTGAATGGTGTGATATCAGTTATGATCACCGTGAAGGACACCAGTGTAGCCATATTTGTCAGTGTTATGCTCACACCCTGTGCCCAGCAGGACAATCTATAAGATGTCCAGATTGTCGTCGCCTATTCCAGAGTCAGACATGTTTTGACAATCATAAAACAAAAACGGGAAAACGACGTAAAACCATTTGTGAATCCGTATGGAATTGTAAGAAATGTGGGCAAAAGGTGATTGAAACGAAACGGAGTCACGTTTGCCCAGGGACAAAGAAATGCAGGTGTTGTAAAGCCATAGTAGGACCAGATCATGACTGTTACATTCCAACGTATGAACCACCCGATAGAAAACAACCAGAAGTACCATTCATCTTTTTTGATTTTGAATGTCGTTTTGATTCTGGAGAACATATCCCTAATTTTTGTGTGGCTCAACGTGCTTGTGGTGACTGTATGTGTAAGTCAGTGAAAACTCCATGTGAGTATTGTGAAAAGGTGAATGAAGCCAGACAAATGACATTCCGTGGTGAAAATACGTTACAACAATTCTGTACTTGGCTATTCCTCCCTACCCATCGAGGATCGACAGTGATAGCCCACAATGCTCAAGGTTATGACGCTCAGTTTATTCTTAGATATGTGGTTACTCAGGGGACGGCGAAACCCCAGTTGATTATGAATGGTAGTAAAATCATTCAATTGAGAGTGCATGGAATACGCATGATTGACTCCCTCAGTTTCCTGAGTATGCCTCTCTCCTATTTTCCCAATACATTTGGACTGACCGAGTTAGCCAAAGGATGGTTTCCATTCTATGCAAACACCTTGACGTATCAAGATTATGTGGGACCTTATTTACCGCTACACTTTTACAAACCGGATAGTATGAAACCAGAGCGACGTGAAGAGTTTTTAACCTGGTACAATGAAAGAAAAGGTGACGTATTTGATTTTCAAAAGGAAATGGAGAAATACTGTCAATCGGATGTAGACATTTTAAGGCGCGGGTGTGGAGAATTTCGTCAACAATTATTGGAAAGTGATCAAATAGATCCATTTACTGAAGCTACCACATTAGCTCAAGTGTGTAACAAAGCCTGGCGCAAAAATTCCATGCCACCTCATAGTTTAGCCGTGATTTCGGATGCCGGGTATCCCAATAAAACCCGGTATTCCATGAAAGGCATACGTTGGCTACAAATGATGGCTGTCACCGAAGAGATACATATTCGACATGCCTTGAATAACAAAGGCGAAGTCAAAATTGGACCTTATTACGTGGATGGCTATTGTCAAGAGACCAACACCGTGTATGAATTCATGGGATGTTGGTACCATGGGTGCCCCACCTGTTTTCCTAACCGAAGTACCATCAATCCGTATACTTTGAGAAGCATGCAACAGGCCTATCACGATACGTATAAACGACTGAAGACTTTGAAAGAACAGGGGTACCCTGTTGTGGTCATGTGGGAATGTGAATTTGATCAGCGTTGTCAAAAGGATCCTGCCTATAAGACAAGAGTGGAACGATTCTATCATGGTCAAGAACCTATACAACCCAGGGAAGCTTTGTTCGGAGGTCGTACGAATGCCGTCCGACTGTATCATGAAGTAGACAACGACCAAGAAATCAAATATGTGGATATTTGTTCTCTCTATCCGTATGTGAACAAGTACAGGGCTTATCCGATAGGTCATCCAATGATCATGAGTCAAGAACAAATTGATCAACAGCATATTGAGAAATACAAAGGACTGATTAAATGCCGTGTTCTACCCCCGCAAGATTTATGGATGCCTGTCTTACCCATACACTGTAATAGTAAAATGGTGTTTACGCTATGCCGTACCTGTGCTGAGAAGGAGATGGATTATTGTACACATTCCCCGTATGAACGGTTCTTGTATGGCACATGGACTCATGTTGAATTGGCTAAAGCTATTGCTTTAGGCTATCAAGTATCAAAAGTGTATCATGTATGGCACTGGGATGAATGGAGTACGGACGTCTATCGGCAATACATTGACAAATACTTGAAAATGAAACAAGAGGCTAGTGGATATCCTCCAGGGGTGGATACGGAAGAGGCTCAAGATAAATTTAAACAGGATTATTTTGAAGCAGAAGGAATTCGTTTGCAACAGGTGGAGAAAAATCCAGGAAAACGAGCTTTTGCCAAAACCATGCTGAATTGTCTCTGGGGTAAAAATGCTCAAACCAACCTCTTGCCTAAAACAGAGTATGTTCATCGATTGGACCAGTTCTACGGAATACTGAACGATCCTAAAAAGTCTGTGAAATATGTAGAGTGTTTTGATCATGATGAATTCATGTTAATGAATTATACTGATGAATCGGACAAAGCAGACCCTCATTCATCAGCCAATCCTGTGGTGGCTTCATTTGTGACGGCTTATGCTCGATTAGAACTGTACAAAGTGCTTGAACCTCTAGGAAAGAGAGTATTGTATTTTGACACAGACAGTTGTATGTACATTCATGACCCTGATGGCTATAATGTTCCTATTATCTCCAGTCGATTGGGAAAATGGACAGATGAGGTACCAAAGGGTCGTATTGTGAGATATGTCGCTTTAGGTCCAAAGAACTATGGCTATGAATACATTGAAAACGATGAACTCCATCAAAAATGCAAAGTGAAAGGCATTACGTTAGACTACAATGCCACTCAACAAGTGAATTTCAATACGATGGTGGATTGTGTGAAAGACAGACATCATTATTCGACCGTAGTTGAATATGCTTCTCGGATTAAACGTCATAAGGACAGAACCGTGACCAGTGAGAAACAAGTCAAAACATTTCGTTCGGTGTATACCAAACGTATTGTGGTCGAGAATCATATGACTGTGCCTTATGGTTATCTACATGACTGACCTTGACCTTTGAGCTAGAGGCCTAGAACAAGTCATCTAAAAGTCATTATTCATAAAGACATGGATTGGATACCCTTACTACCGATAGAGCTGAGACTTAAAATTTATCGTTATGTCATATGGGCTAACGCTAAAACATGGAAGATGGAGTTAGTGCACACATGGGCTACTCATAATGCTATACATAGCTTACAACATACAAATCATCGACGGATAGAGAGACTGTTGAAGGATGTAGGTGATCGCCAGGACTTGTCATTCAACCAAAAATTACCGATTCTACGAAAACTGAATGTGGTACAACAAAGCTTAGATCGTATGTTATCTACGACATGGGATTTTTTAATCCACGATGCTAATTTGAGCGACGTATCTGCCTTAGCTAACAATTTTCGTTCTACCCCCAATGTGATATGGTTCAGTATGGCTGAAGAGGACAATGGGAGATCTCACCCCGGATGGCGTCCGTATTCACAGTTTAAAATACGTGGTATCATGGTATTTAAGAGACAGGTACCGTTCACTCATGTTATTCATATTCTACAGTATCGTGCCGTGTTCTATAAATTAAGGCACCGTTTAAGAGAAGTCAAAGACGAGATTGAAGCCGTTCATGCGAATCGACCTAGAATAGTGATTTGTTCAGGAAATATTCAATTATGGTTAAACCATCTAGACGATTTATAAGTTTATATTACATTTTGGACTTTGAGCTGTATACGGATACGTTATACAGTATTGTACAAGATGACCTTGTCAAGGTCAAGGACATTCGCGCGTGGATTCTGAACCCTCACACGTTTGAACTATTTAGACAGATGATTCGTGATGCTATGATCAGTGCACACTTAGACTTGAAAGCTATCCATCGAGACGATTGGAATACTTATGTATGTAACGATAGAGTGATTCACACGATTCAAGAATGGAACAGTTTGATATTATGAACCATACCCTGTTGAGAAAAGCATTGGTATTTGCTTATCGTATGAAGATACCTGAAGGTCATCATTCTCTGGAATGGATTCGACAACAGTTGAGTACACCAGACATGTTTGAAGAAATGAAACATGGACTTCATGTGATGAATTCATTTTATAAACAATCAGTACCCATGAACTTGAGTGAAACGGATTGGTTCAAACAGGTGGTGAACAATGACTCTGTGTTAACATTTCTGAGTCAATTTGGACATTCAGAATGTGTGTTTGAATTTTCTGACAAACTGTTGTTACCATTACATGACATGTGTTGCTCTTGTTGTGATTATTCTTGTACTCATACATAAACTTGTTACACAAATAAATAAAATGTTTTTCTTCCAATAGTGTTAGTTGTGATTTTCACGTCATGGAGTCCAGTTTACTTTTTAAGCATCCTTGCAATATGTTTATCGCAGGCCCTAGTGGCTCTGGTAAAACACAATTCGTAAAAAAGGTGTTGGAATACAAATCAGATTTGTTTCAAGTAGTACCAGAGCGTATTGTATGGTGTTACAAAGAATGGCAAGTAGCCTATGCACAATTACAAGAACAAGAACCTAGTATTCGGTTCATACAGGGGATACCTGACGAGGATGAAGAGATAGTAGAGGATACATCCATTCCTCATTTAATTATATTTGATGACATGCTTGGTGATAAAGATGAAGAGAAAATCAAATTATGGTTTACACGAAAAGGTCACCATCGTAATGCTAGTGTGATCTACATTACACAAAACATGTTTCAACAATCGAAAGCCAGTCGTACCCTGAGTTTAAATGCACATTACATGATCTTATTTCAAAACACAAGAGATAAAGGACAAATCAAAGTGTTGGCGAATCAAATTCAATTGCCACACTTGTTACCCGCTTATCAAGATGCTATCTCTACACCTCATGGGTATTTAGTGATTGACTTTCACCCTCAAACACCAGACAGTTATCGGTTAAGAACAGATATTTTTCATCACTGGATCACTGGAGAAAAACGTGGGCCAGTTGTGTATATATAAACATCGTTTACTCATATAAGATCATTCAGTCATCATGTCAGCCACAGCCATAGCTCAATCGTTAGAACATTTGGGTCAGGAACGAGACCCTACTGTACGGGAGCAAATGCTACGGTCTGGATTAAAAGAAATGCTCAAGTGGTTCACCTTAGCAGCAAAGGTGATTTTAAAAAAGAAAATTGTGCTACCTAAACAAACACAAAACTTTATGCAAAAACATCAGCATGAATTAGAGCAGCTGGGAGATGATCAAGTGGACATGGATACTAAACGTCAACTCATATTGAAACCAGGAGGAGGTGGATTTCTTGGTGGAGTTATGATACGAAGTTTACTCCGATGGAATGGTCAAAAGACGATTCGTAAATTTGTAAAATCTCCAGCTAAAAGAAAAGCGCCTGCTAGAAAACCTAGAAAATCTCCAGCTAAAAGAGCAAGAAAAGCACCAGCCAGAAAACCTAAAAAATCTCCAGCTAAAAGAGCTAGAAAAGCTCCAGCTAAAAAACCTAGAAAATCGCCTGCCAAGATCAATGAACGTTTTATTACTCTCCGTCGTCGAAAGCAAACCACTTCAACACCCTCTATGGCTGTAACTCCAATCAGTAAGTTACAATGGTCTCCTATCAGTCCTGTGAGTAGTTTGAACTTTAGCTCATCTAAAAGCTTAAGAAATTCTTCTAGAAGTGGATCAAACAGTTTATCTAAAAGTTCATCTAGAAGTTTATCTAGAAGTGGACCAAGCAGTTCATCTAGAAGTTTATCAAGAAGTGGATCAAACAGTTCATCTAGAAGTTTATCAAGAAGTGGATCAAACAGTTTATCTAGAAGTGGACCAAGCAGTTATTCAAGCAGTGGGCCAAGCAGTTATTCAAGCAGTGGGGCAAGCAGTTCATCTAGAAGTGGACCAAGCAGCTTCAGTTCGCCAAGTAGTTATTCAACCAGTGGGTCAAGTAGTTTGAGTTCTTCAAGAAATTCATCCAGTAGATCATCTAGTAGATCATCTCCCAGTTCAAGAAGTTCACCAGACACTCCATTGTGCCGTTTTTCACCCCTATCCTTGTCTACCTTATCAAGACAGGCTGTCTTGAAACCCCTTTTGAGACATCGTATTCACCTGATGAGACAGGGCCCTATGAATCCAGCTTCAAGACAAGCCTTTGATGCTTTAGTATAAAAGCTGTGAATAAGTAAAAACAGGTATTATTTGACATAATGGCACCAAAGAGACCACTCCTGCATAAATACGGACATCTGGTTTTGGGTTTAACTCAAGCCCCAGATGGGTTAAGAAGAAAGATGATACATGGAGCATCTAAAGAAATGATTCAATGTGTGTCAGAATGCTGTCAGAATGTTTTAAAAGGCAATGTTGCCTTATCCCCCTCTCAAAAGCAAAGGTTGAAGTCCAAGCGTCAACATCTCCGCACTTTAGCAGATAAAAGAGTATCCATTCAAAAAAAGAAACGTGTGTTGAATCAAAAAGGAGGATTATTTCCATTACTGGCTCTTGCTCCAATCATTGCTAAAGCTGTTGCTGCAGGAGCACTCAGTGGAGGTGTTGCCACACTGGTGAAAAAGCTATGAAGAAAATGGCTATTGTCCCGTTCAAAATGCTAGAAGAGATGAATCGATGGAAAACAGAACAACGACCACGTTTACCTCCTCCCCCGCAAGTCAGTCAAACATCCGATTTACAGAAACAAATGGGAGACGTTTTACAAAATGAATCGTTGTCTGAATCAGAAAAAGCACAACACTATGGGCAAGTCTTGCAAAGGTTTCAACTGTCTCATCAAAAAGCACGTGAACCGGCTACTCTGGCTGCACCAGTTGCACCGGCTGCACCGGTTGTTCCAGCTGCTCAAGGTGCACAAGCGGCTCCTGCTACATTGACGGATCGGATTCTTGAAAGTGTTCCTACTACTATGCGTCGAAAAACTCAGCTTTTATTACACTTTCTACAAAATCATCCCCACATGTCATGGAATGATCATGGGATGTTGGAATACCATGGAAAACCAATACAAGGATCCAACATTATTGATTTGGTCAATGATGTCATACGTCATAGAAAAGGGTCGGAGCCTAGAGGATGGGAACAGTTTTCTAGTGGACTAAGAGATGTCAATGTACCACAAGAAGCGATAGGAAATAAACGGAGATGGTCATGGATGCAAAAAGCAGACGATTCGGAGGAAGATGATGAATTCTTTGATAGTTTTGTTGAGCCTCCTTCACCTATAAGTAAACCTGCCAAACAGATGAAAGCAGAACCTATAAGTAAACCTGTCAAACAGATGAAAGCAGAACCTAAGTGGGAAGCCTACTAGACAACATGAACAAAAAGGTAGACAGTCTGTTACATCAGATTTATTATGATCCCCATCATCCGGCTGGTTTTGGTGGGGTAGAACGTCTTACTACAGCAGCTCGAACTCAACTGAAATCCATTACACCAAGTCAAGTGCGATCCTGGTTGAAGGGACAAAAGACCTATACCCTGCACAAACCTATCCGCAGGGTATTCTCGAGACGGAAAACGATTGTGGGTGGTATTGATCATCAATGGCAAGCTGATTTGGCAGACATGCAATCCTTGGCTCAGTACAACACCCCTTATCGATATTTGTTGTGTGTCATTGACGTGTTTTCAAAATATGCTTGGGTCGTTCCCCTCAAGGATAAAACGGGGCTCACATTGGTGGAAGCGTTTCGCTCTATTCTTAAAACGAGACAACCTAAAGCGTTGCAAACCGATAAAGGAACAGAATTCAAGAATCAAAGGTTTCAACAGTTTTTAGACAAAGTAGGGATTCATTATTTTACGACTGAAAACCCAGAAACTAAGGCTAGTATAGTGGAACGTTTTCAACGGACCTTAAAATCACGCATGTGGAAATACTTTACGCATCATAAAACACGAAGGTATATTCAGGTATTGTCTGATCTCGTGCATGCCTATAATCATCGTGTTCATCGTAGTATACAAATGGCACCCGTATCCGTAAATGAGAATAACGAATCTCAAGTGGCCTTGACCTTGTATGGAAAATCAAGAAAGAAAGCGTCGACGACCCTTCATGTGGGAGATATTGTTCGTATCAATAAAACAAAACGTACATTTGATAAAGGTTATCTACCCAACTGGACCACTGAACTGTTTAAAGTGATCCAAGTCAAAAAGACCTCTCCTGCTACTGTGAAATTGACGGATTTAGACGGAGAACCCATACTGGGTTCGTTTTATTTCTCTGAAGTACAGGTTATAAAAGATGATGCTATCTATGAAATTGAATCAGTGCTCGCCCATCGCCAGAGTAAGGTAGACGGAAGACGAGAAATTAAAGTGCATTGGAAAGGCTATCCTTCGAAATTTGACAGTTGGATTCCCGAATCCCATCTCGTTTAGTTAATAAATACATCATGTCTCAAACCGATACGGCCAGTGTGGTAGTGACTGCCTCAGAGCAAACCAAATTGTGTGAACCCAAAAATAAGGTCACTTTTTTTGCACAAATTGTAGTGGTATTTATTATTATTACCGTATCGCTATTTAATTTGTGTTTTCAACGACCCGATCGAGAATTGTGGCTTCTGCTTTTAAGTAGTTCTCTAGGTTATATTCTACCGAATCCCTCCTTGAAATTCAATAAACCTAAATCAACATGAGTTCGTTTTACATCACACTCATGAGTGATAGCTCTATGGATTTATTCCCAGACAATACGCAATGTTGTTTTCGTACCAAACTGACAAAACCCATCCATCTCAATAAACAAGACTGGGAAATTGCCTTAGTGGAAATGATTGTTCCTAGTCAGGTCATTAATGTCACTGAAGAAGAGCGACATTTCTACATTGTCACACACGATCCTGTCCTGGGTAAGGCCTTAGAAAACTTTGAGACCTATTGTACTCTCCCCAATAAAGAAGAAAAAGGTGTACGACTTTGTATTCCTATAGGAACTTATGTCACACCCCAACATTTGATCGAGACGATTGACTTTACCGTGAAAGATCAATTAGGTAAAATATTTAGACAGAAAGGTCTTCGATTTACCATGGGTTTTTCAGGACAAAGTAAACGCGCAAAACTGGACAGTTCGGATCAACTAGGCATTCAGTTTCATCCTCACATGTTTATTAAACTGGGTGGAGCCCCTGATAGTTCTTCGACCATCTTTTTTAAAGACACTCCAGATCCGTTTCCTCATGGCGTAGATATTAACATGGGTCATAATCATTTGTTTGTTTATTCCGACCTTGCGTCTTATACCTATTTGGGAAACATAGAAGCCCCCATCTTACGTGTAGCTCCATTTGATCCGAGAACGAAAGCAGGAACTAACCCTCATATTCATTTCGAGTTCTTGAATTTACACTATGTACCACTGGCTAAAGCCGACTTTGACACCATCACTATCCATATAAGGGGTGACACTGGCCAGTCTATTCAGTTTATTCATGGGAAGTCTATGGTGAAACTACACCTACGTCAAAGACAATGATACCTACTTACCAAGGTCAACCTCGACAATATGGACACGGACTTGGATCCATGTTTAAGAAAGCCATGAAAAGAATTATACCTTTACTGAATCCATTTGTGAAATCTGGAGTTCGCACCTTGAAAAAAGAAGGACTCCAGCAAGGAAAAGCCGCTATCAAAGATATCTTGACAGGATCAAACGCTAAACAAGTAATACGAAAACGTGGAGCCTCTGTATTAAAAGATGTGGGTGAATCCTTGCTACATGCCGTGGCCAGCCCTAAAAGACGTATAAAGAGCAAACCAGTCAAGAAAAGACCTCATTCGAAACTTCATCATCGCCGAGTTAAGCAGGCCAGACCTCTTGATATTTTCGATTAATCATGATGCAACACGGTTCCTGTGAATGTAGTAAGACAGAGTTGGATGTGTCTGTTGTGCCACCTACCATGACAGCCATGCAAGAAGGTCAATGGACTGAGCATTATCCCATTTCTGCTCTGGACAATAATGCTCCGATTGAATTTGTGATTCCTGCACAGACAGAAAAATGGACAGATCTGAATCAATCTTACCTGTACCTAAAACTAAAAATTATACAGGCAGATGGTACAGACCTAGCGGGCGACAGTGAAATTGCTACCGTCAACAATTTCTTTCACAGTATGTTCTCAAGCATTGATGTGTACCTGAATAATAAACTGATCACCAGCAATGCGGACACGTATGCCTATCGGGCATACATAGAAAATTTACTCTCCTTCACCTCAAGCTGTAAAGACACTCAACTTCAGGCGCTAGAGTTATGGGGTGAAGACACCCCTGGTCATATGAACACCCACGTACATGACGGGGATAACAAGGGCTATATTGAGAGACGTGCTCGTGTCCATCAAAGTCGTGTGGTGGAACTATGTGGACGACTTCATTTGGATCTGATGATGCAAGATAAATATTTACCCAATGGTATGGAAATACGCTTAAGACTAAACAAAGCGTCACCTCAATTCTGTCTCATGGGTGCCGCACCGGCTAAAATCAAGTTTCTAGAAGCAGGATTCAATGTAAGAACAGTAGATTTACTGCCCGTGGTAGCCAATCAACTCAATCAACAGATTGCTCAACATAACATGAAAATCCCCATCCGACGAACTGAAGTAAAAACATTTACGATTCCTAACGGTCAACGATCCAAGATTGAAGATCATTTATTTCAAGGTCAATTGCCAAAACGACTTATCATCGGTATGGTAAGAAATGGAGACATGAATGGAGACATGGCTACCAACCCCTTTGATTTCCGTCATTTTACACTGAATCATCTAGAAGTCAGCATTGACGGAAAAAGTATTCATAACAAAGCGTTTCAACCCAATTTTGAAACGGGAGAAGTTCTAAGATCCTACATGTCACTCTATCAAGCGACAGGAGCTCTTGGTCTCAATCGTTCATTTGGATTGAGCATGAATGATTATCGGAACGGATACACACTCTGGGGGTTGGACTTGACAGCAGATCAAGGTTGCGAGGAAGGTCAACTCCATCCTATAAAAACGGGCAATCTGAGATTGGAATTTCACTTTGGAACAGCACTTGCACAAGCCATCAACGTGATTGTATTTGCGGAATACGACAATCAAATTGAAATCAATCAATTCAGAGAAGTGCTTCTAGATTATTAAGATGGAAGACATGGATATTGAACACCTGGAAAAAGGACAAGATTACGAAATGAAGTTATTGGCGTATCCTTGTTGTACAAGTTCAAGGACGGACTTTTTACAAGAGTGCTTGAATCATCACGTCACAGAAGCACTCCAATCTTTAATTTATAATCAAGTGCATAAAGACTGTTATGGTTGTCGAGTGAATCATCCTAGTCAAGTACAACATGTACTCTGCTTATACACGAATACGGAAGAGTGGACAGAACTTTACATTCAAAAAGCGATTCAACGTTTGGACGTGTTCAAGGTCATGGAAAAGTGGTATCCTGAATTAGTGACCTTGACCGATAGTGAAAAAGGAGACGCGTGTCGATTATGGATTCAATTTAAAGAAGAACTCACTCAGAATCAGTTCATAGATCAATGGATCAGTGTTTGGGCTGAACGTGTCAACAGAAATTGGCATTATGGAGACGAATGAACTACAATACCTATTAGATCATTCACCGTTATTAAAACCACTACGTGCTCGTGTTTGTGCCAAAGATCAATTACCTTCAGAGAAACCGCATGACGTGAAAGCCTATATTGTGAATACCCATAACGGGAATCAACGTGGAGAACACTGGGTGGCTCTTTATTTAAAAGACAATAAAGCAGTGTACTTTGATTCCTACGGATTACCTCCTTTCGAAGAGATTCTAACCTTTGTGAAAAAACATGCCAACAAAACTTATCTGTGGAATGCCATGAGAATACAAGGCGATATGTTACCGGTGTGTGGTGTGTATTGTCTATTCGCTTTGGATTTTATCTCACGTGAATGTGACTTGAACCAGATACTGTTAACCCGATTCAAACCGGACATGTATGGAAAAAATGACACTTATGTGACGCATTGGTTTCAACAATATTATGGTACTTATTACATGCATGCTCAATATGTGAACAAGTGTGGACAAAAGTGTTGTGCTCAACGTAACTCTAGACCAGAAGGTCACAACCGTTTGTATCATAGTATCACACATAGAAATACAACTCTTTATGGTGATCATTAAACAATGTTACTGTTTCATAAAATGTTTCATGTTGTTACTGTTTTCTTGTTACAAAAATAAAAGTTTAGAAAAACTGAAACTAGGTGTCTGTTATCTTTTTTCTAAGTTCATAAAAATCAAGCACATGTCTGTGCGGTACATTGGCGCGTGACGCCATCCAACCCTAGGGTGACGTCATCCAAGCGATATGACGTCATCCAACCACGAGAGTGGGCGGCGCTTCAACAGAAAAATACTCCGTCTTACAATACAATGCCTCATTTCATTCTGAGAACTCAAACACTCAAGATGGAGGCTTTATTCAATGAGCTTAAAACAGCAAAACAACTGACTGAAAAACAGAGCAGGGTATGGCGTTCAATCAGTCGCTTAGCGGCTAGCATTGTTAGAAAAAGGGAACGTGATCTTCAATTCATTGGTGAGACTTTGAATACCATTGAAACCAATCGATTTCATCATAGAGAAGAATTATCTCAATTTCGAGAGCAATTTCGAGATCAAGTCAGAGAAAGGCAGCGAGATGCTCGGGAACGAACGGCGAATAGACAACGGGAACAACAACAAGAAGAAGAGCATTGGCGTATCATCACTACCGCTCAAGTTGAGTACACGGAACAACCACCAGTACCAGAACAGGAATGGTCCTGTGGGGATTCAACATGCAGGCTCTGCTATCCCCCACCAGACTGCCAATGCGAACTATGTACCCAACCAGATCAGTCAGCAAACACGGTTTAAAAAACCATCAACGGTCCTTTTCAGGACCACCAACGGCCCTTTTCAGGGCCACCATGTCTTTTCGAAAGAAAATTCTCTCATTGTCTCAGTCTATACACACACAAAACAATGGTCCCAGAAGTTTCCGAAAATTCAATTCATACTATTTTGGGGTACAACATTGATTTCCAATTTGTCCTAATTTGTCACAATTTTGTTTACTTTGGGGACCCACTCCCTCTATATTCTATATGACCCGGGTCCCAGGGTACCGCCATACACTACTGACATGTTGCTAAAATAAATACATCGAAACGTATAAATACCGTGTTCCGTATCTTATAACACGATTAAATGATTATTACAACACACCGATAATAAACACAGCGAATTTCTCTAATAATTTATACATCGAAGTTCATTTAGATCGAACAATGTTTCCTAATTCCTTTGATATAAAGAGTTTCGGCTGCATTTATTGACAGATGGGCAGATATCGAGCTCGCTCCATTCTTAGACTATAAATAGCGACTGCGTCATCAAGCTAACACTAGTTGGTGTGAGTAACACGTGACCTCGCTCTATTTCTGTTTTGTTTATATCACGTGATGACCATTGCCGATATTTCGGAATATTTCGGGCACTGTCACTAATCTGCTTTGCGCAAGAAGTTGCGATTTTGCATTGCCATTTAAAATGAGCATACCAGAGAGTACAATAATTGTTAAACACCATGAGACGGTGTGCAGTGCGCAAAATCCAGGTCTCTAGCTCAAAGGTCAATGTCACACTTAGAGGTCAAACATCATAAATAAGCATTATAGACCTTGTCCGGGCTGTATCTCCCTTATGCATAGCAACTTTTAACGATAACTTGGCATAATTGCTAAACACCATGACACGGTATGCAGTGCGCAAGATCCAGGTCTCTAGCTCAAAGGTCAAGGTCACACTTAGAGGTCAAACGTCAAAAATGAGCATTATAGACCTTGTCCGGGCTGTATCTCCCTTATGCATAGCAACTTTTTAAGATAACTTGGCATAATTGTTAAACACCATGAGACGGTGTGCAGTGCGCAAAATCCAGGTCTCTAGCTCAAAGGTCAAGGTCACACTTAGAGGTCAAACATAAAAAATAATCATTATACACATTGTCAGGGCTGCATCTCCCTTATGCATTGAATTATATTAAAATGACTTGCCATAATACAATGAGACCATGTGTCTTGGGCAACACCCAGATTTTCATAGGTCAAAGGTCAAGATTACACATTCGGTCAAATATATTTTCCTTGTCTGGGCTGTGACTTCTGTTTGCATTCAAGGATTTTGAAATAAATTAGTATCAAAGTTTACTTCTGTCAATGAAACGATGTGTCATGAATATCACCCATACTTGTAGTTCATAGGTCAAGATCACAAGCTGGCTATACAGGGGGCTCGACATGTTGCCCTTGGGCTTCTAGTCTATCATCCAGAAGCTCGATCACACGAAAGAATATCATAACTTTACGATGTCATTACATGTACATTTGTACTTAATTTCATATTAAGCAACAGCACTGGTTCTTCACAGAAGCAGATCAAAGATTATTTTTCAAACCAACTTGCTTCTTAGTTTTAGCTTTATCAGCGGATCTTATGAAAGATAAACACTTATCGACTAAGAAATATTTTTAATTTTAGGCGGTCATTGTAATATTAATTTATATTTGTATTTTCAACGACGAAATACGAGGCAGATATTTACGAGACACGCCCTAATACCGTAATAGAAACAAATGTGTCTGTACTTGGCAACCAGCACATGATTGGGATCACAACTGTATAGAACATTTTCTATAAATGACGTAGTATGCAGAAACTTTCTTGCTCTGGTTGTTACACCGAACAACAATCTTACAGTCGTATCTCATTTTGAGCGTAACAAATATGATTATACATCTTGGATTTTATTTTTTAAGCCCCATTAGCTTTTTGCTATAAAATATTATGCAAAAACAAACAATAGCTGATATTATCCAAAGGTAATTATTACCGACGAAACAATTAAGCCCCATTTCTTCTAAAAACACTAAATTCACTGTGAATTTTGCTTTTGTAAACGTGAAATATATAGAGCGCGTGACGTCACTTTATGCCGTTTGCATAATATGACTGCGGGAAAACATAGCTGTTCTATAAATAGTATAAATAGCGAACATAGAATAAACATATAGTGAACATATAATAAACAAATGGTGAACCTAATAATTATAATAAACATATAATAAAAGTTACAGTGAACATATATAGTGAACATATAATAAACAAATGGTGAATCTAATAATTATAATAAACATATAATAAAAGTTACAGTGAACATATATAGTAAATATATGATAAATAAAATAGCAAACATGTAGAGTACACATATATTGAACAGAAAAAAATTGAACATAATTATAATAACCATATAGTGAACACAAAAGTTAACATATAAAAAACATATAGTGATAACAATAAAATATCCCGATGTGTTAAAGGACATGCTAACCGTACTTCAAATCTAGTTTTCTTTTTCTCCCCGTGATTATCTAATAAAGTACAATGTAATTGATTCTGTGCTGAGGCGATGCTATAACTTTTCAATTGGATGACTAAATCACGCTGAAAACTGTTATACAATTGAGATATCTTCCCTACAGTTTTTCACTCGGGAACAACCTGATAGCATGATGGACACTCTTGTCCTTCCTGGAAATTATTTTGGCAATTTCTTGGAATTTATCGTTGCGAATGATAGCAAAATTTCCGAAGCCTAAAGTTCAAAAAGAAAGAAAATTGAACGCAATATCTCGAATTCTTAACAAACTCACCGTTGGATAGACATAGATTTGCCGATTGTTTGACCAGAACGGTACATACATCGCCATCCAATGGTTTCCAGAAAAGGGGAATTCTTTGATATCCATAGATTTATAGCACCGACATAATTCTAATGTTACATTAAAGTGCTGTTCCTTTTGATAAGTAAATCTCATTTCCTGCAATTTGTAAAAGATAAAAAATATCGATAGAATGAAATTAATTATAAAATAATTTTTTGGAAATTTAAACATGTTTTTTATCACTAAACGTATACGAGTACTGACTGGCTCATTTAGATTAATGCTCCTAGATGAAAAAAGAACAGTGAAAAGCACATTTTATTCGTAGAATACATATATATTTATAGCTATGCAGAGAATGCCTTATTTCTTCAGTAACTGTTATAGCATACTTTGTTTCTGATATTTAATAAACCTGAATCTAACAATAATGAGAAAATTAACGGACTTGCCGAGAGACAACGCGCTGAATTATTTATAAGCTCCCGTTCCCCGTAAACACTCGTAGAGGAGATTTGGTTCGTTGTGTTCAATACAAGCTTTGCAAGCTGGTTCCGTGGCAGATTCCATATACGTCATAACGATACAGACAGGATTATTCCAAATACATGACAAACATTCAAGAACCAAACGAAGACATTAATGTAAATGAAATAAAAGTTGATATTTTTAAACGAAAGGTGCGCAGTGCGTTTTACAATTATCGGAAACTTGGATAGATAGAGAGTACATGCACGACTATAGTGAGCTGAATTTAGTGATATGTGTTGAAGACTGTTTGTTTCTGTTATGGCTAAATTTGTTACGCATTGTTTATACCGGACTGGGGAGATGTGATATTTGACATTATGGAAAATTGTTTCTTGATAGAGTTCTGAACGATACGCGGTGCTTGTTCGTGTTAGTTAAAAGATTTCTCTTTTACAAGAATCGTGATTAAATTTGAATTAATGGTATAACTAGTTGAGTGGAGTTTCTTTACAAAATGTTGGAGGAAGATAATCCTTGTACGCATTGGAATACACATAATTCGTTGTTTCATTTCATCTTGTCTGATTTGATTATCTCTTCCGTGAATCATTTAAAACTTAATCCTATATCGACGTAGATGTAAAACATTTGGAATATGTCCGGAGTGACATAATAATTTATTTCCGGGAAATGTTAGTTATTACATACAACAACAGTTTTGATGAGGTCAACAGTGAAGACGACTTTGAAAAAATAGAAATTTTATCTTCTCACATTGAAACCTCGGATGAATTCTTTCTCGCGCCCATTGCGAGCTTAACAGAAAAAGAAGTTGATCTTTTAGACCGCAAAGAAGTCGAGCGGAAAAGAATCGCTCGTGCCGTGGCGCTAGTCTCAGGGATATTATTTTTAGTCAGTGTGGCGTTAGTAACTATATCTCTATATATGGCTAAAGACATTGATGAAATGGGTAGGTTAATTTATACTGCTATATATTTGAGAACACCCTTTCTGTAGTGTTTGTAAGGCATGGTCTAACTCAACAATGTTAACTTAAGTATCTAGGCAAGGTAAGCATTGTTTAAATTATTTTATGTAATAAATTCGAAAATCCTATCATTTTTTTCCTAGTACAGATGTAGGTATTAACCGACTGTTCAATTGTTGAAATACTTATAGCAGATTACACAAAACAAGTATTTTGCTTTTTCCCAAAGTAAGCAATTGGTGGGAAATATTATCGAGGAGCCGGTTACCTAAATCTTGTTATATCTCAGACCATTAAAATCCCCTAACCGTCAGGTTTATGACGATGAGACAGATGTGTTATGCCAAACACACACGTTGTGAGGAATTCTCTCTCGTGAACTATTTATTTATGTAGGATCTTAGCAATAATCTCAAGAATCACTTAAACCATTTTATTGTGATAAGCATTTTCTTAAATTATGTATATTGAATGCTGGAGAATGTCTCATATTTATTGAATTGTCATTATTATTGTGATCATTGAATTTTAACAGAATCAAATTGTGTATGTGCGAGTAGTATTATGTATTATGGATATGATGTAGATATGTGTTAAAATATATTGAAATTGTAATCCACGAGTCAAACCTATTCCAATGTCTGACGTTATTTCATATATTTCGCTACGGTATATTTGTAGTTCTAAACACGTTCTTTTCAATTCGTATGTACATTGTTATCATTCATCTATAACTACTTTGATAGTGGTTTCGTCATTTTGTTTGGTCGTCATTCTGTGTTTTTTTGTGATTTTGCGTTTTTGTCATTCTGTTTTATAATTTCGTCATTTTGTGGGTTTCATCTTTTTTTCATTAAATATTTAATTCAGATTAATTTCAAAGGAGCTGAACTCGTGCAGTAAAACAGGAAATCCATGAAAAACGACCAATTTTTTATCAAATGTATCAAAGGTTCTGTGAAAACCGGAATTCTCAGAAGTCTGGATTTTTTATCAAGTCCAGATGGGGTCCAACTTCTGAGAGGTTTTATTGTACATGTGTGTTTCTTATTTCCCCGATATCCTTAACATCAATTGCATTAATATCACAATCTTCTGTAAACGTCAGGAAACATATAAATGCATGTATATGACCCTTAAAGAAATACAACACGCCGTTCGTAACGATTTACCCATTCAGGTGGTATCCTTTTTCACAACACTTTCAATTAGTAATAGGGACATTGTTGGATAATACACATAATGTCAAGGCGAATTTAGATAGAATATGATTGGTTTAATCAGCTGTTCACTACTCATTCAATTTCTGTTTTAAGTTCGATTAAAATAAATCTTCAACATATTAGTTTCATGAGTGTTGAATTTCTGGAAAGTGTAGTGCTATTTACATTGTGCACTGTGTGGTGTGCTAGGTTTTTATGCAATGACGTCAACGCGAATTGATTTTGAATTACATTTGAATCCTTTTTACATTATAAACACATTCGCCACTTATTAATGGCTGTAAAGATTCTGATGTCACATTTATGTCATCTTGTCAATGTATTACATATCATAAATACCACCGAATATTCAGCACAATATATTGTAATCTCTCCAGAACGGCCATCTTTTGAACAACAACGTCCATTCAACAACATCATGTTTTTATCCATAGCAAGATTTAAATATTAATAATTTAACCTCTCTAGAGCAACAACCTCTCAACAACAACACAATTTCGCTACTTCCAAGGGTTGATTCTTTGGAGAGGTTGCACTTTATTTGATTCATTGATGTTTAAATGACAAAAAGGGTATCTTGGGATTGTGGTCTCTGACTAGCAATCATTAGTCCCTCGCCGCTGGGAGTTTGAATCCTAACCGGGACGAGATAAATTTCACAGATTTGGAATAAGTCCAGCTAGCTTGCGGGAGGTCATCTACTACTAGTACCCAGATGAATGTCGGAGGCCTTCCTTTTTTGTTACAACTGGAAAGGGGCCAGATGGCCCTGACTGGTGGTGCAGTTATTTTTTTTTATTTGTTTATATTACAGAAATAATGCAATGTTCAACTATTTAGTTTGAAATGTAAAAATTCGGCTCATTCCTGAAATACTTGACAATTAAGGTCAAAAATGAAATACCTTGTTTCCGCTTTAAGTCAAAATTGGCGTTTTTTTTCGGAAACAATGTGTTTCTTTCCTCCTGCCTTTGACTGGAAATTACAGAAGGTTTTTGAATCTTATTTTGTTTCTACCACTAAAACGCACAATAGTCTTTTCATAACTGAAGATATTTATCGTTATTGGATGAAAAACCCTGAAAATACTGTATGCTGATCTTTTGCACTAAGAAAATCAGATGTCCGTGAAGTTGGCAGCCCAGCAGCCTAGCAGCCTAGCAGCGTGAAGTTGGCAGCCCAGCAGCCTAGCAGCGTGAAGTTGGCAGCCCAGCAGCCTAGCAGCGTGAAGTTGGCAGCCCAGCAGCCTAGCAGCCCAGCAGCGTGAAGTTAGCAGCCCAGCAGCCCAGCAGCTTAATATATTTCTACAGTTAAACTGCACCACAAATCATGCAAAAACTTAAAAACGCATGAAGTAATAACATTATGTTGCTGTCATGTTTATTAGAAGAAAAAATACGATTTTTATCGATTTTGTGAATCTGGCAGTGTAGCGGCCGCATAGCGGACTATTATAGTCAAACATAAAATGCACAAAAAATCCGGCTAAACACTTACGAATCGATGATGTAATTCGATTTTAACCTTTAACGTTCATTAGATGAGAACTTACACATTTTTTCTTTTTTTTTTTGAGAAGTTGGCAGCCCAGCAGCGTCACAGCGTAATCTATATTTCTACAGATAAACTTCACAACAAATCAAGAAAAATACTTAAGAATGCATAAAATAATGTCAGTCTGTTGTTTAAACATTAATTAACAGAAAATATATAATTTTCATATATTTTTTTTCAATGTGAAATTAGCCGCTGCTAGCAGCGTGAAGTTGGCAGCCCAGCAGCGTCACAGCGTAATCTATATTTCTACGGATAAACTTCACAACAAATCAAGAAAAATACTTCAGAATGCATAAAATAATGTCAGTCTGTTGTTTAAATATTTATTAACAGAAAATATATAATTTTCATATTATTTTTTTCAATGTGAAATTAGCCGCTGCTAGCAGCGTGAAGTTGGCAGCCCAGCAGCGTAACAGCGTAATCTATATTTCTACAGATAAACTTCACAACAAATCAAGAAAAATACTCCAGAATGCATAAAATAATGTCAGTCTGTTGTTTGAACATTAATTAACAGAAAATATATAATTTTCATATTATTTTTTTCAATGTGAAATTAGCCGCTGCTAGCAGCGTGAAGTTGGCAGCCCAGCAGCGTAACAGCGTAATCTATATTTCTACAGATAAACTTCACAACAAATTAAGAAAAATACATAAGAATGCATAAAATAATGTCAGTCTGTTGTTTGAACGTTAATTAAATGAAAATATATGATTTTTCAAAAAAAAAATGGGCGTGAAATTAGACGCTGCTGGGCTGCCAACTTCACGCTGCTAGCAGCGGCTAATTTCAAATTGAAAAAAAATGAAAATCATATATTTTTAGTTAATTAATGTTTAAACAACAGACTGACATTATTTTATGCATTCTGAAGTATTTTTCTTGATTTGTTGTGAAGTTTATCAGTAGAAATATAGATTACGCTGTTACGCTGCTGGGCTGCCAACTTCACGCTGCTAGCAGCGGCTAATTTCACATTGAAAACAAATATATGAAAATTATATATTTTCTGTTAATTAATGTTTAAACAACAGACTGACATTATTTTATGCATTCTTAAGTATTTTTCTTGATTTGTTGTGAAGTTTATCTGTAGAAATATAGATTACGCTGTGACGCTGCTGGGCTGCCAACTTCACAAAAAAAAAGAAAAATGTGTAAGTTCTCATCTAATGAACGTTAAAGGTATAAAATCGAATTATATCATCGATTCGTAAGTGTTTAGCCGGATTTCTTGTGCATTTTATGTTTGACTATAATAGTCCGCTATGCGGCCGCTACACTGCCAGATTCACAAAATCGATAAAAATCGTATTTTTTTCTTCTAATAAACATGACAGCAACATAATGTTATTACTTCATGCGTTTTTAAGTTTTTGCATGATTTGTGGTGCAGTTTAACTGTAGAAATATATTAAGCTGCTGGGCTGCTAGGCTGCTGGGCTGCTAACTTCACGCTGCTGGGCTGCTAGGCTGCTGGGCTGCCAACTTCACGCTGCTGGGCTGCTAGGCTGCTGGGCTGCCAACTTCACGCTGCTAGGCTGCTGGGCTGCCAACTTCACGCTGCTAGGCTGCTGGGCTGCCAACTTCACGGACATGAAAATCAGACACGTAGTTTACAAGAGAAATATGAAAATATTGAAAAATAACAATTCGCGCGTTCTGTTAAAAAGTTAAATACATATGACACCACGTTACCAATCAATTCTGTCTGATGATGTTAGATCGATTTGATTTTCTAAAACGCAATCTTGTCCGACTACATGCAGTCATTTTCTTGAACTTATGGCGATACTGTTTAATTGATACAAGTAAAGCGCCTTCATCGTGAAGAAAGTTATTCGCGTTTTCTCATTTATTTCGATCAAACGCCAAATCTTATTTTCTTGTTACTTCATAAAAAATCTTAAAGTGTCTACTCCGAATCTTATCTCCTGAACAAACTTATTTACGATTTCAATGTGTGACGCAGGCAATGTCTAAAATATTTCTTTATCTTATTCCTCAACGGAATGCACACATCGTCTCTACTAAAATGCTTCAAGCACTCGAGTATTGTATTTATTGAAATATTTATTGTAACAACCACAAAATATAAGTATAACTCGACCATGTCAGGTTTTGAGCCGTGACGGATCTGAATAATTTTGTCACGGCTCAAAACACTTGGTCAAGCTTATAGTATACATGTCTAAGCTAACCAGTGTTCGACAACAATAGCACGTCTCCTTATACTCTGTCTACCATCAATGCCTCGTAATTGGATGTCCCGTGTAAACCTCTTATACATTAGCTCCTCTTTCGTGAGCATAGTCCAAAATCTAATCTGCTTCGAGCAAACTGCGTTCTCATAGGATATTGGACAATGTCTGGCAAACTATAGTTCCTTCTCGACTTAATGTAAAATCATTAACGTAATCTGTATCTATCCGTGATTATGATATGGCTTAGTGTTGGGTCAATGTCATACAGCTTTCTTGCCCAGGGTTTTCTCAAGAAACATAACGTTTATATGAGCGCTGTCTAACATCCAAACAGTCGGACCTACAGTTCGTCGAATCCGGATTTTATCTTTATCTGAACAATAATGTTGATGCCATCATTCTACATTTGCAAAACATCCTTTGTACAAAAATCCTTTCTCACCAAGAAGCACTCATGAAGGCTTCTTGTTAGTCCGGATAAATCCGGTTTTTAGACGTATCAGAAGACTTTGTACAGGTACTAGAGGAATACCAGACTATCTGTACGGTTTTTAATTGTACGATATGCATTATTTTTGCACTAATGTATATAACCGTTTACAAAGGTAGTACCTTGCTTTGCATAATATATACGACGTTGAATACGCAATATACATGGGAAAGTCACGTCCATGGAAATGGTACATGTTCACAGTAAAACTTCAATACTTTATAGAATTTCGGATCAGAGTGTAGAGGTTTTCGTTCATGTAGTGTTCTGTTTGGGCATTTCGAAGCATGACAGATGCAAACTCATCTTAATAATCTTGTTTACAGTCAAACCTCTGAACAAGGCCACCATTGGAAAAGAAATAAAATGTGGCCTTTATTCTGAAGTATGTTTGTTATAAACAAGCAATGGTGTTTTTCAAAGAATGGCTTTATTTACAGATTGCTCTTCACACGGAGTAGGTCGCTAACGCAGGTTTTACAATTAATAAAAATGAAAAAAGAAACATAACGAGGCTGACTGATAATTCAAACGCATACGATACTTTCATCTATTTTATTGCTTGATATTACTATCATAAATCATTACAGAATATACCACCATACCTGTTTTTATAATTTTAATTAGATTATAAATCCAGAACTTGTAACCAGTTTTATTTTCATTATCTTACCCCTGGCACGGTGTCAATGTTGTTCGTAAAGTTGGAAAGTGAAGGTTTATTGCTATTGCGTTATTGAAAGATGTTCACCTTTGTTACATAATGTGAAAAAGTACAAATTATTTAGTTTTGGAGAAATGTTTGATATTTTGCTTTTTTCTCGTCAAATTATTTTTCCAGATCCTTAATAATGTATAATTGAACAATATGATATTAAAGGCACCCACTGACGACTGATTTGAATACTTTTACAAAACGTCAAGGAAAAATAAAATACTACATTGTTAACTTGAGAATGTTTTTGTACGACAATAACGCCAATCAGACGCGGAATATGTGTATACAGAAAAATATTTTCTATGCCGTTTAATTCCGGGCATTCATTTGGAGAGCTTCTATTTCTTCTATGCGTACAATACAAAACCTCTTACTGATCTGTTCTCCGACTATCTGATATTTATTAAAAATAAGTGTATTATTTTAGTGTTTGAAGCATAATATGGTCTACCGTATGACCCCGATCACTAAATTTCTCGGTTTCTTACAAGATCTTTCACGCGTCCAATCTATGAAAATTAATGTACTGTCTCAGTATATCAATTATGTGCCTCAGTATGTTTTATCACGTGATTGTAAGGGTTTCCGTTTTGGTCACTAACCCCCCAACCCTGATTCGTTATAAGAAACGGTGCTTCATATAAATAAAATTGAGATTAATACATGGTCTATAAATAAACATATTTTGATTGGGTTAGAGCCTGATCCTTCGTGTAACATAAATGTAAGATTCAACGGTGTAACTTGACACTTTGCCCAATGATTTAAGATTTTTCTTTAATAAGCTTAGATTGTCTGAACATCCTCTACGAATACAAACAGGTCGTTATAACAGAAACAAAATTATTAATGTTATTGTTTACTTTGCAAAAAAGATATTGAAGACGAGTACCATTTCATGTGTATTAATTTTGTCCTTAATTCAAAGACCTAAGGAAAAACTTTATACCTAATTATTATTATAAAAAAACATCAACATGTATGTTTAAATTTCTTGAATTACTAAATACTCCAAATAAAACTGTTTTACTAAATACTGCTTGATTTATAAAACAAGCTTTACCTCTTAGAACTTTTATGTTTACTACTCTTAATTGATTATGTTCACCCTCTTAGCACAATTTACGCACATATATTTTTTCTAAAATAGATTACTATATAGTATATATTGTTAATTATAATTTCTCATACATATGCCTTTCAACCTATCACGTGACATGTGTTTATTTCTATTGTATATTGTGTTTACGATGTACATTGTACAAGTCTCTAATAAAAGTTATGTTCTGCTGATATTCATTAACCGGAATTATTAGTCTTTATTTGTGATTTATTCGTATTCTTATATGATTGATATTCATTTCTGTTTATCAAATAATGCATTAAAACTCGATATGAATCGAAATGTTATTATCAATGGTTTTAAATCAAAGATTTGTCATATAATAAAACAGTTGTTGACTAGTGATGCATTAAATATGATGTGATAATCACCGACTTGAAGCCATATTGACCTCGGCGCATATTCAATGTCTTACCAGTTAATAACTGTATAATATATTTCTTAATCCTTTTTATATTTGAAACAAAGAATATGTTGGAATAGGCTAGTAGCTTCTCATATATTTTGTTTATATTTTAAGGGCGGGGATTCTAGCGGAAGTTGTACCTTTTGAGCTGCACATTTCACTTTGAAAAGAAAATATTTGCATTGCGGGGAAAGCATTAAAATGATTTCATTAATATCAAGCGAATATTGCATAATTTTATGTCCCTACTAAAAATGATTCATTAAATATTGAGAACGATGAAATAAAACGCGAACATTATGTCAAGATGCTACTTTGGAATTAAAACAAAATAACTCAATTATGTTTGAAAATTGTTTGTTCTTTCTTTAAAATTATAATATCAGTAAGTTATGTTATTTATCTGCCATTTTTATCTAGGGAGAATACGACTAGAGTATTTAGTTCAGAAGCGTATGAAAAAAAAACAATATGGAGTTAACTACATACAGTCCTAAGACATTAGGCGTCAGTTCAGTGGTTAGGCCTTGTCTACAGCTCTTGTCTAGGTTGTGAGTTTGAACACCGGGCGAGGATCACACTGTCCGTGACGAAATTGACTGAAGATATTACATCCTTTGTTAAAATGTCCTCCACCTTTGAATTATGTGGACTAGCAAGGCAATAGCTTGCCGATAGAATTTGTTTGCTAGTACTGGTGAAGGCCTAAATGAAGTCCAGGAAAGTTGGTTAGGATAACTGCCCGCCACGATATAACTGAAATTATGTTGAAAATGGTGTTAAATCCGATGAAATAGATATATAAATTCAAGAAGTGTAAACAGTACTGCTGTGAGAGGGGTAAAACTGGAAAAGTCTTTAAACATTGATTTTGATATTTGAGAGACAATTCACAAGCATGCTTTTGCTATGAATTGGTCTACGGCTCTTAGAACGAAAAGAACAGTAAGTGGTTTAAAAATAAAAAAATGAATTGTCAGTTATCTAACGGTGTTTAAATGCAAGATATATATGATGTATCTTAAATCATAGAGGCAAATATCTCACATGCCATGCTTTATTTACTGAAATCTGAAATTAACATTTATTTATTCATTTCCGGTGTTAGACTTTTCGTGTAAATTACATCCCATAATTAATGTAATAGACTTTCCAGATTTCCTCTTTCAGATTTTAAAGTCATCCCCACATTGCTAGACGTTTTACTTCGAGAATGTAGCTTATACAACGAAAGTGAGCAGTATCCGTCTTCGGTAATGCGACACCTGCGGTAGCCGAATACAATTTTAAGAGCCAATACGCAATGCAATGCTTCAACTTTTTTTACATTCAAATGTGTGGAAAATGTAATTAGTAGTAGACAGAATATGTTAATACGTGTCTCTGACCAGGACAGACAAAACAGTATGGAACTATCTAAGTTAAAGTACAGACAAATTATTCAAAACAAACTGACCTCCGAATAAAGGTAATTTGACAATGACAAAGCCACATTTTGTCTTGAACAAGGGTGGCCTTTGTTCATCGGTTTGACTACATTTTGTGTGTTGTCTGAATTTGTGTCGCAGACAATTCCAATTGAGGCCATCCTAAGTCAAGGAACATTGGTATCGTCTATTATTGATCTTAACGCTAATTTTATAAACACACTGGAGAAAATGTAGTTTAAATTGGCTTGCAATTACGGCGGCAAGAATGTATCTAAAACCGGAAATGCAATTAAGGAGTCTCAAGAATTTCGATCTGTTACAAACTGTTCGATAGTTTCCTGGAATTAACGTAAATTTCATTCAATTATCGCTTGAAAACTTATATTTCCCTCAATCAACGATATTTATTTTATATCCAATTCCTCTCTCTTGAGATCTTTTCGTTTAAGAAATATTTCAGGGTGTTGTTAATACAAAATATAGACTTAACACGGTAATGTCTGAAAACAGAAAACATCGCATTGACTAAAGAGCTATACAAACACGGTGCACATTTACAACTCTTGAAATAAACACCCTCAGAAATATACAAGCTTTAAGTCCCAACAATATATCCGAAAACTTCACCATGGCAACATCATCCACAAAACGTCATATACAACAGTAAAAAACAACATAGACAAAACTGGACAACATTTATTAAACTTTAAATGCTGAAGTGCACCGCTTGGAACGGTTAGTTGTCAAAATAAGAAAATGCAAGGGGCAAATAGTATCGTAGTTCGGTGAGCTCAAAGCGATCGATTCACAAAACATTTTCTAAACGCATCACGTTCTTTCTATTCGATTAAAACCGGAGTTTTGTGTAACGGTACGGGGTATGGTTGAGTGTACAGGTACAGGGAAGCAGAATATTGGCGACAAAGAAAGACTTCGTAAACAAACCTTTAGCGGATTGGCGAAATGTCAATAGTGTGGTAATACATGTAGCATGCAAAGTTTGGCGAGTCGAATGCAAGTGGGGTATGACAGAGACAAGACCTCGACAGGAAACCAATTTTGAGCCTTTTTTAATAATGTTGTTGTTAATTGATTTAATCGTTTATTGTTGTGAATACACGAACATATACGCGTAATCTGAATGTTCATTCTATCTATAAATGTATCAACTCAATAAAACGAGATCACATGTCACATTCAAAGTTTCTACCCATTTTGTGTCACACATAGGTAATTCGCTAAACCGCGATCAGCACTGACAATATTGCCGATTCTTAGGTCTCCATGCCACAACGGAATCAACTAGATACAGACAGCATAACGCATTTAACATGTTTGCTCTTGAGTGCAAGGCCAATTGTTTGTTTTGAAATCGCGTGTTCTAATGATGTATTGAATATTGTATTATTCAAATTAAATGCTTTCTCATATCCGATATGTAAACATCACAATCGTTTGTTTAAACAATATCCAACTGAAAATAAAAAATCAATCGACATGAAAATGATTTAATATTTGTTTGGATAACCAATGGAACCAATTCCTGGTAGAACTGTATAGAAAATTAGTTATCCAATACTTTTCCCCATTTTCCGTGGCACCTCCTTCCTGTTTTGGACCGATTCCTCTCCATCGGAAATTACATTTCAGATCCTAATGATCAGCAATCATTTATAAACAGACATATGTCACTCTAGCAATCATTAGCTCAATTACTAACTAGAACGTACCTGTCTTTTAGCAGTGCCGTAATAATTTTGGCTGTTGCGTCTTTATTAGGGGTTATTTCAGACAAATTCCAAAATTAGCCATCTAATCTGAAATTGCTTTCCATGACCCTGTTTAGCAATAATTCTATCGCTGTACAGCTCTTTATGAAAGTCTCAAAACTGTTTGATTATCATCATGCAGTTAATCTGAGATGAGACAACAAGAATAAAAAAGTATAAATTACAATTGCAGTACAATATGCAATCTTCTACAAATCGACTGATGTGTAAAAACATCTTATCCACTGTCCTAGGAACAATGTATCCTTATTTTGTTATCTACTGCTGGGAATATCAGAAAGTAGCCAACAATTGCCACACTTAAACCCCCAACATGAGTATAAAAGGGAGGTAATGGCTTGTGCGTGTTTTCCCTTGATTTTTCAACCGTTTTCAGCTCAGGGAGAGATTTTTAAAAATATTTGGTGTTAAATGTTTTTTTTATCACTGAAAAAAAATATGAATGAAGCAAAATGATTCTTTTATCAGTTCAGATACGAAACTTCAAAATGTATGAAGATTTATGTTCATATATTTTCAAAACAATTTATAACAGAAATTCAAATTGGTTTAAACCCATCGTCTGCTTCAGCTATTAACAGATTCGGTACAGTAAGTCAGCATTCACTGTATGTCTATCACTAATAAAACAGAGAGGGAGTTAATTTGCATCCGATGGTCTGATCGGAAGTTGCGTCTTTATGCGGGAATTTTTTTATGCAATGCTGTCCATTATCAACATCTATAAACACAGACATCTTCTTATGTATACGAAGGAAACTTTTGCAAGTTTATTCTCTTTTGCACACATGTTTGACTGAATAAACCAATCTTGTGGCTTAAAATGCACCTGATGAAATATTATTCAAGCTTAAATAAACAATAATCTAGCACCGACACATTGATGCCTTTTCATGCTATTTACTAGTATATTCAGCTATGTCGACTATTCCTTGTCATTCTCATAGTTCGCACTGTAGAAATTGTTTTGAACACCATATAAATGTACCTTTGTTATTGGCGTCTCCGCGTACTCCAGTAAATATACCAAATACTGGTTTATATCTCGTCTCGTGAAATATTGATCATATTAGTGACTTTCTTTGTAATGTTCTATCTTTGTGATATAATTATAACCAGGGACTCTGGATTTAATCAGATATCTGCTTCATATTCACTACGAATCCTGCTAGGTAGAGTATTTTCTGTGTTTAATGTTATAAATCAAGTTAGAAATGAAGTATTTACTTGCCTATTCGTGTGTGTTGTACATATTTTTAGTCCTTTATTCTTAGACGTAAGGTATTTTTCCTAGTCAGGAAATGTTTTATGTCATAATTTTCTGCCTAAGGATGAATTACCAAAAACACATTAGCAATAAATGTAATTGAGTTATAAACAGTTAAATCATAAATACATGTACACAAAACTAAGGGCTAACAAAATTTATCATAAACAAGTTTGAATGTTAAAGTGCGATAGAAAACATTACGAACTGTGATTTGTCAGTTTCGCATTAATACACGGTCTGGCATTTCATATATAAAACAGCTACTGATATTCTGATTGTACGATTATCTTATGAAGATGGATATTTCCCAATTGCAACAAACAAAGTATAAAAAAATCTGTGTGCATTCTGGAATTGGTTTTATAACGAGCTTGGTTGGGAGATTATTGGGTTGCTTGCGGGCAGACCCGATTATTAGTTGCGCAGAAATGTACAATTATTAGTTTCCCATTTCTCTTTCTGAAAACACACGCTCGATTCTCCAATCATTCACATATCTATTACCCTCCTGTAGTTCATCCGTCTTAACGTTCTAATTAAGTTCGTTGATGATTGTAGGGAACTATGAAATCCTTGGATTGAACTGAGCCAACCTTCAATGTTATATATCGTCTTTGACTGGAGCTTTGGTCAAATTGTGTAATTTGTGGAACATAGTGCTCGCCAAATCAAAAACATGTACATATGCAATGCTTCAAATGGTTTAGCACGACCAGTCTTTGACATATTTTCAACTTGCATTCACAATAGTATTTAGTTATCATTTACTTATTCACTATTTTCAGTGCGAAATTCCAACAAGATGCTTCAAATACACAACGATCGAATGCAGGAATTGGCTGAAGATCCAGCTGATGTGAATGCAACTACTCCTTTATGATAGAGGACATATTGTGACACCAGACGTTCAGAACTGTTCGGGAGTAAGACAATTTCAGTGATTGGTGTGATATCTATGTTTATAAGAAAAGACATGTTGTGGTGTGGCAGAGTTAGTGACAGTTTTGAGTCTCAAAACACATTTCGAAGATTGATTGAACCTGTGTTCTACCACTGTAAAAACATATTGACTAAGTTGGTGTGGACTTTGTTCAACAATGATGAATTGAATTTCAGTTCCAAAAACAATTTTCAGGACGAAATTCCAAGAACTTACAGGGGAAATGTTCATTATGCATTAACGAAATGATACAATCAACGAATCTATTTAGAAAGCGTGTGAATGTATGGACTGTCAAAAACTTTAATTAGCTTCTTTTGTATTACAAAGCTACCTAGTACAATCATTCTTACCATGTTTAACGGTAAAATAGAATAAGCATGATTGATGAAAGGAAGTTCATTTGTCGAAATAATGTTCTGTATTACTGAATGATCATTCCAATCAATAGCTAACAATGGTTTAATTACGCCATCCTTAAATAAATCATAGGTTTATGGTTACGCGACCTCAACTTTTAAAAATAAAAAATGTGACCGGGGAATGAATTAATAAGGTTGCGCAACTATAAACCAATATTTTTATGGATGGCCTTCGTTTAATTTTTAAACACAGAGCAACCTCTCCAAAGTGGCCTTCTCTTGGGCAACAACCTCCTTTCAACAACAGAATGGACTTTTCACTGTGTGCAAATGATTCAACTATCAATTTATTCACTCTAGAGCAAGAATTTCTCAACAACATCAACATTCAACAATAACATAATTTTGCTTCTTCCAAAGGGTGTTGCTTTGGAGGGGTTGCACTATACTTTAATTGTTTTCATTTCTCATGTAAATACATCCAGTGCCAAAATTTCATAAGAATTGACTCCAATGTGAATCGAAGAATTTTGCTAGCATTTGTTTGGAATATGTGATTGCAGAACTAAGTAGATTCAAGTGCATGTTGTAAATACGCATCATGTGGCGAAAATGAACGTAAAGTGTGAAGTAATTGTTTTGCATTCTAAAACTAATGAATTTCTAATGTAAAATCATTCCAAAATATGTGTTTTGTGGCATCTTTAATACGTTTCACAAATTGCAGTTATTATAAAATGCAAAGAATGTTTGAAAACTGTTTTACGACTGTACGCAATAAAATGCTCTTCATAACGATTACAGACACTTTGCTGTTGTTTACGAGACAATTTGAGAGTGGAAATATTTTGTAGTTCCTATCATATGATTGTTCTGTTTTATGCTTTTGTGATATGAAGTACCGTAATACCTTACGAGATCTGGTAAATACTATATATACTGGTATATGCCGCCTCTTCTGATGGCAATTAAACATTTTTTAATTTGTTTAGGGTTCGTCTGAACTAACCGCCCTTCGATCGCCTTTGTATGGCTGCTGCCTTCACTTAATTGGTCAAAAACGATCAGTATAAACGTAGTAATGTCTTTGTAATTATATTAAAATGTTATAGTCCAAGGTAACTTTGAGTTAAAATCGAAATAGTGTCATTAAAATACGACTAGGTCATTCAACAGAACAATAGCGTCATAATTCTATAATTACTGTTGTAATATTTACTAACATAATCATCATCTTCATGATCCAGGAGACACAATGTCATTTCTCTTTCAAACATATATCTGTTTCATTTGTCTCTACGCAATCTTGTTAAAGTTTGTACAATTAACTCTAGAAAAACTAACAGAGTTATGGGAAAAACGAACCAAAAACCAGTACACAAATAACTGCTTTCTTGCTGATATTATAGTCAATATGCAGAGGCTTTGTAAACGCTTTCTCTTGCATTTTAGTGCGCACGCCTACTTAGACAAGAATTTTCTGTTTACAAAAGATCTGTTTGCATAGTTATCACATTGATACAGTTGCTTTGATGAAAGCAACCAAGCTTTTTATTACATTATCAGTAATATTGTATTGCTAATCATTTTTCATTGATGTGAATAGTTTAATATGTGTTTCTATCAACGCATCGATTGCATTGAGACGTTCATAAATGTCTCATTTGTAAAATGAATTTGAGTATATGTTTGTGTTACAATTGTTAATGCCTGGCATACTTTTCATCAATCGTAACTACTCGGGCATTTCCGTAACTGGGAAATACGCCTCCTATATACGTATAGACTTAAGTATTTTGGTTATGCGGCTTCAGGTCACTATTTTGTCAACGTAGGTACTTGTTTTCAGGAATAATTCTCGGAATTACAGATTTTCAAACTTATCTATCGTTCGGGATTGATAAAAATGGCATCAAGTTCCCATTGAAAGAGAAACAGGTTTTTTCCATCGTTGGATTCCCAGTGTCGGCCATGATGGAAAATAGCCCGTAAACAACAACAACAACAAAATGGCGGCCTGCCTATTATGTCCGAGGCACTTTTCTTTAGAAAAACGCCGAGGAGTTCCGATTGACTTCATACGTTGGAATTATTAATACAACGATTACACGAAACGGCAGAAGTAGTCTTTAAGTAGAATTACGAGCTGTACTAAGATTTTTTAAATACGTATTTCACAGAATGTTTTATTTGTTCAGATTTAAAACGAGAATATTATCACATATTCATAAGCAGCTAAAACGAATACCAACCACCTTAATAGAATTATAATGGCCTTTTTAAGGGAATTTTATTCCGACGTTATCGATATGAAGTTTTTAACTAATTTAGTCGTAAATAATCATATATCTCTACCTAGTTGATTTGCTTTAGTAAATCGCGCACATGTCTTTTTAGGAAAAGTTGGTGTAGGTTACTAACAATCAAAGTACTGTGACTGTAATGTACATAGATTTGCACCATAACATGAAGCGGGAACTAGTTTTACGATTACATGGCGGATGAAGATAAATGAAGTAACTAGGTCCGCATAAAAATCCATGCGCGCCAAGTGAGTGACAGCTATAGAAAGCTGAACTACCGTTCAGTTTCCAAAAACAGCAGAGTAGTAACCTATTGGATATTATGATAGATGTTCAAGATAGCTGAAGGTGGTTAATAGGCAATCTGTTTCGTTTCATGACTTGCTGATACAACAAAATTTCCTACATCGAATAAATGTTGCATGAATAATAAGTAATACAGCCAAGTAGTTGAGCTAGCACTACCAAGACACTCCAGTGGTAATGATCAATTTACGGAATAATTTATTATACTTGTACGTTAGTATTTCTACAAAACTTAATGATGACATATATTTACACTTGCACACTAACTTGCAGTGTTATTGTACGTAACATGCTCGAATTTACAGCTTTGTATACGTTAATACAATTAAATTCTAATTATGAATGAATGAATGAACGGACGGATGTTAGTGCATCTTATTTATCTAAATACATGCTCTTTACTTTGCGTCATTCCATAAACATATGAATACCAAATAGTTTAAATTTCATAGAAATACATGTATCAGAATCTTGCAAACGAATTTTGTATGTTTTTATATTACAGGTTTCTTTCAATAACAAAGATTTTGATGCAAAACTTTAGTCGATGCAACATTTATACTTTAGGTCTATGCAAGCGTGGCTATTCAGTGAAGTTTGACGATTGAAATGTTATTGATAATGTTTATCCATTGAAGCCCATGTTGATATGATATGTATATCAAATAAATGATTTCATACAATACAAATGTGTTTGTCTAAATAACTGTTCATCTTAGTGGATTATTGGTTTCCATGGTGTCAATAGATCAATAGATCACACCCGAAGTTTTAATATATTAACAATAACAGGAACAGCCAAACATGAAGAAATCAATAATTCTGATTTTCAAACCAGAACAACAGAGTATCAAAACAGCAAATACAAAAATACTCTAACTGGCCAACATCAACAACAAAAGTATTCTAATTGGCCAACAAGAAATACAACAACAACATACAAATGTGATTGGCCAACATTTAATACAAAAACACTCTATTTTGCCAATAACTAAAGCAAAAAATCAACTTAATTGGCTAATAACAAATTTAAACATAAATTGAAACGCTCTTATCAAGAAGGCATAAATATAATAAGACGGAATACCGCTATTATACCTTGTAATTATATGTGTCACCTTTTGGACAAAAAACATTTTTATATAACATAGCCTCAATAACAAAAAATATCTACAAACGGCTCGAATGGTTCGATACATTGAAGTGGCATTGATATTGAAGCGGGCACTGCTTGAGTTTTTATCGCAATACAAACTAGAAATAAAACCGAGAAGATATTCAACACATTTTACGAGAAACATAAAAACATTGTTTGATTGTATGTCATAAGACAGTCGATCATTCTTGATGTCGGAGATATAGAAGGTTGACTATCAAAGACAATAAAGACGTCACATTCGTCATTTGTTATCTGGTCTAGCCTCGTGGGCATATGAATGTAAGAAATCAAGTTACTGAACTACATGAAACATCACTCCCGGCTAATACAAACTCTAGAAATGAGATAATGCAGTGTTAACCTTCATGAACGATCACCTCCGAACAACAGCCACCTCCCTGTCCTGTTACAACCAGTATTCTAGCAACCCAAATTGACGTTTTACACTATTTTCACACTCTCAACAACAGCCACCTCCTTACAACAGTCATTTTCGTCCTCCTATTGGTGGCTGTTTTAGGGAGGTTGCACTGTAGCTGTGCTGTATATAGAGGATATTGAACGAGTTCAATGAATTCAAAACAGAATCTACACGAAATTAATATTCTCTTTATCACATACCCTGAAAATGCGGCGAAAACCAGCATATTAGTACCCGTTTGACATTGCTACTAATATCAAAAGAGTAACACATGCGTAATAAGGCTTTTTAATCAGGAGCACAAAAAAGTACATTATGAAACATCATAAATAATACATGTGAACATATCTAACGATGTAAACAGTATCTTTTCTTACTCAAATTGTTGAAATAATTCAACATTACTCCTGTGAAGTTAAAATTTTGAAAAACATGTACCAATCAATGTCTTTGTTTAATCAAGTTCATTACGTTACTTCGTGACGTCATTTACATAATTATAACTTTATGCACGGCCGTGTCATATCGTTTTTACGGCACGACCAAAACGGCACGGGTATGTGATAAAGCGTATTATGTAAAATGACCGAGATATTTGTTGTTACAATATCTTGACCTAATGAAGATTTGTAGGAAAAACAAGAGCACTAAGCTGAAATAATATCATGGTATATAAAATTAAACTCAATATATATGTATAATATCATACAAGACGCATTCTAAAAGAGTATGATTTTGTGAGAAATATAATTATGTTTAGGCTAAATCGAGGCTAGGCTCCGATCCCAAAGATCATAGCGGTAAATTCCAAAGTACACAAATATTTCGAGATGAATTATACAATGCATTCTCACAATAGAGATGTGACCTGGAATATGCATGTTCTAAATTTATAAGGTAACGCTATATAGTGAAGCTTGGATGAAATAAAAACGGCTCGATAGATTTTCTTAAGATTTATTAGAACAGTAGATGACACATCAAACTTTATTCTAGACAAAAATAAAAAAATCCCTCGGGCAGATTTTTAATAAAAATAATTTAAATTTGAAAGTGAAGAAAAGAGAAGAAAAAAACACTAAATTTTACATTTAAAATCGTTTTACTTGCACTTATAATTAAATCATGAACATCAAATTTATACCTACGCGTAGGTAATTTTATTCTCCGCTATTAATTTTTTATTTCATTAAAAATCTACATAAATTGAGAGAGCGGTGGTAATTTTCAGAGAGGCACTATAAATACCGTAAAAATGACATTTTTGACGTCGAAAACGACGTAATTTCAATCGTTTGGTTCCACCTTAAGCTATAATGTTCCTTGTCTATCTAATACTAAAATCGTGATGTTTAATCCTTCAAAGGTCTATAAGATAAAGGAACCTGGTAAATGTATAGTAAATATGAATCATAAGAAACACAATATAACTATCGACGTTATTAGCGTGACGTAACAATTTCAACAACGTTATTCATGATGTCCGAACTTTACTGCATTGCAATTTTGTGAAAAATAATGCGCGATGACATATATTTTTTATATTTTATAATTGCTTGTTAACATCTCCACAATATCAACATGCGATGCATTAGTTGATTGAATCTACTTCCGTTTACCAAAAGTACACTGAAATATAGTTGGGGGTCAAAATAACGGGTGAAAAACGGACGTATTTTTAGTACTTAAAGTTCCGCCAGGAAAACAATGACGGCAAAACCCCATTAAAACTTATATGAGCTTATTCATCAGACAGAGAGCTTGAAGTTAGTGTATCTGAACTTAATATATCGGTATGTTTGAACCAATTTTGCATGTAAAATGTCGGTTTTACACCGCTGACATTCATCGTCGTGTTTCTAGGAAACGGGTTGGAAAACATGAAAAATAAAACGAACAAAAATCGAAGTACATGCTGTACTACCATTGTGCAAAATTTCAGAACAATCGGTTTTTGACCCATGACGTCGGGGAAAGGTCGCATACTACCACGAGAAGATATTTATCCCCTCCTGTCACCGTAGAAATAGACCCTTCTTACACTCTACCTTCAATTGTTTTAAATGTAATGGACATTTCATTCGATGGCGTCGAGCAAGGTACTTGAAGTTAGACTACGCGGACCACCTTAGACGACAATACATTCATCAAACTGCAATGCATAATAATTATCATACATTACATGAAATGCACGAACACGTATTAACATGAATGTTTTACAGACTATCGGCAAGGTTGAATAACAAATAACAGAAAACGTCGTGTTCATCATTTCTCGAATCATTTTTTGGTAGCAAAGAAGTGTATGCTAAATCAGGACAACCCATTCAACGTGTTCGTGAAAATCCGCCGAGATAAACTTTCGACAATTTCACCTAAAATGCGTTTATTCAAAACTGTTTTTAAACTTGTATCGTTGATTTATTCAGAGACCATGCATACCATGCTAATACTGTTTATTCCATGTTAATTGAATCAACACACAGAGAACGTGTTAATTGTTTCTGCTGTTTCTGTATTTTGACTGGCACATCATCAAGTCTGCTCCAGTGTAGCTGAACCTGTAGTGTATTTATATTGATAATAAAGATACACAGGGTGTAGTTTTATAGAGATATCAAATAACAATGAACATATCAATCATCTATGTATCATTTGTTAACATGTTAAAACGGCTGAAACAATCACAATTTGTAATGGATATAAGATATAACTTGAAAACTGTATTATATTCTACATAAATAATGGGTTATTACTCTATTACTCTGACTTAGATAATGCGGAAACATTTGTATTATATTCTACATAAATAATGGGTTATTACTGTATTATTCTGACTTAGATAATGCGGAAACATTTGTATTATATTCTACATAAATTATGGGTTATTACTCTATTACTCTGACTTAGATAATGCAGACACATTTGTATTATATTCTACATAAATAATGGGTTATTACTCTATTACCCTGACTTAGATAATGCGGAAACATTTGTATTATATTCTACATAAATAATGGGTTATTACTCTATTACTCTGACTTAGATAATGCAGACACATTTGTATTGCAAACGTTCAACTTTTTTGGGAAGACATCCTAGCCTGTTTCCCGGCCTTGACGTACATAACAGCCTTCTGTGTAACAGTAAGCGGAAGGTAATCCAGACTAGAGATATACTTGTCACAAAATAAGAAACAGACGCAATAATTGCGATAATATTGCATGTGTTCCTTGACTAATTTAGTACGTTTTTTATCTCTTCTCGTACAATTGCCCTACAAACATGATGAACAATGACATACACACTGCAGTATGCCGTACCAAATAATGTGTCTCATTTTAGTTATTTGACTTCTTGGTAATTATAATTATTTGACTATTTGATTCTATTATATGATTCCAGGTATGATATTGGTGTTTTTTGTTATTATTTGTACAAATACTTGAATTATAACCAGTGTGAGGGTTACACATTAAAGTTGTCGTTCGTTAAACAAAAGCTAGTTCTATTGAGAAGACTAGTGTACAAAAAAAACATGAAAACCTTATCCCTTCCGGAGTGTGCCATAAAGTCCCATTTTCTTAAAATACGGTTTTCAGAGAACTTCTGATAAATCACGAAAAAATTTACACTATCGTCCGATTTTCAGGGAATTCCGGTTTTGAGAGTATTCCGATTTTCAGGGAATTCCGGTTTTGAGGGAATTCCGATTTTCAGGGGATTCCGGTTTTCAGGGAATTCCGGTTTTCAGGGAATTCCGATTTTCAGGGGATTCCGGTTTTCAGGGAGTCCAGTTTTCGGAAATTTGACTCATTTAAATAAGTTCCGTCGTAGATCACCAATCACCAATCTTGCATGATAGTGTTTTTATCATCTGTTCATAAATGAGAGGGTCCCTTTCTATTCACGGTTCGATATCCGAGACATTGAATTTCAAGCCGTCCAAATACCACAAACTGTTATTATATCAAAGAATCGATTACAATATCACCATTCTAAATCTGTTAGAAGTAGCAGGTGCGCGTTTCCTATCTCCTAAAGACGAGCTGACAGCTAAATCAAGTTTCCGAAAAAGGCCTTATTTGTAACATTTCAGGTGCCGTCATCGAGAGTCACTGCAGGATTTGGCATTAACGTATTGTAGCAGTAATATTACCAGTATGACATATATACGAAAACCATTACTTTGCTAATCTGTATCAGTGGAGACAGATAATTATAGATTTCCTGGAAAGTCAACGAAAATACAAACAGCTAACAGGCAATAATAAAGTCTTGCAAGTAAACAAAAAATCTAACAAACAGACAATACAAGCCTACTAATCGTATGTTCGGTTGGTCAGATTGTAACCGCTCGCAAAGTCCATTCAGACATTTTTATGTATAGGTGTTGGGTTCATGAAAGTTAGATGTTGACAGCTAATGATGGTCACCCCTAAATCAGTATTGCACGAGGATTTGGTCACTGTCTGGGCTGCGGAAACCCAAAGTAGAGAATTGATTAACATGACTCATTGAAATGCGTTTCATCAAGTTTTGAATGAATGTGTATTCATAAAGCATCGTCCATTCACTGAACGGGTTTACATTTTACACAAAACGCTCATCTTACACCAAAACATTTCCGTATGCCAAGCTGAACGATGTAATCTATCCAATTCACAAATTTAGCGAAGTACAAAACATTCATTTAATTCGTATGCCAGTATCTGAAGGATTGCAGTTTAAATTCTGACATTCAATTTTCCTCAAGAGGTTTTGCGAAACAAAAACAGACAATTAATCATTAACATTTCGTCAAAAGCAAATCGCAGTCTGCAAATCTGAATTACTATTTGGTCCTAGCTTGCATGCAATAATTCTAGGAATAGTTTTAACCTGCTCCAAACATAGCCTTATAAGAAAGCATAATTTAATACAACTAATTTTTTTTGCCAAGTTATTGGTATTTTCTGAGAAGATCCTAATAAAAGAATTAATCCTTTCGCTGCCATTGAGAAGGGTATGCCCGTCTTCACAAATCTCCACATATATGCCAAGTGACGTGTATGCCCGTCTTCACAAATCTCCGCATTTCTCTACGTCTATCTGGGAATCGGTTATATCAGCTCGTATTTCATGGACATTCCCTGGCAAAAAAGTGCACAATATAGGCAATATGTCCCTGACAGCGAAATGATTTAAAAGAACAGAATAGAACACTTATTTGACTTGTACAGTGTGCAATAACACAAAAGCATTAAATATTTACACAAATAAAAAAACAAGTACTAGTATAATACAATAGCATGTTTTACAAAATGTGTATGGAATTGCATGCAAACTCAGCTACATTACATTAAAAATTGTATTTCTATGGGAAAAGGCGTTTAATCGAGTGTACTCTCAGAATATTGTGTTTAATAATTTTGAAGGAAAGAATAAAACAGATCAACATAGTTAGAATTTATCAGACAAAGTTACTGTACGAATAAGTATTGTCAGGTATGATATTGCATTTATTAAATTAATAATAATAAATAAATTAATGTGTTCATCAACTATTATTATCTTCACTATAAATTATATTCCCTTATAGTCTGAATGTCGATATTTTCAAACAATGAGGCATGGACACGTTTGCTTCGGAAAACCAGATGCTGTCTGACACATGTGTGCACCAGGATTCGAAGCTGACGCTGTTTATTCGAAATTATTCCTTGGAATTTTAGAATCGTTGAAACACAACGAATTTTGTTAATTCTTTTACTACAAGTGCAGACAATAAAATGTTTTCGTGTCATTTTAAACAATTGCTTAGAGACACGGTGAAACTCTAAAACATGTACGGGTACTTATCATGTACATAATAAATGTTATTCAGAGATCTATGTAATAGAAATTGTATCGTAATATAGTTGAGATTTAGTAACCAATCATCTCACTTACATTGTATGCCCATTGTAAAAATACATACATTTGAAGTACGCAATATTTGATTTGGATATATGGCTTGTCTGTACTAAAATTCAACAGATGCTTAAAGTCCCATTAGCTTTTGGCTATAAAAATATACATGCAAAAAATAAACAATTAATTAATATATTATACCAAGATAATTATTACCGACGAAACAAGCCCTTTTTCTTCTAAAAATACTCATTTGGCTGTGAATTTTGCTTTTGTAAACTTGAAATATATAGATCGCGTGACGTAACTTCATGCCGTGTGCATAATGTAACTGCGGGAAAACACAACTGTTCTATGAATAGTTTTTTTCAATGATATTAAAATAAATACGATAGTGGTTTTGGAAACAAAAACAATTTTTCTTGCTATAAAGTACGTACGGGAGGAAAACACGCCGGATTCCTCTGTTATAAGACAAACAGAAACTATTACGACCAATAAATTTATATGATTATGGGACTTTAAATATCTAAATTTTATTGAATTAAACTCCTATTCTACAAAGCACATACAATTCTGACAAGGCATGTTCGATTTAGAGTTACAAGTTCATGTTATATGCTCAGTCAACAATTACAGTAGCATATTGGGTTACATATTCAACAAAAGATAGTATTATACAAAATAGGTTTGCAAATTAATAAACATGACCTTTCAGCAAGTTTACATATTAAATTGTTTACAGTTATACCTGAAAAGACAAAGGATAGGGGTTTTGACAGTAAAAAGGGCGAAAGTGTTTCTTATTATTGGAATTTGACAATAATTTCTTTCGTATCTGTACAGAGTTTGACTTTGGTTCATTTGAATTTAAGCTCATAAACGAAGCAGAATATTACGTTTGAAAGTTTGCATGATCGAGAAACAAATCCGATTTGGCGATAAGAAATAAAAAGCGGTCCATGTGTATAATGTTGGTAGTTATCTATTTGATATTTCAAAAGATGTCTACAGACTACAGATGTGATCAGCACGTTAGACTGTTACATAACGAAAAGATAATGTTGAATGCGTGTTCTACCCCGTTATCACGTGATGATCTTCTGTAAGTGGTCAGGAAAAGATTCGTTCCACGTAGGACTGGAGCATCTTAGCGGATCGGTTGAGTTTCAGTTAATTAAGTTTACGACCTACATTTACTACAAGACAATGTTAATATAGCTCAATTTGTATTAGCCAAGGTCGAATATTGGACGATACCATTGTAAAGGTAATCACAGTTAATTCACGAAATCGCTAATACATAATAGTGTGTAATATATACATACAATGTACCTAATATCAAAATCAGTTTTGTCCATTACATAATTACTACACTATCAAAATAATATATAAATGCTAAATATCCATATGAAGTAATTACATTTATGTCATTTTGACGGGAAAATTTACATAAAAAAATAAACATTACTCTCTTATCAAAATATATGTGTTAACTTTTATAACAAACTAAAAAAAACGTTAAAATGAAACAGAATGATGTCACAGACAGAGTTATCAACATTAACTAAACTTTATGCTTTACCTATTGCGCCACAGAGGACAATGAGTCAATAACATAACATTTCTAACCTAAAATTTAAACTATATATCTTAGTCCGGCTTCTAGCACACTTTTCTAACCGACATTGTTGATAACCGACATTGTTTTCGACATTTACATTTGGTAAAGACACGTTTTGTGGCATTGTGCAAGAACACTGATCTCTCTGAAGTTACATACACTTATCATGTCAAAGCTCTGGTTAAATAGCAAGATGCAATACCGTCATGATATATCATAATATTATTTACTCTGTCTCTAAATAAGATTGGTTAATATCTTTGTATTTGTATATTAAACCGACACATGTTATAACTAAAATAATTTGTAGGAATTTTACCAAAGGTCTATACAGTCAATGTAATATGTTGTATTTGAATGGCGTCGGTTCTTACATATATACGTCACTTATTCAAAGCATTTTGGAACATTTTACATAACTTAAGAAAGGTATCCATATTGCGTATATACAACTTATCTTTAATAACAAAGCATCCTGCAAATTAAAGATTCGGTGTATTTTACGAGTAGTGATTCAAACAAGAAGTTAAATCTTAGGTCAAAGTAATGTATTTCTTTGTTTTCGGAATGAACTTAGACGACAAAGTACATGCAAGCAATCAGACAGTGTTAATTAAAAGTATCTTCGAACCTGCTTACTGTTAGTGACAAAATACTGACAGCGATAAAGGGAAGATTGCGTGCCTTGTTATAAGCGAATTGTATTAGCTAAGATTGTACAACCTCTGAAAAGCGACTCTTTACCCGGAAGTTGCGGTTTCGAATCCCGTCAGTGGCGGAATTTGACCGGAACCTTCACAATCCCTTCTTTCTGTGTGAGTACTTGTAAGAATCCAGGAAGCAGTCATCGAGAGTTGCTAACAATATAAGTTGAAAGAAATTGCTGTAAAATCGACGTAAAATGAATAACTTTTAACTAAACAATAATATTGATAGATATAATGCAGTACATGTTTCTTCAAAACAGGAGTAAGTAAGATCTCTGTAAATTTGAAGAAATGATTCCATAGATAAGATAATTATGTCGTTTAATCGGCACTCAGGTAACGATTTATATGAATTATTTAGTTTTTTTAATTGATATGCTACACGTTAGTTCATGAATAGTTTAAAAGACTTATTCATAATTCATTAAATCATTTATATCATATTACCAATATCATTCAATAGCAACGCAGTTTTCATTATTGACGGAATATCGTTATTGGGCCATATTGTAGCACGTTGAATGCTGTATCAACGGACTAACATGTGTTTAACTTAAAAGCAAATTGCTATAATTTCAATCGGAACGACAGTATACACACCGTGTATCCGGATAATGCGAACTCCCACGGACAACGTTCAACGCAGCAACAAAAATGGCGGACAGAGTCACATGTCTATCTTTTTTCTTTGTATTTTGGCTTTTACGGGTCAGTATGCACATATTCTTTTTATTCTAGTTAATTGTCAGAATACAAATCTTGAATAGTTATCACACTAGATATTACAAATCATGCTAGTGGCAATATGATAACTAATTTAATATACTCGATGTCAGATTTTGTCATTGTTTTTCGATGTTTTATTAAATTTATAATCATATCGCATACACAGCGTTTAAATAGACAAATATATCTAGAAACGGGCACTTATTCGATTTAACTCTATTTTTCTATGGTATTGTTAAAATTAAGTTTTAAAACGATTACCCTAGTGAGAAATGGATAAGTGATTAACGTAGCGTGAATAAGTAGTGAACGCATTTAACTCAACTTATTGGATTATCAGTAATGCACGATTAAGCAACTAAAAAGTTGTTGTTTTCGTTATTTTATGTACAAAGGGAAAGGTATTTAATTACACAAATGTATGTTTGCGCATGTCGTGTACGTATGTAGGTTTAAAACATTTATTTTGAGTGTTTTGACCGTTTAGTCGAATGTGAAGTTGGATAATGAAGAGTTGAAGACAACCATCAATGTACCACGCGGTCTCCAGTGGACCCTCACAAAGAGACTAGTAGGTCTGGACTTCGATGATGACATCTGCCTAATGTTCCAAAACTTCCACCAGATTCAGGAGAAAACTGACCATCTTCAGCATGTTGTGCAATCTACAGACTGATTATAAATGCATGCCAGACCAAGTTCAAGAAGGATTAACGCAGCGATTAAGTCGCCCTTCACCATACAAGACAATCTAATAGAATATGGCAGCAGCTTCATCAACACCAGCACTTCGAGCGGAACATGAAAGAAATTTCGGTCTAGAATTGGGAAAGCCAGGCACGTCTTCACCGCCCTATGGTCAATGTGATCTCCATCTTACTCTACGGATCAGAGGCGGGGTGACGCACCAAAACACTAGACGAGAAGCTGAAGGTCTTTGTGAATACATGTCTGCGATAGATCTTCCAAATGCGCTGGCAAGAACAAGATTGCAACAAGGACAAAGCAAGTCCCCATCACAGACACTATCAAGAAGGGGAATGGCGAAGAATTGGACACACCCTCAACAAAGACCTAAAAATTATTGTCCACCAATCTCCTGACTGGAACCCGCAGGGAAAGAAAAGACGAGAAAGACCTGTCTTGGCATAGATAAGAACGCTGGACAAGGAACTCAAGACTGTCTCCATGTCCTAGAATGAGGCAAAAGCAAGGACTCAGGTCCAGCCCAGATGGCGTAGAGTGGTGAATGACCTATGTTCCCCAATGGGTCGAAGAGGACTAAGTAAATAAGTGCGCATTAAATAATACCATATACTGTACAACGTCCCAAGAGCGGCATTCTCTTGAGCAAGAACCTTGAAAATAGATAAATAGAATAAACGCAACAGCAACTTGAATAGGAAATCGAGCGCTTGGACAGTAGGAAAATTAAATTCACAGGTAAGTTGAATAAGCACGAGAAATGCCAAACCTCAATCGATGATAGACAATTATTGTGACATTAAAACCAAACTGACCTTCAGAAAAATGAAAAGATACAACAATGTTATTTTAAGGATATAATATCATTTATAAATACAGTTAAACCTCTCCAGAGCGCCTCTCTCTTGCGCAAAAACCTCTTTTCAATAACAACTTGATTTTCCGACTGCATGATTTGACTACAAATGTAACTTCTCTAGAGCATCAACCTCTCAACAACAACATAATTTTGCTTCCCACAATGGGTTTTGCTTTGGAGAGGTTGTACTGTATTGCTTTTGTTGATTTCTCATTTGTACGTAATGAAGTACCAGTGAATCAATATTTCATAGCATTACGGCGCAACTAACTCGGCAGGTATTCTCCAAGTATCTAAAAGAAGTAAACATGAGCTCTTGTAAATAAGCCCAGGGTAAATATCCACGACGCAGTTAAGTTTTACACCGTAATATTATCAACAATATGTAGGAGTTTTTGGTTTTTCAAGAAATAAAAAAAAACTGGAGTATTGTTTGCATTCAGAGGCCCTGTACTAAGAGATATCTCAATTCATTATTTAATTTTCAATAAAAAAAAACGAGCCTGTGAATATTCGCATATCCCTGCTCCAGTCTGCCCCATTTGAACACGTGACGATGATGCATGACAGTGAAGGGTCTTCGTAGAAATAATAAGTAGCGATCCGTTCGAATACAGCTCCCTTGGGAGCCCTATTCGCCGTATATAGCTCTCGTACTAAATAAGAAGCTGTATTCGGAGTAGATGTTGTTTTTCCTCGGATAGAAGTCCCCGATTATTGGATGCAAGACAAAATCATTCAATTATTAATGATGATAAATTCGTTGTTTCAACAAACTCATGGCAACAATATATATGCATTTACGATGCAATAATATTTTATGTAGTATGGAATTGTCCGCCCGTCCCTCTGTCTGTCTGTCATGTACATGCCCAAATGATATGACATATTGAGGTTGTTTCAGTTAATTCTGTAATCTAGGGATAAGTTTGTACAGTATTGTTGGTTAACATTATAGAGGCGGATAGACAGACGGACAAACTAAGATATGATACTTCAGCTGCTTTCCCATGTTCAAATGTGTTAACATTTAGCCACATAAACCCGATTTTAGCCACATAAACCCACTTTTGGACATTTTTTAAAGTGACTCCCTAACCCTAGAGTCACCCAAACCCAGTTTGTTTACAAGTACGGGCGGACGAGCAGAGGACAACGCTGTAGTCCCATCCGATGTAAACACAAATGTCAAAGAGATAACCTCATAAATTCAGCTATACCAGTCATTCAGCTGTTTATTTGTCTGTATGCTGTCTGTCCCGTCTTTATTTTAAGAAAATTGCGATGATTGTTATATCAACCTATTAGAATGATTAAATGACTTTCAGCCAAATTGCTGGTTTTCGTTGCCATTTTTATATCATCATTCTGTTCAAAGTGTCTGTGAGCTGTATTCGACTTTGTAGTTGTTTTTACTTTCGTATACAGCTCGCAAATTTATACAGTGCTATTCACCGAAAAGAGCTACCACGAGATGCTATTTTAGAAAGGATCCATGTAATAATAGGGTGTGCCAAGGCATGTCCTCTGGGATAAATATGTTATGAACATTTTAATAAATTGACTTACATGAATAGTATTGAAAGATGAAAATGTTGAACATTTATATGATAGCATAACTTCATTAATTTTTTGTTGAAGTTTCTCCAATGGATTTCCAAGGTCTGCAAATGAATCAAACATACTCAATAATCCTTTAGATGTTTGGTCATATAAAATATAAATAAAATAATGCAACATGTGTGATTTGCTATAAATATATGAATAATAAAAGTCACTGTGACCACGTTGATAGTTATCCATATGTGCGTTATTTTTATCCATGTGTTTTTCAGGATGGCGTTCACTTTATCCAAACCAAATTGTGCATGTTCTCTTTGGTATTAATTATGAGACTATTTTTCAAATAAAACAAAATCATTTGTATACTATCGTTCTGCAGACATTTACGCGTAATCTTGTGTAAGTGTCAGTACAAAATAATTTAAAATGAGGTCTGCAGATGTACAAAAGACCAACATTTCTCAAGAAAATGACAACTTAAAATTCAAATAATTAAATGGCATCTTACATACGAAACGATTATACAAGCAATGCTGGATACTTACTTATAAACAAATTTTACTATCCCATGCAAATATTTGAAAAAAAAAGATATTTTGAAATGCATGCCTTCTGCGTTGTTTTTATTCAAGGGTGTTCCTATTATCCGGATACACGATGTAGTATACCTTATTAGATCTACAGACACTTCTGTGGCAATAACTACTAATTGATGGAATTGATTCTAATCGATTGGGTAACAGATAAAATTACTAATCGCTTTTCATATTATGATAGCATCAAGCTTATGTTAACATTTAATTATTTGTGGCTCATGAATTCACTTCGTGAGGAAATTTGTATTTCAGATACTAGGCATGGTAATAATGTTGAAAATACTTCCACCTGACTTCAAACAAAACATATTTGGAAAGACATTATCCCTATTGTTTATGTGTGTGTGTTCAGTACTAGTATCATTATTATAACATTATTATTTAAACAGTGCATGCTAGAGTGAAAATTCTTAGTTTTGTTCAGATAACGGATACACAAAGGAAAGTTGAAAAATGAATGAATGCCACGATGAATTGTGACCATAAAAGAGCCGCCCGGCTAGCTCAGTGGTTAGAGCGTTTGTCTACTGATCGAGAAGTTGTGAGTTCTAACCCCGGGCTAGGCTCACACTTTCCGCGTCAAATTTGATTGAAGATATTACACCCTATATCAAATTGTCCTCCGCCTCTGAATTATGTGGGGCTTGGCTCGCGGATGGAATACTGGTTAAGGCCTAAATGAAATCCAGGGAAGCTGGTTGGAATAGCTACCCGCTACGATATGACTGAACTAATGTTGGAATCTGCGTAAATCTCATGTCGGAATCGTTGTTCGATCAGATGACTTATCATTTAAAAATAATCAGTTTGACAATGCCTCACGTTCGCGCAGACGACTAAGTTCGCAACTTGTTTTATATCGACGACCTAATTAATGTCGACTGGTTGCATAAACATTTTTTCTGAGTTTCTACAAAACGAAACTCTAAACTTAAACTTAACCATAGCAGCATTACGGGAATCTGTATTGACGTCATCATCTGATTAATACCTTGATAAATATTTTACATATAATTGAATGACGCTCATGGTACGAGTGATAATCGAATTCGCTGACAGACGCTTGGAAAGCATAAAAGATAAAATTTTGATTAAAACATTTTGATTCGGAGCATGAAACAGTCAACATTGGAAATACATTCACTGAACATAAACTCTCAATATTCGAGGAAAACTGTACTCAGTAAAATACATTTCAAAATTAGTGTCTTCTTAACAAAAAGGTACCCGGTTAAGTACCTATATAATTATGATGGAGCTAGACATAAACAGTCACTTTTTGTTACATGACCAAACAAAGTAGGCAGGTCGCAATGCATGTCTTTTAATTTTATTCTAAACGGACCTTTCGTACATTGGAGGAAAGATTCGTCCCCAAGTGTTTTCGTACTCTGCTGTAAAAACATTAGGGGCGGCACTAGAAGAAAGTGAGATTAAACACGCCTCTTTTTCTGGTCTAACCTACAGTGTGTTGTATGAATAAAATTGTTTTGATTTAGTTTGAGGTGTTACAAAATTGACCTCTTTTGAAGCAGCATTCTTAATACATGTATCGTGTTATTGGATATCTGGTAGAAATAAAAGTCATGGGATTATCAAAGTACTGAAAATACTCATTCGAACTGAACTGACATAGACTTGCACTGTAAATTGAAACGGGAACTAGTTTAACAATTGTATGGCGGATGTAGAGAAACGTAATACTTAGGACTGCATAAAAATTCATGCGCGCCGAGAGAGTGGCGGATATGGGAAGCCGAACTATTGGCCAGTTTCCAAAAACCAAAGATGATGTGAGAGACTTATGTTTATTTGTTTGTACCATAACACTATTTGTGTTGAAAGAATACTTTGCCTTTTTATCAATAATTATGGATTCGATTTCAGGAAAAAATATTTTCAACATGTTTTCCTTTTATAATATTATAATTTATTTGATATTTGATCTATAGAACCTAACGCCACGGTTTATGAATTGAAGAAGTTTGTATCTACAGAAACGATTGTTTGTGTCTACAGAAACGATTGTTTAGAGGTTGCCAGGCAAGGAAATTATGAACACAAGCCATAAAAGAAAGTATCGAAAATGGTGATGTATGCGGGAACGATGCCATATTTAGAATACCAGCATATTTCAAGTTCGGATAGTTCTCCGTTGTTACTGCTGAAATAAAGAACGTAAATTTTACAATAACAGATCCTGCAAGAAATGTGACTCATATCAAAATGTCTTATAATTACCATAGTGACCTTTGATCTTCTTAAGAAGAAAATACACATAATATGTGTACATAACATAGTCGTAAATAATGTATGGTAACTACATGGGCGGTAATCTAAAATCAAGATTTAACCTTGTTATGGGAATGGTGATTTGATACATATATAAATATATACGCATAAATGTGACGTTGCTATGTAACTACGTAAATTTTGACGCCATTTTATTATCATTGTTAGTTATTTGTCATTATTAATTTGCTTGATTCGGATATTTTTTAACATTTTTTATAAATATATCATGAAATATGTTGTTGTTATTTATATATCCTCAACATTTATAATGGATCAATAAACTATTAAGCAAATGACATAACATCTCGACGTTGGCTTGATACACTCGTATCTCTGAAAAGTGCCAATATTGATAATTCATGGATATTCGCGCGAATTAAAGACATTTGCTGCAGTTTGCTACAGTTTTCACATAAGCATGTGAACAGAATGGAAACTGTTCAATATACTTTGCAAGGTCATAGCTTATGATAACAGAAACATTAAGCGAATTAATAGGGGTCTCTGATCTCGTTTTTCAGTTATCTGCCCTTGAATTTGATTTTTTATATTGAACAGTTTTCATCCTGTCTATATGTCTATGCGAAAACTGTAAGAAGTTATAACAAACGTTTTATCTTGTTTACAACCAACCGTGTAATCTGAGATGATTTATAGATACTAAAGAACATATGTCGACCTTTGATTGTAAATCTATTTATCCGTTCGTATGTTTCAGTAAGTTCGGCAATGTTAATCCAATATACTTTTATTCACGATGTACTGCGAACTGTCATGAATGTTTCGCACTCAGTTAGATAAGCTCAAAGAAACATGTTCGCGCACGTGAACCTCATCCACCCAATCACTTCTATCTTGTACATACAGACCGTCATAATGTTAAAGTATGTTGATATATTCAAATATTTCATCCAGAACATATCTCTGTTCACCTTATAAACCTATAAAGAAGATAAGGTTGCATGCACTGCAATATATTTATTTTCTACCGCTGATAACAACTGGTCTTGCTATTTTATTAATCTCTCGCGAATGATATACCATGATAAATTCCGCCATACTGTATAATTGTGTCAAGTCGCATCTGTTTATTCATTGCATAACATTTTAAAATAAATTTTCAGTACAAAAAGGTCGGGAGAATTTTATAATTATCATCAGACATGATTTGTGACGCACATATAATGCAATTTGAACGTTACATATGAACGATGTATTTATATTCTGACACCGAGGTTATGAAATATAACCAATTTCTTCATAGTTTAGACAAGGGAGCATGCAGGCAATGCTGGAGAAAATCAAATGATTATTTCTGATAGTGGAATTTGAAATATCTTGCATTAATTGAAAGAAAAATAATTCTGGAAATTTCTCTTATCAATGAAATACAGATAAAGCCCTTTGTTCATATGTCAGCTGCAAGATATAATTGATATACTTGTTCACAGTATGTATTGTGTGCGCCAAACGTCAAGAAATTCCGAATTATTTTATCATCTGTTCAAATCAAATACACGTACTTTCATACAAATATGTTATGTATTTGTCCATTATAGAGTCTTCAAAATATGACAATACTGATATCAGGATTCTATCCAATGTTCATAAAGCCTTTGTTTCCGTAGTTCATAACCTTTATGTCCATAGTCCATAGCCCTTGTGTCATTAGTCCATGACGTTTGTGTTCATAGTCAATGACGTATGTATCCATAGCCAATGACGTATGTATCCATAGCCAATGACGTATGTATCCATAGTCAATGACGTATGTATCCATAGTCAATGACGTTTGTGTCCATAGTCCATAACCCTTGTGTCCATCTTCAATGACGTTTGTATCCATAGCCCATGACGCATGTATACATAGTCCATGACAAGACTTAGTGTGTCCATAGTCCATAACCTTTCTTTCCATAGTCAATGACGTCTGTATCCATGACAAGACTTAGTGTGTCCATAACCTTTCTTTCCATAGTCAATGACGTATGTACATAGTCCATAACATATGTTTCCATAGTCAATGACCTTTGTGTCCATAGTCAATGACGTTTGTGTCCATACTCCATATCATGTGTGTTTAAAGTCCATAATTTATGTTTGTAGTTCATGACATTTGTGTCTGTAGTCCATAATGTGTGTGTTTATAGTACATAGCTTTTGTGTCAGTATTCCATGATCGTTGTGTCCATAGTTAATAATAATTGTTTCCATAGTCATTAAGAATGATTTTTATAGACCATGACATTTTTGTCCATAGTAAATTACATATTTGCCAATAGTCAATAAAAATGTTGTTCAGAGTCCGTAACATGTGTGTTTATAGTCAGTCATATTTGTATTCATGACATGTGTCCACAGTCTAATACATTTGTGCCCATTATCCATAGCATTCGTGCATGCATGGGAGACTGACATTGCTAACATGGTTATCTATTCAAGTTTCCACTATTCTCCTAGCAATCGACATCGTGTTATGTAAAATCCCTTATGTGTGTATGTTAACAGACACATTGATGAAGTCGCAGTCAATCGTGAACACAAACAAATTAAGGATGTTTCAGATTTCATTCTATGCGTGAATAGGCTTCATTTCAGAGAGAATCTATCATAAGATATCACAAATCTGCTCTGAATAAACCAATTATGACAAACCATTAACAATTTATTTGCATAATCACACCATTGTGTAAATAGTACAGATTATCATCAATATGCCCTGGGACACAATATTGTTCCATGTTCTCTTTAAGTTCATCATAGCTAAGCTTTTCTTCGAGTGCAGTGCCACCTCTTTAGAACGGCTTTCTCTTGATTATGTCCACTGCACGATTTAACTATTAATTTAACGTCTCTAGAGCAGCAACCTCAACATAATGTTGCTACACACAAAGGATGTTGCTTTGGAGAGGTTGCTCTGTACATATATAAAATTCTGAATCAATGCAGTGTCTAGCACATATTGTATGAAATATTGTAGTATGTATTTAATGAAATACTGTATATACAATGTACAAATGAAAATAAAATATTTATCTATCTAAACAATACAATAGTTTTAAGCAGGGATGTTTCCTGAAAGTTCTGAATTCTTATATTAAATTGCCCCAGTCTATGATGACACAGAACAATATTGATGATAGTGAACTTTGTTCAGAACGGTATAATGGTTCTTTCAAAGACGTAAGTAGCTGCATTGGTTCTTAATTTGCGTCTTATATTTTATGAGTTGTCAAAGATGTTTGTATGACTGTGTAATATGTAAATTAAACCTGTTTAGATTAATAAGATTCTTTGTCGGGGGTTTCGTTTAGGGAGACGAGCTTCGTTTGGCTGTAAACACTTCTAATCAAGCACCTACCACCCTTCTTGTGTAGTATAGAAGTGGACGACTTGGAAGGTCGATAAGAATAATATGTATGTAGTAATTAACTTCTCTGGAAGTGAGAAGCATTCCAGGTTCTTTAGACTTTTAATTTTTTTCTATTTCATTCTATTTTGTTGTATTGTGGTTCATGTGGCATTTTGTAGTCAATAATTATCACGTGTTTCTAAAGGACATGGGTAAGCATATGAAGAATATTTCTTCAAAATAAGATGCCAAAATGAACTTTTAAGAAAGAAATGTGTTCATATTCAACTAATTACATATAATGATATTTAGAAAGCGTTTGACTGGGTATAAACCTGTTATAATGACTTCAAATGAATAAATTATTATTATTTATTATTATAAATGAAGACAGAATAGAAAACTTTTCAAATCGAAATGAAACAAATATACATATGAAATGGATATAATGTGAGTATGGCCCATGCACCCCACCATATTTTAGGCACCAAAAAGAGGTCTTTGGACTCTTTTTTCCTTGATTTGTGTTCATTTCATAACTAAGAGATATTGAACTGTATTGTGTGAAAAAACTACGGGTGTACAATTTGGTAAAGGTTTCTTAATATGATTACCCATGTCCTTTACTTGTGTTCTAACTTTCCAGTAACGATTTATGAAGATAAATGATTTCAGTGTTGTGTATTAGACCACCTGGATGTAAGAGGTGTCTAAAGGTATCGCTTGGTGTTGTAATACTCCCTTCATAACCTTTTAGTACTCAAATAACTCGTGTGGTCATTGTGTTAGTAAATTTGGATTCCATTTTTTGTATTTTCTTTTTCTTTATATCGAGTTTACGCCCCTTTTTCAACAGCCAGGGCTATATATTAATATGAGGTGGACAGTTCATCCAATCGAAGAACTTAGTACTAGACTCCCATCCTCCGTACGCAACTGTCTACTTTATCACATAAAGACATAGTCGGTAGCGCGGGGCTCGAACCCACGACCCTCTATCAGTCGGAGAGGTTACAGTGATTTGGAGTCAGCGACCTTAACCACTCGACACGGAGGCAGGTTAACTTGAAGGATATTTAATACTGCATATACTGGTAATCCGATATTGCTTTCTGTCAAGCTGTAGAAGGACAATGAATTACCATATTTCCAGGAGTGAAGGAATATGCGGAGACTAATCACTCGACCACGAAGGCGGGTCTTGTATTTTCCTACAGACAAACAATATTTTCTTATAGACAAACAACACTAGATTCTGCTTCAATAAATTTTGTTTTGTAATTGCTTCACCCTAGCCATGACGCATGGAAACAAAGATTACGACGTCTTAAAGTTTCTTAATTGGATTAGATTTCGCATGTGTTCGTCTGTAGTGCTACCTTTGGAATGTGTCCAACATGCTTTCGAAGATTTTACATCTTAATTAAAAATGATCTTTGTCCTACCATCTGTTGTTTACTATCATCCAAGTTCTATAACAACATCATTAACAAAAACTACCATCAGAACCACTAGCTGTAGTAATTCTTGTAAAAGGTTTGGACATAGTACACTTTTTAAAATGTCGCATTTATCGCCGTTTGATTGTCTCATTGTCCATGTATATGTCAGTGAAACCTCTCCAAAGCAAGATACAGTTCTTTGGGAGAAGCGAAATTATGTTGTTGTTGATAGGTTGTTGCTCTAGAGAGGTTAAATAAATAGTTAATTCGTACAGTTGGTAAAAATCGTACTGTTGTTGAAGGGATGTTGTTGCCCAAGAGAGGGCCGCTCTGGAGAGGTTGCAATGTACGTACAAAGCAATTGTTTATTCATTTAGAAATCGAATTATGACATCGCGATGAATACAAAACCGAGCTGCACCATTTGTTACGTTTGTGCTATCTGGACGTAATATCTGAGACAAGATTTTTCTTTATTATAGAACATTTAGGTTCGATCTGATATATCATTCAAGTGCTTTGATCTGTAAGTACGTCTCAAAAGTCGATTAACTCAATTTAGATAAATGTATTTTTCAAATGTTTGTTCTTTTGTACAATTTGCAATGATTTATGATGTTTGACAGATAGCATTATATGAATAAATATGTCATATTTATCTGTCTGCACTGCGCTGTTGTAAACTAATTGGCCCTGTGGAAAGTACATATCATACATTAAATGAAATACACCATATTTTGAGAAAAGTTGTTATTAAATCACATGACCAAAATTTAAAACAGAGAGAAGTTAGCATGTTGTTTTGTTACCATTATTATTATTATGTTAGATATCAAATCGAAAAGCTTGATCACGTGTATGGCTTCATCTCCTAAGTTAATGATAAGAATATTAAATTCGAATGTGTACAGCATCAATAATCCGGATTTAACGCATTTTCTTTATTTCATCTTCACTTTAAATCCATGCGACTGTTAATTAGTTGAAATTAGATCAATAAAGCTACGTTAGCAAAATATCCCTATGTTGTAATGAACATTACGCAATACAGAAAGACTACGATTATTCGACATTTTTTGCTGATTATTCAGCATTTCTTTGCTAATTATTCGATACTATGCTGATCATTCGATAAATCTTTGCTAATTATTTGATCATTCTTTGCTGATTATTCGACACAACTTTGCTGATTATTCGACACAACTTTGCTGATTATTCGACAATTATAATTTATGTTGATTATATAACTCTTTGATATTTGTTCGACAATAATTCTTTGCTGATTTTTTGGTTTTGTCCGAACTGAATATTCTGTCGGGATTTCCTAGTAAATGCATGGAAAAATATGGAATGAATAATTGTTTACCTTGTCTTTAAGAATAGACCAATCGGTCTATCGAATAAATTTTAATTGATTTATACTTAAGTAAAATCACTATTGACCAGAGACTGAACATCGTGAGACATTATGATTTAAAGATACAATAAAATGATAAAAGAAAATGATAAAATGGCATAACAGAAGTAATGATGCATAACAGATAATCTTTATGAAAATGTACAGAATTATTTACATATTAATTTGGGGATAAAAATCTTCCAAGCATCTCATTTTCACGCGTTGTTTATCTTTACAACATTTCGACAATTCCTTGTCTTGTTTCTATGTGTACAATGTCATGAGATACGTTGTTTAACAAACTGTAGACATTGCTATGGAAACAAATACAACAAATAAAGATCTAAATGATGGCTTGAAAATATTACTCTAAGTTGAGAAGTGAGATATTTCTATTATGCATGTGTCTGTAATAGTACGCAGCAATTTAACTAATACAATAAAGATAACTTTAGTATGCTTATCTGTGCACCCACTTTACCAGATGTAATAAAACTAATGCTAAGGTTTTATACCACTAATGCTTGAGTCATAGATATGTATATAGGAACAAAACAATGGACCGAAAAAGCAGCAATAATGATTCATTGCGTCGAACATTAGTGTCAATAAATATAGTGATACCATTTCCAGCTTAAACGAGCGATATGGTATTATCAGGCATGACATTGTCACTTGCTTAAATAACAAAAAGGTTCCTATCATATTCAGAGAGACGAACGTCTAAAGCAACGTCATTATGTCATAAATGTAAGGCATTTTTGCTGTATGTAGTGGATAATTTTTAGATAGACATAGTGTTGACATTATTTTTATGATAACTGTATCACTGTTATGTGAGAATAGGTAGGCAGTTACTTGTCTAGTACTGGTTCTCCCTAGGAACGATGGTTAGGTGAACTGTCCACCTCATATGACTGACTGTTGAAAAGGGGCGTAAAACTCAAATAAACAAACATCGACCTAATCTTCATGTATTACAGTAGATTTAAAAGAAAGACTGTACTTAATATGCTGTATGGGGATTTTCCCACTATTTCTGGAATATCGCCGACAAAAAAATCGAAAACATGTCTAATGTATCCACAAGTTTACAGAGCTGCAAACAAATTCTTATACAGCGTATGTTGTAACAAGACAGAAATAAGTAAAGAACCACATAAAAATACACTCATGCCAAACAGAACTACACAGAAATAATCATGCATTCGGTACTTAGATATTTCTGCAGTGCAATCTCTCAAAAGCAACACCCTTTGGGAGTAGCAAAATTATGCTGTTGTCAAGAGGTTTGTGCAGTGTGAAAATCATTCTGTGGATAAATTGTACTGTATATCATTTGTATGTGTTCCTCAATATTTCAAAACGCATCTTTGTAATAAATCATAGCATATCATATGATGTTATACTTATGTCAGCGGTTAATCGAAAGATTATGATAAAATGTAGAATTAATGGGTAAACAATAAGACATAGTTAAGTATTGTTAAAACATTAAAAAAAGCTAATACAGGGGATTACTCCAGTGAATGTTTAAAGTAGTACCATAAATTGCAACACTTCAGATTGAATCTGTATTTTATTAACTTAGACATTAGAGAAACGTTTTGTTTGTATCATCAAAGTTGGAAAATTGTAACACGCGTGAAAGTTTAAGTAAAACATCTTTATGATACAGTAAGAAACATTGCAGATTGTTATGTTTAATGGGCTTATGTACGCATTAGACTGTGTAGAGTCCTATACTTCTCCAAAGCAACATTCTTTATGAGAAGCCAAATAATGTTGTTGTTGAGAGGTTGTTGCTCTAAAGAGGTTAGATTAATAGTTAAATCGTACAGATGGGGAAACATTCTGTTTCTTGAAAGAAGGTTATTGTCCAAGAGAGGGCCGCTCTGGAGAAGTGGCACTGTAATAGTAAACATCGACATGAAAATGTCAATGTGAGAAACAATAAAGGTTACTGCTGTACTCCAAGAGTCACAGTTATAAAAACTTTATCAATCGTTACATGACCGTTACATGGCAAACGGTAATCTCCTATTTACTTAACCAAAATAAGGTAAACTCGATAAATACTAGTAATCTACGGTAGTTTTGTCTTACGAAGGTACGGAATCCTGTTGGTGTCATGTGGGATCGTCCGTCGCCCCCCCCCCCCTCAAACGCGACGCACGACATCGCGATACAACATAGCGACAATGCGATACAATATCGCGACAATTCTTTTTTTTACGACATCGCGACGTAACATGCCAAATATGGCAACTGGAGGCAAACAATGCAAAGCAACATTGCGACATTTTGACGAATGTCATATCGCATTGTCGCCCGTCGTATCGCAATGGTGTGTGTCGCGTTTGGAGGGCGACGGACTACATTTCACATGTCACTAACTGGATTCCGTACGAAGGGGAATAAAACACGAATGCAGTTAGTCGTTGTACATACATTATCGCATGGTTAGGTTTATTCTAACCACTTCGTGATATTTTACCGACATCTATAAGTATACTGATGTTTGGAAAGGTTAACATCGATTTGTTTCTGCATGACATCTTAACAATGTTAGCACATTTTAGATTTCTTAATCTTGTCAGGTGATAATCATAATACCATTCGTAAGAAATTTGTTATAATTATTTATTTCTTACCTCACTACTCGATTTCTATGTACAGAATATTACTACAGTATTCGAGATATCATAGTAACTGTTGTTATCTTCTACATATATTATTTGTCAGGCAGTATTAGACAGTAACACATATTAAAGGTATAATTACAAAATTGATTTTAAGTTTTGAACGTGTTGTATAAGTAGCCCTCTAAATTTCATTTATATTCATTGTACAGTAAAACCCCTGAATCCGGACTCCCAGAAAACCGGAATTCCACGAAAATTTCGAGTCCACTTTTTCAAAATTCATTAAAAGTTCTCTGAAAACCGGAATTCACTGAAAACCAGAGGTTTGCCCAGACCGGAATGGGTCCGGATTTTCAGGGCTTTACTGTATTGTGTAACATATTATTATGTATAGAATGAAGTATCAAAAGACTGATAAGCTATTAACATTACTTATCAGACGTGAACGTTCATTCGAAAAATGTATCATATCTTTACTGAATAGATGAATACTTCTTATTAAATCTCTCTAAGTATCTGACAGAGGATTTCATTTGATGACTGAATATGATTCAGAGTACTTGTAGTTACGTACGGGCAAACTTGAAACTTATTCAGAAATACTATTCTAACAATATGAGAAGAAGTTAATACATTGTATATATACAGTACAACATAGCCGGAGCGGCCCACTCTGGAGAAATAACCTCTCTACAACGACATATTTTTTTTCCACTGCACATTTTAAGTATTAATTTAACCAACAATCTCTCAGCGACAACATATTTTTGTTACTCCCAACGGGTGTTGTTTTAGAGACTTTGCATTGTATGAGAATAGTGACGAAGTATTTCGATTCGGTTAGTATACGATACATATTCCTTGATAATACACGCGGAATATTATAGTATTTATACTGTTTCTGTTCTAAATGTACTAGAGTCTGGTTAGAAGTAGCAGGCACGAGTTCTGTATACCATATCGTAAAGGGACATAGGGGTTCGGGTAATTATGAATGAGAGTCTTATATTAATAGATGGATTTTTTTACTAAGAAGTAGTTATAATTTAGAAGTGGCATTTTCTTAGAATCCTCTGTACGTTGCTACTTAGCATATCGTATAAAGATGTCTTGCGTATGACTTGAATTGGATTAATTGAACATAATTCAATTTGACGAGATGACATGACTTATCAAGTTAACCTTAAATTGAGTGTCAGCAGTTTGATTGATTATATTAGTAATGGTTAGAAACTTTGTCATGCCATGCCATGGACAGATGTCAAGCAATTTATTTGTGATGAAATAGTAATCTATGAAAGCATTAAAGCAACTTTCCATAACTAGATATACTTCCATTGTATTTCCGTTGTATCAAACATTTTTTTACAAAGTTAACTCCATCATTGAAGTACTTTTATCAATTAAGTGCGTTCCTCGAAAGTGCTATTGATATAAAAGTTATGTGTTGCATACTATTGGCTATGCTAGGTTTAATTGTTAAGAATGCGAATAGTTGGAAACTGTACGGTAGTTTAGCTTCCCATAGCCGGCACTTGCTCAGCGCGCATAAACTTTTATGCGGCCATAATTACTATGTTTAAATCTATATGTATTTTCTCCGTATCATTTCTATTATTTATATGTTCTGTATATATCTGAAAATAAAAGCATTATGTTATCCTCACGGGCTGCAAGGTTTAATAGATTTGAATTTCAAATAAATATTGTGTTCCCGTTTCAAGTTGTAGAGCAAGTCTTTGTAAATTCAGTTTCCATGAGTACTTTCAGTACTTTGACTGTTATTACTCGCTTTCATCTAAGATTGATTTATGCAGTTTCAGAATTTATTTTTCTTCATCTAAGAAAAAAGAGTGGCATTTAGTTATGGTTATGTCTTTCTTATATTTCACGAGAGTCAAGCCAATAATTACGCAATTATCATTTAATGACTTCGTATTTGATTTTTACAAGACATTAGCAATAAATTACCTAAGCAATTAGACTATGAAAAACGAATTGCCATTAACTTGTTCTTGAAATATAATTAGATAAAAAATTCATTAAGGACATATCAGATAGTTTCCACAATTTTACACATAAACGTTTTTTATAACTTTGCATGATCAAAGTATATGATAATAGAAACATTTTAACCGAAAAAATGGGTGTCGTGGTGAACATTTTTGAGATATCTGCCTTGAAAGTTACTTTTTGGAAACTGTTAGATGGTTCCTTAAAAAGTGAGTATCCTAATGCTACATACTTAATCATACATGTACCTAAGCGATACATTTGGTTTTTAAATGTTTCATTTTTAATGGTATGATTTATGACGTTTTATTAAAAAACATTCAAAAAAGGAAAACAAATGCATTTTTACATGTGGGAATATATCCAAAACCAACTCCGTGTATACTTAATAATAGTTCCCATAGATTGTGCATACGGTAAACTTCTAGCAAATTTCAACGTTGCAATCTTCAGCTTTTACAAACCCTTTGATAAAGAATGACTCAAATACATTAGTGTTGCGCCACCTCGAAAACAGGCATTGTTAAATTCTTAAAGAATCCGTGATACTATTTGTTATCCTTGTACAGTAAAGATTTACATTGCCATTTTGTCAATTGTATAAACCAGTGCCAGACACGATTATGATGATTTTGCATGTTTTAAAAAACTAATTTCCACACACATGAGTATTTGATTGATATTTATGACGTTTTGTTTGTAATGTTTTGATGTTCTATGAAATGATTTGTCAGCATGCTAAGATTAGATACAAATTGATGCACGTGTAAATTATTTTCTAATTCGATGCGTCTGACAAAGCGCAATTTGGTTGGATTTACAAAATGTCTGTATGTCACTTTGATTTGGAAGAGTTCCAGACTCTGAAGGTGGATCGCGGGTTTCCTCCAGAAAAATGGTCATTTTTTTAGACGTCAACGTACAATAAAGACATTTTGCATAAACAACTTTTAAGGTATTGGCTAACGCAGAAATGATATATTCAAATGATATTTCCATGGAAACCGCACAAAAGCGCCATCTAGCGGAGCGATATGTTTTTCGTTGATTTTCGCGTTATTTCCAGTACTGCTCCGATAATATTGTGTATTAAGTTATGCAATTTACATAACTGCAATGCTGGATCATTTACAAATCCGAAAAAGTCAGTAATGTTACATTTTGCTGCCATTAAATATTAAAAGACGTCGAGCGAACTCTGTAGGTGTGGCAATTTACAATGCCAAAAAAATGAGACATTTTTCTCTCAGCCGCGCCAGTAGTGAAAAAACGGCCCGATGAATTTTTTTTAAAAACGTAAAAAAGATTCTGTGTGCAATTTAGAAAACTTTAAAACAATAAAAAAAATATGGTCACCGACTTCGTTTTCGCGCCAATGAAACTTATTTAAACTTGGAAAAAGGCTAAAAACGTCAACGTTTTTATACAAGATCGACGTGACGTTGCAACTTTTTAGTTGTTACTGACATATTTTGGCCTAACGTCACGTCGTATTGCATTTTATGGCAACGTTTTTAGCCTTTTTCCCTGTTTAAATAAGTTTCTATGGAGCGAAAACGAAGTCGGTGACCATATGTTTTTATTGTTTTAAAGTCTTTCAAATTATTTTATGAAACTCTACTGAGTTTTAAAATTTTTTTCATCGGGCCGTTTTTACACTGTTGACGCGATTGAAAGAAAAATGTTTCATTTTTTAGCATTGTAAATTGCCACCCCTACAGAGTTCGCTCGCTGTCTTTTAAGATTTAATGACGGCGAAATGAAATATTATTGACTTTTTCGGATTTGTAAATGATTCAGCATTGTAGTTACGTAAATTGCATAACTTAAAATACAAAATTATCCGAGCAATACAGAAAATAACGCGAAAATCAACGAAAAACATACCGGTCCGCTAGGTGGCAATTCTTTTCGGTTTCCACGGAAATGTCATTTGAATATATCATGTCTGCATTAGCCAATACCTTAAAGAATGTTTATGCAAAATTTCTTAATCGTGCGTTGACGTCTAAAAAATGACCATTTTTCTGGAGGAAACTCGCGATCCACCTTAACTTTGAAATACCACAAATATCTATTTCCAAATAAATGGTTTTACACTAGTCTTTGTACTGAACAGTTTCCTGACTGTTTGACATGTATGACACATGAAAATAGATTTAGTGCTACCAACTCAAATTTCTGAAATATTGTTCTACCAATCATTTTCATAAAACCCCGTTAAGTGTGTCCATTTCAAGTTTGCTATGACACATTTGAATGGGGTCGTCTTGATAATTTAGGAAGAAAATGGTAAGTCTAGAGAATACTCAATTAAAAACGCTTATACAGGCTTATCAATAATCAAACTACTACTATAGCACAGCCTCTCCAGAGCGGACCTCTCTTGAGCAACAACCTCATTTCTACAACAACATTATTTTCCCACTACACGATTCAACTATTAATTTTACCTCTATAACGGACTGAGGCCAATAGATGTACAGCGAATCTCGAGGAGCGCGGCCAATATGAATTTCCCAAATTATTATTTTTTTATTATTTCAGTAGCAAAGCATTCCAGGCTATTTCATGGTGCATGTATATATTATGGTGTAGATATTATTGTCGATAACTTGAAGAGCAGCAAAAATTACATATACCGGTAATTTGACATTCTGTAGAAAGACAATGAATTACCATATTTCAAGGAATGAAGGGATATGCGGGGACTATATATGTTATATATAGCCTACCCGCATGTTTTGGAGATAAGCTTGAATAAGTCATACATTACAAGGCCGTAAAATAAGACAATCATTATGATTTTCCCGAACCAACTGATATACTAACTAAAACAGTATGTACATAATTATCTAATTCATCCCCCTATCATTTAAACACTTTTTGTCCATTAATGTGCTGTGCAAGGGTTAGGATAGAGGGGGATTCCTTCGTGCATGTGATCGTTTTACAATGTTTGCATCGCAAAAGGCCCCGGTACAATCAAGCTCGTTTTGCAAGCTATCAAGGTTACACACATTTTCAAAGCTATCACGTTCCGCAAGCTAGAAAAGTGAAAACAATGTGTAAGAGTAATTTCTTGATTTCGTGACCTGTCTTTCATGTTAGCCAGTTGTACGTATTTAACATGTTTTTTAGAAGGAGCGAGAGCTTCTATAGTGATAAACCCAGTTTTGTATTAACAAAAACGTGACGCCTCTTTCCATACATTCGCGTTGAAAATAGTACCACTGGTTGTGTAACTCTACCGATTGCAGTTATAATACACGTTGGATATATTGCAGGATTATGTTCATTCTTATTATTACATTGTACATTGTTTTGGCATTTCAAAGTGTAAAACTATTGAGTTTAATAATTCAGTATTCATCCGCACAAAAGTTTCATCATTAAGACAATAAATAGTGGGAATCGCTAAAAGACACTAGCAGAGCGAGGACAACATTTAACCGTAACTCCGCCTACTGGAGACATATACAGCGCGGAATGGACTCGATCTCGCGATATGAAATTCTTATTTGCGAGATGGGTTTGCATATTACTCGTACATCTTTATTAAAAACAACTTTAAAAAAATGAATTATTATTTAAACTCACTCTACTATTACATATAATTACGAAGTTTTAAGAGTCATATGTGTTTTTACAGTGAACAGGAAGTGGAGGTATGAGTTTACTATCAACTTCAACAGAATTGGGAGCATAACAAGTGGACCTCCACCAAAACGTCTTCATTACACTGGGCCAAAACTGACTCCTTTTGAGGAAAATTTTAGTCCAAACAGTATATACATTTGGGTTTCTAATAATGTGGCCTAGAGTTGGTTGAGATATTTGGTATCATTAGTTAACTAATGCATATCTACCAAATATCATCAATAACATTTTAACTTTCGCTTCTGACACTACTCTCATTGCTTTGATTCATGAAAAGATCTACAGTTGACTCGTTTTATAGCACTCATACTTAGTTCACGATTGATTACGTAATTAACACGTTTCCGTCCGTTTCAACTAAATGTGAGAAACTGTTCAGGTTTGTCTTGTCAGACACGTTTTACGCATTTAAAGTCCCATTAGCTTTTTGCTTTAAAAATATATGCAAAAAAACAAACAATTGCTGATATTATCCCAAGATAATAATTACCGACGAAACAAGCCCTTTTTCTCCTAAAAACACTCATTTTGCTGTGAATTTTGCTTTTGTAAAATTGAAATATATCGAGCGCGTGACGTCACTTCATGCCGTGTGCATAATATGATTGCGGGAAAACACATCTGTTCTATAAATAATATTTTTTTAATGGTTTTAAAGTCCCATTAGCTTTTTGCTATAATAAAAACATATATGCAAAAAACAAACAATTGCTGATATTATCCCAAGGTAATTATTACCGACGAAACAAGCATTTTTTCTAAAAACGCTCATTTCACTGTGAGAGCGCGTGACGTCACTTCATGCCGTGTGCATGATATGACTGCGGGAAAACACAGCTGTTCTATAAATAGTTTTTTTTCAATTATATTGAAAAAAATACGATAGTGATTTTGGAAACAATTTTTCTTGCTATAAAGTACGCACAGGAGTTTAACACACCGGATTCCTCTGTTATAGAATAAACAGAAACTATTACGATCGATAAATTTATATGATTATGGGACTTTTCACATTACGTTTGTCCACTATTTGTGTCGATTTTGAAATGTGAAGTTAGCGAGAGGTCGATGGGATTGGAGCATAACGAACACCCAGAACTGCAGTACATGTATATCTAATTTGTTTGTTTGTTTATATCGAGTTAAACGCCCCTTTTCAACAGTCTGAGTCATATGAGGCGGACAGTTCACCTAAGCATCGTTCCTGTGGAGATCCAGTACTAAACTCCCATCCTCAGTAAGCAACTGCCTACTTTCTCACATGAAGAGCCAAGATCGGTAGCGGGGCTCGAATCCATGACCTTCTATCAGTGATAGGTTACAGTGATTTCAAGTCAGCGACCTTAATCACTCGACCACTGAGGCGGGTCTAGTATATTTAATATACATAATTGTAATTCAATGTAACAGGAAACGGACTGGTCAGTTCCAGAATATTTTATTCTTGTGTCACATCACAACAGCTCGACAGATCACTAGTTTCTACAATATCTACGATAGCAATTTAATCACGTATCCGAAAAATGTCGTAAATGTACTAAACCATATTATATAAACACAATATATCATCCAGAGTTTCCCTATGACAATAATAAAGATATTGATGTAGTAAACCAAATGTCCTGTTATCTCAATAACGGAGAAGAGACAGTCATTTTAAGAGCGAACGACTCCTCGTGTCTGTTGCCTTTTTGTTACTTTAACGACCCGATGTAACATTAGTCTATTTGATATACACTGCGTTTATAGTCTCTGAGGATGTGTTTGTTTCATTTATTTGCATTTTATGTTCGGCCTTTTATGAAAATTATTTCAGACATGAACAGCTTGGCCTGATTTCGAAATGTCCCATGAAGTGGGAATGACGTAGCACAATATACACACTGTATAATGATCATATTGACATACATTGGACTTGTCAGTTACCTTCGATTTCTAGGGTGTGACTAGCTGTGGTAGATTTTTGAAACACGGTTCAATGTCGAATGCATTTCTTGCTTTCTGTGACAATTCATACTCGGAGTTACCGAATCTTTCTCAAGTTACCACTAAATTGGCAGATAATCGTTTTAACGCGACTAGGTTATGAGCCCTAGCATTTTTTGCTTTATTTTATGTGTTACAAAGCAAATTGTATTTCACGGATGATTGCTGGCTGATTTTATGAATACTAAATTGGCTTCTTGTTAATTCAGACAGACAATGTGTCTCATGATTAACAAAAGGTTTCACAATATTCATATTTCTCCCGTGTAGAAGATGCATTTGCCTAAAAACGATTTTAGCTCCAGCGTCCCAATACGACTTTCCGAACACATACACTGGATTGGTTCCCAGTGACTTACTTCCGTCCAATGCAAGATTAAAGCAAAATACCAATACGGCCGTAAGCCAAGCTCACCGATCTGAGTTCCCTTTTTTTCATGACGCCAACACATGCAACTACAACCCACGTCAGAGTTGTTGGCCTCGCGCTAGATTAGATAGCAAACTTGAAAATAAAATCTTTATATGACATGTCCCTGTTCTGTGTTTAAATCCAAACCAAATATGGGACATAATTGCACTCTCAGAAAGAGCCAATACTTTTCTGTGCGATTCTCAGAAGAAGGAAACAAAAAGTCAAAATGCGACAAATCTCTATCATTATCTTCACCTAATTTAAAATATCCAAATATGGACGGGGAACATACTTTTCCTATTAGAGAATGACATTTGTCATGAAACGAATTAACTTCGTTCTATATACCTACCATAATTAATGAGATCTGTCGTATGAGAAAAATATACACAATGGTTTTAAAGTCCCATTAGCTTTTTGCTATAATAAAAACATGCAAAAAACAAACAATTGCTGATATTATCCCAAGGTAATTATTACCGACGAAACAAGCATTTTTTCTAAAAACGCTCATTTCACTGTGAGAGCGCGTGACGTCACTTCATGCCGTGTGCATGATATGACTACGGGAAAACACAGCTGTTCTATAAATAGTTTTTTTTTTTTAATTATATTGTAAATAAATACGATCGTGATTTTGAAAACATTTTTTCTTGCTATAAAGTACGCACCGGAGGAAAACACACATGATTCCTCTGGTATAGAACAAACAGAAACTATTACGACCGATAAATTTATATGATATATGGGACTTTAACATCAAAACTGTGGACAATATTATTGATATACAAAAACAGCAGTTTTAAGTACATTCCTGTTTCAGTAAACAGTTTTTATACAGGTTATTTATATCAAAACCGGAAGGTCATAGACCCATGAGGTCACATATATACACTAATTAAGCAAATGAGACCCTGTCTCATAAACTGTTACTGGTCAAGATCAGGTATAGTCATAAATCGATTTACTTTGTACGCGGAACCAGTTTATAAGTTCTACAAAATCAGCAGCTTCGTCCTTAAAACGCTTAACTATTTCATTAAGATGATTGGAATGTTTTCAAAGCGAATCCTCTTTGTCTAAGGTACAAGAATGAATTAACTATAGTCTCCCAGTATCATTAAATACGTCCATGATTTCAGTATCACCATTATTCTCACAGAAAATAAAACAACGGAACAAACAAAATACAAATGTACAACATAATTGATTACAGATCGGTCTGTACTGTGATTAAATCAATCATCTATAAGTGAATGATCCAGGAGAAAATAAACCAGTCAGGTTGAGCAATCATGTAATCAATGGGTTTCCTGTAACAACATAACTACATTAAGTGTTAGATAATGCTACATGTATCAGTACAAGATAATCAATATAAAATTGTTCTGAATTATCTCAATTTGAAGTTTATTCAAGATGTAGAAACACCTCGATAAAAAGACCACCTTTGGAATCTGAGAAGATGGTCTGTATATCTAGGTAGTCTCATTACCAAGGGGAGCTGTAGAGGAAATGTTATTTATATGTATACAGTAAAATCCCCTAAAACCGGACTCCTCGAAAACCGGATTTTTTGGATTTAACGGTGATGGGAGACCCTGGGCGTATAGCTAGGTAGGACTACCGACCTTCCGTAAGCAAGTAAATATATGTTGTTTGTTTTGTCCTGGTTGGGACTCGAAATCCCAGCGGTGATCGGCCAGTGATTACTGGTCAGAGACTGGGCCCCCCGAAGATTAATGTACTTGTATATTACAAACAGAAATCGGACAAGGCAACAATGGATGCGACTACCTCAGATTTTATTGATACAATTCAATGTATAGTTCAGTTCCAGTAGCTTACACGATTGCATTAAAAGCTGACTGAGTGTATTTTATTGCGTGAAAGGAAACGACATCTATTTTCCTGTATTTAAGCTCTTTTATCGGTAGCGTAGATTTTAAATTTTACGATCTCGAAACACATGAACTGGAGATGTCTGACATTTGAGACACATATGCTAACCCTTTGTTTATGACTGTGGAATCTAGTTGCATTTAAAGTCCTTGATCTTTGCAAGAAAATAGACGAGAATTGTACAAAATATGGTTCACATTATCCGGGATGCACAGGAACGGTGCAATAATAAATAACAAGGTGTGAAGAAAAAATGGCTTTGTTTACTGACGTAAAATTCGCCTGAGAGAAAATTGTAAATCAACATCAAAAGAATTTATATTCTGACTTCAAATATTCCAAAAATTCAATCTAGGGAAATATCATGTTTTTGACATCATTTTTCAAACAACAACATGCTAAACTGTCTGACAAGGATTGGAATTCCTTTAAGAAGTTTAATTTAAGTACACATAATGAAGTTTTCGAAAATATCTAATGTATGCAATACAATTATTCACAAGAAATATCCATTAGAAATAATGAAATAAGAACAAAAATTAAGATAATCGATTGAGATCTTATTCATAACGTTTATCGCTTATCTACATATCTGACAAGAAAAATTCCGCTTGAATCTGAGACATTGCAGCCAAAATGTAAAGTAATCGTGTTAGTAACTAATCTGTTCCTATGTTTCGAGATCGGAACAATCATACTTCAATGCCTGATATTTGTTCTTGGTCTATTGAAGATGGTCTCCATCTTCTTACATAACACAAATCCGACTCTGTAGAGTGACCGTTTGTTAATTGATAACGATAAACTATTAACGTATTATACATGAACACTTATTGAGCTTGCCGATCGCTTTGTATTCAGGTGTAATAGGAAAAACCATAACAAAACGTTATATGTAGACGAATTACAAGAAGCATATTGGTTTATGTTTTTTTGTATGAAGTTGCATAAAGGATATTAACTGTGTATTTTATTCAATCCTCCATTACGGAGAGTATAATATATCTACATGCTATGAGTAATACACATAATTTTATTGACAATCATGAGTATTTGACAAATGATTAATTAATGTATACTCGTATAGTTCACAAGCACATGGTAATATCATACCCTACATCAATCAAATAGAATAAACCCTAAATGTTAACAAATTCACCATAATCTGCTATGATACAACCACATTGAACTTCACTATATTATGCCACACAACAACATATCTAGGTCAACATCACAGAGCAATGCCTGCATGATTTATTTACCTATCAACTATTAATAGATTCAGTCATCACCATTAGCCAATCATATGACCAGGATTACCCAAACTAGTAATAAACACTATATTTATATACATGTACCCACAAGCAACTAGAATAAGCTTGTACCCATGACTCAAATTCGTCTAGAAAAATGGATACCAACACATTACCAAATTCTTCGATTTTCTTTTCAATCTTCTCATTCGTTCCGGTTTCAATTTGTGTTTTGTCATCACACAAACGAACATCCTCTGTAATCCGCATGAGGGACTCCCTTTCCGAATAATATTACCTTTAAATAGCGAACAACACTTTTACAATCAATTCATTTTGTTACCATCGTGTTTGAAATGGAAGGTTTATTCTAACGGGACATCACGTACATGTACTTTTGCTTGAAGTGTTTGGCTCTTTTTATGCACATGGTGGTATGTGTGTTTACGGCACAACTTGAACAATATCCACCCTTCACCATGAAGTAATATATATACTGTGGAATCATTAATTTTCGTTGGGGATTTAATTTCGTGGATTTCGAGGATCGGCTCATCCACGAAATCAAATCCCCACGAATTCAAATGCAGAGATAAAGCATTTCGTTTCAAAAATCAAAATCAACGAATTTATGTCCCCACGAAAAAGGCATTTTGGTAAAAAACACGAAAATTGAGCCCAACGAAAATAAATGAAAATACAGTATATTGCTTACAAAAGGTCAAGTGTCTGGTGGTATACGTATTAACTCGATATTTACGATCCTATGTTAAAGGTTACAGTGGTATAAGAAGATTGATATACTTAAATAGAGACAGTTCATTGCTGTCTACAAACGCGATATAGAGCTACGTAAGTATTCTGAACCAAAATAGGAAAATATGCATCTCTTGGAATGGACCAACGTAACATTGCTTGTAGAATGGAAAACATGCGTTCTCATAAAGCACGTAGAATGCACTAATGCATTCTTTCTATCAAATAAACACTAGATGTATTATTAAGAAGATGTGATAAAGGTAGTTTGGCATTTGTGATCGACGTTTAATTAGCGAGGCTGCTGTTTAATTTTGAATTATCATCACAAAATTTTAAAACAAATGGTTTTTTTCTATAGACAAATCTCAATCTTTAAGGGGCCAGTTCGCGAATTTCGGTGAAGATTTAGATAATGATGCAGACAGTGATTGCAAGAACATGACACCTCGATGAGATAAAACATTTATCAAACATCAGAACATTGCACAGACAAGCCTGAGAGAAAACATGTGATTTGTCTACTGAGGTAATTGCTTGCACCAAATCAGCGAATAAATGTATTGTTTTCACATAATATATCTGGGTAGTCATTGGAATCACGTGAATATGTTTTAAACAGCTTTATCTCATAGCTAGCGTACAGAAAACCGTTTGTATCATATCATACTCTAATATGAGGAATGACTTTATTAATATGCCCCCTTTCGAAGAAAATGGGGTATATTGCATTGCACATGTCGGTCGGTCGGTCCGTCCGTAACCAAATCTTGCCCGGGCAATCATTGAAGAACGTCAATCTGTTTTGGAGGTTGATCAATACATCAAAGGTCAAGGTCATCGTGCCTTTCAACACAAATGCCTAGTCCGAATAATGATTGGAGAACGATTTGGTCTAACATTCTCAGACTTGGTGTGGAGGTTGTTCATCGCATGCAGATGACTCCCATTGAATTTAAGTTCAATAGGACAAGGTCTTACTATCCAGTTGACTATAAGGGGACATTCGTGTTTCACAAACATTTATTGTTTAAATCTTTGTCAAATTGTTTATTGATGCTAGAGTTGCTAGCAATACATAAACGACGCCTTAGATTTATAACACAAACATAAATATATATACAATGTATATAATTATATACATAATTATGAATTTGTATAAATCAAAACATAAACAAAAATTTGATGAACTCAGTAGATTTTAAAAGGGTTTTTCTGATTCTTTTTAAATGTTTCAATGGAAATATTGATGTTTTTGGTAATTATCTATAATTTGGGTAAACAATTTATTGATAAAGTTGTACAAATTGGGCCAAGAGATTGTTTTAAAGTGTTTTGATATCAAATATTTGAAAACACAGATCAACAAGAAATTGATTCTCGGGGCTTTAACTTCCTACCAGATGATCTACAGACCAAATTAAAACCCCTGATTTCCTGTGAACATTAAGCTGATGACAAATCATGTGATTATCAATGTAATCAACATTTGTTCATATAAAATAATGTTAGGGAAATTCTTAATTGCTACTTAAAAGAAGATATTAATAGTCGTATGGTAGATATAAACATAAAGGGTATTGGTAATGCCTTGTGCCATGAAAGAATCTCGTTACCATGGCGACCTATAGCAAACACATTCGTAGCCGAGTGTTTATTCCAAATTGCCATTTACGTCTGAAATCGTAGTCAGAGAATGCCCCTACTGCATTGTTGTTGTTGTTTTCATAAAAGTGGGTGGTTAATCCAAATTCACAAAACATATTTCCTGGAACATTGGACAAAAACCTGGTAGGAATGAAGGATAACTAAAAATATGGGTTGAACAAACAAATTAAAGAAATCATTAATACCAAATTCAAGATAAAGCCACCGCTTCCACTATAACAACAACAATAACTTCTTCAAAAAAAAATAGAAGAAAATCAACAAAAACAACACCATAAACACCAACATCGAGGAAAACATTTCTATATTACAACTAACCTAAGATATTAAATAAGTGTGGGTACCAATGTGTATACGCATGAACAATATCGCTGTTTTTTCACTGTTTATATATACCGGACAGTCACTAAAGGAGGTGAAGCAACGAAGCAGCGTCCTAACAAAGAGAATGTCGGTGTGAAATAATTAAAGCTACATGGTGGGGCTATTTATATTAGAAGTATCTCAGTTACGAACGACGTCTTAATCCTACGTCATTATTTCGTAAGTTATATAGTCTAATGTGTACATAGTACTTATACTGAAGTTGATAAACACAGTCTCTTTTTATAGTCTAATTATGTTAGAACTATTAGCACAATGCAATAAGATGATTACAGTTCTTACTGGTCGTTAGATCCGCCTCCGTGGGCGAGTGGTTAAGGTCGCTGACTTCAAATCACGGTAACCTCTCACTGATAGCGGCTCTTGTCTCTTTATGTAAGAAAGTAGGCAGTTGCTTACGGGGCATGGAAGTGTAGTACTCAGTCTGGGTTTTCCCAGGAACGATGGTTAGGTGACTCTGACTGTTGAAAAGGGGCGTAGAACTGAAATAAACAAACAAAAACAAAGGCAGTTTATTTATGTAACTGATCAAATTACATATACATTGAATACACAACTGTACTGTTTCTGAGGCATATTGAAGCTAATTAACCATTTCAAAACTTAAAATCCTGCCAAGCAGATTTCTTGTATATCTGTATGTATGGTTCTGATTTCAAATTTTACAATAATTTGAGCAGATAAATTTATGTTGAACAGAAAAGAACCTCTTGTGATGTAATTTTTACTTAGAAACAAACAAAAAGTAACTGATTAGATGATATCATGCCGAACACTAATAACTCAATACCGTGTGATCAAGAATTGGATGTTCTTTTGGAAGAAATAACTCGTGCAAACGGAGGCGTATTTAATGTTAGGTTAATGTCAATAATTCAGTGTCTTGCCAATGCCACTTTGGAAGACGCCTACAATGTAATTGAAAATTCTAACTTAGTTCCAAATATGGGATGGTGTCCATATCAATAACAATTTGTTATTTAATTATTCAACTGCAGCTTTTTCGGAACATGTTTTCCTATATAATCAACATTTTAATCAGTTTTTATTGAAACAAGTTCTATTGTTTTACTGCAACTATACAGATTACGATACATACATTACTGGACGTGTTTTCAAAGGTCTCCAGCCCATGTACATTTACAAATAAATATACAATGTTTATATAAATCGTACATGTGGCAAACATGATAACGAAACAATATCTATATGTCAGCATTTCAAGCTTTTGGGAAAATAAAAATATTATATGTTCACAATAACTCGGGACTAAATTTTAAAAAATGCGATATTTAACTTCGGGTTCATTTGAATATATGTGTAGATACATTATTTTACAACACTAAATACAGACAAAACATACATAAGTAAAGAAACAAATATAAACGCAGCACACAATTACATGGCAATAATGATAAGAATGTTGGTTTCCTTAAGTAAGGCCTAAGTGTCTTATATTATGATATAATAACATAATTTATAACTAAACTTCCTAGACTTAATGTGTTTCCACAAACCTTGACCCAAAAAAAGACTGCCAAGATATGTACAAAAAATCAAAGGTTTGATTTAAACTACTTATTTGATTGGATGCACAAAGGTTATAAAACATTCTTTCTATTGATACGTACTCAAGAATAAATCATGGGAATAATTGATTAAATTTAAGGGACAGGTATGACAGTATAAATTAATCAACAAAAGAACTGACATTACATGAACGTGTGCATGCATTTATGGCAATGGTTAGGTATTATTATCATTATATTATAGAAATTCTACAATCTTATTGTTGTTGTTTTTTCGAAAAAGAGTGAAATTCGTCAAAGTATGGTTAGTGGTTACACCTTGCCGTTTCAGGTAGCTTTAGTATGTAGTTTCCAGCATTTGTTAACAATTTAAATACTAAACGTTAAGAGGTCTTTGTTAAAGTAGTGAGTAATGTACATCACCTTTAACGGAAATCAATGCGTCAGAACCTTCACTCGGAGATTTCACTCTTACTGTAAGTAATAAACGTTGCTAGCGCGTGAAAGGTGTCTGTATAGATATCCTGATAATTTCATCCAAACTAAATAAATATCTGAGATATTATATAACACCAAAGCTCCAAAGAAAGATTGTATAGTATATAATCAGGGACTAGTAAAAAAGTCTGTAGATAATGTGTTTTCTTGCCACACGCGATGTTAACATATACTAAACATCACCATTTATTATCATCAGCCGTAACGCTTACAGCTTGACCTCTTATTCCATTTGTCCGTCGGCTATTATAAGATGAATGTTTGCAAACATTGAAATATGAGAGATTTGCACACAAGTCCATCCGAAAAGAAAACAAAGAAAATGGTCTTATTGATATTCAAATTTAAGTGACTAAATGCATATAAAACCCGCAGTCGTTAAATGACTACAAGACGAACTGCAGCACATACTGAGCTTTGGCAACAATCCAACAAAAAAGAGAACGTAAAACATAAAAGAATACATTGTCGTTGTATCACAACAATAACAGACGAGTATTGTTGGTAACACTGTTTTAAATCATGATCTTTTACCATATCGAGTAAAGATCAAGTCCGCATACCTAAGACGCCATGACCTAGCAATTAAAAGTCCAACACCTACCCAAATATACTGCTCAATGCTTAAGATTGTTCCAGACTCTGTGGCAGTAGCTTACACCAAATAATTCTATTGAAATGCATCAACGTTAGACAAACAACTAGCGGTCACCTCAACATTATGACAAGCTCAGGTTAACGCCAACACTTACCTGTCATTGGTCCGTGAGAGAACTTTTGTGGTAAGGCAGAATGTTTTGCTTCAAAATGCTGCGTTAATGTATTGTTTTACTGAACATGGAATTGAAGCTATTTTATTTGTGAAAATCATCAAGCAAATGGTACTGTTGATAAGACTGATCGGTTCATGCTAAATATTTAAATCACGGAAATTCTGTCAACCAGCATCTCAAGACAGTTCTAGTTTATAGATAATTAGCTATTGGTGTGATATCATCTCGACATATGTCAATTTATCTTCGCACAACAAAGGCGGTATTCACAGTTATTAAGCTGGTGGTATCGATTGATAAATCCAAAAATGTATTCTGAAAATGACATTCAAGTTTATACAGATCCGTTTCAACTCATTGTTTGTACGTAAATGAGTAGTTTTACCTACTAGAAGTGTAAGACAAAGTCGTGTAAAATATTAGGAGCCATTTCATAAATATATCTTAGCAATGGACACAGCATTTAAACTTTCAAACATTGTGTTAATCCTCATTTATAAATACCATGTGCATATCTGATTGAATGTTTTAGGATTGTTAACTGGCCAGTTGTTAAAGTTAAATATCACACATCGTTAGCGAGACTTTCATGTTTCAAAACTGTTATCTAACCTAATCTTAGAAGTTCAAATGTTGTTGTTTGTGTGTGAAAATAAGGGTGTGTAAATCATCAACAACAACAACACAGTATATCGTTTAAGTGCAGTTTTGTTTTATCTCGATATTAAAACTACCTCTTAGCCATAAACTTTGTCTAGGGAACCAGTTTGTTGTTATTTCTAAAATGGAATCCTAGAGGTTTGACGATTAATGCACTACTCGTATTAGACATTAATTGATATCTGATCGAAAGAGAACGCAATCAATTTTAGTTCATTGATGACGGCAACAGGTTTGTTGTTGATGTTTTTAATTAATCTGTTACAATCATGCTTGTGGTGTCAAATGCACAACCGGAATGACACGTGACAGTTGTCACTGATTGATGACATTCTGATTAAGACCAATTACCATTTGGAAGATGACATCAGACAGTGGTCTGGTTCCCTACCTACTTTGATTCTGAAAGTACCATGTAACATACGATCAGGGGCAGGTAACTCCAGACTAGTATGGCAGTAGCATTTAATCCAACACTGAATACAACCGCCAAAATAGCGAACATTAAACCACCGCCAAAATTTCAACGTATACAGTATTGTGAGTGATATTCCCGGAAGTATGCGTTTCTTTCTACATTGCGGACCGGTACACTTTGCTCAATAGGTAAGAGCATTATTTGGATGGACCTTAGGCAAATGACCTATGTAGTATTATGCCTCCAAAGTACTGTCAACCAAATTAAATCAATAAACGTCCTTATGTTTATATGTTATTTTGTGTCACGGGGACTCATTTTAATTATGATATCAATATGATCGTAAACAACATAAAAATTATATTTTCAACGAATGATTACGTACAGTGACGTTTTCAAACATGCACTGAACAACCAAAACTTATTCTGGTACAATATGGACGGACCGTGGTTTGGTACGAGTACCAGGGAAATTTAGTACCTCAGGATTACCTTCACATGGTATTTATTGCCCAGCTCTATTAAATACAATACCTTCTCAATTAGACAAGAGATATACATGTGCCAGTTTTTATATTTCATGAGACATTAATGAAGCCAATTCTAAATTATTAATCAAGCTTATACAGTTATAAATACCACCATATTTTTACCATATTAAATAGTATTAATACATATATTCATTGTTTTATAGTATGTCTACATTGCCTGATACATGTATTAGTTTATCATTTTCTAGCAGCTACATCGCACGAACCATTACATGATTCGACATTTTATGTCTAAATAGTTGGGCAAATATGATATAATGTAAACTAATTGCTGTCTCCCACGCACGTTCTTAAATCACCGTGTCATCCAGTAGACATAAAGGCAACTGGCCAAATCTAACCACTTCAAACCAAGGTTGAACTTGGATTTATAGGCAGACTACAGAGCCTTCAGACACAACGTATTGCTTAAAATATGCAGAATGCGATGTTTTGTAGAAGTTCAACGCTAAATTATAATAGTGTTTTTGCAATTCTTGCATGCAAAATAGATAATAGTTCTTAGTTTAAATAATTTAATTACTTAATTTTTGGAATATAATATTAATTATCTAGAAAGTTCCTGAAATTGCTACAACATAAACAGGCTTCAATGGGACTAATGCAAAACTGAACTATTTTATGAGGCATAATTCGGATCATCACGGCGACCAGTTACAATAGCGAACATTTAAGTATCTGTAAATATGAAATATGTAAAGGTCCAAGCTGTCTGATAGTCAGATTAGTATCATTTAAATCATTCCTGTGACGTCATCCTTTTGTTCTCACTGTCCAATAATTTTACGAATGGATCGCTCTGAATGGACAGCTGTCCGTTATTTTTTGTAATATTGGAGTGTAGTCGACATATTGGACTGCAACTCAAATTTCTACACTGACAACGACGCATGCGAAAGATTATCGAATGCTTTAATGATCTGGAAATAAATATATTTTACGAGTCTTGTCAAGGACTTGTAAAAAAATATATGTATAGAAGTTCATGGTCTTTTTTAAGATTTTAAAGAAAATGTAGCAATACTGTATCACAGTACTCGTAGTACTGTCCGATTAGTTCAGTTTGCAGGGCATCTGACTTGCAAGAAGTAGATCGCGGATTCGAGCCACGCATCGGGTACATCAATGTCCTCTTCCTATTACCTTTGGTGACATGAATGTGAGACCAACCTTGGAATACTACACTTAGGGTGAAACAAAGATTGGGTTAGTCAAAAAAAACTCTGGTTGTCGAGATAAATTAATTTGAATAAAACAGTAGGATGAATGTAGCAGTACTGTACATTGTACTTGTATTTATGAATTGGCTGTAATATTAATAACCCGATAAGCTCAGTTGGTAGAGCTTTCTGACTTGCAAGCAGGAGATTGCGGGTTAAGCCCCGTACCGGTTGTATTATATTCCTCCTATTACAACAAAAATCTATATGAAGAATCAATTGATCAAATTTCATAATACTCATTATGAACAAATTTTCAATACAATTCATACCTTGAAATATAACAAATTAAATCAAACAAAAGTGTTAGACGGAAATCCAACATAAGCAGTTTTTCCTATTCACATCTTCCACATTGTTCCACCCCATTCCCAACAAATGAATACATAGGAATGACACGACTTGAGACGATGCGAATATGTTTGAATAAAATGTACATTCCTCGTGCTACCCGTGCAGTGTGATTGAAAGAGTTGATTTAAAGGTACCTTTCTTGATGGCTTTTAAGCAGTTAAATTCAAACGCTATTTTATCTATTTATCTGGTCATAATAATGCAAGTTAAATGAATCCCTACTACTTATTTAAAGCCAATAGTCTTCTTTAATGACTTTTAATGAGTAAAGTGTATTTAAAAAAAAACAGGAAAGAAAATCAATATGAATTACTTGATTGTCATTGGGAATTAAGTCGACGGATGCCTTTAAAATGATAAATTGTCATGGTCAATGAATTGTGTAATCCTATCGAAATGATTTAAGTTACATATAAACCTCAAACTGCCCATTATGTAAAATATTGGAGTGTCTTCGGCGCTACGCGCCTCAAACACTCCAATATTTTTCATATTGGACAGTTTTCGGCTTATATATGTATCTATCACATACATTTTATATCAAAATTTTATTGGTTTATAAATTACAACGTTCATTATTTTTATCGATCACATCATGGGTTCCTTGGATCTGCCATTAGGTCAAGCTATTTCAAACAGATCAGTTGGGAATTTCCAGACCCGTCTCCGTGACTTCAAATCACTGTAATCTCTCACTGATAGAGGGTCGTAGGTTGGAGCCCAGCTACTGACCATGTTTCTCTATGTGGGAAAGTAGACAGTTTCTTACGGAGGATTGGAGTCTAGTACTGGTTCTCCCCAGGAACGATGGTTAGGTAAACTGTTCGCCTCATACGACTCTGACTGTTGAAAAGGGGCGTTAAACTCAAATTTCCAACTGACCAAACACCTTGTATACTGACACACATGTACGCAATACATACAAATCGTGCCAACCCGAAAATACTCAGAAGTACAAACTTCCAATAGGCTGTAGTCAATAATTAATCCTAGTTATACTAATTAAATTGACTTAATCAAATCATGTTCTATGAAAATAATGCATATTTTATGAAATTAATTTGTGAAAGTGATGTAAAGTGAATTAGTTGTGGCTTATCTGTTGGTATCTCGCTTATTACAGATACTTGATTTTATCGCTGAAAAGTAAATAAGTGATACATTAAATGGTGTCTTTTCGTCGTAAGTACATATCTAATTCCCACATAAAGTAAATGTTTCACCGGACAGAACACTTGAGCAGTGTTACAGCAGTTGGACCATCTACCGTTTGGTCCTCGGTATGATTGATGAACGCATGCCGCTGCTGATCAAGACTGATAAACATGTCCTTGCTAAATGTATAATGCAATCACAACTTTCTTAAAAGAATCTGTAGCAAACTAAAATCGGTATAAATGTTTGATCATGGCTGTGCAGGTGTGTTCTCAATGCTAGAATGTCTACAGTCAAAAATATAATGGACTCTCTGGAGGTTGCAGACATTTTTGTCTTTATACAGGAACAACAACGATATGGTTTCTATTGTTATGTGTCTGGTACGCGTAATTGCTATAAAAGAGTTGTTTTGAAGATATTGTAAACTTTACTTATTCCAAAATACCTTAATTTGCTTTTATCTTGGTTTTCAAATCGATTTTTTTGCTTCAGGACCACTTGTAAATGCTTATGGTTCAATATATGATCAATATTTGAGCGGACAGTTCCTTTATAATGTTTCAATTTAAGCGGAAAATAATAGAAAAAAGTAATCAACATTTAGAAGACAGTGGTTTGCATGATCGATGTTTTATAAATACTGGTCGTCCCTATTACCGCTTGCTTAACTCTTTACCTCCCTTAAAATGAACGAAAGTGCAAGTCTGCAAACATACAACCATTTAATCCTCATGAACATTTCTTCTTCTTGTCGAAAAACATAAAAATACTCTCAATAACAATAAAATGATACATCAACTGATCGCATTTCTTGGCACTGACGGCCATATTGTTTTTTGCCTGGTGACCGTATTACCACTCATCGACTAATCAAATGCGAGGTACAAAATCACGCTGGAAATTCCTGCGACAGTACTAAACTCCAACCAATGTGTGGACCATCTATTATTTGCAGAAATATCAAAACTGTGTTTTATGAGATAAAATGCCTTAAAATACGATACAATTATATAGCAGTATGAATTTGAATTGGATTCAAATGACTGTATTCACGATAAATTGACTTGACTGTAGGACTACTAGAAATGACATAAATCATTGATGAAAATGTTTGAAAGTCGCGGTATGCAATGTTAACAAATACTAAGTGGAAATGGAAGCGGAGGCGACACGCATGTGTCAGTCACTGTTATTATCCGGGCACCAGCGGTAATAGGCATATAGCGGTAATAAGCATACACTGTGTAATTCTGTAGGATAGCGTTAGGCTCATTTTCATGCAAAACCAAAGTGATTTTAGTGTTGGCCCAATGTTTTAACTAGTAATACTAGTAAACTTAACCAGGAGGAACAAATGGTATAAGTACATACAAGAAATAATGTGTTTTGTAATTTGAAATTAGTCACTCCATTGTCGTGGTCGTATGTAGGCGAATTAATACTATAAGCAAACCAAATGAGGCGGTTTATATTGACGTGTAGGCAATACTATTTCTATACTGTACTAGTATTCATTTAAGAAAATACATCAAAAGAAGCGAAGGCATTCAAAGCATTGGTTAACCTACTGCGGGCAATGTCCAGTTAGCATCATACATAAATCCATCACTAAACATATCGAGCATCAGGAAAGTAAATTACACCATTTGTGTCACATTGACATCAAAGAAAACGGTAACCGTTTAACATGAACCCAACGATAAATTACACAATGGTTGATTTCTGAAATTTTGTGATTATTTATAATTTCTATGCGTGCTACGAACTAGACAGAAGTTTGTACGAGCTGATCAAAACACAATACTTGTCTACAAAAGTGTACACCCAACGTAGGGCTTGAACCTACGACATTCAGGCGTCAAGCACACATACAAGTATCAGCTGTAGAAACTTAGCGAGCCGGGTGCTGTTTGATTGTGTCTGGCAATAGAAACTAGTAATTTTATTTGTTATTTATTCTGACAATATGACTAATAATTAAAACGTTAGTTTGATATAAAACCTAACTAAAGCCGCACACGACTTCTTAATAGTTTGAATGTTGTACTGTTCAGTATGATCGGCTATTTTTTTAGTGCTTTATCTTTAGATTTTCATAGATAATTATGTCCTTATTTCATTTAAAACACCGTTACGGTAATAGTTGTCTTTTAGGCCAATCTGAATGGCATTTTATATTCCCCATATCGGGGTAAGCTCAATGTTGTAACGGTCAAATATTAAAATTGTTACGATGGTGGTAACACGTCGGATATAACATGAAGTATACTTTTATTGACCGCATATTACGCCGTCTTATATTAGTTACTAAGATGTTCTTTATAAATATGCACCAAAGAATTAGTACACACAAATTGATTCAAAATGACGGATTGGTTTCATTAGAAAATCATTTCACAATTTACCAACCCACGTCCTTGGGTACGAATAAACTAAATATAATTCCTTCTGTGACTAACGTAAAATGTAGAAAGTCTAATCAATACCACAGCGGCATATTGAAGGCGATGGTACGGGAAGACAAACTTACAGAAGGTGAAATAGGCTGTGTTTAGTATTGTTAAATATTTAATGAGCTGTGCAGAAAATGTCAACAATAAAACTGGGATTTTGACATTTACAAGCAATTTTGCAGCGTAAGCGAAAATCTTATTTGCAGAGCGAGTTTCTGAAACATCGTGTTTTTTACTATTGAGAATGCATGTAGATGCATGTAAAACAGTACAATGATGATCTATTACACTTGGAATCAGTTATGTGTTTATGTACTTTCATGTTTTCAGAACTTCAGAAGTAATGTATTACATAATAATTATGGGAAACGGACATTTTGCCCCGTGGACACCCCCCCCCCCCCCCCCCCAATGGTTTTAAAAATACTGGTAAATTAACATTGGGGGGGGGCAAATGTCCACTAAGTATAAAGCACTAGGGGCAAATGTCCCACCTACCATTTCTACTGGGGGACAAATGTCCACATGACCATTTTTTCATTGGGGGGGGGGGGGGCAAATGTCCGGTTGGGGACAAATGTCCTACACTCAATAATTAAACTACAATTCCGGTCGCGGCCGGTCATATGCTTCTATGAAAAAATTATAAAAATGACAATTTTCTTCCGTATGTGGAGAAGCTGTCGGCTCCTTGTGCAAGGGTAAGTGAGAAGTGGTTAGAATACCGTCCAGGAAAACTGATAAGGTAAACCGGCCGCCGTATATAACAGTTCTGATAAAAATGTTGAAAATGGTGTTAAACCCACTTACTTGAAAGTGTATTAGATTGCGTTGTTGTGCAATTGAGTTTTTTGTGCATAATAATATATAGTTTCAGCAATAGTATTGGTACTTGAGGGCATCAGATATATCCACTAGAATATAAAAAGAAACGCGTAGGAGTTTCATTAAAATAGTTGTTTCTCTTAAGAGCCCACTCGTCAGCTAAGTTCTTATTTAACGTATCGGGATTGGTAAAAATCGGTAAAATATGTAAAATATCATTACAATTACAAAGATTGGATATTATACTTTACTACCAAGCAACAGAACATTTTAATCGAACGCTCAAAAATGGTGTTTTATTGCGATGAATACTGCACCCCTTTAACGACTTTTCCTTATCAGCGTTAAGCATCTCTAACGTAATGAGAATTGTAATGGTACGATATGATACAATCAATTCATTAATGACACAAAATGTGTTATAAAATCTCTAACTAGGCATCAAACCTGGGCGTAGTTTCATTTATTGAACCATAAACATAAGCGATTTTGATTGGCTATCAAAAATGAATGGTGTGCGTCAAGTTCGTTGATTTCATGAGTAGATAATGATCCGACACTTTAATAGTTAATTGCTCAGCTCAAAAAAACACAGTTGGTGTCATTTTAAAATTAACATTGCCGTCTTATTTGATGACGGATTTCAGAGCGGTTTTCGGTATTCTGTAGCGGAAATGTTAATCATTGGAACCTTAGAATTTTCATACTTGTTTTCATTCTTTAACTTTGGAGTATTACTAAATAAGCAGCGGGGTTCTGGGTACGGTATTTCTTCAAAGTCAAATATCTAACGAACCGAGGACGTTTTCAAAAAAATGAGACACTGTTCCCTGCTTTATACATTTATAGTTATTTTAAGGCTATTTGTTGCATTGTTCAAAAAATGTAAATTACGTGCGATATTGGTTTATAGAAGACCAATCAAATGTAGTATTTGTTTCAAATTACTTGCAATGCACTTTATATAGTGGGTTTACTTGAGAATATAATTATGGTTTAGTTTTTAAATATAAATTGGTGATGTTTGATTTGACCTGACATCCAAGCCACATACCTTAAACAATTACATGTACATCAGCGCCTGTTTTCACTATGATCAAAACATCAGCCTACATAAAATACTGCGCAATATGTTTGTGTAATCAAAGTGGGCGAATCTTATTCAATGTTTCTTATCTATTGGTGTACTAAAATAACACTATAACATTTATTTTCGAATTAATCAGATGAGTTTAGATCTAAGAATTTGTTTGAAGACTTCTCTAAGTTGCATACAAATATTGTAATTGCGTAATCAGAATGTATCATGAGTATAAACACGTGCAATATGTGTTTGCATCAATAGAATAACTATCAAACAATCCAATCACACAAATAAAACAAAAGTTTTAGAGACGCGAAGCACGAACATTTCCGAACGTTTCACTTTGAAAATGATTGCATGTCTTTGGTTTATGTTCGCAAGTCTCTGTTTTTGTTCGCAAATCACGGGTTTTGTTGCAATGGCCACGCGATTCAAAAGTCTCACAATGCGATCCAATTTTAAGTTTGCAACATTATAGATTGTGCACAGCGGATTCAAGGGGGAAATACCCACGACCCCCACCCACCCATAAAAGCCTTCGACCTCAGATAGAAATGAATTATCCGCATTTGATTCTTGGCTACATGGGTTATTTACCTGCTTCTCAAGACACGGTGCAGTCTTACAGCACAAGACTTCTTCAGAAAGGAGATTTAAGTCTTCCTAAGGACAAAGGGTCATGTTCATTCTCGATCGGAACTCCTCGGCGTTTGTCTAACAAAAGTACCTAGGACTAATAATAGGCAGGCCATCATTTTTGTTTTCGTTGTTCGCGGGCTAATTTCCATTTGGGCCCGCCCGTTAGCTCAATGGGTAGAGCGTTTGTCTACTGATCGAGACGTTGTGAGTATGAAACCTGGGCGAGACTCACACTATCCGTGATAAATTGACTGAAGATATTACATCCTGTGTTAAATTGTCATCCGCTTCTAAATTGCGTGGGATAGCTTGGTAGTAGCTTGTGGATAGAATGTGGTTAGTACTGATTAAAGGCCTAAATGAAGTCTTGGAAAGCTGGTTAGGATAACTGCCTGCCACATATGAATGAAATAATGTTGAAAATGGCATTAAACCCGATGAAACAAAACAAACAAATAACAGTGTGTTTAAACTCTTGTCGTCCTGTAAATTGTTTGGAAACTTCTATTTTTGGAGACTGTCTGTACATTAATCAAAAGTTTGTATCATCTTATATGTCAAGCATCGCTTCTATTTTAGCGTTATTAGATTGAACATAGTATCAGATTTTATACAAATACCTAAATCGCGTGCTAGAAAATTAGCATTCTGTGCCGATCATGGGCTGTAGCGTTTTTTGTCATGAAACATGAGCTTATTATGAAAAAATAACACATCCACTGAAAGCAAAAACACGTCAGTTGAAATATAATTAAACGTGGTATACTGAAAATATTTCTTATAATAATTCATTTCAGAGTATCTAATATCATTCTACATTTACAAGAAGGGGCTTAAAGCGGTTATTGTCTCAGACTAGTTATCACTGGTCCATTACCGCTGTGAGTTCGAATCGCAAGTCAGGAAGCTTAATGTCCGTTTAGCTTACGTAAGGTCAATGGTTCTTCCGCGGTGAACGCCAGTGACGTAGTGATGTCACGCTATGTATAGAACGCGGTGTACACCAGTGACGTAGTGATGTCACGCTATGTATAGAACGCGGTGAACACCAGTGACGTAGTGAACTCACGCTATGTATAGAAGGCGGTGAACGCCAGTGACGTAGTCACTTCACGCTATGTATAGAACGCGATGAACGCCAGTATTATTTCTCCATCGTTAATTCTGGAATAGTCGCAATGTCGTCCTGGTTTTTTTGGAGTGACATTGAACATCTGAGAAAAAAATAATTACATCATAATTTTATTTAAAAAGTAGCAAGCAAATATAATTATGATTGACCACAAAACTGGCCCAGCCATACATGGTCCATGAGCATGTACATTATCCTTAACTTGATTTGTCTTACATCTTCTTATAGATAGTATCACATATATATGTCCTTGGTGCCTCTGGTGGCTTGGTCAATGAGTCTTCATATAAATATCCGAAATGTTCCATAACTTATTTATAGCTTAAAGTCCCATAAGCTTATAAACGTATTGGTCCTAATAGTTTTTGTTTGTTCTATAACAAAGGAATCCGGTGTGTTTTCCTCCCGTGCATACTTTATAACAAGAAAAACTGTTTCCGAAACCCCTATCTTATTTTTTTCAATATCATTGAAACAAATACTATTTAGTTTTCCCGCAGTCATGCTATGCACACGTAGTAAAGTGACGTCACGCGCTCTACATATTTCAAGTTGACAAAAGCAAAAATCACAGTGAAATGAGTGTTTTCAGACGACAAAAGGGCTTGTTTCGTCGGTAATAATTATCTTGGATAATATCAACAATTAAATGTTTTTGCATATATTTTTCTACAGCAAAAAGCTAATGGGGCTTTAAAACCTTCTTCATTTGTCTTACCACAGAAACTACAACTATGTAATAAGTTCCATTCATTTATTTTAATTTAAGGTATGGCAATATATTTGTCATGGCTGGAATTGTATAAACATACATGTATAAATAAACAATAAGCATATTCTTTTAAATGTCAAGTACAGTATGTTCCGTCATCGGTCACCACTGTTATGATAGAATATGCCAAAAAAGGGACGTGAACGAAGCAGAGCGGAGAGAATGGACCTTCCGCCACAAGCGGTCTATCATAACTCCTAACCAGCCATGAACAAATGTATACCAAATTACCAATGCTAATTAAGTTATAAATCCACAGTGACTGCTTCCATAACAACCACCATGAATTTATACCCAATGTATACTCAGTCCGTTCAAAAACGCACACTCTGTATCTTCCCCAATGTTAGTGAGGTATTATTTCATTGTATCCTGACAAAATTAATGAAAGTACCTGTACAATCCAATGAAATACATGATACCTGCGGCCAAAATGTAAAACTTAAGTGTGATAATTCCATTTGATGTATTTTCATGATAGTTAACAAACCGAAATAAAACCAGTCGTGTGTGTTTCTATAAATGTATAAATGAGTATATTTTCATACTTTTACAAATGTAATAAACTTTAAAATAGTCAACAAGACATGTACCATGTATATCATAACACAGTTCTAATTAGGAAAAAACACATTTCCGCTTTCCTTAAAAGTCAATGTAGCCCCGGACAACGTGTTAAGCATTATAGCACAACCCAGGACGGAGGATAATTGGACCCCATCGTCCTGGATAAATCTTGGATCCGGGCATATGTCTGGGTATTTAATTACAAAAGAGCTGAGACAACTATTAATACGTTTTCGAATTTTGTCTGCCACAGTATTTAATGGAACATAACGCCAATATTGCCTGGGTAAAAATTTGGGACCAGGCAATCAGGGAATGGGGAAATATGGACTTAATTTCCTTCAAAAGGGTATCGAATTCCCAAGTCACCTCAACCATAGGTTTAAGACCTATATCATTACCACCACAAAAATTATTATAAGATCAAGTACTGGGTATAACACCGTCATATAGTCTAATGACTCCAAAACATGAACTAATTTCATACCGCTTTTGTAATTCCAAAATGTATCTACCCCAAATTTCCCTAAACCAAGGACCCTGACAAATTGGACGAACCAATGATACATACTGTCGATCATGAAGCTAGCCGTGTATTAGTTACAAGTACAACAAAATTGACTAATACAAACTCTAACAGCTGACCAGTGTTTTTTCTCTCTGCATTGGGAAGAGGCCTTAACCTGTTGATTTTGGGAAGAATTACTGCTAAAATTGTTGATTTGGGAAACAAAATAGCTGGTGTAAGTTTGGATTTTTCGGAAAACTGCATGATTTTAAAGAAATTTTCAATTGGGAAGAGGCCTTTTAAAGGCTTCTGTTATAGAAGGTGAAAAACCACTGAGCTCAACCAATCAATTGCAACATCAACCAAATACGTTCAATAAACGCACACATATTTACAGTGTACTTATGTATCTCACCACACACAAAACTATCCTTATTTAAACTGATTCCATGTGCACATATAAAACAGTGTGGTGGCTAAAAACGGTTTTCACCTACCGCTTATTTCCCCTTCAAACCACATGGACCCGACAACGGATTCCATGGGAAATTAATACTGACTGAACATTAAAAGCCAAATTCGGATCGCCGGCCTAATAATTTGATCATGGCAATATGGCTAATCCTATACAAATTTGAAAATGTTGTCCTACTTCTTCACACGGACCCGGCAACGGTCTCCATGTGGAAATAACTATACTTTTTAATTTTGCTACTAAAATCGGATCGCCGGCCTAAAAAGGCATTATGGCAAATCCTATACAAACTTTTAAATTTATAAACTATTTCTAAAACAATTAAATTTTAATTAAATATCTCACTCATTAAAAAGAACATAAATTACTTAAAATGTATAAATGAGAAGCAATAAATTCCACATTCTTTGAAATTAATTGCATGATACCACATGCTTTTCAAATTTATCAAGATACCGCATGCTTTTCCAATGAAATTATTGCATGATACCACATGCTTTTCACATTTATCAACATACCGCATGCTTTTCCAATGAAATTATTTACATGATACCATATGCATTTCAAATTTAGCAAGATACCATATGCATTTCCAATGAAATTATTTGCATGATACCACATGCTTTTCAAATTTAGCAAGATACCACATGCTTTTTCAATGAAATTATTTGCATGATACCACATGCTTTTCAAATTAAGTCAGATACCGCATGCTTTTCAAATTGATTAGCAAAATAACCATGCTTACAATAATTTAGGAATAAATCACGCTTTTTTCCAACATAACTTTAATCAGGTAGTTTTCATACCAAAGTACTGACTTGGTTGAGCTCTTTTCCCCACTGTGAATTCAGATAACCTTAACAAAGCTTAGTAACATGGGCTAGGGAAAAAGCCGCTGAAAACAGCATTGTCTTAAATTGAGAACGGCAAGCTTTGGGGAGTGCTTGCAGTAAGGTCAACAGTATATCCCAAGTAATAGGGCATCTAGAATACTGTGTGCATCTTGTTCTGTGCACCCCTTTCAGTAATGATTTAATTAAAAACTGTTTGGTATTATCTCTACAACCACTTATTTTACATGTACAACATATGGCTGTTACATGACCACTTACAAAACAATATGAGTATTTATTAAGCGACATAAAGCAATGTAATCCGAAATCATAGCACTGGACGGCGCCCATTTTACCCCGAGCCCATTTTCCCTACAAAATTGTTCAAATGCAGACATTTCATGATTATACTTCTGAATTGTACTTTCCGCTAGTGAAGACTGTTATAATCTGTCTACCTCAGGTTGAAAATGGAATTGGCTGCTTTGAAGCATGTACCTGAAGTGACCGGAAACACGTGTTCACTGAAATTGACTAATACCATCACAAATCGTGTTTCTCTTACCCAAAATATGCACATTTTGACTTGTGTATTATTGACCAGTCATTAATACTTGGAATCTTATAAATTGCTTTACTCTTTTGTTCTTAGATGATTTTTGGTTTATTATTTCGACCAAAGATTGGTTATCTGATCTCAGAACTATCTTTTTATAAGACAATTCATGGCGCCAAATACAAAATTCTAAACATATCGGCAGCAGCTCTAAATATGTTATATCCTTAAATGCCGTATCATCCCACATATCTGGCCAGCCATGCTATGCACACGTAGTAAAGTGACGTCACGCGCTCTACATATTTCAAGTTGACAAAAGCAAAAATCACAGTGAAATGAGTGTTTTCAGACGACAAAAGGGCTTGCTTCGTCGGTAATAATTATCTTGGATAATATCAACAATTAAATGTTTTTGCATATATTTTTCTACAGCAAAAAGCTAATGGGGCTTTAAAACCTTCTTCATGTCTGACTGAAGTAGTGATCGACTTAGTCGTCAAAAAACAAGTACACAAAAAGACACTATTTCTGCTTGTCTTCAAATGTGACCAACGCCATAGAATTCTCATCAGGCTTACGTTTAATGTACATGAAATAAGACGCTTAACTACCGAAATTACCAAATATGGGAGAACAATTTACTTCACAATATGACGTCATCAGCACTGGTACCATATTGTGGGAACCAAAAACGATATCTATCGTAATTTATACCATTGTGTAATACTTTGTCTATTATTATTCAATTATTCAGAGTTAATATGCCGTTTCTGCTAATTAAGTATAACAATAAAGACATAACGATCGTTATATAAACTCAAACCTTCAAGCAGAGGATGATGCCGTCTGACAGTAATTACTTTTTATTACTTGTGAAAAATTGCTCTCAGTCGGAATTTAAATTATAAGCCTCGAATATAATGGTTCTAAGATATTAACCGTCGTTTTATATCTATATGAAGCTCTCTAGACACAACTGCCATATCATATATATATGTTTATGTATCATAACGAAAGAACTTCAGCTTATATTATCGAAATTTACTTTGGGTCGGAAAATAGAGTATAACAATATTGGACTAAAGGCAGTGTTTACCCCCCCCCCCCCCCCCCCCCTAATGTGCGGATGTCGCGGATATATTATATTATATAAAATTATTAATTTAATTCGAAGATATTTATTTGTGTACTGTTTATTTGAATAAATCAAATGTGTATTATATATATGTATAATGTACGGATTCGAATGACTCTTTTATATCATGTTTTGTAAAAGTATCGAACGTCTTTTTCACTTAAAAACAGTGCAACCTCTCCCTAGCAATACCCTTTGGGAGTAACAAAATTATGTTGAGAGGTTAAAGTAAAAGTGGAAAAAAATCATGCTGTTGTGGAAGGGAAGTTGTTGCTCAAGAGAGGGCCGCTCTGGAGAGGCTGTGCTGTATTGTGTTACGTGTATTAACTGCAGAATAGCCGCGAACGTGTTTCTTATAATGTGTTTTGCTTTTGAGAAGAGCTATGTTTAACCTTGTAAAGTACTGCATGTTGATTATCAAACCATGTAGTTGCAGCGTGAAATAACAGAGTAATTATCACTCACAGATTGTTTGAACTAATTATCGCGTCAGCAATAAAATACACATCAAAGAATCAATTGTACGAACGTTATCTTTCTGATATAAACGTTATTTGTTTCAACAATTTGTAATTTCTATCAACGCAACTAATAAAAGGTAAATAACACGCACGAATGCATTTTCGCAAGCTTGCAATAGACGGCGAAATTATATGATGCAGACTGCGCAAGATGAAGAGCTATGAGCTAAGTGGTTGCAGTGTAAAAATGATCAGCATGGTTAGTTAAATGCTCTGATATATGGTTAGGAAACCATCCGTCTGTTCTGTCTCGCCAAGCTTCTGATATGATATAATATTAATCTAAAGTGGTATTGATCGATAACCAAACAGTTCCGGGTTAAACCATAGGCACTCGATTTCGTGATTTTTATACGTTTACAGACGTTATTTTTCAATTTCACACATCAAACAACGCAAATCTGTCGAAAGAAAAATCTTCATTTTTTCCCTTATTGAGTGTATAAAATACTCCAAGGTAGTGAACTCGCCATCTTTTCGATTGGCGGTAGTGACGAAAATAAGCGTGGGTCCCGGCTTTCTTTGTAAAAGCTGTCAAAACGTTTAAAATTGGGGAACACTACAGCGAAAGCAAGGTTCCCGGAAAGCACGTGCAGATTAGAAGGAAAGCCGGGACACACGCATATTTTCGTCACTACCGTCAATCGAAAAGATGGCGAGTTCACTACCTTGGAGTATTTTATACACTGTTTAAGTACTGGTTAAAAGTGACAGGAAGCTGTGTATCGGTGCTATACACTGGGCACATTAAAATAATCAGGCTGCCTAGTCGAAATAAGAGCTAGCACCCCGCGCCGGACATGCCTGTATCTGATATATTTCTCTCCCTTCTGTGGGCTTTCTCTCACTCTGTCCCTCTGGTCAGATGATGCTGTTTCTGCACTGGTAGAGGATGTATCTGCGTTTTCGTGGCTGCAACATATGTTTAGCACATTTGAACGTACAAACAGAATGAAAAGGGCGCTATATAAATCTTGTATCTATTCTCAAAATTGCAGACATTCATAACGTGTTTTTCGTCCGCGATTGATAATATAGGCATTAAATTCCCATTAAAAGAGGAACAGGTTATTTCCATCGTAGGATTTCCAGGGTCAGCCATGATGGTAAGTACAACATAACCTATAAAGGCACTTTTCTTTAGACACATACCGAGGATTTCCGATTGTCAAATATCTTGATTGAACCGCTGTATTGATTCAAATCGAACCTCTTGTACCCGTGCCTATTTCCAACCAGGAAAATTAATCCATTTAATATCTCATACAGAACCTAAGTTTTAAATAAGTCGGCCATCAAAAGAAACCGGGTCTAAGTCGAATAATTCATTGGTTGACTCTAAAGGTCAATTAAATACTTTTTTAAGTTGAAGGTCGAGATAATTTTATATATAATGCGTGTTTATCAAGGAAAATATTGTAAGGTTGGGTGAGTGAAGTATGACTGGGTCTTTTTTATTTATCTGATGAAAGGTACAGAGCAATTAATCAGAACACATTGTAAAAGATTTGTAGAAGGGAGACAACTCCGGTACACACGTATAACGGTAAGACACAGTTACGCGTTATTTGTTGTGAAATATTCTATTCGGTTCTCTATAATTATATTAATTTAGTTCGCAATCAATGACTCGTTCAAAATCTGCTTGGCTAACAGTGATAATCATTATTCATGTATAAAAATAATACAACGAATTGAAACTATATTTTTACAATAAAATTTGATTAGATTTTTGAGACTTTCCATTTCCGTTTAAATGGAGCAGACTAACAGAAAGAAGAGTTTATACCCACTTAGAAGATAGACATGTTTTATTGATGCTGAAATGATAAATTAAGGACGGTGATAAACAATATATAGATATATATATTTATTGTATAGAAAAAATTATGTGTGTGTAGTTACTTTAGATGCTGTGAGTTTTATCTACAAAAGTAAACTCTTAATGCATTAGACAACTTAATATGTCATTATTTCCTACTATTTCTTGAATTGTTAATCGTATGTAACGACTTGTGTGTTCAAAAATGCGTTTTTTTTTTAAAATGCAAAAAAATCATAACACAAGGACTGAAACTAATGTTGATCCCGTATTATAAGTTTTATTGTCAAAATCTAATGTTGATAAGGATTGTCACAAAACGTAAATAATTAAATATTATCATGTGATAGATATAAGCCGAAAATTACTATTTCAGTGTTTCAGGCGCGTATTATTCTCACATTAATGGCACCAATGAAATAGGAAATTAATATACCTGATGCGGGGCTAGAACTCGCAACCTCCTTGCAAGTCAGATGATATATGTAAACTGAGAAATTCGAGCTGTTAATGGTGCACAGCCAATTTATAAATATGTGTACAATTATACAGTACGTCTACATTTGCATTAAAGTCATAAGCGAGACGAAGACTCATATACATATACAAGTCCTTGACAAGCCTCATTTAGCTATATTTATTTTCAAATCATTAAAGCATTCGAAAATCTTACGCATGCGTCGTTGTCAGTGTCCAAATTTGAGTTGCAGTCCAATTTGTCGACTACACTCCAATATTACAAAAAATAATGGACGGCTGTTCATTGTGAGCGTTCCATTCGTAAAAATATTGGAAAGTCAGGACAAAATGATGTCATCACAGGAATGATTTAAAATGACATAATTCATGTTCGCGCACAATATAATTGTCAATTTGTCATGCTTTAAAATTCGATTATTTGATATTGTAAGACTTAGTAACTTCTTTTTAAAATCACTGATAGGTGTAAGTGTACTCTCTAAAGACGTGACAGGGTATATTAAGTAACATATAAACAATACACTCAGTCAAGTTTGTCTTCAAAATTAGTCCATTGTGTTCGTATAATTACAGAAGTTTTAAACAGTTGATTGATAAAGAACAAAAGTACTCACCGCATTCAAATGTAGTTTTTTTTCTGTCCAATAGCAACATTGTATACATTTACTGATCAGAAAGCTAATGTAGATCAGTGATTTAAAATACGTACCCTCTTGCCGGTTGGTATATATTTTAACATTTTTTGGATAATTTTGAACTAAGAAAGGTAAGTATTTTGATTTTGTTTTTTAAAGTTTTATATAAAATGTAAGACATTATGTTTTTATCGAACGTCTTTCAGTGATCTAATTCAATATTTTCTCGAAATCTTAATAAGTAATATGATATTAGAAGTTCAATGCGCTAAACTTACTGAATAAATTTTGTCATATAACGCAATTAATTTATTATTTATATATAATTTACAAGGTATTTCATTAACGTACGACTCAATATTATTGTTGATTGTTGTCGTATTGCTTGAGTTGAGATGCATATGTGATAGATTGATTTCTGATTTGTAATCATAAGCCCATCGTCGCTGTGAGTTCGAGTCCCAGTTATGCACATGTCCAGCTAGGTTACGGAAGCTCAATGGTTCTATCCAGGAGCCTTCCTCCACCATTTAAAAACTGGAAAAGTCGCCAAATTACCTGGACTGTTGGTAAGACGTTAAACGCCGTTAAAATGTTTGAGGTACATATCAAGAAAATATGCTCGTATGTTTCAAAAACATATACCCAAGGTGTAGTCTAGTCTAATTACCAGTAATTAAATGTTTCGATATTAATGCTTCTTATTCATTTCAGATGTGTTTTCCAAACTGTCCCAAATATTTGTTGGTTATATTAAACATAGCCATATTTGTAAGTAGTATAACAAACAACAACATTCTTTTCACATTATACATGTACATGTTTTGTATTAATTATTCTTGCGCTATAAAATTGTGTCCATGGCAGTTAAAGTGGTATATTTTGTGAACCAAACATTCGTTTTCCGATTTTATGAAAACTTGAAAAGTGAAATATTGATAAAAATCTTAAACATATCGACTTAACGATTTTCAACTCGTTTAAACTTTACTTTAATTCTATCAGTTTTCCTCGATTTCGGTAAGTTTGAACCGAGCTCTAATTTTTTCCATGTAGATGCTATAATTAATTCGATCAAACGACTCGGTTGTCATTTCTATATACTTTATTTTCTGTATACCATATTGCAGGTATCTGGGGCTACCATGGTTGTTGCTGGCTTGTTGCTACTTTTAGAAACTGGCCTGTTCGATGACGATGTGATGACGCTCTTGGATAAGATCAAATATGGAAGTGTCAAAGTCGGCATACTCCTGAAATGTGTGTGTTATATGATGATAGCATGTGGTGGCATAATTATGGTGATCGCTGTGGTGGGAATATTTGGTGCATGGAAGAAAATCAAGTGTTGCCTGCTGATTGTACGTTAATTATAATTATTTTGTTATCATTAATGATTATTAAAAACATACTGTAGATAGTCAATTACCAATAATCAATGATATTAGCTCGAATATTGGCAGATGAAACCATTTAGGGTTTAATAAACTGAAAAATGATATTGAAATAAATGTAGCTTTTTTAACTTTTGCGTTCCTTGCGAGAGCATTCAGTAACCACACTTTCAGTACTTTGATTTAAAGTCTCAGAGTAAGTAATACATGTACAATTAAAGCACTGTAAGTACTTATGGAAACAGAACTTACATAGACTTACACTTCAATATGACACAGAAACCAACTTAACAATAGCATGGCGGATGTAGATAAACTACTTATGGGTCGGCAACAAATTGCGTGCGCGCCGACGGCGGCGAGTGAAGACTAAAGAAAGTTCAAATCTAAATAAAGTAGTAATAATGAACGGATATATTAAAAACATTAACTGACCTACAATTGATACTTGTATGAAACTTTTCTAATTTATGTTATGTTTAATTTTCGTCGGTCAAGGTTTGGTTACGACAGACCGATCGACAAAATTGTGCATTGCAATACGATACCACCTTTTCTCCGGAAAGAGGCATAACAAAAGTAAATTCTTTTAGAATGAATTGTAAATTTTAAAGGAACGCCTTACATTTTTATTTCAGTTCGTGTTCTTCGTAGTTTTCATTATTCTTGTCCAAGGGGCTATGGTCGGACTGTGGATCAGCTTGAATGGACGAGTAAGTATTCCATTACATTAAGACAGTGGCGCGATTATAATGATAAATCGGCCGAGACAAAAAGGTAATAGAAACAGTATCATATAATTTACGCAGAAAATAAAGTTAAATGAGATTCTTTGATTAAAATTGATACACATTGACGAATTATTGAAGGTAATCTCAAATTGATTGGCTGATGTTTCTACAAACTTTTCTCTGAGGGAACATGGTGTTGTAATTTAAAGCTGATTCCATCTGATTGATGTATATTTTTCAGTCTGATGAATGGATGGAAGGAGAGTTCAAGTTATTATTGGGTGACTATCAGGGACCACAAGCAACAGACGGCATTTCCAGCGGATTTAACAAAATGTTTGAAAAGGTAGGTAATATACGTAAGGAATAATTAGTCTAAAATCAAGATTACTTGGCAACAGAATAATAAAAATTACTACGCAAAGCGCAGATTTTCTATAATTGTCTGAGCGTATTTTTCATACTTCTGATGTATAATCTCGCTAACCTCATAAATTACAGAACAGGACAGAACCGAACAGAACAGATACTTTTATATATACAAATATATACATAATTAACATGGGAGTAAACATTAATAAGTAAGCAACAAAACAGAGGGTAGGAGAAACTAAATTTCTATATTAACATTATACAATCATGCTAAAAGTGCAGACATGTTTAATAATAGATATTATATAACCAACACATAAAAGAGACGTTAACTAGTCATGTAGAAGATCTTACAAACAGCGTAATTCTACTTTATGCAAGATAAGGTAGATATTTACTTCGCTTTAAATAATATAATGTTATTAATTAGAAAAAATCATGTTAACCGAGTTATTTGTCCGAAGTTCGCTGTATCGGCTTGAGTCCGGGGGGAGGCGTGGCAATTCAAGAATTGCCGCTCATTTTAGAAAGTTGAATAAAAACAACAATGACAGTCATAACGTAAGCTTCGTCTCTAAAGCCACCGTTCGTATTGTGAAGAGTTTCAATAACCTATCATAAGCCTATATGTCATAATTTCATATTGTGCCGAGTTTGTTTAACCAATGGGAATGCGTAAATCCCGTATTGTTGGGTTTTGGCCGTATTGGCCGAGCTTATTAGTCGTATTGCCGACAAATCTTTTGTATTGAGTGTCCTTATCTTCTTATTTTTGTTATATTATTAGATAGCTTATTAATAATTGTCTATAAATACCAATCATTGCCATGTGCTTATTAAGTTATTATACATGTACTAGTATATATATTATATATATTTCTGCAGGCCCGATGTTGTGGGGTTACATCACATACAGAAATGGAGCAGTTACCCACACCGTGGTTTACCAACACTGGAAATGGGTAAGATACTTTTGCATGTATATTGGTGTAAATATTTAGTATAGGTTAATTTTGTTTGGTTGAATTTTACGCCCCATGTCATATGAGGCGGATAGTTCACCTAACCATCGTTCCTGAGAAGAACCAGTACTAGACTCACATCCTCCGTAAGCAACGGCCTACTTTCTCACATAAAGAGACATGGTTGGTAGTTGGGCTCGAACCCACGACCCTCTATAAGTGAGATGTTATAGTGAATTGAAGTCTTAACCACTCGAACACGGAGACGGGTCGAAATCGGCCTGTAAAAACTCTAATCATTTTATTGTAGTATGCTAATATTTCTAACATAATTAGTTAGCGACCTTAACCACTCGACCATGGAAGCGGATAGATATCATTGTGGGGCAGCAAATATTGCATATACTGGTAATTCGGTATTTCTTTCCGACAAGCTTTAGAAATACAATGAATTGCCATATTTCCAGGAGTGAAGAAATATGTCTTTGGACTCTCTTTTTCCTATTGCTCATTCTAGTAGAGACATGGACTTTGTGTGAAAAAAATGCGGATGTATTTTGGTAAAATTTGTTCTTTATATCTTTAGGCCTATCGAAGTCCCTTCGTAATGTGTCTATTATCTCTGTCATAAATTCACAGTCACAAATTAAGTTTTCTATCATCGGTTTTGTCTTGTGTAATTGAATAACAGTCTGAAATAAACAGGAAAATACAACATAACAGAATAATGCTTGATCTGATAGGTAACATTTATTGTGAATGCTGTGTTCATAAAATATAAAGTATTGACCTCATACTAAAGCTAGCAAACATATTCTTTATTTTCAATTTTTTCTGATCTGTATCGTATAAAAGTAGAAGACGTACAGAGCATGAAATGATCGCATTTATAATACAAATGTCATTCACAGAAAGTTCATATTTTTCAGAACCTCGGAGAAAATTCCTGCAACGTGTTGTCAGGGTGCGGACACTGCGGCCGAAATTGCAAGCTTTGTGTCATCCACTTGTACCCAAACACCAAAAGACTACTACACCAACGTATGTGTTCAGATTGATTAACACTTTAATGTAATAATACATAAAGTAATATTGAGATAGTTGTGATATCGAGATAGCTCTACCCCTACAATATATTTTGTTATTATACATATACCATGTAATATTGTATTTTATCAAATACCAGGTGAGATGCTTTTTTGGCAATGCTATGAAATATTCTTGAAAATTGTAGTTCCATAAAATCTTAGGTACTCTAAAAGCCAGGGACTTGAATAACCTTTTTATATGATTCTTTACAGGGATGTTATAACGTCGTCAGAGACAAGGTCCGTGATTATCTTCTGATTATGTCAATCGTGTGCAGTTTAGGGTTTGTCGTCGAGGTAAATGTGTATTACTTACGTAATAGATAATAAATGGTTCCTCTCACTGATAGAGACTGGGTCCTAGGTTCGAACCCAGCTACCGACCACATATCGTTATGTGAGAAAGTAGGCTGTTCTTAATGGAAGATGGTAGTCTAGTACTTATTCTTCCCAGGAATGATGATTAGGTTATCTGTCTGCCTCATATGACTCGGACTGTTGGAAAGGGGCGTAAAGCTCAAACAAACTTATGTGCCGAGCAGAGATACATTGTATTTATGTTTGAATGACATACATTTATACCTAGATAAAGCGATGCGACCCGGGTCCACACAAGGGCACATCAAGGGACCCAATTAGAACCCAAACAGGTGTTCTAACAGGATTTCCGTATACCAATCAGTTGTGGTCTCGCCTCTATAAACAATTAATAGATTAGATATTACATTTTTAGAGTCAACGAATGAAGAAACAATTGTTTAGTTTGATTTTGATACATATATTGATCATTTTCTCGACAGAATATGTTGATTGAATGAAGTGTTTCACTTATACTGTAGATTGCTGTCATAGTTCTCACGTGTATGGTACTCGATCAGACAAAGAACAGAATTAGGAGCGCGTAAGTTTCACCCAGCGTAATATTTCAATATATTAAAAGAACTTGACTCGTCCAGATAAGTTCAGAACAGTTAAGACATTAACCATAAGAAAATTCAAATCCATTTTAAGGACCGTATTAATAAACATGCTGATATGTCTTACACTTGCAACAACAAACAGTAGGTTTAAGGCGCTAAAACACCTGAGCTCATTAAAAGAAATAGTACACTGCTTATACATTGTGTATTTTGAATTGTATATTGTATGAAGAATTTTTTAAAGTCATGCTTTAATCATACACTAGTATGGTATATACAGTGCAACCTCTGCAAGGCAACACACTTTGGTAGAGGCAAAATCATGCTGTTGTTGAGGGGTTTTTGTTCTACAAAGGTTGAATTAAATAGTTAAATCGTGCAGTGGGAAACTATCGCGCTGTTGCTGAGTGAGTGGGGGTTGTTTCAAAAATGAGGGCCGCTCTGGAGAGGTCTTACTGTACGAGTTTATCATATCTACCTGAATGACATGATGTGTACACAGTTATTTTATCTTATTTTAGAAATGTTGGTAGTTCCCAGAACAAGCCTCCACCATATGTTGGAATGTAAGTTATCATTACTTTTAATTGACCTTAAATTATAACTATATTAGGACATATTATAATATGCACAATTGTTTAACAATGATATGGATTTCGTTTAAGGATCACGGACCCTAATACAAACTTTGAAAGACAACTAACACATGTTAGAGGTTCTTGATCTTAATTTACTGCGATATTTAAACAAAACTGATAAAATATTAACTTTCAACCATAAATCATATTGAAATGTTGGATCCGTTGACATTGAATAATAAAGCGAGGTGATATTATTAACTAGTACTCTCCCCTCTTTATGATTATATTACATTTTAATCATCATATATTTTTAATGAAAAAAGCAAGAGTTTAATTATTAGAAATGAGTGTTTCTATTAGGGTGTGTGATCCGTCATCTTAGCATGTTCCACTAATACGAACACAGCGTAGAATGACATGCATGAATAGAAAGACAACATATTTGTTATATTAAGCTGGTACTGGAACAAAGTGCTAGAATTAAGAATTCCAAATCGCCATAAAATGTTGAACCGGGTGAGTTTGTGATGAGTCGTTCGTTTAACAACATACCAATATTTGTTAAAATGGTCCAATTACAAATTTTACGAGCACGAACTATTTAAGTAAATGTATGTACACATGACTACTAATAGTTATTTTTTGGAAAATGATCGATAGCCGTCACTCGCTCAGCGCGCATGGATTTAAATGCGGACCAAAGGTCAGCCTTTTTATACCTCCGCTATGTAATTGATAAACTACTAAATAAGTTCCCGGTCCATTTTGCAGTGCAAGACTAATAAAGAATTAGGTTTAGTTTTCATGAGTACTTTCAGCACGTTGATTTAGCGATCCTGCAGACTTTTTAAAGTTGTATTCAAGGTATCACGTGACTCTCGGCGGTGTATAACTCTCTGTATAACATGAACTCCATCACGTGACAATGCACCATACTAATTGTCTACTCAATTTTATTATTATATTTTAGTGATGCTGTCCTGAAAAACAAGAGGACTATCAAAGCGATATAATGTGTTGTACTCGAAGTATCACATGATTCATTTTTTCATCACATGACCACACCACGTGACAATGCACACTATTCTCCTACATTTGTAGCACTGATTACTAATAATTTGCAACAGTGAAGCGGCATGAACTGGAGGAAGAAGACTTTTAACGCTCAATAAAGTCACTGAAGTAACAAAAGATATGTTATTACTTCCGTGATAAAGTGTTGTTCTTTAGTGTTGTACTCGAAGTACCACGTGATTATTTACGTGACTTCCTGCATAACATGACCATATCACGTGACAATGCGCACTATTTTCCTTCTACAGATTGTAAATTTTATAGTCTATTATAATAGTGATGGTGTGCTGAAGAGGATAATACGCGATATAATGTGTTGTATTGAAGTGTAACATGACACTATCTATCACATGACCGCATCACGTGACAGTGCACGATATTCACCTACTAATGGCTTCTGATAATTTATCATTTTAGTGATGCCGTCCTGAAGAACAAAAGACCAGCAAGAGTGAGGTAAAATGTCACAACTGAACATGGATGGATCTTTGTACATTTATTCATCTTTTGTTATGTGAGAAATGAACCAGATAAAACACTGGTTATTCTACGTGTGTGATTTACTGTTTAGTTATATCCATTTTCATATTTCTCAATTAGATAGAAAAAATACATCCTCGTGTTTCCTCAACTTCTTCATTGGTACCGTCTTTGCACATTGTCATATTGGCGCAACAAACATTTAACATGTATCCGTTGTATGTGGAAGTTTGCACCAAAGGTCCCTGTACAAAGTTATAGACAGAGTCAACTGGGACCTGTACAGACAGACTTGTCAGTGGTTGATACAAACTATACTCTACAAAGACTAAAAATATTTCAGCATTGAATTCTATAAATGAAATATTTACCTATGTATAGCTATGCCTTTTATATCATCATTAACTCCCTTTTCAAAACGTTTTCATCATATTCTTCTCGTAACTTTTGCCATCAGAACTAACAACTCGTATACTAGTACATGTACGTAAGTTAGAAGAAAGACGGGTATAATATTATGTGGTTCAACGCCTTAATTGATTTAGAATTGTCTACAGTTTCTATATACTGTGCAACCTTTCCAAAGCAACACCCTTTGGTAGTCGCGAAAAATAGGTTGTTGGCGAGTTACTGTTGCTCTAGAGAGGTTAAATTTATATTTCAATCATGCAGTGAGGATGTTGCTAATAAGAGGGCCTCTCTGGAGAGGTTGTACTGCAATAATTAAAGGTCGGATATCTTACATCATTCTGTTGATCTGTTTGAATGTATTATCAATAAACAAAAACACTACTTCATGTTTGCAAATAAATGTTACACATGTTTTACTTTAATTATATTTGTTGTTATTTTTATAGTTATTATCGTAACTGAAGAAACAAGACTCCTATTTTATCATTATTTTTTAAAAGTACATGTATGAACATTTTTTTTGTAAATTAGAGTGTGGGTATATCATTGATTTACAATTAATGCTGAGTTGAATTACCAAAAGACAATCACGGTAAATGTATATTACACTGGAATAACGGTGAAAGAATTGATCGCCAGTCAAAAATTAACGTTACTTGTTAAATATACATGCACGAAAATTACAATTAATTTTTGTTGTAAAGAACTTTTTTTTAAAATTTTCAAATAGGGAAGATATTTATTGTCAATTGTTTTACATATTTACGCACGCGCAATGCCAATGAAATTATATTGTTCAGCAATCTATTTTTTTATTTTCCAAGGGAGCTAATCGCAAATGCAATATTTCGATTGATCATGATTGTCTATCTTTGTTTGATTGGAATACTAGTAACACGTGTGATTAGTGTCTGATATCATTCCTGGTGTTAACCGTGTTATCACTCCGTCTTTTACATCGGAGACATATGAATATTCAGTTTACATTATACATGACATCTGTTCTGTTTTATTGTTTTACCTACCTTGTTTTAGCTTTTTGATTTCTCAATTAAGTTATGTGATATAAGATTTCATTTATCTATTTGCGACATAATGTTTCATTCATCTATATGTGATATTCTTCTATGCGATTATTACATGTATGTCACTCATGACTGTAAATATGCATTTCATTATGTGACTTTGTTACTTCACATTTGTATCATTACGTAAAATCATAAATCACATGTTACTATGTAAAATCACTGAAAAGTGGAAAAAAAGTGTATAAGATGTGTTTTAAAAAGACAATGCCTCCTCCGGTGCCCTTAAACTTGAAAATGCACAGGTCCTGTAGAGATTGTCATGATGAACCAAGATATAAAGTTTGATGATTGTGGTCGATAGCCTTTTGATTTAATAGACAAGGTTAAAGTTTAGTACAGACAAACAAATGGCAATAAATCTGCTAAAAATTATCGAAACCTGACAATATAATGCTGGGGAACATGGTAACAATAGTTCTATCAAAGTTTGGTAAAAATCCCTTGATAAATTTAGGAGTTGTGTACAGAAGAGTATTTCTCTACTAAATATGCACAAAATAAACAAAGGGCCAAAAATCCGCCCAAAACAATCCAATCACAAAACCCGGAATATATGTGCTGGGTTTCTTGGTGACAATGAGTCTGTGAAAGTTTCATCAAATTCCTTTCAGAAATGTAGGAGGAGTAGCATAGAAGATACAAAATAAACTAACGGCCATAAATCTTCCAAAAATGATCGAATCACAAAACCCGCACAATATGTGTTGGGGAAATTGGTGACAATAGTTCTATAAAAGTTTGGTCAAACTCCCTTGAGAAATATAGAAGTAGTTGCAAACAAAAGAGTATTTCTTACATGCAGAAAAACATCTTAAACGTAAGTTTGAAGTTAGAAAGGTAAATGGCGTCGATCTAAACTAACAACTGACTAACAGATATATAGAAACCAATGTGCTTTTGTAAACAAGGCACTAAAACAAGCCCATGAAAGCTACTATATTGACAAAATCGAATCTTGTGGTCGTGATCAAAAGAGTCTTTTCAAGGTGACAAAACATCTTCTAGGCAACACAAATGAAGTGATCTTACCAACACACTCATCGTCAGAGGAACTGGCTCAATATTTTAGTGATTTTTTCGTGAAGAAAGTCGAAATTATAAGAAACAATATATCATCTAGAGCTGCAGGAGATTTCAATACATTTGATACGGAAATTCAAAAAAGCATTTCCAAGAATTTACACCGGCATCAGAAACAGAAATTTCAAAACTTATTACAAAATCAGCCAACAAATCGTGTGAATTGGATCCTATTCCAACATGGCCATTATCATCAGGTGTATTGTCATTGACAGATTCATCATGAACAAACTGTGTACTCATAGCAATGTTGTATCTATCATTGAATTCCTTATACTTAATTAACTTACTACAGAACAATGCATTGTTAGATCCTACAAGTAATCGAGGTTTTGTTTTGAGATGGTACAATAACCCAGGTAAGTTAATAACCTTCATTGTCCTAGCACTAAGACCAGCATTTTGGAGATTTTATTTGTGTATATGTATACAATTAACTGGACAATAAATCCGTTGGTATGAGGTGTAGAATAAACCCACAAATAATCCGTTGGTATGAAGTGTAAAATACCCATATATGTAGACAAAATAGCCATATATGTAGATGTAAGTATACAATTAACTGGACAACAAATTAGTTGTTGGTCTGAGGTGTAGGATTAACCCACAAATAATTTATTGATGTAAGGTGTAGAATATCCATATGTGTAGACAAAATAGCCATATATGTAGATGTAAACAACTTTACGGTTGGTATGGTCTGATAGCCCGGGGGAAAGAATGGCACCTTTTAGGCGCAGCTGCACCTTTTACGTGCCAGTTCCCAGGGCATCATCAGACCATACCAACCGTTCCCCCACGGACTATCAAACCGACCCTCATACAACACCCACACCCTCCCAGGGGGTGTCCTGTCCTTTAACCTGACAAGCTACAATTGTAAAGTTGTTTACATCTACATATATGGCTATTTTGTCTACACATATGGATATTCTACACCTTACACCAATGAATTATTTGTGGGTTTATCCTACACCTCACACCAACTAATTTGTTGTCCAGTTAATTTCAAAGTTTCAAGAGACAATTAAAAACCTACTATTTTTTGCAGGTCCACAGGAACTGATCGTTTCAATTACCATACATATAATATTTTATTTTTTCTGTTTATGCTATATATATGTTATGTGTAAATTTGTAAAGCGCTTTTGAACGTTACATTTCTACGAAAAAAGCGCTTTATAAATATGGTATAATTATAATAATTTCTCTATATATTATATATGCACAAAATAAACAAAGGGCCATAATTCCGAAAAAAGGTTATCGAATCATATAATCTTTACAACATGCATTGTGTATCTTGATAACAATATTTCCATGAAAGTTTTATTAAAATCCCTTGAGAAAAGAAGGAAACAATAGTGTTTCTTTGTTACAATCGCACAAAATAAACAAAGTGCCATAATTCCAAAAAAAATGATCGAATCACAAAACCTGGAATACATGTGCAGGGTTCTTGGCAACAACAGGCCTGTGACAGTTTCGTCAAAATCCCATGAAAAAATGTAGGAGTAGTATCCTAAAAGACACAATGACCCCATGACCTCGACCTTTGACCTACTGACCGGAAAATGAACAAGTTCGGTATCGGTTGTCATGAGGAACCTACATATGAAGTTTGATGAATGTAGGTGGCAAGGTTAACGTTTGGTACAAACAGGCAAACAGACAGAGAGATAAAAACAATATGCCCTATATGGGGGCATAAAACTGTTATCAAATGTATGTTAATTTCGTTAAAACTAATCATAAGCACAGTCACTGATAAGCTTAGTGAAGTCAAATCTGATGACCTAGAGATAACGGAAACTATTAACAACAGAGAAGATAAAAGAAGAAAAAATGGCTGGAACCAAAACAGTTTCTATCATAGGATGGTATGCTTTATTTTATACAATAACCATTCATTAGTCTATGTGAATTATAGTCCATGATTAAAATCAGTATAATTCTATTATAATTTTTGAAAAAAATGTTAAATTCAATGTAGAAATTTTAACATGATATCTAGGATCTTGTGCTTTTGCATGATTCTATTTTGTTTTAATTGAGCATAATGTTCACACGATTACTTAATTTTTAAAAAAAGAACATACATGTAATCTTAGCACTCGTTTTTGTAATTAAAAAAGCGGACTGGTCGGTCAAAGCTGGGCAATAGTATTCTCTACGGCAAAATATAGAGTACGTATCTATGACAATCTATCTGAAAAGTTACAAACTGGAATGGTTTCCATACAAAACAAGATGGAAGAATTAGAAAACAAAGGATGTTTACGGGGAACAATAACTGCCAAAGAAGCGATGAAATACATTGAACCAACGACATCACTCGAGCGATGTGTTTCGGGGACAACATATGTTCAGGTAACAGTTACAACGTTCTATGAGTACTGGATTAGACCCTTCAGCCCTTAAAAGGGCCGATGATTTTTAAATTACGTCAACAAACTGAAGTGAACGTATCCAATCTATACACAGCGTGACGTCACTACGTTTGTCTAACATCTATTCTTGGAACTGATTACTGGCCGTTTTTGGATAATTATACATATGTTAAAATATACTATCGCGGAGGGATTAAACATGTCAAAACAACCATTTTGGTTGTATATATTATAAACAAAATAATAATGTTTATTTAATATACATTTGTAAAATAGATACGTTGTACCATTTCCTTTTTAGACTTTTAGATATATCGCAGGGTAATTCAGCAATATTTCCGAATGTCCATTTGCCTCTGCTTGTTTATAACTTCTATCTTGCTTCCAAATACCCATAATGGCCCGAGCGAGAGAACACAGGTCAGTGCCTTGCTAAAAAGCGCCACCGTATGGTACACATTAAAACGTAAATCTTGATACAAAGGCTTTTTCCAATCGAGGATTTACCCTCTTATTACAGGAATGTGTTTTCGAGGATTTCAAATTGAAAAGAAGCGTGTTCGAGGAGGTAGAAAAATATGCTCCTGATGATGCCATCCTTGCCAGCTCCACCGGAAATATATATGCTTCCCGACTGTCTGATGGTCTTCGCATGCGTGATAAAATAATTGTCGCACATCCGGTACGCATATTTCAATACAAAATTGTTGCTTGCTATATTTAGTAATTTCCTTTAATACTTATTCGTCAAAGTCTGGTCTGATTGATTTCTAGTTTCTGCCAGTCTTAGGGAAACAAACTGCCCTTATCATACAATGAACACTTATTGTCTGTGCGTTCAATTGTTTTATAACAACATTTTGAGACATCTAATAAGCCTTCTTCTTTGTAACTTTTATGCCCCGTTTCGATGGATCGGCAGAATATATTTTTTGGACTTCTGTCTGTTTATCTCTTGGTCTGTCCGTTTGTATCAAACTTTCACCTTGCCTATAAAATCAAAACGCTTCCAGCTACAGTCATCAAACTTCTTATGTTGGTTCCTCATGACAACCTCTACAGGACATATTCAAAGGTCAAGGAGGGGACATTGTGCTTCAAAAACACAACTTGTTATTTCTACATTCTAGTTAAATCCTCCACATCTGGTTCCATTGGTTGAAATAATTCCGGCTCCATGGACAGATCCAGTCGTGGTTACTGGTGCCAGAAGTATTCTGCAAGATGTTGGTCAACAACCAATTGTTGCTAAGAAGGAAACAGCTGGTTTTATCATATGTAGAATACAGCACACAATCACAGCTGAATGCTTCAAGTTGATAAAGGTTTTAACAGATTTATTTACGTCACAGTTCAGTTTATATGTATCGATAAATACATGTAACTTGAAAATGATAGTAAAGGCAGAATAAGTTGCATATAATGTGATAAGTTAACGTGTGTTTGCATATATAGAAATGATAAGAGCGTATGTTAACAGACCAATATGCTCCGATGCAATGCAATTGAAACAGTTCAATCAGGTTACTGACTGTTGACGGTATTTCTTAAGACCATGAAGATAACTTATATTTATGCAGTCTCGAGAAAATTGCCCTATTCATCAGAGAAGCACAAGTAGCAGCCACATTTTATATGAGTTATGTTCATTTATTGGTTGAAAGTATAAATGGAACTTGTCTTATAGGATGACGTCATCAGTGCTACTGACTTGGATAAGCTGATGCCGTATGGTCTTGGTTTACGTTATGCCTTTCTTGGGGCCCTTGAAACATCTTACCTAAATGCTAATGGTAAGTAAATATGCATTTATTATTAGAACTACTAATTGGTATGGTTTGAATTTTGATCATATATATTAAAACATTTCAATAATTACGAAGGTTCATTTTTACTTTTATTTCTTACCAAATGCCATTTTATTGAAGTAAACCAAATTATACTGGGTTCAACGTCGTTTTTCAACTGTGCTCATATTTCAGACACATATACTTAAATACATACCAACTTCAGAATGCATGTCAGCATGTGTCTGCTTTCCCACTTAGTGTGCAGCTTTATTTGTCATCCAATGAAATCGCCGTATTTCTGCATTTTTCCTAGCTCTTAATTTCATAGAACGCCAAAAATCGCTACTATATCCATAGTACGTTACTACGCCTCATAGTGTCGAATCTTAGTTTCGTAGAACGCCAAAAATATTTACTACGCTCATAGTATCGACGGTTCTATAAATGTATTCAAAATGGGAGGAGACATTTTATTGCGCATGCGTATTCACCGCTTACGACACGGCCATCTAATTAATATTTATACCAGGAATTGAGCATGCGCTCTTCTCGTGTTAAAATCAGTTTAAATCACGTAGACACTAGGGAAATAGACCACGTCACTTCATACGTGCAAACTACGAAAAACTGGCCAGAACAGCTGACTTTTTTTTAAAGAGGCGCAGTAATAAAGATATAACCCCAAACTATGGAAGTATCCAGAATGTATAAATTTGTTCCCATTACATGTTGCAGTGCATCAAAAGGCTTTATACAGACAAGTCAACCGAATGAAGAGCTAAAAGGGGAGACAAATCGTGTTTACCAGTTTACTCATCCCTAATGTCTTCTCTCCATCCGTAATCAAAGTAGCTAAAATTATGTCAACCGAAAACCAGTGGTAGATGTTATTTTCGATAATTAAAATATCCTATCGTCAGAAAAGATGTTTAATTTAGTTTTTAAAAAAACACGCAGACTAAATATACTCAAAGCAACTTATTAACCGCCAATTCGAAACTGAAATTTCTCAGAAATTATGCGGCAGAAATGTATGAAATTTTGCATACAATAATTTCATTCAAATACCCGTAACTTTACACTATTTGATTGCATATTCTCCTGTACATTTTTCCAGTCGAAACGTGTTCTTCACTATTGATTATATTGCTCGTGAATCCCGTGCATTCAATGAAAATTAGGTCAGCATATATTTCAATCGGTTCGGTTTTCTATACGCTATCATAAGAAACATAAAACATGGATAACATGTCTGTAGTTAATATGTGTCTTCACATCGCGGCGCTCACAGACTAAATGACCTGACGAAGGTGTAATCAATATTTTCCCGCGCGCTTAGAATGACCTTTAACATTGCATAGTAAAAAGGTCAAATAAACCCGCCCACTAAGTATATTAGTATTCATCCTGAACTGTTCTATGAAAATTAGAAATGTCTCCGGTCGCTACGCTCCCGTCGACATTTCTAATTTCCATAGAACAGTCAGGATGAACACTAATATATACATAATGTGTAAGCAAGTTAATGACATTAATACGTTCAGTCCAAGCTCACAGATCGACCTTTGATCCGATTCTATATGCGCAATATCTACAGTTCTACGCTCTACGTACTGATCTGCTATGACGGGTTGTTCCCTGCAATCTATGATCATTTGTAACAATGCATATTGTACATTGATCTTTCTGACAATTAAAGTGTCTTGTTTCCATATACTAGTAGTTACCTTTAGCACTATATTTTAGGAATGAAACATTTCTGTGGGATGTATGGTGACTCTATATATGAGCTGCAGAAACAGTCTGGTCCTCCAATCAAGTTGGAAGGTGAACCACTTGACAAGATACAAGAAGAACTAGAGGAACTAATACCACTAGAGGAGATTGAGAAACGTCGAGAATGGCGTGACGCAAAGTTAGCTGAACTCTACAAACTCAAAAATAAATGATGAGCACGATGCTAATATGAAGCTGTTTGTTGATATCAAGCACACTTACGTTAATATTAACCAAAATGTTAATATTAGATTGTTTGCTGTCATTAAGCACAATGTTGATATTAAGCTGCTGTGTTAATTCCAAATAAATCAATGTTGATTTGATATCCGGAAAGAAAATTCCATGCACTACTCAGGGTTTTGAATTATTTTAGATTTTTATTATTTTTGTAAAGTATTTTATTTTGAACAATTATTGTACTCTCTGGAATGCTTATTTTTAAGTGGCAATGCAAAATCGCAGTGACAGTGCCCGAAATATTCCGAAATATCCGCAATGGTCATCACGTGATATAAACAAAACAGAAGTAGAGCGAGGTCACGTGTTACTCACACCAACTAGTGTTAGCTTGATGACGCAGTCGCTATTTATAGTCTAAGAATGGAGCGAGCTCGATATCTGCCCATCTGTCAATAAATGCAGCCGAAACTCTTTATATCAAAGGAATTAGGAAAAAGTGTTCGATCTAAATGAACTTCGATGTATAAATTATTAGAGAAATTCGCTGTGTTTATTATCGGTGTGTTGTAATAATCATTTAATCGTGTTATAAGATACGGAACACGGTATTTATACGTTTCGATGTATTTATTTTAGCAACATGTCGCAAATAAACAAAACATTATAAACATATTCACACAGACTAATTGTATAATCGCGATCGTGGACACTGACTTGTTTACGCAATTGTCGTTAATTAAATATCGATTTCGGAGCTCACTACAAAAAATGTCCGATCATGTGAGAAATGATGACTTAATTGGTTCGACATAGACGGTCACTTTATGGTTCGATATAGATGGTCACTTTACAGTTGAAAAATCTATGTTTGAGACCGTTATACCAGGTTTTTGCGACAACGTACCCTCAGACAACGGAGTATATTATTTTTGGAGACTTTATTTAAATATTTTATATGCATTCCAGCAGATATTGCAACGTCTGATACATCGAGGTGATAGTTTCCCCTGATTATAATTTTAGGGTGGAAACAGGGACTACATATAGAGTACCTCGTGAACTGTAGAACCATATGACCAGATTCATGAGATTCATGAAACATCAACGGCTTGTATTTTTGATGGAGTAGATGATCACTTTAGTTTCGGGATCAGTTAAGTCAAAATAACAAATTCGTTTGATCTGAAACTTCGCACATCCTGATAAAAAATGCTACATAGGCCACATTCTAGTATTGAATTGCCGGATGCGATTTTGCGCCGTAAAAACATTTAACTTGTAATATTATTGACTGCGAATATGACCTTACGAGAAATTAATTCAATGCAAAATGGACAAGAAATGGAAAATTAATGTGTGCGGTCTGTTTAGAATTTTTTTTTCTCTCGTAATCAATGATTTCAATGAGGCGGTTGCTTACCCTAGACATGATTTTAAAAGCAGTAATTTGGTGTTTAATTTGACAATAGTTCTCTCCCTTTGTATTGTCACTATTTATTTATCCACATCCTGACCGGTATGCAATTCACTTGTCCAATAGGAATAAGTATTGCATTTATATTGTATTGAATATGTTTTATGAATTTAGCAATACGAGCTGTTAAAGGAGAATAAAGTGAACCAATAAGTGCGGAAAGATATGCACATACATAATAAAATATGATGCGTCATGTTTTCAATCAAAACATTGCCAGTCTCCTGTCAAGAGTCATGGAAGGCAATGCATCCCTTCTTTAATATTTACAAGTTTAAACCACAATGAAAGTGTTGCCGGTTTTCTTATTCGAAAGAAAACTACAGTACAACCTCTCCAGAGCGGCTCTCTGTAGAGCAACAAACTCTCTACAACAACACTTTTAAAATTTCCCTAAACTGATATTTACTATAAATGTAACCTCTGTAGAGCAACAACCTCTAAACAACGGTCAATATTTACAGCTCCCACAGGGTGTTGCTCTACAGAGGTTGTACTGTACATGTAGTTTGTCGCCGATAAATACATCAATAGTCAACGACTCAGCACTAAAATAGCTTTTACATACTCATAAATATACAATCTTAGGCAATTTTACTACATGTACAAATATTTAGTCTTAATGTATGTTTACTTTCAGATATAAAGAGGTTGTAAATATGCATAAATTGTTCTTTAATGACAGGATACCTTTTGTACGTCTGAATTGTCGCACAGTGTTAAAGTCAAGTTATTACTTTAGGAATGGCTAAATATTAAGTTGAAAGTTTACAATAAGAAGTATATGAATATAAAGTACCTAGATGCCTTAGATTACGAGATGTCAGAAGACTAACGACCAGTACAAATGTTGGATACCACCGCTAGAAACGTAATAGCTTCACTAAATAAATAGCTTGTAGCAATTACCGTTACATTTGTTGCAAGTGATTTAGTTATGCTCGCATAAAACTAGTTATCCTAGTCGGTTGATTGACGGATTGTCGATCGAAGCACTGTGGATTTCAGGCCACAGCTCGGCGCGAGGATCCGTCACAAATTGATAGAGGATAATGCATTCAAGCTGTTTAGTTTGTCTATGGCTTCGGATTCACATCAGGGATGTTGCATTTGTTCATATTTATTTGGTTAAGTGGATTTAAATGCGCGCTACATGCATGACTATAATTATATTAATTGTTGTCGATGCGCCATAAAACATCACTAAACAACAAACATATTATGGATAAGTAAGACAGTGCCTGTGGAGAAGTACACTTACCGTCACAGAAGAATGATATGTGTTAAATGATGTGAAAGACAGAGCTAGACTTAGTACAAATATGTCATTCTATTTAACTACGTATACTCCTAGTATTAAACGTGTGCGTATCGAGTGGAATGTGCGCCTGTTGCGTGTAAACTAGATTACATGCGGTCCAATTTTTATCTAGAGTCGTAATTAGATAAATTCACTCAATGTTTGTTTATCAAATAATTACCCACACTTGTAGCACAAGACGATCCGTATCTAATAACAATAGCTATTATACAGTCATTATTTACGAACATTCTATTACAATAATGACTTTATCGTGTCTTAAGATTGTCTGAAGTCATAGGCTATCACACTATTTATCTCAATTGCATTTCTAATATCGACTTTGCCACACAATACCAATAATACACATCTTAGATATGCGATTATGTTCGATTGTTGTAAGATTTTGATAGTTTAAAGTGGTGATATTTTGTGAATGTATAACGGGCACTTTCGTTGGGTCTGTTTTGCTGAACTTACCCGGCTTCCTTGCACTTATTATCTTATATTACAGGGTTTTACCTTGTTCGGAAATCTGAGTGGAAAATAGAACTCCAGCATTTGATAGTACTTTATCACGTGACACTCCAGATTGTTGAAATAATAAACATAATTGAAGTATCAAACACATTCGCTGTACATTGTTCTACTAACACATTGTACATTTTTTAGCCAAAAAGTTGTTTTTTTTCCAGATATATATAAACTCCATTTATTCATCCTAAACAAATACTCGTACATTAATAATGGACTAAGTATTTAACGTAAATATACACATTCTTAATTGACAATTAACTAGTATAATGCAACTTCTCCAGAACGGCCCTTTAAGCAACAACCTCCATTTAACACCAGCATGTTTTTTCCCACTGTACGCTTTTGAATTATTGATTTAACCTCTCTAGAGAAACTACCTTTGAACAACAACATAATTTTGCATCTCTCAAAGGGTGTTGTTTTTGGAGAGGTTGCACTGTATTACATGTCGAGGGTTCAGTGCAGCAGTGTCGTAACTCATACGGAAATAAGAACAAGTTACGACAGTGTTGCGCTGAGCCCTCGATATACACACTAGCTTTGATAGTCTAGCGACATATTTCGTGAAGATATAAAACAAAAAGACAGTACAAATGAAACAGACGATCACGTATAAATATCAGATGGCTTTTATCAAACGTTGGGGTTTATGGCAGGATGTCCGCCAACCTTGTGAAACTTAACAGAGCTATCGTGAAAAACGTATAGACTTGCAAACACATGGTAAAGCTACACAATATTCGTGAACTTACAGTCGCCTCAATTTATATATCAAGCACGAATAGAATAGAACAGTATAGTAAATAATTTTCTTTATTATAATAATAAATTGTTATAACTTCATAGCATATTGGCGTGAGGAAAATAAACTATATCCAATGAGTTACAGTATTATTATGACTGTAACATAGTTAAATGACAATGGTAAGATGCATAGTACAGTCAAATCTGTGTTAGAGACCACCTCCAAATAAAGGTCACCCTGTGAATAAAGTACATTATTTCAAAAACCGCCATTGATTATTAAGATCAAAATGACCTCCTCCTAATAAAGGTCACCTGTCAATAAAGGCCAATTTTGTCTTTAACCAGGGTGGCCTTTTTTCACAGGTTTGACTGTATAATATATATATATATATTAATCATAAAGTGTATACAGACCAGTCTATGGAGCCATTTATATGATTTATTCCTATTATTATTCATCTGTTCATACTATAAATAGAACTACACACATATTTACAATGTTAACGTTACGTTAATTATGTGAATGTAATCCAAGTTATTACCAATTTTGACTTGTTTGCTTTGTACAATATTATAACTTTCAATATATACATATATAAGTAGAAATGTTTATTTCACGGGTCCCTTAACGTTCAAACTGCCGGACGCATGAGTAGGCCTACTTGCCGAGCAAGCTATTATATATACTAAGTACTAAATATATATGCATATGTATCCAACATTTTCGGGGATGGGAACTAAAATTGCAAGTTATAAAGTTATAATTCTGTAACACAGGAATTGCCATATGGTTAATATATAATACGTATGTTTAACTTGAAGATAACGGTGCATATAAAATCATTGTCTTACTTACTGATCAAATATTGACTAACATGGTGTAACAATAGAAATGAAACATGACTATACAAATTTTCATGTCCGAACATATTATTCTCTTCGTGCATGATTATGAATCATATAATATACATCATTGTATATCAGTGACATAGATAGTACATACATGTTAGATACTTGAATTCAACTTATACTTCATGAATTATTTATGCGAACAGAAAATGGCCAGGAATTGATGCAAGTCTATGCTTTGATTTACCGTCGGTCTTGTTTCAAACCCGATTAGACATGGTTCGTATTTCACGAGAACAAACCATGAATTATCTTTATCTCATTAACGAAATTGATAAGGACGAAACAATTTGTGCACTAGAAAATTAGTGTGCGCGAGCATGAGTTATATGCTGGAATATGAATTGTTCAAACTCATTTCACACATGAAAATCAGTGGCATGCATACCAAATTGTATTAATGCGCCGCCATTAAATTCAGTGCCATGATTTGGTTGGGTATAAAGCTCCGACCCTCCGACTACACCGGTAGTGTCGCTTGTTGGAAAACAAGACAGGTGTGTTAACAAACTCGCGCACCACTTCGAACGAGGTGATACGCCCATCCTGGTATACTGAGGATCTAACAGCACACGAAGGTAATGCTTTTTAATTGTTGTACAAATTCTCAACTCTAATTTCATAGAAAATATTGCAAGGTTAGAACAACTATGGTTTCCTTTGATGTTTTTTTAATTTGTGCAAATTTGAAGTTTTATTCCATTAACTAAACGTTGAGGACATTAGTTTAAGTCATTCCCATCTTTGTATTAGAGGGGGTTTAACTTACCTTAGTACCCGACATGATTGTGTATTAAACTTGTTCATATTGGATTAATGCATTGTAAAACTTGGGTATGTTTGATTTTCGTCGATCGTAAATATTATCCGAGCTATAAACTCACTTTCTAGTGTCCCTTACAAATTTATGACACATGTTGATTTGTCGTCTTAGTTCGTGGACCTACGAACAGGTAAGTCGATTGTACAAATTTCATTCTCTCGCGAAGTTGCATATCGAATATGCATGCACTTATTTAATTCTTTTCGGGTAATATGCTGAACGTACGGTAACGGTATACATTTATTCTTAACTAAAGGATTTAGCTCGATTTATATGCGCAATAACATACAATGTTCATTAAACGAAATTCGTTCGATGATCAAATGAATTCGTAATTACATATCAGATCAAAAAACGTCGACCTTAACATTTTAGATTTTTATTGATTTTGTTCGCACTCTAAGATGTTTGCCTTCGTCGACTGTTTAATATTGAAGGTACTTGTAATGGTTCAACGATAGCAAATAAAATACACCTTTTTGTATAAATATAGTGAGTGGTTTTTTGTCGATTTCCTTATTTCCTATTTGAATTCTTAATGAAATTGTTCTCTCGTTTTATGGGTAGTGTATGAAACCAGGGTTGTACATGGGGTTCAATCTAACATATCATAAAATAAAACATTATAGCTTCGTTTAGATCATTCCTTGTATAATGTATCCTACCATTTTAAGATATTTGAATGTTTAACTATTTATAAACTACAGTACAACCTCTCCAGTGCGGCGCTCTCTTGAGCAACATCTTCCCTTTAGCAACAGCGTGTTTTTCCCTCTGCACGATTTTACTAATAAAGAACCTCTCTAGAGCAACAGCCTCTCATATCAACAACAAAATAATTTTACTACTACCAAAGGGCGTTGCTTTGTGGACAGGTTGCACTGTTTATACATATGTACGCGAATATTGCGCGTCAGATCTTGATATTTAGACATGTCACATTGATATAAATGTAGACATACTGATTCTACTTTCGTTTTGGGTCGCCATGCAACATTCGATCTATTAGTTCAGAAATTAGCGAATATATCCGAGAAAGATTTGTATGAAAAAAAAAGATCTTTTACACTTACCGAAGATTTGAATTATTAATAAGTGGCCCCGGTTAGAAACATTTCGGGAATCTTAATCTTTTTAATGAATGAACAATTAAAAAAGTAAAGCGCAACTTAAAATTTTAACACACAAATATATTAAAATTGACTGGAGTTTACCATTCCTTTCCTCTTTGTTTTAAATAACTAACTTCGTTTAATTAATGAGAATCAATCGAACGTGTATGCAAATAACTTATCATGCTCATTAGCATAGTAAGCGTCAAAGATCCCTGGGTTATCTTACTGCAGCGAAGGTTTTGAATATAAATGAGATTTTAAGTGGATGAAGTCAGGATTAGGAAAAAAGGTGTATGTACAATAAGGCGTGTTCAATATTTATGTATGATGCTGTTAATTGATCAGTATTGGTTCAATCATTGAAATGAACACCTCAAAGCCACGAGGTTTGGATGTTAAAACTGAATTAGAAGACTGTTTATGTCATTGAAAATGTTGTAGTATTTAACTTCATTACGTTGTATTTCATGTAAAACTATAGTGACATATTGTGATTTCAGCAACTAATTAGTTATATGATTATACATTATTGTGAATTTCGATTGTTCAACTTATCATAGTGTCGTGTCTACGTATTTCTAAGGTTCTGACTTTATCTTTACCGTCGCGAGAGTCCCTTCTCAGATTTCACCCCTTTAATTAATATCGCTTAGAAAATGTTTTAAGCTTGATCTGCAATACGTATAACTAAGGGATCATTTACAAGCGGTTCACTAGAGTTTTTCTCGGATACTTTATTGTGGCGGGTCGTCGAAAATTTCTGGATGACGGACTTTAAATTGGTCTCAGTGTTTTAATGTGATAGGTCTCAGTACACCAGATTGAATGGGGACCTGTTTAGGATTTTATCACACTGGAATGTTGGATATTCCATCAAAGGAGGATTGTGGGATATCTCAGCATGGATAATTATAGGTGCATTGTGGGATACCTTTGTCATCGTGGATTGTGGGATATTTCACCACTGCACGGTTGTAGGAGATTTCTGCATGGCGGGTTATGGATCTAATCAAAGAGGATTATGGGATATCAATTATCAAAGAGGATTATGGGATACTTTATGACCAAATGTTGAAGGGAGCAATTGATGACGGTCTGTAACTAAGTACTGTCATGGAGTTGCTCTCTTTATTAGGTTGGTCGCTTGCTTCAAGACAAACAGCTCTCGTAGATCTAAGAACATTTCCAGTATGTACATCCCGACACAATACATGACATAGAATCTGACTCTACATTAAGGTAAAAAAGCTTTGTCACCCATCCCCATGCAAATGCACTATTGGAAATATTGATAAACCGGATCGATAAACTGCCGATAGAAATACAGATACCATTTTACAAAAAATGTTTTCACCAATTTCACGATTTTATTTATTCAAATCCAACTTCATTTATTTATTTATCAAATTGTTATTTAACGGTCCATTCGATGGCTACGATCATTTCAGGGCCGTCCCAGAGTGAGCGGAGAGAAGATAGAGGAGACTGACTGGGTATTTATATCCCCACTCTTATTTCGAATAGTTTATCCTGGATCTTTATCGTGCCTGATGTAAAGCACTGATACACGGTTCACTCTTTTTCCTGTTAGTTTCACAGTCCAAAACAACTGACTTAGTAGTTGGGATGGGGACATTTTTCGTTCTGTAGCCCAACACGTGTTCACTAGACCTCGTCATGAAGAATTACGAATTAGGTTTTTCTTGCACCCAAATGAATCTGAATTGAAGTGTTGTTGACGCTATTGAATTTCTATTTTATGACATCATAAAATATGCTGGATGTATGATTTATTAACCTTCATTTAACAACATTTACACACATTCAGCGACAATTCTCATAATATTTGAGTAAACAGGAGACATCCAAGTTCATGAAAATGTAGAAAAGATACAAACATGTATGCTATAAAATTAACTCCAAATATTTAAATACAAATTTGAAATAATAAAATATGAAAATGTCAATAAAAAAATTTAATACCTAAAAAAAGTTCACTTGGGGTTCGAATCATTATACCTTGACTAATAGGCTGCATAAGTAAAACAACTCATCTATGTAACTAATCCAAATTTAAATGGACAAATAATAGTTATTTATATATTACGGACACCACCGAGATGTTCCGAAATGTCACTCGTGTGGAATGTACTTAACTGGTCGTTGATTAATCACAGGTCTTCGCCGCAACATATTGTGTTGGTACAGTTTTAAGACAGACAACTCTTAATATGAGATTATTATATTTTGTATGATTTGTCTCCCTTACAATTTGATAAATTGGCTCAGTAAGTTCTTTCAGCTCTTTTAAAATGCCGAACTTGAGTCTGTTTGTACAGAAATAAACACAAGTGTGTTCCGCCATGAAATAAGTCACTTAATTAAAAGTAAGATATCGTATGATTCAAGAATAACAACTCAGCTACGTTTCAAAATGATTTAAATGACATTTACACGGAAAGAAAACAATCATATCATATTAGTATGCTAGTATTTATAACGTTTATATATTAACTAACCTGATGAACGCTAATTTAATAAATACGTGAATAGTTATATTTTGATTTAAACAGGTCAACTTAAAAGTTATATGAGTATATAAAAACTTGATTAGATGTCTTCGAAATTTTCAAAGGCAGTCAAATTGTTTAAAAAATGTATAGAGTATTATTCTCAGAAAAAAGTATCAAACATTTTTAGTACAATGTATTGCCATAGTTTGTGGCAAATGTAATTCTCTAAAGAAAACGATTTGAATATACATGTATATGAATAATATATTTATACGAGTACGTAGTTTACACATGCGTTATGACCAGAAAAATCTGGTAACAGAGCATCACGTGTCTCTTCAATTAAATAAACACAGTAATCATTAATTACTAAATACTTCTTTGTAATTATTATAAAGTAATACTTTAATTAAAATGGACAATAGATTCAATCAAATCAACCAATTTTTAAAAAGTGCGCAACAAATATCTTACGACGCACTGGCGCGTTTACCACCTCTGTGCTCGAGTGGTTAAGGTCGCTGACTTCAAATTATAGTAACCTCTCACTGATAGAAGGTCGCTTAGTTTGAGCCCAGCTACCGACCATGTCTCTTTATGAGAGAACGTAGACAGTTGCTTACGGAGGGTGGGAGTCTAATAGTTATTCTTCCCAGGAACGATGGTTAGGTGAACTGTCCACCTCATATAACTCTGACTGTTGAAAATGGACGTAAAACCCGATGAAACAAACAAACAAACAAAACTCAGGCTGACGCATTCCTGACGTTATATCTACTTTATGTACTAAATATTCAATGGTTTACCGATGTAAAGTGGTACAATGTATGTTAGATGCAGAGATTAATTACAGAAACGAACAATAGAATGTCTCAACAAAATATACAGCTAAAGGAGTACCCGTATTGTCTGAATAATGTATAAAACAAAAGAACCGGTTTAAATAACATTTCAAAAAAGGTTTACACAAACAATAAAACGATCTTTCAAGAGACATGCCTGACTTTTTTGCATTCATTATTTCTGATGGAGAGTTTGACTATGTTAAAGAAATCAGTGTGTTTCGTTTAAGAATAATATCAAAATGATAATTTCTATGTGTGTGATAATTATGTTACATTCTGGGATATTATCGTCTGTTGAAGCTAGTATGGCTGGCCAACATTGCTCTATTACTGTAAGTAGTTCATAATCATAAACATATGATTTGTGTAGCACATATATTTTATATGATAACATTCAATTTATTGATTCTTATACTTTCATAGAGACTTAATGCCGAAGAATTCCGAAATTAGCCGGAACTTCGCGAATACTGATACCCGGCTTATATGAAATAATATAGTAGCCTAATTTCTTATTGTTTCCTAAACTGACCACCGGGTGGTGTACGTAACGTGGGACCTCCGGCATGCTCGGTCTTCAATTATCCGGAACTAGCCCTAATCCGTACAAATTTATCAATAATAATTCTTGAATTCGATATCTTTCGTAAAAACCTTGTTTGTGCATATTCCGGCACCAGTCTTATTCGAATCCAATTAATCTCACCATTACGCCGTTCCGAACAATACACCGTTCCGAACAATACACCGTTCCGAACTAGTCCAGAATAGAACGTTTCCACTCAATGGGATCTTCGGACTCACAAACATTTCTACATAATAAGATTGGACCTACCAAGACTTAGCTGGTACATGTATAATGTAATTATAATACCCCCTCCCCCTGGTCGAGTGTTTGTAGTTTCTGAGTAGTAATCACTAATTTGTCACCACTGTGGGTTCGAATACCACCCAAGAGGACAAATTTTACATGTGGGGAAGTTGTTCAACAAGTTTCCTACATCGTTTAAGCTGGAAAACTCGCATAATCTGTTTCTAATGTTAAACTTTTAAGGGTGTCGTTGACAATGTTTAGGCTAGGTTTAATTTATATATGCGTGTATTGTAAACAAGTCAATCCCAGGTTTTGATGGATTATGAACTCTTCCATAACAACCAAGTTCTATCCGAGGATCTTAGCACTAAAACTAGTACATTGTTTATACATGTAGGTCTCCCTGATTCGTACAACCATGATTATGCCTTTTTACAATATCATTATCGAACCGTAACAGGACATTTATTACTACCAGTTTTTTATACAAGTAGATTATATCTTATTTGTATACGAATGACACGCTATTTTTGTTGTATTTAAGCATATATATATAATATCATGCGGGTTTGTAATAGATGAGATAATGTAAACATTTACAATTATTTTATTTCCTATTCAGCTGATACAATAAGTCACGTGATTTTGCATGGACTTAAACTTCTATCGATAAAATAAAATATCTTCTACACCACGCTCGTTTAACTCACAACGCGTGTAATTCATCCTTCGAGGAACTACCGTACCTCGTTGTGAGCATCCATATTGTTTGTCAACGAGGGAAGTTTTTCCAAACTTTTGAAGAATTCAGACCCTTGTGTGAAAATATCGAAATGCAGTGAGCTAGCTGTGGACTTTCCGAGACAAACATAATTATAATATTGTATTTCTTTTCACAGACGAGACATAATACTTACCCATCACAGAGAAAAATAATCCCAGTGAAGAGCAACGGTTTGTATCAATGTATTCACGTTTGTTTAAAATCTAAAAACATTAATACAAATGAATACATGAACCTAGACTTCTTCTATACAGTGTCTACAAAACCTGACATCCGCTACAACTACACGTTGTGCCATCGTGATTTTGAAAATATTTCTACGTAAATCTGATAAATAAAATTAATATTAAACATAATAAAGTATACTTTAGGATAGGTAAAACTTATTTTGTCCACGGTAAGGAAAATCATTGCTATGTCAAGCTTAGATATATGTAAACCATTCGATATAGTTTTCACGCACGAAGATAATAATTGTAATAAACTAGTAATTAGATACACTAACTAAATAATGACACATTATCAGGAGTAGATAACTGAATACAGTTTTATTACATACATGATTCTTCCCCATGTTCAAATTATCAGATATCAAGAAACGAAAAAAAGAATTTGGACTTATAACCAGAACTTAAACAGCAGTGTCAACTGATTATATTTATGCCCTGTATCGATAGATTGAGGGCGTATTGTTTCTGACCTGTTTGTAGTAAACTTTTAGGCTCGTCTATCAGTCCGACAAAACGCTTATAGCTACATACAATCACTAAGCTTAATGTGTTGGTTACTCATGACGACCTCTACAGGACCTGTGTATTTTCCGGTCAGTAAGTCAAAGGTCAAGGTCATTTAAACAAATACTAACACCTGCCTGCCAAAGAAGTTAACACTGGTTCTTGTGATGTTTCAGCATCGATGTGTAGCGACTATGACGACATTGTTTCAAGACTTGACATCAGTTTGTGTCCAGACAGCCGTTATATTAAGTTCAGTACCAAACTCAACCAAACCCAAGGTAAGTATATAGGACTAAATACGAGGTAACCGATACTAGGAATCTTTCATTTTCAATTCCATGTACCATATCCATTTTCCAAGATTACTAGTAATTGCTACTGGTGTCGTCTGTACGGAATGCAATTTATATTGGTACATGGAGGAATAGTTGGTTCCCGTTTAATGTTCAGTACAGCCACAAATGAACGGGCAAAATGGAGGGAGCACTTATATTATTAACTTTTTTCATTTAATACGTTCTTTGTTAGTATGTAAGCGAACAGATTAGCATATAATTAATTGAAAACTTTATTTCGTTATTATTAAGTAATGGATGCTCGGGTATGGACAGTGTTCTATGATCTCCAGTATAGATATGCGTCAAATTGCAAGACTGCTGTCTTAAATTTCCTTATTACTGTATATACGTCCATAATGTACTTCAGATATGAATGTATCGCTATGTTACACAATACAAAGTGTCATGGACTGGCGAACACTGGTGTCATATTGCTACAAAATACGATTACCATCAGTGGCACAGTTTGGACAATTGGTAAGTATTCACCCCTATTGTTTGTAACGATAAAAACAAATAAACCGTAATGAATAATCATAAGGCCGTTCTTGAGAAAAATATTCTGTTTAAGGTAATGCTTCCTACTCAGCACAAGCCGCCCTACCCAACCTTTCTGGTCCCTTTGGGTGATTTTGTTACAACATATAAAATTAATAGCATGTTGACAGGTAATTTGGGTTCAATGTAAAATATAAAATTGTAAAAAAAATATTCCCTACCTACCTACCCACTGAAAATTCGCTGGGTAGGGTTACCCCTAACAAACCTTGTTTGAAGGAAGGTCTCAGACTGGATCCCTAGCTGGCGCAAATCCTCCGATGCTTATTTCAGGATTGCTGGTTCCCAATGGAATATGTTGAGTTACGTCCTACAATAATTGCCACAATGAACAACAGCCAAGGTGACAAATGTCAGTCTGCTTATGGTGAAATTGCTACCGGAACATTAGGTATGCGTCACATCTTTGTTCTTTACGACAAACGATTATTATATGTACATGTATATATGAATTACATGTAGTTAACTCCGCGGCCGTGGTCCAATGATAAATGCGCTGGACTTGAAACCCTGCGAACCGGGTTCAAACTGTTGTTGAAGCAGGTCATACTCTTTTACAAAAACATGTTGCTTTTCTTCCTTGTCTGGTCCTTGTAGAAGGGTGAGTTAGTACTGATTAGAACGTATGCCAGGAAATTTGGTTTGGAGAACCAGCCAACTAAATATGATATTATGTACATGTAGTATTTTGTTTAACTAGATATCATTAATGATGAATATGCTTATTTTCGATTTAAAATTGTAAAAAAATGGTTCATAAAATATGTTTACAGATATGAATAACAGTTGTACAAACACGTGCGATCATCCGGTCACTCAGGTGCAACAACTTGTGTCATGTAATGGTAAGGTCATAGTATCACAAGGTTCGAGGACCGATATATTGTATGCAACGTTTACAGCCAAAAATGATCCAAAGTGCAAGGACGTTGCCTTGGAACCAATAAAAAAGGTAGGATCAGCTTATTCAGGTTTCTAAATACTAGTGGAGCTGGCGTTGTAATTAAAATTAATGTAACAATATGATATTTTAAAGATAAAAAATAGATAAAAAAGTACAAATAGACTAATATGAATGTAGCACAGTATTTTTTTCAATGATATTATAAAAGTAATAAAAAGAGCCTGACAGCATTTTTACGAGATGTGGCTAAAAAAAAAATTAAGTAAATATTGTTTTACAGCAAATAAAATGTATTTCTAATAGTTCATTATCGTTTAATTAATTGTTATAACATGTATTACTCAATTCAAAAAGCTAATGGGCCTTTAATAAAGTGACAAATGAGTTACGTGATTTGTCATACAAAACAAGATTAATCGTTCGTATGAAATGCCTCTCAATTTATTCTTTCATTCAAAATATTTCAGATTAACAGAACTACAGAATTCATTATTCAATGTGATTATGTTGGACCAGGCTATATATCAGTGAGTATCATACTAATACATAGGTTTTTAATATATTTATAAGGTATACAAGTTCCTTCGAGTTGTTATAGATATGATTTTTAGTACAATACTACAAGATCGCTTCATAGTAAGTATATTCAATCATATATTTCCTAGATTGTATTCTAACCAGCACTCCCCATTCCACAAAGATCTGGCAACTTCTCCGCATATGGAGGAAAGTCGACTTTTTTCGTCAAACTATCATGGAATGGTATGACCTGCCGGGACTGGGATTCGAACCAGGATCGTCGGGTTACACTAAAGTCTTGGCCACAGCCGCGGCCTATCATGTTAAAAAAACATCCACCAAACATAGACCTTCTGATAACAATAAGGCGAGGATTTGAATATATAACATAATTCTATGGCGTCCTTGAGGAGCTGTAGTATATGGAATGAGAATTTTTTGTCCCATGCAAAAACGCAACTTTTTAGTGGAGCGGAAAGGACCGATAGTTTCCGAAATATCCGCTTGTTTATTATTGACAACATAACAAATGGAATATAAGACGAAAGATCAACGTATTGCAAAAGATCAAGCAATCTGTGGAAGTGTGTATAAGAATATAATTTTATAAGAATATGAGGGACATGAGAGTATACGACTGCACAAAAAAGTGGAATTATAAACAGTTTGAATAAAGTTGTCATGAATTAATAATGAAATTTAACATTACAAAATGTGTTATTCTTCTTATTTTCAGATTACGTACACCAGAAAAGACGTTTACTGCCAAAGAAAGCACAATGTTTATATTCTATGTGACACTGGTTTGTACGAATGAATGAATGTTAAAAGTCAATAAGTTGCAACCAATCAATTTTCTATCGATTTAATATATATATAATTGAGTGTAAGATAGTTGCGTTTGATAACAGACAATCACTTATAACTCGCAAAATTAATGAATTGTATAATTCAGTATATAGTACAGTATATTAAACATGCTGAAATAGTGCAAGTACATACCCGATCCTGTGGTCGAGCAGTTTCGGTCGCTGTAACCTGTCACTGATAGAGGGTCGTGGGTTCGAGCCCAGCTACCGACCTTACGTGTATCTCTTTACGTGAAAAAGTAGGCAGCCGCTTACGGAGGATGGGAGTCTAGTACTGGTTCTTCCCAGGAACGATGGTTTTGTGAACTGTCCGCCTCATATGACTCTGACTGTTGAAAAGGGGCGTAAAACTCAAACAAAAAGACATAACTGCAAAATAATGTTTGTAGGGTGTTCAGATGATAACAGACAGTTAATAAGTTAGCGTAGTTCCAGTTGCAGACATATTTTTTTCGGACATTAGGATTAAGAACAATTTTAGGAAAGTACCAGCATTCTAATATTTACGGCAATCCGGACAATTGCCTGCCGCCGCTTATTTAAGACATACAACTGTTTTTCTCTTTCCAGCATCTATCACTGTTGAATCATCAAGTCACAGTAATTCTACCACTGAAAGTGTTTGGCAACAACGTAAACTTGCAATATACCTAACAGTTACCATTGTCTCTTTAATTACAATTACGACTCTGGTAGCATTTGGTAAGTCGTTAACATTCGCATAGATTTAAATTACTATTCTTCAGCAGTGCTTTCGCCATAAGATCACTCTACTGAGTGCTTTAGAAACCACCTCCACTTTCTATTGACATCACGTGACAAGCAATAATGCACCTATTAATAGTGTGCACTCCACAGGGACAGTGGGCTGACCCAGAGGAATTTGACATTTTCAATTTTTTAATGTCTAAATACCCACCCAAGAGACAACCGTATTCATCCAAATCCCCGCATTAGAATCTGTTTGGTGTATCAAATTCCTGCCTGTCGGAAATGATCTTCTGTCTGAAATTCCCCTCAATGCCTGCAGCTCACCCCACGGGCGTGCAAGATATTGACAGGTGGTGCATATGCTTCATGTTACTAAGTGGCGTTAATTGTTTCAATTTAGTTTTAAGTATTATACATGTAGTTTTATTTTATTTCATTCCAGTGATTATAAGGCAAAGGAAAAATCGAAAGAGCAGATGTAAGTACAGCAATACCGTAATGATAAAAAACAAAAAGGCGATAAAAGCATGGACATGATTAATTAAAGCATTATCAGATACTGAAAAAACAATTACATCACAGGAAGTAACGACTACTCTTTTACAGATTATGTGTCTTGCATGTTTTCACTCGTTGATCCGTACTCCTGTGTTTATTAAGTTAATTAAGATATAATTAATTGCACAATTAAAACTTTATTTTTAAGGAATTATTTGAAGTAATTTTTTTTATATTATCAGTACAAATGCCATTGAATACTTACTAGTAAGTATTTTTCAAAGAAATATGCGTTAAATCAAATAAATTAGTTTCAGTTTTTTAGATGTTATAAGAGAAACAACGTTCAGAACAACACAGTACTTAGTGACAAGCAATTACTACGTTGAACCATGTCGCAATAAGTAGAATAACACAACTAGACTTAATAAATGATTATGTTTTCTAACCGAAAGAAAAATACTTCTCTTGGCTTGGACATGCCATCATTTGAGACATTTGGCAATAATAAAAAATCTTATGGTGTGCTTCTTTCAGACCCTCGTCGACGTGAACGTCATGGATCAGAGTCGGATGACACAACACAACAAGCTCAGCCATTGGTGGATTTTGTTTAAGCAACAACAAAATAACTAAAACAATATACATGTAGTTTTTGGAAACTGAACGATAGATCGGCTTTCCTTAGCTGTCACTCGCTCGGTGCGCATGCATTTTTATGCAACATGCAATTGTTAAATTACATGTAGTTCTTGTTTTATGTTACAGTGCATTACAGTCTATGTATAACCGTTTCTTTATATGGTTGCATGTGTGTCTCTTTATAACAGTCGAATGTGACTAATATAACTGCGTAATTTCGCTGTGGGGAAACTGGATCCTGTCAAATTATAATAATTAAGAACAACGCCATTCACTAGTTTAACTAATGTTTATTAATTAATATTGATCCATCGATAAATTGTAATAATAAATATTCTTATCATCCAGTAAAACTAAGTAATCTAACAATATCCTTCACTGTTCGCAAGTATTAGAGAAGCTTGTCCAAATAGATTATTATTATAGATATTATTAAAATGAAGCGAGCTCCGGAAAATACGTCTTATTGCTTACGACCAAAAGCCCGGACTTTCTCTAGGAAATTTAGAAATCTGCTTTTGGGCGAAAATATTACCCACTAAGTTTGTAATTTTCCATGACGTGCCAGCCTGTAGGCATTACCATATTGGTCAAAAGATCAGGACTTACCAACATTACTCAGACCTGTATTATTTATACATGATTTGTAACTTGATCTCCGAGTTTTTAGCTGTGCATGAATCGGAATGAATATGTTTAGCTTATAACTCAGGTACATAATTATTATGTAACTTCAGTTTCCATGAGTACTTTTAGTACTTTTATTTATCCATAATATAAAATTATATCTATATAAGAATATATTTGCAGGATACAGATATGTCTTTTTGGTAATCAAAATGAAGCCGATCGAAAACTGGTGTTTAAGATCAAAGAAAATCTTAAATCTTTCGCCAAAGTGTGTTCTACTTACAGAGCAAATAAATTCTCTGTGTGATGTCTCATGATTCACAAATGAACATTGTGTTGATGAATGCATGTCATTAAATGTATATTTCTATAAATAAATTTCCACAAGCATTTAGTGAATTGTCTGATATCAAAAGTGTGTTTAGTAACAACTAGTGTAAATAATGTCAACATTTGTACATAAAAATCTGCTTCAAAACACATGTATAACATATATGAATACAATGTATTGTGAATAAAGATCAAATGTTTGAGTAAGTTCTTTATCCTTATTTAGTGAACGAATAACAAAGATTTCGTCAACAACCATCATGTTTTAAAGATATGACAAACAACAATAGAATATCAATTGCAAGCAAAAGCATTGAAAGCACTAACAGCTCTAAAAACGACTATGAAATGAAAGACTCTTGCAATTGTCTGGTAATGTGACAGTAAAACAACATTCCCTATAGAACGAATTTTCAGGTTAATAGCTGAACAATCATGTGGAAAGTAAATGGAACGAAAGACGTACTGTGACATACAAACAATCCACAATACCACACAACCAACATAGACATAACAATCAGCAAAATTAAAACGACAAAAGAAACCCAGAAGGACAATAAAATCACAAGCACACGAAACATTTTGCTTGGCAAAAACCACAAACCTTATATAGCCATAAATGTCAAAGTTAAAGAACAAATCCTGCCAAAGGATGTTATACATTCGTCCACCAATACCCAATATACAATCCTCAGGAATCGCATCGATAGCAGTACACAACTAACTAAAAAGGAAGGAACTAGTTTTACATTAGCACGACACTGCAAACATCTTCAGGTAATTTCTAGTCATCTGATGTTTAACGGCTCAAAGTGGGTGAAAGGAGATAACATACGGAAGAATCGGGGATATGTATCCTTACTTTTTTCCATAGCACATGCATGTACACACATTCGATGTAGATCTATAGAGGATACAGTACATCAGACACAAGTAATAATTAAGACATTAATGTCGGCTATTACTCAGTAACTCTCAAATCCATTTTCTAAACAAGCAATAGTTTTTCTTGTACATTTATATTTTTATATTTGTAATCAAGCTTATACATTTAGTCTAAATAATCCTCTCAAATAGGTGCAGTTACAAAATGATATCAAATAGTAAAACGGATTCCAATACGTACGTTTATGACTTGTGTTGTCTCTATATATTCGATCGGCATAGCATACGAAGATAATTTAGACTTGTAAATCACACATTTTGGAAGAAATGAATTAAAAAGGTAAATGATAGGTTTGTAGTCTGATATTTATAGACATATTCCGCCGACGTTCACAAGTTACCCCATATCATCGGGACTTTAGGTCATCCGTCACAAGTTACATTCGGCGCCGTAGGCAGCCACGGAACATTAATATTCCGATGCCCGATCGTGGTCCGGACGGAATTTGAACCGGGGACCTAACGAACACAAAGCAAGCGACATTATCCTGATTCGTCATACTTTCCTGCATTTCTAATTCGCTCGCTAGCTTTGTTCAACATGAGAGTATTGGTATACGGCCCTTTGTTTTGTTCGTTTGAACCCGGCCTGAACCACATGTTTTCTGACTGAACACTGACACGCTTTGACTGAATTTTTTATGTCGAAGGCCTCCACTGTTGATCCGAGTGATTCGGGTACGTGAAGATGTAGACAGGCACTTGGTATAGAAAGCATGACTTGTGATAGATTCAGAAACACTAGGTACATTTGTACGGAGCACATGGTTTGCACTAGATCTAGGAACACTACCTTTACTTTTGTAGCGCTAACAGTCCTTCGGTATATAGCCGCAATACTTGATTACAGAAGACAACAATTAACTAGCTATCATTAAAGACAATAACCGAGTATAGCTGAGAAACCACTTTGCGTTATGACATGCGTTGGAATGTTGACAAGAAGGGTTCGAACTAATGATCGACACATTACTAATTAAGAGGTCTATCAGAGGTTGGTTCGAGCCACGAGGACCTGTTCATAGCCATAAGATAAACGCTCGTGTAGGTTTAATTGGTTGCTGGCTATCATTTTAAATCGACTGGATGACTTTCCCTTGTGGATCATAACATGTCTAATAATAATTTTGAACAGAAAGATAGTTGTATATTATCGATTATCACTATTTTGAAGGTTTGCCAGAGGTTCAAGTTTGAGTCGGTTCACGCTCAAACATAATCAGTAAGGCACAAACCCAAATGGCATACTGTTGTGTATCATTTTTACCATATTCGAGTTTGTGTGACACGTGCATGTGTCCACATGGATCAAAGCATGTGTTTACAAGAATGTTGACGAAAAGTTCTAACTTTAAAAATGTCTTTATATAATCAGGAATGCTATATTACATGTAATATATAGCATTCCTGATATAATTTGTGTCGTGTAAATGTACGTGTTCAATGTAATGATCACATAACAACATGCATGTACGTGCCCAGCCAGCAAAACCATATCGGTCCAATATCATGTGTACATAACTGAATATACATTAATATATTAAAAACAAACAAAGCAAATTATAGTTTCATGGAACCTTCCTGAGAATGACCCAAAATTTCTCAGACAGAATTGACATCTAGTTTGTGAACTTGTATCAGTGCTATTACTAGCTTTGTTCATGCATATTTGTAAATCATTTATCGTACTAGAATAGTTCCATAAACCTATATAACATGTTACAACATTTTTAAAGATTATCTGCCGCTTACATACATCTGTCTTCCTTTTAAAATTAATGAATGTGACCGTATTGAATCGTATTGAAGTTCAGTTATGGTACACTGATGCTGTTGACGCCAGTACAAGGCGGCTTAAATTATTTGGCCCATGAAGGTCCAATTCAGTCTCTAGGTCCAAGTCTAATTATAAGTCCTTGCTAGGTCCAAGCCTAATTTGGTTTCAATTATTTTGTACCCTTTTATTTATCTTCCGTGTGTACAATTTATGCAGTCTCAAAGTACAAATGCCTACTAAAAAGACTGCTTTTAAAACAATGAAACAAATGGGTACACTTTAAGAAGTCATTTAATTAATATGTTCCGCACATTATTATGATTACGCCGTTGTTTATACAAATTACAATCGCCGGCTTAAAAATTGTTTCAAAATCATCGTTTTTGATGTAAGGAAGTTTGTTTTACTTGAAATTTAACATGGAAATGATTCATGACAAACAAATAAATATTTGTAATATAGTTTGAGTTTCGTCTTGTAATGTCGTCGATAGTGTGACTGTCTGAAAAGTTGCTTATATTAATGTCATGAATTCGGATATATACATTTCGGATATATATTTTGAAACTTGAGAACACATCAGTTTTTAACAATCTTGGACAATCTTACTGGTGGAGTATCGACTATTACCACAATGTAAAGTAGTATTGAATATTGTCACAGGTTGCTCAACTGTATTGCCATAGATGAAAATTGGATCATGTAGATTTATTTTGACCAAATTGAATGTTTCAGATTGTTTATATGGCTGCAGCAATGAGTGGAGATTTGTCAGATGAAGACTGGTTGGTGTCACAGGCTAGAAGCTGCTTTAAGACTGATCCATTTTCTGCAAAGTCTTGGATGCTCACAGCTAGGACTTTATTTCCTAATAGTTTTAATATACAGGTACAACATCAATTTTTATAAAGTGGTGCTTACATAAAACTAGGCTGCAATTAACCTTATGCTAGATTTTGATTGACAGGTCAAATCAACCAATCAGATGGCAGAACTGATAAGCCAAGTGGCTGGCAGCCATCTTGCCCGACAAACATCTGTCTGACCACGGTCAACATGTATGATTGTTTTCGTAATTAAAATGAATAAACAACCTAAAAACGCTGAAATGATGTTGTTACGCAACTTATATATCCGATATGCGTTATCCAGATTGATGAATATTCGATGTCAAGTTGATGAGATAAGATTTTTTATTGGAACAACACACAATCTATCCGACATGTCCACTGGTCCTGTGCCTTTCGCAAAATCTGTGTTAACTTTTTATTAAAAGGTCGCGGTCCTATCATCACCAAGGCTTTTTTTCACAGGTTCGGGAAGGGGCCTTTTCTTTAAATTTGGGGAAAAATAACGCATACTTTTAGTGAAAGGGGAAGAAAAAACTTGATGTAAATTGAATTTTTGGGGAAAACTGCATGATTATAAAGAATTTTCCTGAGGGGAAGACGCCTATTAACGGCCCCTGCTAAAGAAGGAAAAAAAGCTCTGATCACAGAGGTGATGAGTAAACATACTCTTTGGGGTAAAAATCGTAGCATGCACCTGTTGATGAAATAATTCCGCTGTTATTTCTTGTTTGCAGTTTGAAGCGTACAATCTAGAAAAACAGGGAAATAATGCCAAGGAAGCTGCCAAGTTGTTAGAAAATCTGTGAGTTAATTTTATTTCCACCTAACTAATGATTTGTTCACAACATTGAAGGGTTAATGATAACTTGTCAAATCTTATATTTTTTTTATAAACCACTCCGCTATGGTGGCCTAGCAGAGAATTTAATGGGCATATTTGACTTCATATGCTTGTACATAGAATCATTCAATAACATACATTCAATGTAAAATCATTCTAATTATTTTGGGAAAAAAAATTACTTTGAGGCAGTTCTGCAATCTACTCATTCAAAAATCACACTATCCAAAACATTTTTAGCAATTTTGGCTAAGAAAACCTTTTATTCCTCTGTTCCTGTTTTTCATTTTCTGTACTAGCTAATAATGTTACAAAATAAATACCTACCTACTATCCTAGGACCTATTACCTGTCTAACCACAAACCATCATTTTTTATGGGTGATTAAAATAGACTATTTAATGTCTTCATACAGGTATCTATTATTTCCCAATGAAAGACAACTGTGGACTGAGGTACATACAATACTTGATGCTTTACAGAATGAAACAACTGATCAAAGAGAAGGGTTTCTTACAGGTATTTATCTGAACATGTTAGAAAATCGATACCACCTTGTATTAACCTTGACCTTTTTAAATAGATTTTGCAGATGAATTTTACTTCAGTTACATTTTGGTCAGTCACGGCAGGTCAAACTCTTCCATAAAAAAATGACAGCAATGATGATTTTCTTCCACATGTGGAGAAGTTGCTAGTTCCTTGTGGACGGGTAAGTTAGTACTGGTTTATGTACTGTCCAGGAAAACTTGTTAGGTGAATTGGCCACCTTATATATCTGAATTGGCTGCCTTATTTAACTGAAAAATTGTTTTAAAAAATGTTAAAACCAAATAAATAAACCTTGTGATCAATGTATGTAGGCTAGGTTATGTACCTATTGTTATTTGACCTCATGCTCTCTGCAAGCCATAACAATATCCATACATGTTGTATATTATAATGAGATGTGTTGTTTTCTGATGTGTTTATATGTCATGTATAATTACAGAAATTCTTGCTGCCATACCAACCCATGTTCAATGTCAGATGTTACTCAGTGTTTCAGAGAAGATAACAGACAAGTTAGAACAATGCAGATTGTTGCTTTTAGCCCTTAAGAAGTTCCCAAATTTAGTCAAAGAGCACGGGGTCTGTATCTATGGTTACTAATTCAAGTAATGAATTCTAAATTTTGAACTACAATTTATAATTTGTTTGTTTCATAATTTTGCCGTGTACAGGGATTTTTTGGGCTAATTTTATAGCTGTTATTGGATCATATTCCCAATTGAAAATAGTATCTTTTTTTCCAATTCACAGATAAAATTCCCAGTTGAAACTTCCAAAAAAAAAAAGAAATAACTAAAATCTCTGAAAACAAGAGATCTTTCACTGTAATAGACATGTAATGATTAAAAGTTCCCATTATGGACACTGATTGTGTCAATCTGTGTGTGTATACATTTTAAAAATGCAATATTGTAATCACACATATTTTCCCAATTTTTAACCAAACCCAGCAGAAATTCCCAATCCAATGGGTATGGGTCATGTTCCCAAAATACCTGAAAAAACCCTGATCTTGAAACAAGTAATTTATTAGCTCCTGACTAGTGTGTTTACACATTTGATATTGTTTTTGTGTTATTGTATTGTACATAGTTAACTGGGATCCAGATAAATATTTGGGCAAGGGGTATTTTAAATCTTAAATATTTTGTGGGGGTATTATTACACATTTTTAAAGGGTAATGACAATCAAAGGAACCACTCTAAAGAGAATTCACTTATAAGCACAAACACACACTGAAGCGTTACCTTTTAAATGTTTGTTGTATTGTATTCTTCTATATTTAATGCATACATCATCCTCATGAGCTTGTTTTGCATCCAGTGAAGAATGTACATGTAGCTTATATGCAATACCTTTGCCTTATTCAATATGTTCAATTAAATCACTAGTCACAGATACTACATTTAAATTCGATAGTTACGCATTTTAATTGAGAAAAACGGGTACCTGGGATTTTAAGTGTGTATTGGTACGCTTTAGAAATGGTTTTTTATGCGTATTTCAGAAAAACTAACAGTGATTTGTCAAATCAGTGTAACTTTTTGTACCTTGTATTTCATATCAACATGAAAACATATATGTATATTCTATGTCAAGTTATGCTAATTCATTAGCCAAAATTGTAATGAAGATATTTATCTTCATTTTACAGATGAGACTTGTGGAAACATTACTATCAGCTGAAAATCTGGCACAGTTCCAGTCACCTGTCAATTGTTACAGAAAACTGCTAGGTGTGTATTGAGTTAAAACAATTTTCTGTGATCTTCTTAAAACAGAAACCTGTATTAAAACTGCTTTTGTGATAGTAATGTTATTCATTCCGATGTATTTGACAGAGGGAAGTTAAAAAATGATTTTTATGTATTTTATCTGTCTATATGCATTTGTTCTTTACAATATTTCCAGGTATGTATTTTGTACAGGTGGTACAGTTTTATTTTTGGGAGTGAATTATAATGTTGTAATAATTTCACATTTTTGAAAAGTTTTTTATTTCTGGTATTTCAGTTTGTGATGTTTTACCATTACTGCTGAAAAAAGGCAGCCAAGTGAAAGTGCTAGCGAAGGATTTATATACCTGGTTACAGAAATCTGTAGAGTTTTATATCAGTTTTGTGACACAGCCACCATCGTCCCATGAACCTACCACACCAATGTCTCCAGGTAAGGCTGTGACAGTATATGAATTAAATTAAATCTTTCATTATATTCAATAGATGGTTTTATACCAAGATATTTCAATTTTATACCAGCGCACAGCTAACTGATGTTCCTGAATTTTACACCAGTACGAACCCAATTGGAACTACTCTGTATTCATCCAAAGAAAGTGCCTGGCATATAAAAGGCAGGCTGCCATATTGTTGTGGTTATTCACAGCCTACTTTCCATCATGGCTGACCCTGGGAATCCAACAATGGAAACAACATGTTTCTCTTTCAGTGGGAACTTGATGCCCTTTTTGAAAATCGCTCCAAAGTCTGCCATTTGAGAAAACCAGTGGCTAGGATTGAAAACATGTTGACCGGAAACTACATAACCAAAATTTGTTACCCTACACATACGTACAAAGCATTTTTCTCAATTACGGAAATACCCGAATAGTTACGATTGGTACTAACCTTGTTCTCCACTATTTACGGTTAACTTGTCCATGTGGATCACTCTCACTTCAGTGAAGGTTTGATCATTGTCATTTTAACTTAGATCCTTAAATTCGTATGATTTCTATGTCTTAGGTTTTCAATAAGTATGTCTCACCTTCAATACAGGAAATGTGTTGTTTTTATCATTTGCCTGCTTGTCATTCTTACTTTCTTTTTCATTCAACATTTAACAACTCCACTTATTTGACATTTAAATTGGAACATTAGTAGTTCAATTTGATCATTCAAAGAGATGTTCTACCCTAGACATTATGACCTTTACTTATACCAGTGGTTCAAGGTCATATAGCTTAATCTCATCCTTTTGCATATTTCCGAATATAAATTCAATTTTTTAAGAAAGTGTTGTTTTTAGCTCACCAGAGCACGAATGTGCTCAAGGTGAGCTTTTGTGATCGCCCTGCGTCCATCGTGCGTCGTTACGTGGCGTCCATGTTTACTTAAAACAACATCTCCTCCTACACCGCTATGCCGATTGCAACCAAACTTGGCTGGAATGATCCTTGGGTGGTCCCCTTTCAAAGTTGTTCAAAAAAGTAAATTTCATTAAAAACTCTGGTTGCTATGGCAACAAATAGAAAAAACTTAAAAAATCTTCTTGTCCGAAACCACAGGGCCTAGAGCTAAGATATTTGGTATGTAGCATTGTCTAATGGAACTCTACAAAGTTTGTTCAAATTATTCCCCTGGGGTCAAAATTGGCTCCGCCCCGGGGGTAACTTGATTTTACATAGACTTATATAGGAAATTAAAAAAATCTTCTTGTCAAAAACTACAATGCCTAGAGCTTTGATATTTGGTGTGTAGCATAGTCTAGTGGACCTCTACCAAGTTTGTTCAAATTATTGCCCTAAGGTCAAAATTGGCCCCGCCCTGGGGGTCACTTGATTTATATAGACTTATATAGGAAAATTTAAAAAATCTTCTTCTCCAAAACCACAAGGCCTAGAGCTAAGATATTTGGTATGTAGCATTATCTAGTGGACCTCTACCAAGTTTGTTCAAATTATTGCCCTAGGGTCAAAATTGGCCCTGCCCTGGGGTTTATTCTATTTTATATAGGAAAATTAAAAAAATCTTCTTCTCCGAAACCACAAGGCCTAGAGCTAAGATATTTGGTATGTAGCATTGTCTAGTGGACCTCTACCAAGTTTGTTCAAATTATTGCCCTAAGGTCAAAATTGGCCCTGCCCTGGGGGTCACTTGATTTATATAGACTTATTTAGGAAAATTTAAAAAATCTTCTTCTCCGAAACCACAAGGCCTAGAGCTAAGATATTTTGTATGTAGCATTATCTAGTGGACCTCTACCAAGTTTGTTCAAATTATTGCCCAAGGGTCAAAATTGGCCCTGCCCTGGGGTTTATTCTATTTTATATAGGAAAATTAAAAAAATCTTCTTCTCCGAAACCACAAGGCCTAGAGCTAAGATATTTTGTATGTAGCATTATCTAGTGGACCTCTACCAAATTTGTTCAAATTATTGCCCTAAGGTCTAAAATTGGCCCCGCCCCGGGGGTCACTTGATTTATATAGACTTATATAGGAAAATTTAAAAAATCTTCTTCTCCGAAACCACAAGGCCTAGAGCTAAGATATTTGGTATGTAGCATTATCTAGTGGACCTCTACCAAGTTTGTTCAAATTATTGCCCTAGGGTCAAAATTAGCCCTGTCCTGGGGTTTATTCTATTTTATATAGGAAAATTTAAAAAATCTTCTTCTCCGAAACCACAAGGCCTAGAGCTAAGATATTTGGTATCTAGCTTTGTCTAATGGACCTCTTTTAAATCTGTTCATATAATGGCCATGGGATAAAAAACGGCCCAGATGGGTCACTTGATCTTACTTGGACTCGTATAGAAAACTTCAACAATGTTAATCTCCAAATGACCTTTTCTCCTGGTGAGCATTTATAGGGCCATCATGGCCCCCTTGTTCATAAATTACCTACCCATTTGTTATTACATTATTTACAGATTTACTGTCACCAACAAAGAAATGTAAGCGGGCTAACATACCAGGTTTACAAGACAAGGAATGTTTGATCAGTGATCCGTGGGCAAACCTCTATAAACTCTTAATTTTCATTGGACAAAACGTTGGATGGGAAATTGATAATGATTTCTTCACAAAAGCAAGGTAAGTCTATTATTATTTCATGACTAGACTTCAGATTTTCTAATTTGGGTTTTGTCATAATTCTCCAGTAGAGTATTCCTATGGAATGTTGTGAGTTTCAGTGCTTATAGAAATAAAATTGTTAACTGCATATTTCAGGGAGTTTCAGTGGCAGCATATACTCAGTTTATACAATCGATCTACACAGACTGGATCAGAGACAAGAAACAAACAGATACTATACACTACTACTGTATTATTTCTAGAATGTTTGTATCACTATATATGTAGTGTGGACACTGACGTGTTTCATTCAGGTAACAACTTCAATATCAATGTTATACAACATTTTCATGCCCCACCACTTTGGTGGAGGAGGGATTCTTTAATTACATATTCATAATACATTAGTACAAGTTTTCTTGCATATGTAGACAACCATTAAGTTTTTGTTCTCTTTCTTTCATCTGAATGCGACTAAAATTTTATCATCTTTGGTCAAATTTGAATTTTAACTTGGTTGGATTTACTTACTTGCGTTACTATGTGTGTAATGTGTATTTGATACCTTAAAAATGTAAAACATAAATGTTTGTTGCAGGAGGAAGTAACAGCATACCATTAGTGATCATAGAGGGCTTTAAATCCACAGATTCTACCAGCAATGGATCTCAGTAAGTTATTAGAATGCTTAAGTGTAATTTATAATGTATCGGCACTATGGTGATTTAGATGGTTCTGATACTTGTTTGACTGTTAAACACCGCTTCATGACTAGTTCAGTATTAAAATCACCCCATTATAAAACCCACTTGATTTCAGAATGATATGTCCTAAATTACTACAAGACAATAAAGACCACCTCAGTATTTGTTGTTGTATCTGAATGATTGACCTAAATCCTGTGGAATTTTTCCTTCTGATTATGGCTTTATTGTTGCCCAAAATCCAAATTCAAAGTTCTCAAATTCATACTAGAATGATATGAATGTTTTCAAGTATACCCTTAAAGCCCCATTAGCTTTTTAAATTTAGCAATACAGAACAATAGATGTATTGATTGGCTATAAAACATACTTACACAATGCCTTTCTCTAGCCACATCTCGTAGAAATGTTGATAGACACTTATTCTTATTTTTTGCAATATCATAGAAAAAAGTACTGTGCTATATTTCTATATGTACTTTGTGTTTAAAAAAGAAAATTTCGGAATGTTTTTATAGCAAGTAAAATTCAATTTCACTGATAAGATATCTTTCTAGGTAAAATAAAACCTAATTTTAACCTCCAAAATGCTATTGGGGCTTTAAATCTTTGAATTATTTTACTTAAGATCTTTATATTATTTTTCTTATTCTATTGGACGAATTTTGAAAAATAAATGTAAAAAAATGTTAGATTTAGAAAGAATGGCTTTTCGAAATAATAATCAAATTCATTTTTCAAACAAATATTGGGCCAGAAAAAAAGTTGCATATTGGTTACCTGACCCAAGTTTCCTACTGCAAACTCAAAGTAAGAGTATATTTGTGGATGAATTGCACCTCCAATATATGACAGATTTGTTTAGAAAAAAATAGAAAGAAAATAGTCTTCAACCATCCCTATTGTTTTGGGTCAAGTAACCAATAATGTGACTGTGGCTTTACCATGTGTTTTGTGCTGTGACGAAAGAATGCACTAAATCAACTGGCTATATGTAGTACTTGAGCTTGTTAAATTTATCTTATCAATGTGTTGAACAGATGTGTTCGGACTATTCATATCCCGTGTTTGACTTAGTGGATTATTCTGATTAATTTTGTCATGACTTAGAACAATTGTTCAAGCTGTACTTTCTTCCTAGCCTAACAAACAAAGGTTTGATCCAGTAAGGACATTTTCTGCAATTAATGATAGGAAGAACTTTTCATACAAACATTTGTAAGAAAAATACCTTCTATTTTAATGATAATTTCAGGCCACAAGTAAAAAGGTTGAAAGCTGAGTCATTATTACCACAGGTACATGCAACGGAATCTGTTCCTGGATCACAAAAAGTCATTCTCAATTTTCTGACAGCTTTTAAATGTTATGAATTACTCAATTCTTCAAAAGAATTACAAAGAGGTGAGTTTTTATGTATCTTTGATTTATTGGTAACTTTTGTGTTGTTCTTCTGCATTCATTCTGAATGTAAACATTCTGCATGTAAATAAACTAGATGTAAACATTCTGGATGTAAATATTATGGTTGTAATTATTACAGTTGTAAACATTCTGGATGTAAACATTAATGTAAATATTATTTATGTAAATATTCTGGATGTAAATATTATTGATGCAAACATTCTGCATGTAAATATTATGGGTGTAAACATTCTGGATGTAAACATTATTGATGTAATCATTCTGGATATAAACATTCCCAGGTGTAAACATTCTGGATGTAAACATTTTGATGTAAATATTATTGATGTAAACATTATTGATGTAAATATTATGGTTGAAAACATTATGGCTTTACACATTCTGGCTCAAATGTTCCAATATATTTTCTTATTTTATTTGTTGCAAATAGAGTTAATATAATTTTCAGTCATCAGAAAGACATTTGAGGAAATCTCTCTATGCAAATATAAATTGTATTAGACAGATGTTGATGTGTTTTAACACAATTACATATAAAAACCCTAACCTTGAATTTTATTTTTTTTTTCAGAATTTGCAATTTTATGCAATAATTGGAGGATGGAAACCTGGAGCTGGATGGGACATTTTCAGACAGACATGTTTCTGTATCAGGTATGTTACAGTTTGCTGTTGTCTTATAAATTCTGGATTTAGATTTCTTTGAGCAAACTTTATATATGTCTGACAACTGTAGAATCAGTTATTTTACCTGTGGCCTGGCACAGAGTTAATGGGACATTTAAAAACCAACATGTACCGTAAACACCCATGTATATGATGCACTTTTTTACTTCCAAAATCGGGACCAAAAAAGTGGTGCGTGCTATACAAGGCAGTAGACCTCAATCCCATGTTATCTATGACTCAAACAAAATGGATTATACAAAATCTTATACAAGGCTGCGACATATACATGGGTGTTTATGGTATATGAATATTACCTGTAATATTAAAAAATAAAATACATATTTAGTAAATACATGAAAAGTATGTATGTGCTGAATTTTCACACCAAAAACATTAATCTGCATATAAGAAAAATACCATAATAAGTGTTTTTTGTCTGTAATGAAGAAGCATGTCAGTTTTATGAAGAATGGTGAAAGGGCATAAAGATTTACCACTGTTCGTCCATGTTCCGTCCATTCAATTTTTTTATTTCCGAGTGACAACTCAAGAAATATTTCATGGATTGGTTTCATATTTTAATTGAAGGGGTATAATAATGATAAAATACAGGTCAATTTGATTCCAGTTAAAATCCAAACATTTTCACAGGAGTTATGGCCCCTTTTTGACTTAGCTCTCAGTGGGGACTTTCTTGTACTCTGGACACATTTCTAATTAAACTATCAAGCCTTAGGCTCTAGTGATTATTTCAGTGATACAGTAATAGGTAATAGATAGCATTCACATAGGTAATTAATTGTCTTTGGTTGAAACATAGGATGATGGTGTAGGGGTAACACGCTGGAATACTGAACAAAATGTTGTAGGTTCGAATCTCAGCTCCAACCCCTGATGTTTCAAGGATGTATATCAGTGTCCGGATCACAACTTTCTAGCCCAGTAATATGTTTAGAAAACAGGAAGGGGATAAGGTGTATATCGCTGCTTTAGGAAAAACTATTCAAAATATGAGTGCAGATATAAATGCCCAGTTGTCCTGTACCTTATCTCTCCTCATCTGGGGCAGCTCTGAAATATCCATAGCTGTCAAATAGGTCATTTAACAACAGATAAACATAAACATCGGTTTTCATGATGATGATACAGAACATTATCAATAGAAAAAAAACACAAATGAAACTATAGTAGGTTGCTTTAATGTAATTTTCTCTAGCATGGTATAATAGTACTCCTTGATGGAGAGGAACATTTATATGAAGTCTTGTCAAACTAAAGCTATTACTTATACCTTGTCATCATGTATCAATTTTTAAATTACAGGGTGCATTTCAAGATGCTGTCCGTCATTTACAAAATTATGCTGTTGGTTCCAAAAGTAAACTTCAGGTCAGTAGCTGTATAATTTTGTTTTTTGTGTAAGGCCTGTAAATCTGTAAACAGGACTTTCTATCATTGTACGTAGTCATATTTTATTCTGTTTGTTTGAAGTTATTCAAGCAATTTATTTAAGCGCTTTACTGGTATTATTTTGTGTAATAATACTATATGAATTAACCCGCCTCCGTGGTCGAGTGCTTAATGTCGCTGACTTCAAATCACAGTAACCTCTCACTGACAGAGGGTCGTGGTTTCGAGCCCCGCTGCCGACCATGTCTCTTTATGTGAGAAAGTAGACAGTTGCAGTGTTTGAACTAATTTTTTTAAAGCACTAGCCTGAACTATTAGAGGACTACTGAAAATAGACAATTTACCACTAGCCCGAATACACAATTTTGAGAAAGTTCACCAGCCCGAATAGAAATTTACTAGCCCCGGGCTGTGGGCTAGTGGGTTAGCGTGAAGACTGCAGTTGCTTACGGAGGATTGGAGTCTAGTACTGGTTCTTCCCAGGAACGATGGTGAAATGAACTGTCCGCCTCATATGACTCTGACTGTTGAAAAGGGGCGTAAAACTCGATATTAACGAACAAACAAACAAATATCAATTGATAACCTTGTATGGTTAGGTTCATGTGATATTTGATATCATAAATTGTAAAAACATTAATCTAGTTGCAATTAATGAAAAGCTTAATCTCTGGGTATTTTTTAAACAATTTCATATAAATACCAAACACTGTCAGCCTGAGTGTCAGGGACCCATCTACCCATGTAGATTGATTAGAAATTATTACTCTTCACTCTCGGTCTGTCTGAAAAGGGTAATTAAAAACTGTCATATTGTTGATGTTACTAAATAATTTGGGTGATTAATTTCAGATACATATTGCTGATGTTACCATATAGATTATTATTAATTTCAGATTCGACATTCTTTACAGCTGGCTTGTTGTTTCTACAGTTTAAATGATTTTTCTGTAAGTAATCATGAATGATAATATTTTGTACCAAATTTTATGGCCCCTGTCATCTAACAAGGCGGATTGGGGGTAGTGATTGCCTTGAGTCTTAGGAGTCTATCAGTATATTATGTTACATTGTATTCTAGGAGTCTATCAGTATATTATGTTACATCGTATTCTAGGAGTCTATCAGTATATTATGTTACATTGTATTCTAGGAGTCTATCAGTATATTATGTTACATTGTTTTCTAGGAGTCTATCAGTATATAATGTTACATTGTTTTCTAGGAGTCTATCAGTATATTATGTTACATTGTTTTCTAGGAGTCTATCAGTATATTATGTTGCATTGTTTTCTAGGAGTCTATCAGTATATTATGTTACATTGTATTCTAGGAGTCTATCAGTATATTATGTTACATTGTTTTCTAGGAGTCTATCAGTACATTATGTTACATTGTATTCTAGGAGTCTATCAGTATATAGTGTTACATTGTTTTCTAGGAGTCTATCAGTATATTATGTTGCATTGTTTTCTAGGAGTCTATCAGTATATTATGTTACATTGTATTCTAGGAGTCTATCAGTATATTATGTTACATTGTTTTCTAGGAGTCTATCAGTATATTATGTTGCATTGTTTTCTAGGAGTCTATCAGTATATTATGTTACATTGTATTCTAGGAGTCTATCAGTATATTATGTTACATTGTTTTCTAGGAGTCTATCAGTATATTATGTTACATTGTTTTCTAGGAGTCTATCAGTATATTATGTTACATTGTATTCTAGGAGTCTATCAGTATATTATGTTACATTGTTTTCTAGGAGTCTATCAGTATATTATGTTACATTGTTTTCTAGGAATCTATCAGTATATTATGTTACATTGTTTTCTAGGAGTCTATCAGTATATTATGTTACATTGTATTCTAGGAGTCTATCAGTATATTATGTTACATTGTATTCTAGGAGTCTATCAGTATATTATGTTACATTGTATTCTAGGAGTCTATCAGTATATATCAGTGCTCCAGCTAGCCCGTTTCTGCGGGGCGTCGCGCCCTGCCCTGAAAAACAGACGCCCTGCCTTTTTCAAAGACCCTGCCTTTTTCAAAGACCCTGCCCTACAAATCATGCTAACATCGTTTATAAAGGACCTATTTTCTACCATCAATCGTTTTGTTTACGATCAAAGCGTGTTAATTTAAACTGTGAAATCCATGCTTGCTCGCGGCGATATTTAATCACGTGTGTAACTGTGTTGACGACTGGTTACCGGCATACATAATGAGATCGTGTATAATCGCATTGTTTCTCGCGGAACCAATAGTGTCAAAACAAAGTCATTATACCGGTATGCATTTATTTATAACACTAGATAAGGAATTGACGCCCTGGGCATTATCGATCGGATTAAAAAATACATATAACCGCATCAATTAAACTGATAGTCTTTGATTAATTTACCGACACTTAGTCATGGTCAATTAGCATCTTGAAAAGCGAGTATTTACTATCGTGGACATTTATTCAAGTATGTCCGTCCGAGACCGACAGAAATTGCAAAGGGCCGTCACATTTATGAAATAAATCGAAAATCTATGTGTGAATCAGTTAATCCACTACTACATGACCTTACCGTTTTCCGAAAACCTACTTTCGCGTTACAAGTGCCCTAATGTCCTTGCCAACGCCCTGCCCTTCCCAAAGTCTAGCTGGAGCACTGTATATAATGTTACATTGTTTTCTAGGAGTCTATCAGTATATTATGTTACATTGTATTCTAGGAGTCTATCAGTATATTATGTTACATTGTATTCTAGGAGTCTATCAGTATATTATGTTACATTGTATTCTAGGAGTCTATCAGTATATTATGTTACATTGTATTATAGGAGTCTATCAGTATATTATGTTACATCGTATTCTAGGAGTCTATCAGTATATTATGTTACATTGAATTCTAGGAGTCTATCAGTATATTATGTTACATTGTATTATAGGAGTCTATCTGTATATTATGTTACATTGTTTTCTAGGAGTCTATCAGTATATTATGTTACATTGTTTTCTAGGAGTCTATCAGTATATTATGTTACATTGTATTATAGGAGTCTATCAGTATATTATGTTACATTGTATTCTAGGAGTCTATCAGTATATTATGTTACATTGTATTATAGGAGTCTATCTGTATATTATGTTACATTGTATTCTAGGAGTCTATCAGTATATATTATGTTACATTGTTTTCTAGGAGGCTATCAGTATATGATGTTACATTGAATTCTAGGAGTCTATCAGTATATTATGTTACATTGTATTATAGGAGTCTATCTGTATATTATGTTACATTGTTTTCTAGGAGTCTATCAGTATATTATGTTACATTGTTTTCTAGGAGTCTATCAGTATATTATGTTACATTGTATTATAGGAGTCTATCAGTATATTATGTTACATTGTATTCTAGGAGTCTATCAGTATATTATGTTACATTGTATTATAGGAGTCTATCTGTATATTATGTTACATTGTATTCTAGGAGTCTATCAGTATATATTATGTTACATTGTTTTCTAGGAGGCTATCAGTATATTATGTTACATTGTATTCTAGGAGTCTATCAGTATATTATGTTACATTGTATTCTAGGAGTCTATCAGTATATTATGTCACATTGTTTTCTAGGAGTCTATCAGTATATTATGTTACATTGTATTCTAGGAGTATATCAGTATATTATGTTACATTGTATTCTAGGAGTCTATCAGTATATTATGTTACATTGTATTCTAGGAGTCTATCAGTATATTATGTTACATTGTTTTCTAGGAGTCTATCAGTATATTATGTTACATCGTATTCTAGGAGTCTATCAGTATATATTATGTTGCATTGTATTCTAGGAGTCTATCAGTATATTATGTTACATTGTTTTCTAGGAGTCTATCAGTATATTATGTTACATTGTATTCTAGGAGTCTATCAGTATATTATGTTACATTGTATTCTAGGAGTCTATCAGTATATTATGTTACATTGTATTCTAGGAGTCTATCAGTATATTATGTTACATTGTATTCTAGGAGTCTATCAGTATATTATGTTACATTGTTTTCTAGGAGTCTATCAGTATATTATGCTACATTGTATTCTAGGAGTCTATCAGTATATTATGTCACATTGTATTCTAGGAGTCTATCAGTATATATTATGTTACATTGTATTCTAGGAGTCTATCTGTATATTATGTTACATTGTATTCTAGGAGTCTATCAGTATATATTATGTTATATTGTATTCTAGGAGTCTATCAGTATATTATGTTACATTGTATTCTAGGAGTCTATCAGTATATTATGTCACATTGTATTCTAGGAGTCTATCAGTATATATTATGTTACATTGTATTCTAGGAGTCTATCTGTATATTATGTTACATTGTATTCTAGGAGTCTATCAGTATATATTATGTTATATTGTATTCTAGGAGTCTATCAGTATATTATGTTATATTGTATTCAGTAATAATTTTGATGGTATGGACTTAATAAATAAAATGAACTACATATATGTTTTAATTAAGTCTGGAAGTAGTGGCTCTTTATTTTTCATATTCCTGACATATAAACAAAATCAATACTTATCTATGAGGCTGTTAAAGTGATTTGTATCATAATTTGGCTGGATAAAAATTGTCATATTTATATTTACCTTACCAAAAAATAGTTTAAGGCAGGTCGCAATACTTTCCTTTTATTTTTTTTCTGAACATATTTTTTGTTCTTTAAGGTAAAATTTGTTCACAGATATGTTTTCATACATTGGATTTTGTTCTTGAAACTTCTGGGTTGCTTGCAATAAATCGGGTTAGTAGGTTAACTGCAAACGTACATTTTTTCTGGCCTTACGTCATTCAACTTATTCTCAAAGAAATCTTCCCCACAAATGAGAAAAGTACAATATCTATTGTATCTAACCATTCATTAAAATTGATTTTATCTTGACCTTTTTTTCAGCATGCGTGTGAATTGATTTTAGATGTCATTGTGGCATTACAAATGTCAGCCCAATCTACTGATCTGAATAACGATAATCATTTTGTGTATGGTTCTGGGCGCCATCTGGTGCTGGTTCCCTGTACTGAAATGGAAATTTTACCCTACTGTATACAAATGCTGCTAACTTGTTTTAAGGTACAATTTTTTATGGTTGACAAATAAGATATTTTGTTATGAAATTATACTACTTTATGTGAAACTGGTCAAATTGTTAAAAATTACATCAGTTCAACCTCTCCAAAGCAACACCCTTTGGGAATGGTAAATTTATGTTGTTGTTTAGAGATTGTTCCTCCAGAGAGGTTAAATTAATAGTTAAATTGTGCAGTGGGGGAAATCATGTTGTTGTTGAAGGGAGGTTGTTAAGCAGGAGAGGGCTACTCTGGAGAGGTTGTACTGTATATATCATACATGATTAACGAATAATTATTTAACTTTTCTAAGAAACATGTCACTGATTCCAAAAAATTTTTAGGTCTTAAAATTTCAGACCAAGTACTTACATTACCATTGTATCTATCGGCAGAAGCCTTCTTTTTGCTCTCTTTCTTAACTTTTTATAAGACCATAAAATACTTTATTATTAAAGAGTTTCACTTCAGTCACCTAAAGAATCTTAGCTTTGATAATAATATTGTATACAGTTAAACCTTTGAACAAAGGCCACTTTGGGGAAAGAAAAAATGTGGCCTTCATTGACAGGTGACATTTATTTGGAGGTCATTTTGCTCTAAAGCTAAATAATCAATGAAGGTAATGGTAAGAATTACTTTTATTCACCGAGTGGCCTTTAGTCCGAGGTAGCCACTAGCACAGGTTTGACATGTATACTTGATTTTGTTTCATTTTAGGAAAAAGCATTTGGTGGTAAAGCGACTGATTCTCAGCTAGGTCATACACTAGTTTTACTCCAGTACAACTGGCCAGCACATGCCAACGTCTTCCTTCAATTAGTGAAGAAGATACAAAAGCAAGGCAGTTTTAATTACAACCTATTTTTCAATTACATAATAAGTATCCTTTGTTGTCATCTAGTGAAGAGATGAATTTTATCTCAACTCTGTTAAGAGGTTTCTAAGATTATAATCATGTCTTTCAGCTCTGATATTGTTATCTTGGTTTCACTTTTAAATAGTTCGGATTTTCCCTAATTAGTAGACATTGTTATAAAATTCATTGTACAGCAGCCTGCAACTATAACCTCTTGGCTGTTATCTAGGACTACAACATAATCCTCAAGCAATTTCAAAATGGCCTTTTTTATATAAACCAGTAAAATAAAAGAGTTATAGTACATTTTCATCAGCCTGTGTCAGAAAATTAGGTCACACTCTGTTTGACATCATTAATGCCAATAATTGTATTTTTAGCTCACCAGAGCACAATGTTCTCAAGGTGAGCTTTTGTGATCACTCAGCCTTTGTAGTGAAGTGGCGTCTATATTTACTTAAAACAACATCTCCCCCTAAACCACTATGCCGATTGCAACCAAACTTTGCTGGAATGATCCTTGGATGGTCCCCTTTCAAAGTTGTTCAAAAAAGTAAATTTCATTAAAAACTCTGGTTGCTATGGCAACCAATAGGAAAAACTTTAAAATCTTCTTGTCCAAAACCACAGGGCCTACAGCTGAGATATTTGGTATGTAGCATTGTCTAATGGACTCTACAAAGTTAGTTCAAATTATTCCCCTGGGGTCAAAATTGACCCCGCCCTGAGGGTACTTAATTTTAAAAAGACTTATATAAGAAATTTAAATTTTCTGGTCAAAAACTACAATGCCTAGAGCTTTGATATTTGGTTTGTAGCATTGTCTAGTGGACCTCTACCAAGTTCGTAAAAAATTTTGCTGTAGGGTCAAAATTGGCCCCACCCCGGGTTCACTTAATTTATAAAGACTTATATAAGAAAATTAAAAACATCTTCTTCTTCAAAACCACAAGACCTAGAGCTTAGATAGTTTTGTATGTTGCATTGTCTAGTAGTCCTCTACCAGGTTTGTTCAAATTATTGCATGGGGTCAAAATTGGCCCTGTCCCAGGGTTTATTCTGTTGTATACAGGAAAATTTGAAAAATGTTCTTCTCCAAAACCACAAGACCTAGAGCTAAGATATTTGGTATGTAGCATTGTCTAGTGGACCTCTATCAAGTTTGTACAAATTATTACCCTAGGGTCAAAATTGGCCCTGCCCCAGGGGTCACTTGATTTTACATAGACTTATATGGGGAAATTTTAAAAATCTTCTTGTCAGACACTACAATGCTTAGAGCTTAGATATTTGGTGTATAGCATTGTCTAGTGGACCTCTACCAAGTTAATTCAAATTATTAGTCTAGGGTCAAAATTGGCCCCGCCCCAGGGGTCACTTGATTTTATATAGACTTGTATAGGAAAATTTTTAAAAAATTCCGAAACCACAAGGCCTAGAGCTAAGATATTTTGTATATAGTAATTGTCTACTAGCAGACCTCTACCAAGTGTGTTCAAAGAATGGCACCAGGGTCAAAATTGACCCCCACCCCGGGGTTAACTCTATTTTATATAGGAAAATTAAAAAGATCTTCTTGTCTGAAACCATAAGGTGTAGAGCTAAGATATTTGGTATGTTACATTGTCTAGTGGACATCTTCCAAATTTGTTCATATTATGGCCCTGGGGTAAAAACTGGCCCAGACCTTAGGGTCACTTGATTTTACTTGGGACTCGTGTAGAAAATTTTTAACAATGTTTGTCTCCAAATGACCTTTCTTCCTAGTGAGCATTAACAGGGCCATCATGGCTCTCTTGTTGTATATTAGCCTTTGAGTTCAACCAATTAAATAAGAGGATTATTCTTTTTTGTCCTGTCAATTACAATAATAACAACTTTATTTTGTGTGGATGACATACTTGGTATAAAACCAATTTTCAGTATAGCCCACAATTAATTCATATCCAAGTCAATGGGAGATGAAATTCAATACACAACCTGTGCAAAGACGATAATTGCTCAAAGAAAGATCCAATATTGTTTTATTTGTGGACTAATACAAAAAAACACATGTGTTTGCCTTAACAACATGACCAGATGTTGATATATTAGAAGAATTCTCCTATATGAAAACCCCTGAAGGTGGCAAGGTTCAGCTAGATATATTACCTGTCAGTACTTCAGTCATTGCTCAGTGAGTATTATATTGACACCTGATTAGCTTGATAGTTTTTATATGAGAATCTGGCCAACAGCTACGAACGAATGTATCAAAATGACTGTTGAGTGTTGACAAATGGCAATGCTTGTAATATTTTGAATAAATTATTGAATAGTGAGCGTTTAACTTGAGTTCTTTGTGTAACATGTTGTGTATCTAAGTTCATTATTGCGCTACTGAATAGACAAATTATTCTGATCAATTTGTCCTCATATCATAAATTGGGTTAGTAGGCCACCATTGAAGGTGAATGTGATTTTGCATGTGATATGCATTGATTCTCATTGTGCTCCCCCTCCCACCCCTTTTCAAAGAAGTGGGTGTATTTTGCTTTGCAATTTTGGGTCGATACATTGGTCCTTGTCTGGCGAAAAACTTTTACTATAGAAAACAATTCCTATGGTTCTCAGATTTGGTTAGTTTGTCAAAGGTCACAGTGACCTTCAATACAAAACCTTGTCCAACCCATAACTATAGAATGATTTGGCTTAAGGTCCTCAGACTTAGACTGAAGATTGGTCCTCACATGTTAATGACCCCTTATGTTGAATAGTTTCTCGGTCAAACTATCCAGTTGGCCTTTATGAGGCATCTGTGTCTCATAAACACCTCATGTTCATTTCTGTATTTAGCTTTCCCATTTAGGTCAAGTTGTAGGTCTATGGACGATGAGTTCAAACCCTGATGTACTGAACATGTCCTGTTAGAGGATTTGGTTGAAGACATTATGTCATAAGGCCAATTGTGCTCCATCTCTGATCATTCTTGTGGTGAAGATGTCAGTTATTTCATGGGGACCAGCTTAGCACTGGGACAGACAGTTATTTTACCTGCCCACTAGAATGTTACTGTAAAAAAATGTTAAAAGTATGTCAAAACTGTTGAAAACATGTATAAAACCTAGAAATTAATCTTTCGAAGTTAATTTCATTGTTTAATTTCCAACTATTTATTTTTAGACAGAGGACTGTAACCCGTGGTGTGAACAAAGGTGTTACTGAAGATTTTAAGGTTATGATGGAAAAACAGATCAAACGTAGTGAAGAGTCACATGAAAAAGTTATTCGACAGTTTTTGACGGATGAAAGACCTTTACTTCTGTCAGCTCTTGTGTAGCCAACTTCATGAACTTCTGTTGCATGATTAACTTGTTTAGTACAGAGATGCTGTTTGGCCTCATTTCATCTTTCAATACTTGATTTTAAGGTTTTCAAAGTATAATATGAAGTGTTAAGGATTGTATTTGAAATATTGTCATTCCTCTGTATATCAATAAATACATTTACAGGTGAATTTTTAAAAACTTTTATAATCAGTAAAGAGAGTTAAACCAATTTTGTTCCTCTACCCCTAACATAAAATAGTATCTTAAAATCAAAAGAAGTCACCTTTATGAAAATTCACCTACCTCTCTAACATATGATACAATAAATGCAATAATGTGTATAAGTCTAAGGGTAACTAATGTTTAGTCAATCCAAATTGTTTATATGATGTTTTGAACTACTATTATGCAGAAAAAATGAAAAATGTAACCCCACCCCTTTAAGATTAAGTCAAGATTTTTGTCTTTTACCAAAAAGTAACAAATTGATAAATATCATTAAAAGAAAAACTAAAGCAGGGAAACACCTGTGTTTTCAAAATTAACTACTACCCGCATGTATAATGTCTATGACAAATTTTAAAAAGTTCTACCATCCGGTTTGGTGAAGATATGTGTCAGAAATCCATAGTTTCTTGATTTTCGTTAATTAGCCATGTATAAATTCCTATAAACTGAACAAAATATTTAATAATAATTATTTTCCTCCATATTACTGTATAATTTCTTGTTTTAAATACCAAACATTACCTAAAATTAGAAACCTAGTGGGGTTTGAACCCATGACCCTCAGGAATATGGCAGTAAAATTCATGAAATTTAGTACTGTTATGCATTAGTGATAGAAGTCCGTAAACAAATGACAATTTTGCTAGGTGGGTAATGTATCTTCTTGCGTTAAGTGTTTGCATCTTTAAATGTCTTGGTATCGAAGATAATTCGTGAGTGATACTGACGGAAATTTTAAGTTGACTTTTATTTCCCCCACCATTTGAAATGGCTGGAGGGCATAAAGTGTTACCCCTGTCCGTCCGTACAAATTTTGATGTCCATTTAAATTTTGGTTTCTGAGTGATGACTCAAGAAACATTTCATGGATTGGTTTCATATTGTACATGAAGGTGTATGAGAATAAAATGCAGTTTGTGTTAGATTGTCAATAAAATCCACACATTTTCACCGGAGTTTTATGGTCTCTTTTTGACTTAGCTGTCAGCGGGGGCATTCGTGACCTAAGGACATAATTATTTCTAGTTTTGTTAATTTGTTGGGTTCTTCTCAGTCAGACTACAGAAGACTGAACTTACAGGATTATCTTAAGTCAATAGAATCTTGTGTTTCATGTTGTCTTATCAAACTGGGATACTAGTATTATAGTGAGACCTAAAAACTGTTTGTTTCTGGTTAATGCTCATTAGATAATAGGGTAGGTAGATTGGGGGAGCTCTTGGAAGTGTGGAAAGTAAAAAAGTGAAATAAATGAATGTACTGTTCCTCAAGCTTAATAATCTTAGGTTGCGCGGAAAATTAAGGTAAACAGAAACAAACATTTGTTTTTACGTCTGAGTAATTAATTGTCCATTGTGTTCATTTGTAAATAAATGGATTAATAAACTGAAAATAGATTTATAACCCATTTAGCTTTTTCTTGAATAATTGATTGGACACGGCCATGTATGCTTCAACTATGAGAGAAGTTGCCTGCTTCTGATTAACCCTTTGAATGTAGATAGTGATTGATTAGAAACAGTGAAACACCCATTAGGGCAACTGCCGTCTGCACATTAATCTTCAAGTTTTGAATGGCCAACAAACACCGTGCAATTTTCAATAGAAAAAACAGGTTCGGGGTTAGTGGAAACGAGGGACTTTCTATCTGATATCTCATGAATTAGGTACAACTAACTATCATCACATTGCAATCCATTCTGGCCCAATTGTACCCCTAATAAACGGTGGCTCTTTCACCTTTTTGTGACCAGTTCAATATGAGCTAGCGAGCGAAACAAAGTCAAATCAGGTAAGCATATGTTATAAAAATATCCGTTTTTGAAGAACATGCTTGTATTTCTTCAAAAAATGAAGAATGCTATGACGCGTAGAACATTTTACTCGTCAATTTGCATGCAATCTCGACTAGAAATACCCAAAAATGACGTTGCTAGAACTTTTACCAATTATCAACTCGTGCGTTTTCTTTCACGAGGAGACACATTTGGAGTGCCATAAAGTGAATGCTGGCCTACCTTTATCGTGCCTGCAACACTGTCCCAACCTCCCCTTTGTCTCAACACAAAACAATTATACTAACACCCATTACATTGCCGATGGCGTCAGCACCTTTTCGATGGCTCAATCACGTTTGAAAACAATCTTTAGTATTTCGTTTCAAACCGACCTCTGTGAACTATTTTTGGTAGATGCAAAGAGCATGTTGGGACAATATTGCATGCACGACTAGGTGGCCAGCATCCACTTCACGTAAGATAATTCACTCTGGGACAGGTGTGTCTCTTCGTAAAAGAAAAAACATGAGTTGATAATTTGTAAAATTTCTAGATAGCAACGTCATTTTGGGATATCTCTTGTCGAAAATGCATGCAAAACGACGGGGGAAATGTTTTTCTTGAATGGTTGAAAAACAAGCGCGCATGTTCATTAAAAACGGATATTTTTATAACATGTTCTTACCTGTTTTTTTTTTTTGCTCGATGGTTCTATAACGGAAGTGCCGATGGCTCATATTTTAACACATCACAAACATGTGGAAGAGCCACCGTATAGTAGGGATGCAATTACAAATTAGGATATTTTATGTTTACAAAATGTTGTTTTTTTTTGTTGATAGTGTCTTAATACATCTTGTTGGTGTTCAGCAGTCTTAATGGTATCGTTTTTCTTGCTTTGCCACTTTTGAATTTTATATTTCAACATCCGAGGAGCTTTCCTCGTTAATTGGTTTTTGTCTCTGACATGAGATCACAAGCCCTTCATCACTTGAAGTTTGAATTCCTCTTGTGACCAGACACGTACATCAGACGTTAGGAAGCTGTCCAGTCAATTAATAAAAAGTCGGTGGTTCAACCTTGACACATGTACATCTGGTGTCTCCCCCCCCCCCCCCCACACACACACACACAACCTATGCTGGAATAGTCGCCAAAATTAACCTAGCTGTTGTGGAGTTAAAACCCAGTGAAAAATAATTCTATACAATATTACATGATGTAATAAATTATAAGAAAATGTTAAGTATAAGCCCTAGTACGTCATGGACATCTGGTCTGTATGACGTCATTGTGCCGATATGTCCATTTTTGTGCTCATAATTCTTGCATTATCTGATAACCTGTCGCACGACTGATTTAGTACTAGTAATTAGCTTTGCGGATAATTAAACCCATTCAACTCCGTTTAGCCTGAATCACCAATAAAATCTGCAAAGACGAGTATGTCCAACGTGAAAGTTAATTAGTTGGCTGTCATAGTGAAGATATATGTAATATGGCATCCCTGGCTGTCGCCATGTGACAGCGTTCAAAATGCATCAATCTTAAACAAATCAATTTCATGGATTTGTGTTGAAAAGACATAAACAACACGTACTGTAGGTCACACTGATATAGATCAAAGGTTATTCATGTATTCGTTGTTTTAAATCTGAACGTAACATTGACATTTGACTTCCTGGTCTATTAAACAGCTGGTGTAAATGCGTAGTACCTAAAAAAACAGAGAAAAATATACGATTCAATTGCAGTTCTCAATATAATATTGTAACTATGTTCATCTCGACCCATTCAGCACCATAATACTAAACAGCTTGTCGAGTAGAGCACCGCAAGCTGATATGACAACCAGTGTATCACGAAAGGGTATCGATTATTTACTTGGAGGCTTATCAGTAAACAGTATTAACTGTAATCAATTCCTACTTACGCCTGACAATTTATGCTCAACATGTTGACTAAGTTATTAACAATACAGTAAAACAGGCCTGGAAAATTCCTAGCCATTATCTTCATTCTAGTAAAAAAAAAGTCATTTTAGTATTAGTGTTTTTTCTTTTAATTCCAAATACAAATGTTGCGCTGGAAAGTACATTCTATATTAAATATATTTAGCACTGAAAGAGTTAATTAATTAAATTAAATTATCAGTATCAGTCACGACAAAAAGAGAGATAACATATCGCTGTCTGCTGGCATCATTTCCATGATTTTGACCCCCCCCCCCCTCACACACACACAAGAAAATCTGTAAGTATGAGGTGCAGCCTTATTCCGGGGTCCTTTCGACCTTGACCCTTTGTAGTAAGGCATTCTGAAGATAGAATTCATCTCAATAACCAAAACAGTCATCCAATTCTCTTTCCGTAAACATAATTGTTCTCCTGGTTATACGTTATTTGGTGACAAGAGCCAAATTGTTACATTTCAAACTTAATTAGACCATCCAAAACAGGACGATTCATGTGTAAGCTCTCTTTTGTTGTATTACATGTTTAAATCCGTTAAGTCTAGCTTTGACAATGCATGTAGCTTGAATAACACTGTCTACTCGTGTACACTGAAGCTTAAATGGTTCGGAAAAGGTCTCCTTTCAATTTTTCAATGAATGGCCAAAATAGGGTCCTATATCAAGGATTGTTGTATTCTTGGTTTACAGGTAAGGAAATATATCGTGTGTATTGGGACAATAAACTTTCATTTTCATTGTCACACGTTGGTGTTGTAAATTTAGAAATAGTGTAGGTTCAGTAAAAGATGCATGCGCCATATGCGCGCCGTCAGAAAACGACAACATGAGCCCAAGAAAGGACACAGAACAAAGTATGGGCAACCAAAGGAAGCCAAAGACCTTGCATAGCAAAACTTACCATAAACGTGAAAATGTAATGTATGCAATGTTCTTTACAAATCAAGGTCCAGCTATTCAAAGTGCTGTATCAAAGGGTAAATCTGTAAACACCAAGTTTTACAAAGACAAGGTCCTTCAAAAATTAAAGAAACATTTCGCTAACCGTCAACCAGCAACTTGTCTCTATGGTGTCAGGTTGTTGCACGACAATGGTTTGTCACACAAAGCGGCCATTGTACATGTATGCAAATATCTGAAACAGGAAAAGGTTGTCGAACTTCCTCGGCCCCCTCAATCGCCAGAATTTGTCCTTTGTGATTCTTCCTATTTCCGAGGCTCCAAAATCATGGTTGGAAGAAAATATCAAAAGTGCCGGAATCTCAATTCGGTTATTTCCAGTGTCTGAACAGTATACATTGAAAAGATTATGAAAATGCCTTAAAAATTGGGGGAAAATAAAACTTTGTATATCACTTGGTGGCGAGTATTTTGAAGGATCGAGATAATGGTTTTGGCATTGTTTGATAAGCACTTCTGAAAAACTGACCTCTTTGCATTCATATTTGATCACCCGTCGTATACTTGAGTTTTTTTTTCAATGTACCGTACAAATAATGTGTTATATAGAACGACAAACAAGGTCACTAAAAATTTAAGAGAAAAGTCAATGAAATTACGCCGATTTATTAGTTCCTAAAATAAACACAAATTAACGGAGTCGAATAATATACATGAATATTAATATAGCATAAAAAATTATAAACACAATAATTTCGATATAAATGAAAATATATATAAATACGAAAATGATTGCATATAAATGAAAAATTATTGCACATAAATACGAAAATATTGAATATAAATGGAAAATGATTGCATATAAATAAAAAATATTGAATATAAATGGAAAATGGTTTACATATAAATAAGAAAATATTTAATATAAATAAAAGTATTTCTAACAGCGAATATCGCAACGTTTGACACGTCACACACCTGTGTTGAAGTTAGCACTCTCCTGAGAGTTGACTGTTTACAAAGTTTTTAATTGATCAGGTTGTTAATGCAAGCGATGTAGGATCTTCATGGTCCTTTTTGTGGAAAGATTGACCTTAGTAAATATTTGCAGAAACTGATCATAATTCAAATAGACACCTAACAGAGGCTTAATCAGAAATAGAAAACGTTCTAAGAACTAGGTTTGATCACAATGACTGAAGTGTTTGATGAAGTCCTCGAGTTATATATTCAATACCCCAGCTGTTGTATCCAGGATATATAAATAAACAAGAGACACGTGGACTATGTAATTTTACACTTTAGACTATTTACCTTATGACGTGCGTAGGATGAAACCCACTTACACAACTCACGAGATTTTCATTTATTCGTGTACGCATGCGCCGAGTAGATAAATTCTACCCATCAACCGGCAGATAGTTGCGGTATCCCTTTGAAGATGTAAGTACTTATTTTTTTATTAACTTAAACAATTAACGCTTTTTATTTTATCTATATTAAATCTAAAATGGTGTTTTAATTAGTTCTGATATTTTGTTAGTAACGAAATGTTATAAATGTAATTCGAAAATATAAAATTAAGGTTAATCAAATGCTACTCTTACAACATAAGAATCGTCATATTTCTCACAAGTTGGGAAGATTTCCATGTTCAAATGGCCTCTGACTGGCAATCACTAGCACCCATTGCTAAGAGTTCGAATCCATGCCGATACGAGACAAATTTCCCATGCAAAGACGTTGTCCAGCTAGTTTAGGACAGTCGATGGTTCTATCTAGGAGTAAGCCCGGGGTTTTCCTCTACCGTTCACGCCTGATATGTCGCTAAATGATCCACGTTATACCCAATTTTCAGCATTACCCATTTTGATTTATCTCAATTTATCTCATAAAATATCGTTAGACCTGAAGACTGAGAATATTTAACAGTTATTTTCGGCTATGTGTGCTTTGTAAATTAAAAATTGGGTTGTATGATAGGAAGAAACGCATTGATACATTTACAAAAATATCAGAAGAAAATTACAGTTAAGGTAAGTCTAATGCCCAAAATTATTGTCTCAAAATGGAGCGGACAAATTTTGGAAATATTTTTTTTTTAATTAAATGATTTACCATGATATTTTAAAAACAACAACAATGGCATTCCATTTTCGCTTTAGGTTTGCATAAAAGTCAATGAATGCTGGCCCCTTTTTCAAAGATTAAAGAAAAGAACATAAATTTCAATGAGAACTCTTAGTAAAAAGATACAACAATTTGATGTTAAAACCATACGGCACAGTCAAAAATGGGAATGAACTTCTGGCCATAATTTGGAAAAACTTACCTTGTGGATAATACAATATGGGTGCTCACAACGAGGAACGGAAGTTCCTCACAACATTTTTTCCGAAGGATAAATTACACTCGTTCTGAGTTAAACGGGCGTGGATTGTTATCATTAGTTGTTTTAACAGTGTTTCTTTATTTTTTAGATTGCACATCGCATTGTGGATCCCTCCGAATTGTAAAGGAGGAAAATGCTGCGGACGAACGTTCTTCACTACATCTTGGCGATGGGTACGTCATTTAAATAAGTCCGTGTCCTTGAGTATCAGAATATGGCGTCCCTTGGAAAAGCAAAACAATAATCAATTTCGGTTGGGTAAAGAAATATTCTTGTCACTAATACAAAGGGCCTGTTACATGATTATTGTGCAGAAGGCATTGGTCTTAAAATGTCTTACGCGAAAGACACAAATACGGGAAAGGTCTGTACAGTGGATTTTAAAACGTGTTTAACTTTGTTATTCGTAGTATAATTATTTCGATTGTGGATTCGGGTCACTGTTCATTATTTGATAATATGTATGAGTGTCATTTGGCCCGTGTTTTATTGCAGCTTTTATCTTCTTTAACCGTCGAATAAGTAAAACAGTAGATTTCATTTATTAGCATTTACTGATTACATGTACTAGTATTTACGTGTAATCTTATCCTACATATTTCTACATTGTTTTTAGATCTAATAAAGCAGTGACTTGATAAACCCAACATTATCCTGTCACTAGGTCACGTGGTTTGATTTATTTCGTCACGTTGTATTACGACGCGCCGCAATCCGCTCGTTATATAACTTGGCGTGCATTTTATAATATGAAAAGATACAATGTTATTTAAATGATTAAGTGGATGATTGAATTCTCAACGCATTTCATTCAGTCTTTATTCCAAATAAAATGACGTTGTATGGAACTATTTTATTGACGCGTCATATGTTGCTGAACGGTTATGACGCTGTTAATAATTTAATTGTGTTTTTATATCCAAGTCAGTAGAGTTTTGAGACTTATTTAGTTGTAGAAACAGTTCATTTGTAGTAGAAACAGGATAAATCGAATACATTGTTGGTGTCGAGACGGAGAAAGTTTATCCGGTTCGGCAGGGAAACTAAAATGGGCTCGCCAGAGGCTCGCACATTTCAGCTATCTAAGCCGCACCGGATAAACCTTTTCCATCTCGGATTATTATTAATTAGTGAGTTTCATTTTTACAAAAGAAGTTTTATAATTAATATTTGCAAAGAAGTCATTGCTTGAGGTATAGCCGCGTATAAAACTAATTATATTGATAATTCAGCCCTTTTTGTTCTGATACAATTAGCATTCGCAATCACAGCATGTAGTTAAATGGATTTCTTGAAGCGTGCTAATCGCATTTAGGTGTACTCATTGGTAGTTCATAAAGTTATCACTGATTAAAAATATTCAAGATGAAATACTGACAACATGTTGCTTTTCCGTTCTATAGAAGCTCCGAGGGTTTTGCCCGCACCATACAATACATGGTAAATAATGCAGTTTTGTAGAATGTGGAAGAATCTATAGTTTCTTTCAGTTCAGAGAGTGTAGCTTATGTTTATAGTCGGGCGTATTATTCAAAAACAACACATACATCTATTCAGATGCGATCATGTGTAATATACCTGCTGACTACATGATACGTTATTTGTCAAATGTGGCGTTTTTCTTGTATACAACATGCGTCATTTTAGTTTGTCCAACATGTGGCGGTATTTGCTTTATAACTGAATTATCAAGTTAAACAATGGAATGAGTATTGAATTGGTTCCCCAATTAATGGTTGCTGGTGTAAGCTTTATTGTACAGTGTTTCAATTAAATGGTACCTGGCTACTACCTGCTATAGACTGGTTCAACGTGTAAGACATACATGCAAAGGTTAAAAGGTACAAGCGCAGAATTAAATCAAAGCTCTGAAAGTTCTGCTGTTGTTCGGAACTACAAAACAGTCAATAGTTGAATTTCTTTGTAGGGTGAGTTTTGGAAAACGAACGATAGTTCGCGCATGCATTTTAATGCAGACTTAAGTACTACGAACGCTTTTCTATACCCGCTATGCAGTTGTTACAGTTGTTCCCGTTCCATGTGCTTTCAGTGCTTTGATTTATGTATCCCATCTAATCACCAAAGTAGTTCAGCAGTAAGCATTATATTGAATAGTCCACATTACTTGCCTCTTTGAATACTCGAAGAAAAAGTTACACGTTATAAGCATTAATCGATTAAAACTTCCCGATGAATCATTTTTTTAAATATCTGGTTGACCCACGGTTATCGTCGCATCGTCCATGAATTCAATGATGACTTCTATACGTTTACAATGTATTGAAATATCGGAACTATATTCTTAGGCGGAAGCTAGGTTAATGGAAGCTGTTCGGTATGCAGAAAAATTGGAAACTGAACGAATGTTGAAAAATGGTAATAACTTTATTGTTCGTACCGAACAACAAAAACAACATTCAACAAGATAAACAAGTTGGTTTATCTTTAACTGAGGTATGAATGGTCATGCTCTAGCATGCCGCAGATAATTATATTTGAAGTGACATACAGACATAATATATGAAAAGACATACAGACATAATATATGAAAAGACATACAGACAGTATATATGAAAAGACATACAGACATTATATATGAAAAGACATACAGACATTATATACGAAAAGACATACAGACATTATATATGAAAAGACATACAGACATTATATATGAAAAGACATACAGACATAATATATGAAAAGACATACAGACATTATATATGAAAAGACATACAGACATTATATATGAAAAGACATGCATATATATTTGAAGTGACCAATACACATAATTGAAAAGACATACCGACATATATGAAAAGACATACAGTCATGTTTGAAGTGACTTACACACATAGATGAAAATACAATCATGCATATATGAAACGACATACAGACATATGAAGTAACATTTAGGCATACATAAAAATACATAGGGACAAACATGTATATGAAGTGACTTACACACATATATGAAAAAGACATACACACATATATGAAAAGACGTACATACATATATGAAAAGACATACACACATATATGAAAAGACATACATACATATATGAAAAGACATACACACATGAGAATTATATGAAAAGACATACATAGACAAATGAAAAGACATGCACACATATATGACGTGACATACACAGATACCAGTATATGTAAAAATAGCATAAATAACCTAGAACTTCCTCTTAATCTACCCTGTGACATATTAAATATCCGAATTCTCACCAAAAAATCGCGTAAGTACTCATACCAAACTCATATCATGTCCCTGTACAGAACAGAACCAAAATACGACTTAAAATAACTGTCACATTGTTTATTTAATATTGCTTTGTAAACAAAACGAGGACTCTGTCATATTCGCGTCGCTAGTGTTATACCCCATGAAATTCAAAATATGAACGATAACTAATACTTACATTTTATAACGGTAATTCGGGTTAATTCGGTGTTGCGAGGTCGCATTCGACGAAACAATATTGACGATTTGGAAAAAAATGAAATGTCTGCTTTTTTGTTTTGATTTAGAAAAAGCACTGTTTTGTCATGTGTAGTAGTATGTATTAGATATTTGTAAACAACAGAAATTAAATACTTGAGTGAGTTTTTAAAACGTTTTGTAGTGTCCAACAAACTTGGTGCGGAAACTTTCATTTCGAAAGTCGTAAGACTGGCAAAATATTATGTAAATGAAAAAGAGTTTTGGTCCGTGCGGACAATTTAGGCACACTTTATTACTTCATCCCTTCAAGGTACCAGTCCCAATATTTGCGAACACAGGAAAGACATTAAGGTTGGATTGGTTCCAAAAAAAAACACAAAATAATTATTAAATACAACAGCTCTATAAATACTTGTATTGTTCGTAGAAGTTAATAATACCTAGAGGTCAAACATGGCTTTTGTATTGAGTGAGTAAACATTATCTGTGTACAATGGTGGGTGTATACAATAGGAAAAGGTGTTACATGTTGGTTTGTTGTATTAGGTTTCGTGTTTATCAAAATGATCTATGTTTCACAATATTATCAGTTTTTTTTCTCCGAACCATCAGCACACGCCGCTAATTACCTCGAATTATAGCAGCATAAAATATAACAAATGTACGTCAATGAATCATAAACAGTTAAATGTTGATTTGTTTAAATGATGAATTGAAATCCCGACCGATATCATACAAGTTCGCAGCAAAATGTGAAAAAAATAAAAATAGTTAAAGCGTGTAATTCATTGTTGACGTAATAAATACTTAACTGAAGTGGTCCGGGTAGGAAAGTAGCTGATACAGTAAAACACATGAAAACCGGACCGCATCCGGACTGTGACAAAAGTCCGGTTTTCTGAGAATTCCGGCTTTCAGAGAATTGTTTATGAATTCCGAGAAAAATGAGACTTGAAAAAAAGTCCGATTTTCAGGGAATTCCAGTTTTCAGATTTTTTCTGTAGTATATTCTTAGAATAAATGAAAAGATACAGTAAACATGATTTCTTCTTTACCTAGAGACAAACAAATAATATGAAAATGTAAATATTTTTATTCTTTATTGACAATATATTGGCTATGGCTGGAGATCTTTTAAAGGAAAACATTCTATAGTATTATAAGTGTTCATTTAACATCCGTGCCCGGCATCTAGAGTTATATACTTTATGCTATATTATGCCACAAATGCTGCAAACCCCGTCTCACTCTTTAGACAGATGATCTAAAGGATATGTCTACTTCGTAAGAACAAATTAAAGCAAATTATTTGCAGAAGAAGTATTAAGAAACGCTTTAGTTCTCATATTCTGAGATGAACCATTATCATTGAGCCACGCCGTCGGAAGAGGCCCACAAAATCTGAAAATATATAGCACACGAGAAGCAAATGCATCTGTATTGTGTTGGGGTGGGAGGGTTTTTGATAGATTTAAAAGCTAAATTGCATTGAAATCAACATTTTAAGGTCGATCAAAAAGGCTACATGTTCGCTCTCTCTGCAAATCGTAAAAGAAGGCAACCGCGTGGTTCATGTTCTTTGTAGTCTGTGACGGTTCCGAAAGTAGTCCGCAGACAGAGGGTAAATCGATACGCGACACATGGGACATATTTTCTTCTAGGAAAAGGGTTCTATTCTTGTAAAAATCAAACCTGGTAATATCTTCCATTCAGTCTCATAATAGACATGTTTTAATGTGTCAGATTTCGTTCATTGTCTACATGTAACATATTACCGCACTGATTGCATGCCATATTCCTTGCATCCTGATTATATCTATATCTGATGGCAAATGGCCAGACAATCCCTGAATAGAAATCAACAGGATTTCGTGACAGACTATCATTTAAAACATTGTTTACTACACGTATTATCTGTATTGTTTATTTTTTATGTCGCTAAGGTCGATCAAAGATAATCGTAACCGCAAATGTTTTGAACACAGAACAGATGTTTACCTGTTAAGATATCAGAATACAATGGTATTGACAAAATGTATGATTTAATTAAAGTATCGTGTTTAATATATATATTGTTTGATATCTAGATTACGGCGCATATCAAATATGCCACGAAACACCTAACGTTATTCTCTATAGTGTGGTCTCAATGTCTTCACAAAGCTGGCGGTCGTGGTTAAATTTCGAGGACAGAGTCAAGGTTGATAAATTTAATATTACGTTTAATTAAGTTTTGATTCTGAAACGCAAATATAAGTATTTGTTCCAAAAGATCTCTGCCGAACTGACGCCCTTTAAAGTGGTACATTTTATACCTGGCGCTTTCAATACACGACTCGTATAATTATCAAATCAACAACAACAACTTTCAACTGCCTATTGAAATCTAATAACTTGAAGAATCAGTTCTTACGGCGTGATATTTAGTACTAGTATTCGATTTAGTCCGGTTATTATTGGATCAGCCCTCGAGTATCTTAAGGTCAATGAAAGTGTAGCAAGAAGACAAACCCTATAAACGACGAGGTGTAGCTGGATTTCAACATCCATAGTAATTACATTAAAATGAGTGGATTTCGAGATTTAGAAATTAATGACACATGTACATAGGAAACATAGGTGATTTTGGAAGAAGGTTCATACCTGTAACACACCTGTAACACCAGCCCTGATTCTTCAATGTAGTCTTCGTAATCTACGTACTATTTTTGGAATCAATTTCCCTTGTAATAATAATCATTGTTTTCTTTCGTGTTGCTGCCAAATTATAAAACAGTTCTTATTTATGATGTGTATTTATAACGAATATGTATATCATTTTAGTAGACTGCACCTATTTTTTAATACATCTTAGATTGTAATAATGATTAGAAATGTAATCAAGCTATCACAATCGTCATACAGTCGATGTTAGATTGGTGTATCAGGAAACTAGTATAAGTTAAACTGTCAAACCTTGTTTTCATACAAAAATTCAATGTTCCTTTTGGTTAAAACGAAGCAAACACTGGGGGGGGGGGAGATGAAGAAAAAACGGTTTAAATCTTCACGTATTATTAATCAGTACAGATAGTTGATTTTACAGTGAAGCGGTTTTTTAGCTCTCGCAATATTTCATTCACTTAATGGCGACATTATGGTTTATGTCTTACTTACAATTCTGATTTCATAGCAAGATTTCACAACCTGTCTTTGACATACATAGGTTTTATTCTAAAACAAGTTAAACTAAACGGATCATTGAATCCTCGTTCATCACTTAATATTATCTTCCATACATATTCTAGATTTTTCTGTACTGAAATGTGCTAACAATCATTGTGGAGGGTTAAGTAAGCAGTGGTTTGAATACAGCCTAGGAAACACTGATTAGGTGAACCGGCCACCGTGTGTAATTGGAATATTGTTAAAAACGGCATTAAACCCACTAAAACAACCGTTTTAATTGCTTTTATTTGTGTCCTGATATCCAGGGTTGTCGTTCTTGTTTCCCCTAGGAATCACTTTGTCACCATTGTAATGAAAAATGAAAACATAATGTATGCTATTAAATCCCTCCCGATTAGATTCCTGTTCAGATCTGAAATTTATTTCTTACATTCGCTATCAATGTTGTATAATCTTTGATGATTTTGGCTTTAAACGTTTGAATGAAATGAAACTCAAATATATAGCATAGCCCTGTCACACCTTATCTTTTCGAATACAACTCCTCGGAGTTGCTCTATTCGGTGAATGATACACAACAAATTGGGGAGCTGTATACGGAAAAAGCATGGACAAAGTCGAATACAGCTCGCATACCCTTTTATCAATATGATGATAAACATGTCAACGGAAACCAGATACTGAAATGAGAGTCTTTGTCCAACTGGTGTTATCTAATTTCCTTAAGATAATGTCAGGACGAACAACAGACAGACATACAAACAGACAGACTGGCGTTCTCGCAAGGATGATTTTGTGAGTTTATCCACAACTCTCTTCTTATTTCCAGAATGCAATTTTTAACCCCATATTGACTGAATGAACCGGTCAACCATAACATTATCATATATATCATGACGGACGGACGGACGGACGGACGGAGGTACAATCTAGTTCCTACATCGCTATTGCATCGAAAATAGATGTCGTAATTTCCATAAACAACAAAATCCTCACAAATAAATAATTAACTTTATCTTGTATCAGATTATAGGGGATCTCTCCGAGGAAAAACAACAACTACTCCGAATACAGCTTCGTATTTAGTACGAGAGGTATGTACGGCGAAGTTTGCTCGCCGGGGAGCTGTATACGGAAACGTTTATGAATTTGTCAATGGCCACCTCCGAATGAGGGCCACTATGCGGATAGAAGTAGTTCTTTTAAAACACATCTTTTACTTTTTAGAGACAAAATGACATCTGAATAAAGGTCACTTGGCAATAAAGGTCACATCAGTATTAAGGATGGCCTTTATTCACAGCTTTGACTAATCTTGAAATAAAAATAAAGGAAGCCCTAAAATATATATACTTAAAATAAAAATAAAGGTAGCGCTACTAGTACAAATGTATTAGAAATAAAGAAAGCCCTAAAATTTATATAATTGAAATAAAAATGAAGGTATCCCTTTAATATATTTATATATTTTAGTTAAAACGTTCCCTTTACTTAAGTGTGTCTATATTTTGGAGGAAAGTAATTCTCAACTTCTTATAATTGAAACCGGTTGAATACGGGTTAATTGTTGTCGTCGACAGGAACGTATGTGGGGACAGGTGAGGTAAATCAATATATCAGTTAGTTTCTAAAAATGGTTCCCTCTGATTCCGTCTACACAGAGACCTTTGATACGCTGTAACATGGAACATGAACCAGTTTAGTTCGTTTAATTAGTCACTTTGGCCAGAAGACGGAAATTAAATATGTGCAAACAATTGTCTAATAATGATCAACTCTTTTGTTTTAGTACATACGAAATAAAACATAAAGGACGAGCTGTTGCAGTACTAATTCTATACTTGAGGCATTGATCCTTTCCTTAGTGAATGCTCGATTATGTATCCGATTACTACTAGCATTGCCTGAAAGCGTGAACAATGTTTGATCGTCATCGATATAGGTTTCTGGTGTGATTTTTTGCACGAAATAAATAATTAATTTCCATTTAGTAGATGCTAAAAGAATACGATGCTGCGTCGAAATATCACATTGTTTCTCAAACAATGACTAATTTCATTTACAGCAAAAATATTAATGTTACATGAGAAATAAGGTTGCAATAGGTTAGGCACTTCTAGAGACACTCCTAGATAATTGAATGTTTCACTTATACACTCCTAGATAACTGAATGTTTCAATTCTAGACACTCCTAGATAACTGAATGTTTCTCCTAAACACTCCTAGATAACTGAATGTTTCTCCTAAACACTCCTAGATAACTCAGTGTTTCTCTTAAACACTCCTAGATAACTGAATGTTTCACTTATACATTCCTAGATAACTGAATGCTTCACTTAGACATTCCTAGATAACTGAATGCTTCACTTAGACATTCCTAGATAACTGAACGTTTCACTTATACATTCCTAGATAACTGAATGCTTCACTTAGATATTCCTAGATAACTGAATGCTTCACTTAGACATTCCTAGATAACTGAATGCTTCACTTAGACATTCGTAGATAACTGAATGTTTCACTTAGACATTCCTAGATAACTGAATGCTTCACTTATACATTCCTAGATAACTGAATGCTTCACTTAGACATTCCTAGATAACTGAATGCTTCACTTAGACATTCGTAGATAACTGAAAGTTTCTCTTAGACATTCGTAGATAACTTAATGTTTCACTTAGACATTCCTAGATAGCTGAATGTTTCACTTAGACATTCCTAGATAACTTAATGTTTCACTTAGACATTCCTAGATAACTTAATGTTTCACTTAGACATTCGTAGATAGCTGAATGTTTCACTTAGACATTCCTAGATAACTTAATGTTTCACTTAGACATTCCTAGATAACTTAATGTTTCACTTAGACATTCGTAGATAACTGAATGCTTCATTTAGACATTCCTAGATAACTGAATGTTTCACTTAGACATTCCTAGATAACTTAATGTTTCACTTAGACATTCCTAGATAACTACATGTAAATGTTTCACTTAGACGTTCATAGATAACTTAATGTTTCACTTAGACATTCCTAGATAACTACATGTAAATGTTTCACTTAGACGTTCCTAGATAACTTAATGTTTCACTTAGACATTCGTAGATAACTTAATGTTTCACTTAGACATTCCTAGATACATAGATAGCTGAGTGTTTATCTTAAACATACCAAAATAGCTGAGTGTTTTTCTTAGACGTTCCGAGATACATAGATAGCTGAGTGTTTATCTTAAACATACCAAAATAGCTGAGTGTTTTTCTTAGACGTTCCGAGATACATAGATAGCTGAGTGTTTATCTTAAACATACCAAAATAACTGAGTGTTTCTCTTAGACACTCCTAGATGGTTGAATGTTTCTATTAGATACTCCTAGATACATAGATAGTTGAGTGTTTCTATAAGATACTCCTAGATACTCTTAGTAGTTGAAAAGCTTCTCTTAGACACATCCTGTTGGATTCAGCATTATTTTAAAACACACACAGACACAACGACTATATTTGAATGTTTGATTATTGGCTTAAAGTATATAGCTTGTCGAAAGAAATTAATAGAAACGAATTGTAATTGGTCATTTTGCCGTTCGTCCTTTTTTAATTGCCATTCTTTCACCGATTCAAAGCCGTGAATAATTGAAACACCGTTGGCGTAATAAGGTGTTTTGAAACTAATCGACCTTAAATCCAATTGCCTATGATGCCAACTTAAAATTAATGTAGCATCGCTAAATGAATACTCAGCGAATGACAGAGTTTGATATAAATTGAACATATCAAAGATAAGATAATAACCAAGGTCCAACAAATATGTCCAAGAACGTTAGGAAAGATTAATGTTATTTACTTGAGCGAGGGGGGGGGGGGGCTAGCATTACCACTTCATTAATAACTGCCGCCATCTGTCGGATAAATCAAATAGCTAAATAAATATTTGTTCAACAGCAGCACATTTATTATGTTTACTTTACTTATACTATACTGTATATAACTTATCTTATATTGATCAATTGTTTTTGTTTTTTTTTGTTTTTTTTTATGTTTATATTTGATTATACATAATACAGTACTTTTAAACAATAACATTGTCCTGTTATCGGTTTTTCAAAGTTACCCTAGATAATTGAATTATCTTTATGAAACATACTGAACTGTTGTAAGATTATTCCCCTTTGTTGAAAAATTAGAATATTAATACCTTATCGTGCTTCAACAGCTTCTATCTGCTCCATTTTGATACATTAAGTGTTTATATAATGGTATAAAACTTAAATTAATTTAATTAATCAGATGATTCCTCGTTAAATTGAAAATATAGCAAGTGAAATATTCAATCCTAGAATTGTTCCCAAATTTTGTCTCTACATGGTAGTGAGCTTTAAAACAAACTGCATTTTTGTGATATGTTTCTATGTTAGGTGAAAATTTCATGAACACGTAAAACATGCAGAGATGTAATTGTCCTTCAGTAGAATTATTTATGTATTTCATTGGATTTAAGGACGTTCATTACATTTTCATGTATTTCCACATAACAGATTTTGTTCAAACTTTATGTATCAGAAGAACATGTTATTACATGCTAAAAAATCAGGTCAGTTTCAGTTAAAAGTGGATGGCTTATTATTATTTCGATAAATTTCTACTAATTTGCCATTTAGTGTGATACATTTTTCATTTTTTCTTCATATCTACATAATTTTTTTTTTAAACTTGATAAGTAAATTCAAACTTCATAAGTCACCGCATTAATTTTGGAATCCTGACTCTTATCGTTGGTGTGGGGGACATCTGTGGTGAAAAGTAATATCTATGCAAGCCTATACAATATCACTTTTATAGATTTAAGTGTTGGTACAGTGCTAAAAATAGAAAAAAATAAGTGTGTATTTCATCAATTTATACAAAAAAGATGTAAACAAACAACATAAAAATAATGTACAAAACAGTCAAACACTGAAAGAAAACACGACATAATGAAGATACATTATAAAACCAAACGTATTCACACATAAACAGGAAATACATGCACCAATTATACACAGTATGTATCTAAATTATCTTAGTTCACTTCACGTAGTTCAGTAAAGAAATGTGCAATGCAGTCGTGTAGAAGACAGTAAACTACGTACGTGCACCTTTCCCATTGACGCCACGTCCATTGTTTGTAGTCGTAAAAATCTAATGTGTACTCTACGGTAAATTTGCTATTTTAGCCGGTGTCGAGGGAAATTATGACCAGTGAAATTAAACTGCTGCGAACGTCTTTAACGCCATTTTCAACATTATGTCAGTCATATCGTGGCGGGTAGTTATCCTAACCAGCTTCCCCGGATTTCATTTCAGGCTTAACCAGTACTAACCACATTCTATCTGCAATCTACTGCCAAGCTACCCTACATAATTCAGAGGTGGAGGACACTTTAACTTAAGATATAATACCCCCAGTCAAATATGTCCCGGACATTGTGAGCCTCGTCCGGGGTTCCTTTATTAGAAACTAAGTACATTGTAATTACACATGCGTGGTCCTTCCTTAATTTGGTTAGTATAACTGCCTTCTAATTAAAGTAGTATTTCTTTCCAAAAATGCATAATGTATTATTCTTTTTCATACTAGTATATTTATCTTTTTTATTCATTGAAGGGCTGGGGTTTATGTCTGCCGCGGCACAGTCCAACACGGAGACAGACAACTCGTGCTCCGCTATGAAATATATTAAATGCCACGCAGATGCCATTTGTCTTGAGGAGAATGGTCTGTTCAGTGGATGTAAGTGCCCGGATTGGCTTGATGGAGACGGATATAAAGGAGATGATCAAACCGGATGTGGACGTATGTTATAACGATTCAATACTTTGTACTTCGAAATACATAATCTCAGTTGTTTTTTTGTTTTGTTACTGTCACACACTTAACAAATTAAAACAATAGTAAAATAATGGAATAGACCTGATTAGATTGTTGGATTTAACAAGACTTAGTATGTTGTGTTAGAAGATAATTACATAAACAATCATTAATATTTATTGATGATGGATAAATTGTAGATGATTACATATTAATTGTTCAGTAATGGCAAATTAGTATATAATCTGTTTTTAGCCCAAAAGTGCAAATTGAACAAGGACTGCGTTCCGAATGCTTTTTGCGATGAATTTGAGGACTGTATGTGTAATAAAGGCTATCAAGGCGATGGATGGTTAGAATGTCATGGTACGTGTTACTTTACATTATTCATCTATTTATCGAAATATTACCTCCATGTTTTAACTTTGCTAACAGACCATCTGACTGGTTTTTTTAGGGAGGCGAGACTCAATATGGATGAATATCTGTATACGAATGTATAGTGCAACCTCTCCAATACAACACCATATGAGAGTAGCAATATTATGTTGTTGTTGTTGAAAGGGTGTTGCTCTAGAGAGGTTAAAATAGTAGTTATATCGTGCGGTGGGAAAATCATGCTGGTGTTAATGGGAGATTGTTGCTCAAGAGAGCCCTCTGGAGAGGTTGCACTGTATTTTAAAAAAATCGATGCCTGGTCTCCTGTGAATTGCAGACACCTGTTAACGCACACAAGCATAAGCTTATTGAAACAAGACATCTTAATTAACTATTGTCAATTACGTTACGTTGCGTATAATGACTAAATTGGACCCGCTTCCGTGGTCTAGTGGTTAAGTTTGCTGACTTCAAATCATTTTAACCTCTCACTGTTAGAGGGTCGTGGGTTCTAGCCCCGCTACCGGCCATGTCTCTTTATGTTAGAAAGAATGCAGTTCCTTACGGAGGATGGGAGTCTAGTACTGGTCCTTCCCAGGAGCTAAGATTAGGTGAACTGTCCATCACATATGACTTTGAATGTTGAAAAGGGGCGTAAAACTCGATATAAACAATAAAAAGATATTTTTATTGGCTAGTGTCTACAATTTGCATAGTAGCCTTCATAAACCATCAGTGTCGTACAGTGTTATAATATTTTAAAATATCGTGTCTCAATATTACAGACATCGATGAGTGTTTGGACCGGCCTTGTCACCCTAAAGCTGATTGTGAAAACAATCCGGGCGGCTACGAGTGTACATGTAAAATGTATCAGAATTATGTTGGGAACGGCCTTGAGTGCAACCGTATGTATATCATGTGACAATACCAGACAACGTTTTCTAATGTATATTCGTATGCTGACTATATCTATATAAAGTTGTAAGAATGTACGTTTTAATTCAGTACGATATACATATTGTCATACATAAATGATTTAACTTTTGAAGATTTTTCCTTTTCAAGTCATTCAGTAGAATCTCTTTCAGTTTACGCCTGGCACTAAACTATCGAATGTTTAAAACGAAACATTTTAATAATAAATTTTGTATGTTCACACAATTGCTTATTTTCTACACATCGTTCTGCTCAATTCGGGACAAGCATTAGCGCTCAGTTCGGAGCAAGCCATTTCGTTAAATTATCTCTTAGGCCGAAAAGTTTCCATAGAACTTTTTATATCCAAACTATTTAAGTATTAATAAGATAACAATATTTGGCAGGTACTTGTGGGATGGATGTTGACTGCGACAAGAATGAAACTTGTAATGGTGCTATTTGTGTATGTAAAGCCGGCTATAAACCTGAACCTATAACTAAGTCTTGTGTCGGTAAGTAAGTGATGCACCCTTGTCTGTAGAGTGCCTTTGATTTTTTTTTGTTCAATAGTCAAGGCTTTTTTATATTCCTAAGACGGTTGTGTTATCGGGTTTTTAAATCGACACACATATGTCAGGATCCATTTTAGCCATGTGTATGTATAATTATAAACAATTCAAGTCTTCGGTTTGTTTCAATACACATTTTTTGACACTCGTTACTTCGGGCTAACTACGGCCTTGGTACGTAGTTTGAAGTATCAACTTGAAATATGTATAATATATTAGTGGTCGTCTATGCCTTATATTTGTAAAGCGGTTGCCGATTTACTGCTTAAGAAATATCATTGCTGAAGAACTATGTTTTTAAGATGGCGTCGTCGAAGACTGTCCATCGTTTCACTGCAGAATTGACATTCAAGCATTCAAGTCACTTTGCTTACTACAGTTAATATATTTTTAAATAATGTAAACTTGACTTGCACTTTAGATACGGAGGCTACCCTGTTTGACATACATGTATTTCACATTCGGGAAAATCCAACTAGTTTTAATAACGGCTCGCTATATACTGCCGAGATTAGACGTAATTGACCGAGGCGTGTCGAGTGTACCGTTTCAAGGATTTTCGGATTACCTTAGATATCATGCCTTCTTTGTATTAAAATATAAACTCATCGTATGACACTAAAGCACTTACCCGTATGATGTGGAATCCCTTGAACAGTGGTTTAAATTAACGCTGAACTGCACTAAAAACTTCCCGTGATGCCATGCAATTCAATTTCAATATCAACGTTAACGTAAAAAAAAATGTAATGAAAAAGTAGAAAAGACCACAAATAGTAAAGAGGATAAACTTTGTATTGATTTGTTCGGCCAAATTCGTCTTGTTTTCTCTAATTTAAATGGAATTTATGCGGACACGCTTCTAATTTAATATAGCGACTTTGTCAGCAAGCTAACATTGCTAGAAATTTGCCCCCCCCCCCCCCCCCGCTGAGAGCCAAGTAAAAAGGGTCATAACTCCAGTAAAAAATGTTTAGATTTTGACGGAATTCGATGTTGATCTGTGATTTAATTCCCACACACCTTCATGTACAACAGGAAACCAATCTATGAACTATTTCTGGAGTTATCGATCGGAAACTATAATTTGAAACAGAACGAATAGGGGCAACAATTCATGCCCTTCCACCATTTCGAATGGCGGGGGACTAAATATACGAAAATGTTCTATCTAGTTACCGTTCTTATTTTGAAATCCGTTTTAGACACGAACGAATGCGAAGAAAACAATCCGTGTGATGCGAATGCAAAATGCGACAATACTGTCGGTGGATATACGTGCACCTGTAATAATGGTTACTCGGGCAACGGAGAAGTTTGTAAAGGTAAGGGCAATGTGTACACTACGGTAGCGCTATGCACTGACCTGTGTTATTCTGCTCGGGGCATTATGGGTATTTGCAGGAACTACTTACAAAAACGGAAATTATAAACAATAACATAGCGTGACGTCACCGTATGGTACACATTGGCATCAACCGTACTTCAAAATTGCGTTTCATTGAATAATTAGTGTTATTGACGAAAGCACAAGAATAAAAATGGTACAACGTATTCATTTTACATAAGTAAACAAATTTTGTTAATAACATACAACCGATATGGTTGTTTTGACATTTTTAATCCTTCCGCGGAACTATACTTTTAGCGTATGTATAACTATCTAAATGTGGATAGTAATCAGTTTTATGTATAGAGGTTAGACAAACGTAGTGACGTCACGCTATGTATAGAACGAAGGTAAGGGATTAATATTGGCCAATCAAAATTTAGGATTGATCTCCCAGCTCAAATATCAGTGACGGTATTTATGGTGTGATGATATAACCTCCATCGACAAGGACAGCTTCCCTTATATCACCATTGATCCGCCTACGTGGTCCAGTGCTTAAGGTCGCTGACTTCGACTCGCTATAACCTGTCACTGATAGAGGATCGTGGGTTCGAGCCCTGCTACCGACCCTGACTCTTTATGTGAGAAAGTAGTCAGTTGCTTACGGAGGATGGGAGTTTAGTACCTCCATCGACAAGGACAGCTTCCCTTATATCACCATTGATCCGCCTCCGTGGTCCAGTGCTTAAGGTCGCTGACTTCGACTCACTATAACCTGTCACTGATAGTGGGTCGGGGGTTCGAGCCCAGCTACCGACCCTGAGTCTAGTACTGGTTCTTCACAGGAACGATGTTTAGCTTGACTGTCCGCCTCATATGACTCTGATTATCGAAAAGTGGTGTAAATCCCAATATAAACAAAACAATAAAATATTTGACCATTTCTAAATTACAGAGGCGTATTAAAAGTTTATCTTGTGCTTGTTGAAAATCATTTTAAAAAGACATGCTTTTGTTTTTGAGTAATTTGATGTTTTATGTTCCAAGAAAAAATCTTTGTTCATGTGATGGGACACAGACTTTATCGAGAATATGTTTTTTGTTATTTCAGTCATGCCAAAGAACTGTCATGAAATTTTATTAGAAAATCGAAAGTCTAACTCTGGTTTCTACGATGTGGACCCAGATGGTGAAGGTCCATTAGGGAAAATTGAGGTACAGAAGTTTGATATTGTCTCGCTCGAATTTAACTTAGCATAATCAGTGTTCTTGGAAACGAACTGTAACATTACAACTAAATTAGTTCCCCGCGAGTAACTGCCAGCTAAGTCACATGCATGTCTTAAAATACACGACGGATGATGCATGAAGCGAAACTAGTTTATCATGTGTATCAAAAGCATCCAGTTTCTCATTCTTGAATATTATGTAAGAATATATTGTAATTAAAACCAAACTTAAATCCTTCAATCATCATCTCAAACGAAGGTGAAGTTCAATGCATCTCAGTTTGTGTAAATGTCCGTCCGTACGTTCAAAAACCCGGGCCATCATTATATATATAACTGAATTATCATTTTGAATATCTTGACAGCCGAGGTGAACCCTTAACCAACGCTTGTTCCGATTATTCTATTTGATTTATGGGGCCATGTAAATATATGTCACAGTGATAATTTCTCTTTCCATACTAACGTGAAATCGCCCGTCTATCATTTATAATGTACAAACAAATTGGGTTTGAGCGACTCTAGGGTTAGGACTCTTTGTCTCTACGGGAGCGACTTTAAAAAGTGTCCAAAAGTGAATTAATGTGGATGAAATTGGGTTTATGTGGCTAAATTTTAAAATGGGTGAGCCACAAAAGTACCCTTTCGTTAGTTCGACCGTTCTGTTGGTTTCTCATAGTCCAGATTCGTGATAAAATGATTTATAAATTCATATGTAAAGGTTGAATGTGAAATGAGATCTGGTCTTGGAATTACAATCGTACCGCTGGTGGATCCTAAATCAAAACGATTTAACCAGAGAAGAATCACACGAACGTACACTTACACACACGACATCACAATCATGAGAGCAATCATTAAGTCTTCTGAATTCTGTTTCCAGGAACAAAGGTATGATTTATCTCTTTCAGCTAATCCATACCATTCACAATGTACAATACAACCTCTACAGAGTGGCGCTCTCTTTAGCAACAACCTCTTTTTCAACAATGTCATGATTATTTCCTAGAGCAACAACCTCTCAACTTTAAACATAATTTTGCTGCTCCCAAATGATTGTGTTTTTTAGAGCTTAATTGTACATTACTTCGTTTCTGTATACTCATCATATAATCATTAATTTTCGTTGGGGATTTAATTTCGTGGATTTCGTGGGTCGGCACATCCACGAAATCAAATCCCCACGAATTTAAGTGCAGAGATGATGTATTTCTTTTCAAAAATCAAAATCCACGAATTTATGTCCCCACGAAATAGCCATTTTAGTAAAAACCACGAAAATTGAGCCCAACGAAAATAAATGAAAATACAGTAATTAATAGACGTACAGTCTCCATGACAGACAATGCACACAATTTGCTTTAAGTAGGCCTACTTTTAGATATTCCGATCGTCACACATGATCAGTGCAGACTGCATATCATACTAAAACATGTGAAAGTATTCATTTAAGGAATTCAATCTCAAATTTTGAAGAGTACTCAATTTCATGAATTTTACTGACATATTGACATATTCCTTAGGGTCACAGGTTCAAACCCCACTGGGACCATACTTTTTTCCTTTTTTTTTTTAGTTTTTAGGTAATGAATCGTATTAAGAACATGAATTTATACAGTAATATGGAAGAAAATATTTATTCCAAATTTGTTTGTCTAGTTTATTGAATTTATGCATGGTTAATTAACGAAAATCAAGTAACTGTGGATTTCTGACCAAAAAAAATTCAAAACCGGACGGTGAAACTTTTTAAATTTGGTGTAGACATTATACACACATATTAGTTAATACTGAGAAAATTCCAGCTGTTTCCCTGTGTTAGTTTTTATTTTAATGATATTTATCAGTTTGTTACTTTTTGGTAAAAGGCTAAAATCTTGACTAAATCTTAAAGGGCTGTGTTACATTTTTTACTTTTTCTGCAACATAGTAATTCCGAACATCGTATAAACAATTTGAATTGACTAAACATTGGTTACCCTAGACTTATACACATTCTTGCATTTATTGTATCATCTGTTAGAGAGATAGGCTAAATTTCATAAAGGTGACTTCATTTGATTTTGAGGTACTATTTTACGTAAGGGATAGAGGAACAAAAATGGTTGTAACTCCCTTAACTGACGGTGAAAGCTTTTCAAAATTCACCTGTAAGTGTCTTAATGGATATACAAAAGAATGACACTATTTAAAATACGATCCTTAACACTTCGTATTAGACTTCGAAAACCTTAGAATATTAAAGTGTTTCAATTGTTTTAAGTTCAAAAGCCGTCAAAGGTGCCAAACTTATGGATGGAGATGATTTTTGGAGAGATTATACCGGAGCAAGGCAAGAGAATTGGGGCGGATCAGAAACAACTGGATACGTAAGTATTCATTTATACAGTAAATCCCTTGAAAACCGGACCCCTTCCGGACTGGACCAAAAGTCCGATTTTCTGAGAATTACGGTTTTCAGAGTTTTTTTATTAATGTGGATTTAACAAAACAAATATAGATTTTCGCACTGTGTTAGTCAACGTTTCGGCGCAACCGCCTTTTTCAAGACATGACAATAAGATAATAAAATTCATAACGGACGTTTTTTAGAGATTTTTTATAAATTCCGAAAATAATGGGACCGATTTTCAGAGAATTCAAGTTTTCAGGAGTTTTAATAAGACAAAATATTAATTGCTCAGAATGTAGCCATTGTTTGGTATCATTCTTAAAGTAAAACCATGATCTAATGAGTGCGGAACGTAAAGCTTTCATTTTACGGATGATATTTATAAAGGTGCAAATGACGTGATACTCTTGTAAATAAAGAGTTGTTATAAATTCATATTAACTGGCCGGTTAAAACATAAAAAACACATTAAGCGTGTTGAATTCTAAAATACGTATGGTAAACAAAGTTTGAGAGGTGGTATATTGGAGTCAATCTGTCGGTCGGTCGATCTGTCGATCAAGTTTATGGATCTAACTACTAGTACTTCCACATTCCTTAAGCAATTGCAATGAAATTTAAATACACGTATGTCATCACCATGAGGGGCACAATTTCTATGCCCTGTGATCCACACATTTCAGAGATACGTGCTCTGTAACTTAGTCATGTACTAGTGGTGTACAGTGGTATTCTTTGCTCATGTATGTTTCTGGAGCAAACTACTTCCGCTTTTTCAAGGGACCGAATTGAAAATTGAAATAAATTATCAATATGAAATGTAGGTGTGACAGATACTTTTATGCCCAGTGATCCACTCATTCCTGAGTTATTTGTCCTTGGTGTACTATCGCATGCTGTGGCGGGGTATTAGTAATTTCTATGACAGAAGCTTTGTTCTTGTTAATAACTAATAACTAGAGTAGGCTGATACATGGCCTTCATGTATGACACTCTTCTTGCAGTGTGCATGTGGAAGTTTAGGATATTGTTTGAATCGTGAAAGTCCATGCAATGCTGATGGTACAAATGAAACCGTGTATGACAGTGGAAAAATCATGAAAGACGAGATATTGCCCGTTACTGAAGTTACTTTTGAAACAGAAATTGGTTATGCTGATATTTTTATAGGAGCCCTAATGTGTTCACCGAGACCTTTTGGTAAATATTTTGACAATATTCAATATACACACAGCGAATTAAGAATAGACTAAAAGTCTTCATTATAGCGTTGTTGGGCATCTTCACACAAACATGTAGGTTTGAAGTACGACGAGTCAATCGTTTAGCAGTGGGTAGATAGGGAGGTAGGCATTTTTTGTTAAAATTATGCTTATGCGGAAAACGAAAAGCTAAGATAAAGAATTTGTCTTAATCGATAAAACTTTGGGGGTCGGGGATTTTTTAATGAGTGCATCACGTAACTTCAAACAAATTGTATTTTAGAATTACATAACTGTTATCTCTTTTATTAATTTCCTTTATCAAAACTTGTTCGAACCATTTGAAATGTCTGTTTAGTTAGGGATTCTTTGTTGGCTCGGTTTAAGTCAATACAAACATATATTCATGTATTCATGTGTTCTTTTGTTGGTTCAGGCCCCCCGCCGTGGTCGAGTCGTTAAAGATGCTTCAAATTACTGTAATCTCTCACTGACAGATAATCGTGGGTTCGAGCCCCGCTAGCGACCATGTCTCTTTATATGTATATGATAAAGTCGACAATTTGTTACGGAGGGTGGTAGTTTAGCCTTTTTAATTGTTTTCTTTTTTTTCAGATTTCCCGATAGATTGTAATGATGCTAAATATAATCGCTACTACAAAATCAAAACTGATGGACCGCAGTTTATTGATGTTGATGGACCCGAAGGTCCACTAAAGCCAATATTAGTTCACTGTGATATGGAGTCTCACAATCATGTTGGGGTTACGATAATTCCTCATACAAGGTACCATTTACTGGAAACCCATATTTAGTGTCCACATTAGTATTACGACAATTTTGTTATCATAGCGGTCGTCATGAAACTTTACAATGAGAATACATCAATTTTTGTAATCGGAGTGTTTGGTCAGGCATTTTACTGCACGCTTTAGATACAGTTAAACATGTTTTAGATGTCACCTCCGAACAACGGCCACCATGTAAAATAAGACCATCCTTTTGAACTGTCATTGATTATTTAGAAGAAAATGATTTCTGAATAAAGGTCATCTGTCAATTAATAGCTTATAAGGTCACATTATGTCTTCCAAAGGGTGACCTTTATTTACAGGTTCAACAGTGGTTTAATAATAAAGCATTAAGTTTTGATAGAGTAATTGGATTTATGGTCGATAGGATTATTGTCAGGTCTAACTGAAGTGCGAGTATTCTTTTCAGAATTTGGTGCTTATGGTTTCCATTTATTTTCATTACAGACTTAATTATTTTTCTTAATACAATATGCATGTATGTTTATTCACAAAAATGAGTGCTGGATCGTTAGTGTAGACCCGCCTCCGTGGTTGAGTGGTTAAGGTCGATGACTTCAAATCACTGTAACCTCTCACTGATAGAGGGTCGTGGGTTCGAGCCCAGCTACCGGCCATGTCTCTTTATGTGAGAGTTTAGGCAGTTGCTTGTGTTATTGTAATTCAAGACTCAGTCACTATAGTAATATTGTATCATTTTGAATATTTTTTAAAGCACCGAATTCGTGACACCAACAGGGCCGGGACGTTTCGAAATTTTCTACAAAATTGACGAGGATAGATTAAACAGGTTGATTGAGATATCTGATTTTTGTTCACAATATGCTGAGTACGAATGTACGGTAAGATGTGTTAAATTTTTCGGTTAATAATTAGATGACAAGCAATCGGTCCCGTGATTTTTATACCCGTATATACGTTATATTTGAATCAAACTTTTGTTTTTGTATACGCTCTGTAGCAGAATTAAAAAATTGAAGATTTCTTGACAGATTTGCGTTGTTTTTTGGTGAGTTTGATTTAAAATCAAAGCGCTGATAGCGCTGGAAGAACAGGGTTTGATCCTGAGGTTAGACAGTTGTATTATCAGCCACATAGTGTCACACACACAGCCATGACCGTGGTCCAGTGGTTAGTGCACTGAATTTGTAACCCGGCAATCCGGGTTCGATTCCCGGTCGCTGCAGGTCATACCTTTCAATGAATACATATTTATCAATTCTTAACTAGTATGTATTTCATGTACCTTGTTACTATTGTAAATTTCATATGAACCTTTAAAACGGGCCCGATATTTATATGATGCACCTATGTATTTTTTCTGAGTAGAACCTATTCATATGAAATTATGTTTCAATAAAGCTATTTATTCTAATACCGTTTGAATAATTTGGATACTATTAGTTTGAACACCTTATTCAGCATGTTGGCCGATGTCGGTCCCGATATTGTCCAAAAAAAGCATAAACCCACGCAGCAGCTGCTACGAAATTGTGATACCGGTCCGACATAGGTCCTATATCATATTTATCACTGAAAATAATAGTAATCTACATGTATTTACATGTTTTAGGCAATTTGATGATTATTGATATTATTTTTATCATTTACTGCATATAAATATGATTTAGACTTCATGTAGATTTTTTTATTTCACTGAAATACATTTTTTAACACAACTATACTTTCTCTTTGATATCTTAGCTAATGACTTTAGAAAGAAATGTTCATATCAAAATAAAATGTGCACCGACCGGGTATTGGTACTAAGACCCCTCACCCCGTAAGCGAGCATCTTACCGCTGCCCCACCAACCTCCTTGCTATTACAGTTCGTTTTTTATTTATATAGACATAAACCGGCTGTCAATAGTATACCATAATTTTTAATAACTTTTATTCAACGCATTTCATTTCATTCCATTTATTAAGCAGCATGTTTTACGTAGAATCTTTACACCAAAGTCATTTTTATATGGACAGTGTAAACCAGATAAGATTGAACGCTGTCTTCTCATTGGTACTATTTATTTGGCGTTTGGGGAAGAACTTCTTATCGGTTGTGATAGGGGAAACCAGTTGTTACTATTTTTAGATATTGATACTGTGAGGCTGAAAAACTGGTAGTAACCAAGAACAAGGTTGCAAGAATCCCTGTTCAACAAGCAACCATGTTCAAAAATAATTTCTAAACGGGTACAAAAACACGGAATCGAGTGCTTATGAATTAGATACTGTGGAATCATTAATTTTCATTGGGGATTTAATTTCATGGATTTCGTGGGTCGGGTCATCCACGAAATCAAATCCCCGCGAATTTAAATATAGAGATAAGGATTTTTTTTTCGAAACTCAAAATTCACGAATTCATGTACCAACGAAATTTTAGTAAAAAAACACGAAAATTGAACCCAGCGAAAACTAATGATTCCACAGTAAGTCGCCGTGCTTTTATTTCCAGTGTACACAAGGGGGAAGAAACAATGCAAATGTCTTCCAACCTTACGCCTTTCCTCTTCATAAAGCAACTGCGAATTTAAACACGATCTAAATGTCGTCAATGAAGTGAAATAAATAGAATTGATTAAAGTTAGAGAAAATACATTAATCATAGAATTTAAAGAAGCCTTGTCATTTTTTGTCTACATACAAACTGTTGGGCTGAAATTATTCACATTCTTTCAGAATTCTCGACTTATGAACGGTGGAGACAAGAAAGGATTCTTCTCAGACATTCGTGGTGATGAAAAGAACTACTGGCCCGGTGGATTAGGTGAAGAATATAAGTGTGGATGTGGTATTACAGACACATGTTCCTCGGGTATGTCCACAAAGTTGTAATTGATTTAATTGTATATAAACAACTTCATGATTTGTACCTCAAGATTTAGGAAGAGTACGAACACATTGTATAAGATGTCCAAGTGTGTTGTTGTATTGAGTTTAAAACGTTTTCAACCAGAAAACACTTTTTAAAACTGTCAAACCTGAAACTATCATCAACTATTTAAAGTAAGTAGGACATTACAGTAAACTGTAATACTTTAATTTTATCCACTCCATTTTATATTTTATAAAACGAGATAACTATCAAAAAAATAATGGCAATCGGGCATTACTATTTTTGTAATATTAACATTTTTGTATAGCACAAAGCAAATACATCAGAAAAAATAAGAGTTGGGATCCTAATAGCTTAATGCAGGGTTAAATTTTACGGATATAAATAGGCTTAATGTACAGAACAACGGTCTCATAAGAAAGACCAATAACAATGGTTGCAGTCTCCATATAGAATGATCAACCATGGCCCACTTCCAATGAGAGAATGGTAAATGTTTAAACTGATAAATATTGTCACATTTGCATATTTTTCCTTCGTCAGGAGCTTTTTGTAACTGTGATGTAAAAGATGGACAGACACGTAAAGATTTGGGTCAAGTTATTGACAAGGATGACCTTCCGATCGGCTCCATAACTCTGCTTGAATTAGGCGGGAACAGCAACGGAACATATCGAGTTGGACCATTAAAATGCAGTCGAAAGCAATTCGGTAACTTGCTTGTAAATAATGAGTCTTAAACTATCAGTATTGTAAATATCTACGTCCCTTTGATAAAAATACTGACATCTTTTGTTCAGGATAATATTTTAATAAATTTTAGTATACAATTCTTATATCTACGAGTATATCAAATTTTTCTTTGTTTATTTAATAGATACATTTGTATAAGTCATTTTCTACACAACCCTTGTTGTGGTTTACATTGTGCCTTGATTTATTAATTTTCTTAAAGTTATTATGTTTTTACATGAATAATTGATTAGAAATCATATTGTGTTAAAAACAACTGTAACACATGTTTATGTGGTGTCATTTTTATGTTTTAGAACTATTCAACATTTTCTGGTATCATTTCTTGTTAAATCTTGCAATATCTTATATACTTAAATGATCATATGAAAAGATTTATAATTGGGAAGAATCGGTCCGTCTTACTCACGTACCACTTACTCCAAGGGACACCTAAATCATTGTCCGTCTAATTCATGGTCTGCCTAACACATGACCAGCTTAACTTACGCTCCGTCTAATTCACAGTCCACCTAATTCACGGTCCGTTCAACTCATGGTACCGATTTCACAGTCCGCCCATTTCACAGTCCACCTAATTTACGGATTGTGTAATTCTTGGTCTGTCCAATTCACAGTCCACCTATTTCTCAGTTCTGCCTATCTCAAGGTCGCTAAATTCAGGGTCAGTCTCATTCGGAATTCCTCGGCGTTTGTCTAAAGAAAAGAGCGTATTTCTGAGTTACGGAAATGCCCGAGTAGTTACGATTGGGTCCACATTGTTCAATATAAAGCCTTCGAGTATACAAACCAATTGTTCGTGAGTGCTCTAAGACGTTTTGTTTTAGGGCACAATTTTCTGTGGTTATTTTTCCTCCTGATTTTGTTACACACTATAGGAACACTAGCTGGTCAACTGTCTACACGTGTTTCACTGAAATAGTGCTGAAAACGGACGCCCAAAAGATCATTTACATTTAAAAGTTATACAGTGTAACCTCCATGAACTGTCACCTCCAAACAACAACCATCTCCCTGTTACAGTCAGTATACATGTACTAGAAACCTAAAGTGACGTTTTACTCTATTTTCACTCTCTCAACAACAGCTACCCCTTTACAACAGCCTTTTTTCCTTTTGATTGGTGACTTTTGTATAGAGTTAGACAGTTTTAAAAATGTCCTACAGGTATACCAGCAACATGTAATGATTATGTTGAAGAAGGTTTTACTACAGATTATACGTATCTTGTGGACCCCGATGGACCAGAGTTTCAAGGAAAAGGTAAAATTGTCATTCTGTATTTCATTTGTAGTTAATGTCACTTGGGTGGATAATTAACATCACTGACAATTGGTGCAAAATGTTCCGATTTGTATTTGCCAACCACATGTATATGACTTTCTGTGTATGTTCCTTGGTTTCTTCTAAGAGTAATTTCTCCTACGCGACGCCTTGTTAACAGACTACGAATATATGACAATTGTTACAATACAAGTGTGACAGGGAGACATGTCTGTATGATAGCTGTTTATAGAAAAACTTCGATGCTTAGACAATCGTTTTTACCTGTCGGGAATTAGACATAAAAATAAGGACCAAAACACGAATCTTAAGACTGAGTTGAACTCATTGAAATATGGATAATGTGTTGAAAACTTGATACTGAAAATACAATGTACTGTTTTTACATTGAAACAAATAGATTGAACCATGATTATATTCATTTTAAAGGTCAATTAGCTCCATTTTCGGTGCACTGCAAGTTTACAGGGGATCCGTTGTATGCTACAACAGTCGTTCATCATCATTGGCGTCAGAAGGTAAACTTTATTGTTTCTATTAATTCCACATTACTGATATCTAAAGTGAAACGTGTTAGTGTCAACGATACAATATTTCTGGTGTGTTTTAAAATGAAGAACAATGTAGACTAATAAATTGTGATCGCCTAGCGTCAATCGTGCGTTGTGCGTCGTGATGTGGCGTCTGTAATTACATTAAACAACATCTCCTACATCACTATGTCCATTTGCTACCAAACTTTGCTGGGATTATCTTTGGGTGGTCCCCTTTCAAAGTTGTTGAAAAAATAATTACATCAAAAACTCTGGTTGCCATTGCAACCAATAGGAAAACTTTTAAATTATTCTTGTCACAAACCACAGGGCCTAGAGCTTAGATATTCGATGTGTAGCATTATCTAATGGAACTCTACCAATTATGTATAATTTATGACCATGGGGTCAAAATTGGCTCCGCCCCAAGGGTAACTTGATTTTACATCTATAGTCCTATATAGTAAAATTTAAAGAGTTTTCTTGTCAGAAACTCCAATACACAGATCTTAGATATTTGATGTGTAGCATTATCTAGTGGACCTCTACCAAGTTTGTTCAAATTATGGCCCTGGAGTCAAAATTGACCCCCAAGGTTTACTCTATTTTATATTGGATTTTTAAAAAATCTTCTGGTCCGAAACCACTAGGCCTAGAGCTTAGATATTTCGGAGGTAGCATTGTCTAGTGGACTTCTGCCAAGTTTGTTCAAATGATGGCCCCAGAGTCAAATTTGGCCCAGTCCCGGGGGTACTTTCATTTATATAAGTATGCTCATATATGAAAAAAGTTAAAATGTTCTTCTCTACAAGATATATTTCTGGTGACCCAGCAGCGAGTATAGGGCCATCATGATCTCTTGTTGAATTGATGATGTTGTGTATTGACTGTGTACAGTTACATGGTGTTTGGTGTGAACTCTGCATATTGACTGGACGATATATTTGTGTGTGTCGGCATATCGACTTTCCTATGGTTTTTTTATGGTTTCTGTATTTAATGAAGACATAATTATGTGTGTTTGTGTTGGCCTGGATGATAAGTTTTACGACTGGCTATGTTGTCAGTATTATACAAGTTTCTATCCATGTGGCATTTCGTATACGAGTCTATTATCACATTGTAACCTTTACCATGTGTCGTTCTATGCTTTTTCAGATTGAATTCATTGGCGAGATAACATTCACTTATGTCCGAGTTTCCGTTGCGCAAATTACAGCCTTGACCACAAGAGCTGTCTCCTGTACACAGACCATATCATTTGACTGTTTGTCTGCGCCTCTGCATGGTAACCGTCTATATTTTATGTGTAATAACGAATTCCAAAAGATAATACGATAGTTAAAGCCGTCATAAGTCGGAAGCAAACATTGGCTAGCATGCACATACCGAACGTTATCTGATATCGCTCTTAATGTTCTATTATTATCAAAGCAATATTTTTTTCTTAATCTGCGGCAACTTATTTGTTGTTCAGACATTGTGCAGCATATTGTATTGTTATCTTTTATATTATTTTAATTGCTGCAATCATGTACAGCCATGGCTACAGACATATTTACAAAAGCCATGTGCATCAATGCTATCATTTAATGAAACACAGTAATACGTATTATAATTCATGCGTTGTTTATCTCCTTTTATACAGACAGTACAATACTCAATTGATGAAATGTGATTTACATCTTCGGTGAATTCGCCATTGTACAATGTTTGTTCAATCTATCAAAAAATGACATATTTCAAGTTGACATTCTAGAAATATTCTTTGTTGTGCTTTTTTGGAATGAAATGAAATCGACTTGTAGCATATTACTGATACTGATATCAACAACGTAGATCCCAACTGTTTCAATTTTCACAGCTGTTGCTAAACTTGAGTATAGATGCTGGTTGTGACAAAGAGTCGATTAATCATAATAATATTTACAAAATCAGGTTTTGAAAACTTCCAATGATATCAGTAACAGGTAATACTAAATTAGGCAATTCCATCATGCCGTCGGAAATGCTGATGTTAATTATGAAACACTGAACATACAGACTTAAAGAAATACTAAAATAAATCATTAGTTTTTCCAATATTTGCCAAACAAGTCACACACACACCGAATTACCTGTACGAATTATATGTTATATTCTCTCTTTAAATCAAATTTTCAAATTATAAATTGCAATTTGTTAAAGTTACCGCAAAATCTAAAACAATCGGTCATAATATTGAACAGAACAGAACAGTTCTGCTCCGTTCTGTTCTAGTCGTAATATTCAAGTGGTCATAACATCAGACAGCAATATTTATATTTAGGGAATATTGAAAACCACTAACTAAATCAAAGTACTGAAGGTACTCATGGAAACAGAACTTAACATAGACTCGCACTGTAACATGGAACGGTGACTAGTTTTGACAATTTCAGGGCGGATGTAGAAAAACGTAGTACTTTGGTCCGCATCAAAATTCATGCGCGCCAAGCGAATGACGGCTATGGAAAGTTGAACCGTCGTTCAGTCCAAAAAGACATTGTTCTTATGAAGCAAATTTAAGTTTGAAGAGGTGTCTGAATGAGTTTACTTTTTGTATACAATTTTTGCAGAATCCGGTAATGAATTTGTACAATGGTTTTCAAAAGATGGTCATTCATATTCTTATTATGCTGGTAATGGAACAGCGAGCGCTTCTTGTACATGCGGGCAAACAGAACCGAGTTCTTGCGTAAATGGTCTGGAATGTAACTGTGATGCTGCCGATCAGAGTCAAAGGTTGTATAAATGTTAATTTATATAAGTTTCCGTTTTTTTCATTTTCTGATTTTAATATGGAGTCGGGTTAATTTCATAAGTTTTCGCTTTTGAACTCGTACCCGGTAATAGCGGTTTCTGCTTAGTGGAAATCTATTATAAAAAAATCTGATTTTTCAGGACCGACTTTGGCTTATTAACAAATAAACTCGACCTACCTGTAATGCTGATGGTGTCATCTGTTGATCAAAGTGCCCAAAGTGAAATGTACCTTGAAGTCGGACCACTGGAATGTCGAGGTACAGATTTATGACACAATATGAAAGCTGTTTACCCCTGAAGAGCAATAACTGACTTAATTTTTCCAAAAGCCTGCTTTTATAGTACAATACAATACACAAATATTTGGTTAATTACAAAATATCGATCACGGTAGAGCTTGGTTGGTGCACAATGTCATGGCCTTCTTAATGAATTTTTCAAATTTTAGGGGAAAAAGTAATCATGAAATATTTACTTCTATGTAATTTCTTGAAGATGAATATCACTTTGTTTTAGACTGCCAATTGTACTCAAAATATTCAAAATATTCGAAAGAAATATATCAGGATCAGGAAATATTATTGGAGAAGACGAAATATAGCAATATTTATCAAACTACTCTCCTCTGAAAATGAAACAATAATTAAACAACTTTCGGCATTTATTTATAAATGTATTTAAACACCCTGTGTATATGATCTAAAATGTTTTTTCAACACTTCTCTTCGTTTCATCAGAATATGGTAAAAAACAATTTCCTTTTTTTAAGACCCACCAATGCAGCTTATAATTATTATTTATGCAGAAAAATCCATGTTTTGTTAAATGTATATTTTATGTATAATTATACATGTATTGTAAACTGTTGGATTTCATTTCCCTTAGTATGTTTGAAATAAATTTCTGTCTATTACTACGAATCCTTGCAATGAATAAAGAAATCAAGAGAAGGGGGAGAAAAGGGAAGTCTTCGAACGTAAGAACTTGAAAAATAACCAACATGTTTTCTTTAACAGAAATATTCCCGAATTGTGCAGATATTAAAGCATTTGATACGGATAAATTTGACAGCGAAAACAAGATGAAAAATGGCGAGCATGTTGTTGATCCAGACGGTCCTGGGGGAGTTGAACCGTTTACCGTCACGTGTAAGGGACCACAGACAACCATTCCAGTTGATCAATGTAATCTTAAATTTCTGAAGCTAACCATTTCATAGAGTGTCAATATGTCCAAGTATCACATTCAATGGGTCTAAAATTGTTACAAATGTATGAGCCAATCTATACATAGCGTGACGTTACTACGTTTGTCTAACCTCTATTCTTGGAACTGATTACTAGCCGTATTTTGATAATTATACAAACGCTAAAATACTCGTATATTACGCGGAAGGATTAACAATGTAATAGCGACCATATTGATTGTATATATTATTTACATTTAGTATGGAAGCGTGGCCCTTTTTAAACCATATATCGCAAGATAATTCCTCAAGATTTCCGAATGTTCGCTTGGCTCTGCTTGTTTATAACTTCCATATTGTAAGTAGTTCTTCCAATTGCTCTGAGCGATAGAAGCACACATTGATATATGAGTAATGGTTACTACTGTTTATTATTCAGACAATAGGAATGGCTGACAAGTAATATAACCGCTCTTTGTTTTATTGGTCATATGAATAGTACAATTTAAACTACAGATCCTCAGGAGCCGACTGAGAGTGACCCTGACAACGGTGTGGAAAAATGCTACGAAGTGACATACAAATCTGATTCCACCGGAAAGCCTATATCACCGCAACAAATACAGGTTTGGAAATTTTCAATGACGTCATTATCAAAGAATGCTTTCCTTCAACTGTTCTTGAAATGTTCTTTGAGTATTCTAACTTTTTTTTAAAAGTACGTGATTGGTAATAAGAAAATATTTTATTTTCCGGATTATTGGTACTAATAAATAGCATTTCGTATATCATGCCAATAAAGGCTATTTAGAGTTTCAAATAAAAGGTACCATTTCTTATTGCAATCCATCATTAGAATGTATTTCTTCTCAAATGGCTTGTCTTAAACAGGACTCTAGTTACAGACAAAAATACGTGGAATGAACTGATTGTATTGAAGAAAATCATAAAGAAACGTAATTGACCAAATACTATATTATTAATATACAAATGTAATCAGCGTCACGTGATTTTATCTTGATTTTATTTCAGGCTTTGGTTGAGATTAGTGACTTCTGCATGCAGACGTTGAAGCAAGAATGTCTAAATGCACCATTGACAGGTCACAGTACTTTTACGACTTGTGATGGCGTTGAACAACCAGGTATATTTCATATAAGCATACATTCTACACAAAATGACGAAACACTGCTCTAAAGTAAATTACTGAATTTTCCAAATTTGACGATTTTGTCACATACTGTTTGGTTTGGCGATTATTGGTGCAATTTGTAACGTTAGATATTACAAACAATACAAATGTGGAGATTTTGCAATTATCTGCTGTTGCAGTATAGTAAAACATATTTATTACACAGGTTGGGGTGGAAGTCTAGGAGAAGATAAGTGTGCCTGTGGTGTAACAGGATCTTGCAAGGGTGGTTCAGCTGACAAGTGTAACTGTGATTTAGAAGATGGTGAAATGTCTGAAGATAGTGGAGATATTGTGGACAAGAACAGATTGGCTATTTGTAGTGTTTGTGTATCTTTGAACTCGACCAATTCTCTTCCATCAAACGTTGATCCTAAGATACGTCGTGTGAAACCGGAAGTGTCTGAGTTGGTTTGTAGCTCGAAACCAGTTGGTAAGTACATGTACATGTGGTTTAAAAAACGATCTGTCTTGATTTTTGTTTATAGTGCTTTTTTATTGAATTATACTTTTGACTAAAGAAACATAGCACTAAAAGATAATGATTTTACGAAATCAATGGAGAATCTGTACCACATAGCAACAAACAGAGACGTCACATAGAAACGAAGACGGCGTATTGAGATTACCAGTGACAAAATTAATATTGCATTGATGGTAAAAAATAAAAAAAAAGTTAACCCGATGAGATGTATTTAATTTATTGAGACCCGATGAATATTGATAAAGCAACTTGAGAGGTTATGCCCTTGTTACGAACCATGTATAGGTGCGTAAAATTCAATTATTGAAACAGCTAAAGCGTCAGAGATGTAGTGTTTAGATTGTAGAACCAAATTCAGATGGACATTTTCAACATCTTTTATACATGCGGTACCGATGTTTTATAAAACGATCACTTGCTCTAATTCGCCACAGAGATCGCCTTTTAAAGCTTTTAAAAAAAGATTTAGTTTGGGAACCAGAATATCAACTTGTGATATACTGTTAATTTTTTAAACATTATTGTCTTAAACCTTACAACAGTTTTGTGAGACAAATGCTGATTTGTTGTTTTTAGGTCGTGGAAAATCTTGCCAGAACTGGCGTGACATGGGTATTGTAGAATCAGGCCCCATAGTTTTGGACGTTAGTGGTGAACCGTTCACCATTGATTGTGGGTTTTCTACCTATCCTCCAATGGGATGGACTGTAAGATGTGTTTTATTTTTACTTTTCATGTCTATAATTCCTAATTGGATGTTGTTTGATAGTGCTAACAACGAAATGAAACCCTACATGATTAGCTAAAGCTTCTACTGCCATTGTGAATTATCAAGTTAATTCTATAAGTGATTGTCCGTTACTTTGCCAGCCACAATATGGTATATTTTAGCCTATGTTCACATTATCAACTTGGTTTTTATGACATTGTATGGTTTGGCCAGAATCAGTTTTTGTTTGTAAGTTCTAAAGCAAACTAATGGATGCGGATGTGTCACTTTCAGGAAATCAAACCCAAGGAACCGGAAATAACTGTTCCAAGCAATGGCACGAATGTCACGATTAATTATTATGTTTATAACACTCAATTCATCTTGGATCTAATCGAGGTATCTGGTTATTGTACCCAAGAAATACTGCTAGAATGTGAAGATTCTACATTTTCTCTCACTGGTCAACAAGGCTTTTACTCCCGTGATGATGAGAGACAGTCTTTCTGGGCTGGCAACGAAGAAGGTTTGTCCTCTTTAGTACAGTTGATGTACAGTGCAACCTCTCCAGAGCGGTCCTCTATTGAGCAACAACCTCCCTGCAACAAAATCATGATTTCCCCATTGCAAGATTTAACTATTAATTTAACCTTTCTAGAGCAACAGACTCTCTAAAACAACACAATTTGACTTCTCCCAAAGGGGGTTGCTTTGGAGAGGTTGCACTATATATATAACATTATTCAGGAAAACCTTTCTTATTGGCAACTTTGATATGACGCCCAACTTATCAAAGTCACATTCCTTTCTATTCAGTCTATGTTCAATAATTTATCTTAATTTCATTGTATTGATGGAACCCACTTTACATTGGGTCTATTTTATTTGGTCCCAACAAAAGCGCCATATATAGAGGTTTTATGGTATCTGGCTATGTTTTAAAATTGAAAATACCAGATCGACACTGAAGGTTTGAACAGGTTATCTGAAAGAAGATATTTGGACCATGATATGCTGGTATATAATTGCCAATCTATTCCTTAATGTTTTAGTTGGTGGTGCTTTATTGTGTGTTTTTTCGCAGAACGAGATGTTCATATACAAACTTCATAATTAAAGATTGTTAAGAAATAATAGATGTTTAAAACAATTTAAAAATGTTTGTTGTGATTTTAAAATGAAATGATAATTTATGAAAAGTAACTGTATGGGAATATTTTTATCATTTCGATCATGTCCGCAACGAGTGATTTGTACTGACACACGTTCTACCCAAAATACTTCAGGAATTTCATTTGCAGTTGTCTCTTGTTAAAGTCCTTTGTATTAAGACACGTAGTTTGTGACTTAAGGTTTAAATCAGTACAGTGGACTGGAACAGTCAGATATGTTTTATCATACAGTAATGTATGGACTGATTTCCAACGTATTTATGTTGTCATAAGGTAGATGGTATCTGAATTATTGTTTTCCTTTAGGAACAAGCGGATGTGCTGGAGGAGAATGTCAGTGTAACCTTGGAGGAACGAGAATTGATGGAGGACTGGTTACAGATAAACGTTTGTTACCCATAAAACGTGTTGTTCTCGGACCAGCTAGTGGTAACAGGACGTTGAAAATTGGTCCTGTCAAATGCTTTGGTAGGTAAAATATTGTCGCGCATACGAGATAAACAATACATCCATACATCGATAAATACATGTAATAAATCATACATTTTGATTAAACTTATAATAAAATTGTTTACGTCTGTATTTGACCTTGACAACAACACGATTATATAGAAACATTTTATATTGATATTGTGATCAGGGATCATCTTTGACCTAATTTTATGTATTGTTATATAATTGATGTTCTGAATAGATCTTGAAAATCTTGAATCCATACATTTAAGTGTTCAGGGCAGTTATCGTCTAGTCTCAATTAATGATTAGTTAATTTACATTGTTCTAACCACCCGGCTTCGCTTTGATTCCATTGTCATTGGTAAAGGAGAGTTAAATGCTCTATGCTTAAATATTCTGTATTTTCAATGAGTTTTTTAGATAAACCCGTCGCTGAATCTCGACGTCCTTATCTTGTTTTTACTTTCTACGTGAACATTACAGTTAATATTTAGTCTGGCTGAAGATGGAAAGTGCGATGTCCAGTCAATGTATTTTTTAGTGTCGATCTGGTTGAACACTATACAAAAAAATGATAGATTATTGTTTGTTTCATCAATAGCGTATTATGTTGAACTATTATACCTCACTCGACTTATTTACTATTATAGTTTAATGTGATGTCAGAGGGTGAAAATCCGTAATGGTACCCTGTGACATTACATTTCGGCCCGCTCGCCATAACGAAACTGCCCTCACGCACTGACGCGATATTACCGGGTGCCGGGATTTAGTAAATCTGTTCCGTATCCTAGACGCTTTAATAGGCGATTATCAAATTCCACTCGTCCTTTGACATCCGGTTTAGCAGAAGATAATTTGACAGCGAATGTAACTACGTTCGTTTCAATCTCTGAAGACGACTTAATAAGTGTTTTGACTCAACCAGTACGAAAAGAATCTTATGATTGTTAGCATGTTCATTGTATTCTTGTCTTTATTTATTATTGTTTTTTTCACATCCCACATAGGGTGATAGAACGTAATGCTCACCCGAGACAAGTAATGTTGACCGAGGCGATATTTATATAATGTTAACAGAGTTTAATTATATGATATGTCTGCTGTCACAATTGCTGTTCTGAGCATTACAAAAATCATTCAAGTCTGCCCGGTTAGCTCAGTTGTTACATCGTTGGTCTACTGATCAAGAGGTCGTGAGTTCGAACCTCGGGCAAGGCTCGCACTCTCCGTAACACATTTAGCTGAAGATACTACATCCTATGTTAAATTGTCCACCACCTCTGAAGTATATGAGGAAGCTTGGCAGTAGCTTGCAGATAGAATGCAGTTAGTACCGGTTAAGGCCTAAATTAAGTCCAAGGAAGGTGGTAAATAAATCGTGTTATGTATCTTTTAATTGCGAAAAACAAAAACTGTCGACAACTTTATTTCATGTTATTATGCCAATCACTGTTCATTGATGGACATTTCTTCACACATTGGTATTTTTACTCATATCACAAATTGTCGCATTCAGTTGGCACAAAAACTAAATGAGATGGAGCGCTGTACAATTGTACGAAGACTGTATATTCATTTATTTTCGTTTGGCTCAATTTTCGTGTTTTTTTACTAAAATGGCTATTTCGTGGGGACATAAATTCGTGGATTTTGAATTTTGAAATGAAATGCCTTATCTCTTCATTTTAATTCGTGGGAATTTGATTTCGTGGATGAGCTGACCCACGAAATTAAATCCCAAAAAAATAATGATTCCACAGTATACGTTCTGCTAATGGCTTATAAAACGAAATGTGGTATCATTTAGATATGATCTGTAAGTAGTAAAACAATATTTTGAATAATATTCACACAGCGTAGATTGCATGCACCATTTTTATTCGGAAAATGTTTTGAGCGAACAGACCTTAAGTCATAGAAAGAATGGTCTGGTTGTAAGACAGCATGTAGGACAAACTGTTACGTTGCTGTGGGCAGGTGGCTTCCCGCTGACTACTATTCACAAAACTAGAATCTTCAACAATACAATAGCACTGCAGCCTGTCCACTTAGCTTTGAGGGTTCGGACCCTGGACTCGGCTTGTGGTCGCTGTAACAATATATTGGTGAAAATCAAGTACAAAAATGTATACAGCCAATTTGTCATTGTATTGCATCAAAGAACACTTCTAACGTCAAAGGCATGCCAGCAGAAATACCGTAAAACATTTATAATATGAATTGTAGATTTATACAAAGATTGTGAAGACATCCGAAAAAACAAAGCAAAAACCAATCCTCTTCGAAATAATGTATATGCCATTGATTCGGACGGGCCAGGGCGTGTTGAACCATTTTCCGTTATCTGTGACTTCAAATACGCCAGAAACCTAGGCATAACATTGGTATAGTAGCTGCAAAATACTTTTTAATCAGTAATTTATATGACTAATTTAAAGCAAAGTATCCAGGCTATAATTTGCAAAGTAATTTATTTTACGTGTTTATATTGAATTTCTTAAATCTGTTATTTTTCACGGAATGCATCAAATTCCAAGTTCTGATGATTATGTGCTTTTGAAGCGGTTCTGTCTTCAGATTAGTGACTAAGTTTTATAATAATTGTTTTTGTAACCTGACGGTACGGATACAATCTCCAATCGAGAATTAATGTTGTTATTGGTGTTAACGCTCGATTAATATTAATGTTGTTTTTTTTGTGCTATAAGACATTTGCTACAGTTTCCAGGTTTTTTTCATAGACATATAGGTAAAATAAAAAAACTCTTTCATAGAATTTGCAGGATCATAGCATTTGATAACAGAAACATTTTAAGCGAAAAAAAACTGGGAGTTGGCGAACTCGTTTTTGAGTTATCTGCCCTTGAGTTTGAATTTTGAGCTGTTTTAGGTCATTTCAAGGGTTCAGTGTAAATTCTATGAAAGAGTTTTCATTTTGCCTATACGTCTATGAAAAAAACCTGGAACATATAGCAAACGTCTATAAAAAATGGGGAAAAAATAAAAAAACAGATTTACAATAGATAACAAAATATCACTTCTTTTCGTTTAATATACGATTTTAATGATATAAAACCAATTCTTCTTTTCATGGATCAGGTGAAGGTAGAGTTGGAAAAATATAAGGCCGTGCGAGGTTACATTCCGCCATTGCTGCTCGAGATACCTGTGCATTATGACTCCGTCACACCGGAACAGATACATGCTTTGGCTAATATATCAGGATACTGCCACCAGGTAAGCCATGGTGAAAAACGTTATATAACTTGTCTTTTTTTGCAATGTCAGAAAATATTGTTTACATATTTTTTTTCTCTGGGTTTTAATTTTGGAACCCTTGGTGTAAATCTAGGTAGACCCACTGACCTTCCATTAGCTAGCGAGGCAGAACCCTAACATGGGTTAGAGTGTAGTGATTACTAGTCAGAGACCATAATCTTATTATTAGACACCCTTATTAACTTATTTTCGAGGCGATTTTTAATTTTTTTCCATATTTTATCTTGATAATAACACAATCTCAATATTCATGGTCGGCAGGCAAAAATAAACATAACATGCAAATAACATTTGCACAAAATTGAATACTAGGGAAACATGCTAACAGAAGTTCAGACATTTCTTCAGGTCTGAAGTAATCAGGCTTAGAGTGCTGAACATTATAATGTTACTTGGTGTTTTTATCTGTGTCGATTGATCTATATAGTACACTCAAACCTGTGTTAGCGGCCACCTCCGAATAAAGGCCACCTTGTGAACAAAGACCATTCTTTTATATATCCTCATTGATTACTGTGGAATCATTAATTTTCGTTGGGTTCAATTTTCGTGGTTTTTACTAAATTGGCTATTTCGTGGGGACATAAATTCGTGGACTTTGATTTTTGAAAAGAAATACCTTATCTCCGCATTTAATTCGTGGGGGTTAATTTCGTGGATGAGTCGACCCACGAAATCCACGAAATTAAATCCCCAACGAAAATAAATGATTCTACAGTATTTAAAATAAAATCAACCCCGTATAAGGACAATCTGTCAAGAAAGGCCACACTATGTATTTCCCAAGGTGGCCTTTGTTCACAGGTTTGACTGGACAAATAAAATATCAGACGACATAATTTCATGAATTGCATGTTATTTCTATATTCGTTCTCTCTTTGGTGTACAGGGTGTGCAGTATGTATGCCGTAATTCACCATTGACAGATGCAACTAACCCCACTTCCGGTTATTACTACACATATGGTGGAGTACGTTCGTCAGGTTTCGGGACTGCTGGGCACACTTCAGTTAAAGGTTGTGCTTGTAAAATTACTGATACGTGCCCTGAAGGCCATGATTGTCACTGTGATGCTGATGGAAAACGAACGTAAATCAGCTACTTTATCAACAAAAAGTTCACGCCTTTTGTACTCATATGACTGTTGTTTATATCAAATTTAAGAGTTCGAAATCGAAACTAGTTTGTGCTAAACATCAATAATTGATGCTAGAATCACAATTCCTTATATAAGTCTATGTTTTAATCGTTTATTAGCAGATATATAGACGCTTAAGTCTATCATGAATACAACAGGTCATGTGCTGAAATATGACCAACACATGTTACAAGATCGGTGATCCGCCTCTGTGGTCGAGTGGTTCCGGTCGCGGACTCCTAATCACTTTAACCTCTCACTGATAGAGTGTCGTGGGTTCGAGCTCAGCTACCGACCATGTCTCTTCATGTGAGAAAGTAGGCAGTTGCTTACGGAGGACGGGAGTCTAGTACTGGTTCTTTCCAGGAACGATGGTTAGGTGATCTATCCGCCTCGTATGACTCTGACTGTTGAAAAGGGTCGTAAAACCCGATATATAATGCAATACAAGATCGGTTATTTTATTTGATAGCGTGGACTATGGTTACGAAAACAATCGAGCAGCTATACCGATCACTAAACTAGAATTTGGTCACCAGAAAGACGATATGGCCTCAGCTACGTATGATTTAACAGACGTCACGTGTGCTCCCAAGCCAGTGTGTAAGTTCTTCTACACCAATTTATAAGTATTGTGATACTTATAAAGGGGCCCATCCACATTCAATATTATTGTCAATAATATCGTCAATATTTATTTGTTTACGAAAATATTGACGTGAGTGGGCGATATTGAAGAACCATCAATATATTGATGAGGATCAGAAATCTCAGATGATTATTGAAGTATTGTCAATATCATTGATATGAGATTTATGCTCATCAATTTATTGATTAATATTTTATTCTCCTTGGAACAGCTAACATTACAACAGCAACCGATGAGCCGATGACGAAAGAAACTTTTTACTTGAACTCATAGATATGAACAGAGCGCTTCCAGCCCTCTGGATAATAAAAAAGCAACAAGTATAGCAATTGGGTTGTTTTGCAATTAGCTCATTACGTGTAAGCTAGCATGACATAAATGCTGTCTCTTTAGAAACCACTGTTTGTTTACTCCAACACTTCCTCTTTTTTTCTTTTTGTTGTTGCTTTCGCTTTTCCAAAAGAATGGCAACACTAAGCATGGAACCCGGATCTTACCTCATTCCTATGAAAACCTTGTAGAAAGGAATGAAATATTGATCGAAATATTGATGAAAATATTGAATGTTGAGGACAAAACGGTAGTCGTCAATAATATTGAATCAATAATATTGTCAATAATATTACACGTGGATGGTTAAATGCATTCGCTACAAATAAACATTTTTTATTGAATCACACTGATTGGAAAATTGGATTTTTTACCAGTGTAGCAGTATTTTATGTAGTAATAGTATAAATAATTTAGCCTTGGTAATTACCAGCCCGATTAGCTCAGTGGGTAGAGTGTCTGACTTTCAAGCAGGAGGTCGCGGTTTCGAGCTTCGCATCTGGTACATCATTTTCCTCCCCCTATAACATTTGGTGCAGTGAGTGTGTGACTAGTCTTAGAATCATAAGCTAGGATGAAACAAAGGCAGGGTTAGTCTAAATTAAGAACCTTTGGTTGTCGCGATAATTTACTTTGAGACAAAGGAAGTAAGAATGTAGCAGTATTGTATATAGTATTAGTATAAATTACTTGACTGTGATATTCACCAGCCCGATTAGCTCAGTTAGAAGAGCATCTGACTTGTGTGCTGGTGCTGGGGGTCGCGGGTTTGAGCCCCACAACAGGTACATTGTTGTTCTCCTCTTGTTATGCCAGTTCTGATCTAGTTGGTCCATTATAATACGTGTTTCAATCACGATTAGTTTACATCTTAACAGTATATACATGTATATCATGAACTGATTGTTTAAATGTTAAAGATTTACCAAAGGACTGCGAGGAGGTTCATGAACGAGGTCTACGTACCGGAGAACATCTAATTATGCCATCTACAGGTGTAGATCCATATCTAGTATACTGTGACATGGAACTACTGAACAAGAAGGGAGGTGAGATTTGACCGAAATGCATTTCTATCAATTTTAATAGTTCATGAATTCATTACCTCCACTTCATGTATAACATTCAAAGCAAGAAAATTACTTATTACTCGTCTTATATGTTACATTATAAGAAAATATCTTTGTCACAAACGTAAATATTCTAATATCAAATATTATCAGTAACCTTTGGTTGACTGCCATTAATATGTTAACTAAACTAAATTCATTCATGTAATGGTAATTAAATAAATAAAACTTCAATTAGAGACCCCAATCGTATACGGTATAACCTCTGTAAGGCAACACCCTGTGGAAGCTGCAAATATTGGCCGTTGTTTAGAGGTAGAGGTTTTTGCTCAACAGAGGTTAAATTGAAAGTAAATGTCAGCTTACGGAAATGTTGTTAATTATCTTATTTTCAGGAGTGACTGTAATTGGTCATAAACTTGTTGGGGAAAGAATCACGGTAACATACGACGAAACGATTGAGCTTAAATATCACGATGTTGATATTCCGGGTATTAATGCATTGACCGCGATTTCTAACTATTGTTTCCAAGCGATAAAATATGAATGCACGAAAACAAAGGTGAGGCTTGTCTGTTTGTTTGTTGTTTAATTGTTTGAGTTTTACGCCCCCTTTAAATAGTCAGAGTCATATGAGGTGGACAGTTCACCCAACCATCGTTCCTGGGAAGAACCAGTACTAGACCCCCGTCCTCATTAAGCAACTGCCTACTTACATAAAGAGACATGGTCGGTAGCTGGGCTCGAATCTCCGATCCTCTTTCAGTGAGAGGATACAGTGCTTTAAAGTCAGTGACCTTAATTATAACCAGTCGACCAGGGAGGCGGGTCGTGAGATATTAACATCGATGACACTTTATCACAAGAATGGTTTAAAAAGAATTTACCACTGTAGAGACATTGTTAACAGACTCTTTGTTCACCTTGGAAATGTGATATCCCTAAGTATTATCAAGACAAAATGATAAATGCATTTATGCGAAGTATCAAAACTAGGTTTTGTTCACCATAAGCCAATTCTTAGAATATAGGTTATTCTTTCAAAAACAATCGTTGATTATTTAGAACAGAATGACCTCCGAATAAATGTCACCTGTCAGTAAAGGTCACATTACGCCTTTTCCAAGGATGGCATTTGTTCACAGGTTTGACTGTATTGTAATTTGGCATATTGGACAAACAGAGCAGATACTTTAGCATACTGTTTTATTGTTAAGTGTTGCATGTATGAATTATCCGCTGTATTATAATATTTTCAGCTCCTATCTGACGGGGGATATTTTACTTGGTTAGATGGTACAGGTATTCAACAGCAATATATTGGCTCTGGGCAATGGTTCAAGCAGGAATGTTCTTGCGGCAAAGTTGGTTTTTGTGGAGGTAGCGAAAATAGAACAACACTTCCCGGTCTTAACAGGTTCTTTAGCTTTTTATTACAATTAGTTGTTGTTGTTATTTATACTGAGCATCGTCGCTTTTGTCTGATGTTTGTTTGTTGTTTGTTTGTTTTAGTTTTACGCCACCTTTCAACAGTCAGAGTCTTGTGAGGTAGACAGTTCACAAAACCATCGTATCAGTACTAGACTCCCATCCTCCGTAAGCATGCAACTGCCTACTTTCACAGGTAAAGAGACATGGTCGGTTTCGGGGCTCAAACCCACGACCCTCTATCGGTGAGAGGTTTTAGTTATTTGAAGTCAGCGACCTTAACCACTCGACCACGGAGGCAGCCTGTTTATCACTGTAAATGATTTTAGATGAAGTATAACATTAAGAATTAGAGCACTTCTTGACTTTAGATAATAGTCTGAATACGGATGTGGTCTTATGAGCCTTATGAACTATAGTTGAAATATAAAGGGTTACTTATAGAACTGACCGAGTATGAAGTGTTCTAGAAATTGAAGGAGAAAAAAACTGATATTTTGCTGTAGTTCTTAGCTTTTAACGTTTTAATGTCTTTTATTTCCGATTTTTTTTGGTGTCGGACCCGTATGTTTTGTACTGTGTGTTAGGTATGGAATAAGAATTTATCCCTATTACAGACGTTGCAGCTGTGATGCTAATGATGACAAGGCACGTGCTGATGCTGGTGTCTACAACAGTACAGATCAATTACCAATAGTGAATCTACTGTTCTCTAACACTTTGATTCCTGGATCAGTTGGTTATTTGACTGTAGGAAAGTTATATTGTGCGAAACAAGACTTTGGTATGACTAGATTGTTTTCTTCAAAAGTATCTTAGTCATTAATGCAATTCTAGATAAACCCGAGTCTTTAATCTAAATCTGTTTAAGTCTTATTCATTCACTGAAAACTACTCCAGTGGTTGATTAAAAATTTAAACGCCGGTTAGTGGCCTCGTGTTGCATTGATTTAAAATCAGTCTAAACCATAGCATGTGTTCTGCCGAATTGAAGTCATTTTTTTATATTAGTTCTCCAAATAATTTGTCTATGTTGATGTGAATACTAGTGTTATTAATGTTTAAGTACTTCACTACAAATTTCTTATAGTGTGAGTACGATCTTGGCATTTTAATAAAAGTTGTGTTTAACATAAACATTAAAACATAACTTTTTACTTTAGATTTAAATGAGTGTAAACTTGGATACCATGACTGTGATGTCAACGCAAAATGTATTAACACATTCGGTGATTTCGAGTGTGAGTGTAGGAGCGGATGGAGAGGACTAGGTAGACCGGATGTTTGGGCTAATGGGCGTGATTGTTATGGTAAGTTGTTGATTATGTTAATGTTGGAATATTGTTTCTCAAAGTTTCAATACAGACCTATGGCAGTGACGTAAGATACGAATTCATGTGTGTGCTGAATACCAACGCTAGCCTATACATGTAATTTCATTCATTTTTAAAGGTGCTATCACACTGCAATACATTGGCCCAACGTATGCTGCACTCATTTAACTAATACGCTGCAGTGTGACAGGCCTTTTAAAGACCCCCATTTTGTTTCGCTTAAAATATTTCTGTTATCATATGCTACGATCATGCAAAGTTCAAACAATTATATTGATTAGTTTTCATTGTGTCTATATGTCTGTGTGCAAAAGTAGCGAACTGTAGCAAACGTCTTTAAGCGATGGGTGGGTCCACTCACTATGAAGAGACTAGTTGTGAAGTCTGTCATGTGTGTAAAAGTTTTAAAAGTTTATAACAGTCTCAAACTCTGCGGGGGTTAAACATACTATGAGAATGGGTGGCTTTTTTATAACGACATCAAAGATAATTTCCAGGCCCGTTCACGTTCGAAGCTTTCTTATCACAGTAAAACTTAGCTGAGAAAACTTAGTGAGATCGTCCCTACCGTTACTATATCAATATCGTCTTCGTATTTGAGGCATTAGCTTCATAAAGGTCCATGCTGTCCATTTTGACTTCCAGAAAATATTGAAATCCAGACCTAAAATAAGAATTTGTTATAATAAGATGGTGTTACTATAATTATGGGCCCTATATGAGGTGTTACTGTATTATTAACTTGGCAGATGATGATGAGTGTGCCATGAACTTGTGTCCATGGAGTGCAGATTGTTTAAATTTGCCAGGGTCGTATCAATGTGACTGTAGGAAAGGATTCACTCAAACTGGAAAACGAAGATGCCAAGGTAAGAGAATATCAAATATCATACAATGTCCGGATATAATAAATATCTTTACACACAGGCTTTAAAACTATTGTCAACAGCATTTCATTTTTTTGGAAACTGAATGATAGTTCATTCGCTTGGTGCACATAAATTTTAATACGGACCAAAGTGCTACGTTATCTATATCCGTCATGCAATTGTTAAAATTGTTCCCATTCCAAGTTGCAGTGCAAGTCTATGTAAGTACTTTTAGTATCGGTTGGGTTGTTTCTTAACCTGTGAACCTTAATTTAGGATCAATGCTAACCTTGTTCTTCACAAGTAACACCCTACCTTCTCCGCATGAATCATGTGCCCAGAATAGGGTTTGAACTCACAAATCCGAGTTATGTTGACTTAACTGTCCCCCTGATGACCATGAGCTAAGCTGTCAGTTTATACACCGTTATCCATGAAATTTGACTGTCATGACCCTTATTAATCAAGAGACTAATAATTTAGTATACAACTGCTCCCACCTTATCATTTACTACATTGTACATGTATCTTCAAAGAGCTTTCCATTATGTACACCAACTCAATAGTGGTGAAAATGATTGCTAGCTTACAATAAAAACGAAATCAGTTAATTCAACAAGTGCATCAACCAATGCAATTTCAAAGTTTTATTTATCATTTGCAAGCAACAAATTATCTGGGGACCTGATTCTGTCCTTCCCCGCGAGTTGTCCTTACATACATTCTGGACTGCCATAGTAAATGACAACGTCATGGTTGGCCGTTTTATCAACTATCATCTACTACACTAAATGTTTTCATGATGTGCACGTACCGTACAAAATGCACGCTCAAGATAACGTTTACAATGCCTCACGGTTCTTGTGCGGGAAAAAACTCAAAAAAGCTTTCACGTGGAAGTGACTTGAGCGTTTTTTGTCCTTAAATGCACGATGATACAGAAGTACGTACATGTATTTATATTCCAGATATTGATGAGTGCCAATTGAACACTCATAATTGTGACGAGAACGCACGCTGCTACAACACAATTGGAAGTTTTGAGTGTAGATGTAACAGAAACTATAGAGGCAATGGAACGTCGTGCGCACGTGAATATTTTTACATTCTTGTTTTTAAATATCTTCTCACATATCTAGAATTTCTTTTTCTCAAAACACCTGTTTACACAGCCTAAAATTGTTGCTTTGTCAATGATCAAGTTTTTAACGCGACTGGGTATACATGTAATTTATGTACATTTTTGTATTACATGTAGTTCAAATCAACCCTTACATATGCTGTAACGAACACTTTAGATAGACTATGTACTCTATAACATAATTTTTCTATGACATGTGATGCATATCTCCAAATAAGATTTTCTTTAAATGTGTTGTATTTTTAAGACGACGAATAATCATATCAAACATACATAAATTCTTCACGTAGGAAAGCACACACGTGTTCAATGCGACTTTGTAAAAGTTGTAGCTGAATCGGTGTGCCCTTTTAAGCTAAGCATCATAAGCTTTAGTTTTATGTAACGTATCAAGCATTTATCTGGAACATACACATATACAAATACATATATTGACTTTATTTTATACAAATATCTAGCAATTTACTTCACTAGAGAGATAACTCTGAACTTATCATTGAGCACAATTCATGCATTGGCATATTTTCTGTTTCTATTGCTAGTATTTTGAACAACAATATATACATGACAGTAATGTGCTCCTTGTTTCCAGCTCTTGCTTTGTGTGCCTGCTTTGGTGACCCCCATTGTTTGTCACTAGATGGAATACTCGTCGATTATCAAGGACAGTGTCAGTATGTAATGTCACGTGATAAATGCGACGATTTAGAATCCATTCCTACGTATGAAATACTGACAACATTCAAACCTAGATCTGGTGTACAAACCGCTGTAACATGGGTCAAGGAAGTCACTGTCAACGTATATAACTATGTAAGTATCTCTGGGTACAAAACCGTGGATTGTGCTTATCTGCAGCTATATTATTACTGGCATGATTCCACATTATTACGAAATACCTGTTCAATATGTTTCTGTACAGCGACGAATTTTATTTCCATAAAAATCTTATACCATGGCATTTGTAATATTGTAAATTTATGATCGAAAGTTTGCTTTGTATACACATTTACCAAAATCAGACGTAACATTGTACATTGTACTTATATTTGTATGGCGGCCATCATTTACATAGTACATGTTATTTTCTTTTGTTCAACTGTTTCCAGACCATTCTTTTGATGCAAAATAATGAAGTTAGAGTAGATGGGCTAACAGTAATTGATTTCCGAACTGAGGGACTCAGTATAAGAAGAAGTGGCAAAACAGTGGTAGGTTCAATAAACAAACCAAAACAACATTATCACGTGACCTTCTACAAACTGATCAAACCAAACACCAAAATCCACAATAACACGAAGAAATCAAAACATCACAAGAACATTGCAAAGATCGATAACACAAAAAAACGTTCACAAAAGAATACTTATTGATGTCAATTCTTATAATATGTTTCATGTACTCGTATTTATTATTAGTACAAAGTTTGATAACATGGACTAATGTGAGTAAATTGTATTCATCATCTATGCAAGTTTTGCAATACAAGCATTTCCAATCGTTCATGGAAATACATAAACGTCTCCCTTTTTTGTCAATAACTTCGGAGAAACGTCATTTCTCAACGTACTACTTTTATTTGGTCAAAATATTCAAAGTGATAATACAAAAAGCATATATTTCTCCTTTACAGGAAATACGAACAAATATGGGTCTAGAATTATTATGGGATGGAGAGGAAGTGATTGAAGTATATGTACCCGGACATTTTGCGGGAACAACATGTGGATTGTGTGGCAATTACAATGGAGACTCTTCAGATGACTTAATGGTTGGACCCATGTGTGGTGCAGAGCCTGGAGAAGTCGTAAGTAACCCTAAGAAAGTGAAGGTGTTCGACTTTTAAGCTTAACAAAGCCAAACAAAAAGTGTTAAGGGTAATATCTCACAGTGGTTAACCTAAACAATAGGAGTAATAATTAAAATGTATTGCGAAAACTCATTGGTCAGACAACACAAATTAAGTGATTACCTAAACATAGGGGCAATGTGATTTTTGTCAATTTCTTGAAACACTTTCATAGGGCATTTACTAAGTCCTTAAAGACATTGAACCAGGAATGCGAGGCATGTGACTAATACCCAGCAGTCCTGTATATTCCACAGTAGGGAGTCCAATAAAACAGACAGGGTCATTGATAGACTAGCTTCTAATTTCATAATCAGTGGCTATATGGCTGATATATAGCTACTGTATAGATACTTAAATTGGTTCAGTGTATAATTAATAATATACATATATATTCTTTTTTTAAAAAGTATGTTTATATTAAATGCAAAATATTAAGAATAAGACAGCTCATTTAATATGATTAAAGAAATTAATTACTAACATAAAAGCTCTACGCTACCTTATTACAAACGTATCCTAACACCTTTACCTGTTAAATTAAATATGTCTAACCAATATATTTTCTCAAGCAGTACAGATATTAAAATAGTTTCTTTTCATGTTATTTTAAAAAATACAATAGTTATCTTGTAAAAAATAATTGATATTTATTAATGATTTAAGCCACCAGTCCAGAACATAGTATAATTAGAATGATTTGATTTAGAAATAGAAGAATTAAGCATTCAGTTGCAATTTTACTGTATAAAGAAGAAAAAAATGGCAGGAATAAAATGGTAGTGACAGTAATTGTTATATTCTTGTATATATTGACGTCTGTAACTGTTCTTACATAATCTGGTAATTAAAGGATAACATTCAAATATTGCATTAAATGCTTATAAAAACAACAGGAATTTATCCATAAACTAATTATGACTAAAGATCAATAAAATTTATGACCATCTTATATGCATGACTAGGTGTCAAGTCTACAGACACTTAGCTGACCGTTAATCCCATTAGGGGCAATAAAACAATTAAGAGATTAAACCTCATGTGGATTTTGGGGGGTCACTTATACAGTAGCTGTTCAATGTCTTTAACAGAAAGATTGTAAAAACTTAGTTATATATTGGTGGCTATTAGAATTTGAATTACTTATCGTTTATGGAAATTTGATGTTTCAGACTGACAATTTCAATCTATTTGGTGATTCCTGGGCAGTCGAATCTTACGTCAGTCAATACCCAGAATGCTTTACTAACTGTAGTGGACCAGAGGAACCTGTTTGTGACGGCCCGGATTTGGCTCTAGCTAAGCTTTCATGTAATAAAGTGTTTTCACCGACTGGCATATTTAAAGTGAGTTGAAAATCATTTTATATATTCTAATAAACCAATTTGTAGACTAGATTTGCTATGTATAATAATAAGGTACATGTAAGTACATTCGAAAATAATATTAATTGATGCTACTTCCACAAAAAAAATGTCAAATTCATTAGTATTGTTATAAATGTATTGATAAAACAGTCATTTCTTAAATCATAAAAATACAAATGCACTAATTTGACGAAATCATATACATGTACATACAACATCGGTATTCTAAATATTTTTTACTACGGTAATTACAATTTACAATACCACTTTAGTTATCACTCTCTTAGTATGGCATTGTGCTTGTTTCAGGATTGTTTGAAAATAATGGACCATGAACTTCTGGTAATGTTGAGAGAAGCTTGTATATATGATGGCTGTTTTGTAGATGGAGGTAAAGAATTCACTAATCACCTTTAAATCTTCTAGTTCGTGCGATCTATTAACATGTACCTTTCGCACATGCAACATAGACGACAAGTATATTTTAATTCGAAATGGTGTTACTAAATGTCCAGAGATTTTAGAAAGGAAGACATTTTTGTCTAATTTGGGTTGCTAAATGCAAATTCACATGTACCAGTACATATATTAAGTGTAAAATTTATGATAAAAATCGATCAATATAGAAAGCCTAGATCTAGTTCAACTCTCCAACTTTGGCTTCTTTAACTATTGATGGAAAGGTCTATCTATGCATTGTGTAAAAAGTCAACTTTGTCCAAAAGAAATAGTATTGAAAGTAATTGTCTTTTTTACTACATATATAGGTTATATCATAGTGTCTGAACTAAGCTACATGTATTTGGATGTGGGCGTTAATAGGATGGATCAAATGAAATTAGGAATAAACAAATACATGGCAAAGTAAAACCCCTGTCACACTACGCGATTCCACTGCGCAGTACGATCATAGGTATCGTTGACCCGTTGGGATTGCCGTCGCTCGGCGTTCTAGTAATAACGTGGTGGGGTCGCCGTTAGGTCGCGATATCAGTGCAGCAAGGATTCCTTCAACGCAACAAGACCGCCGTGAAATCGCAGTGCACGCAGTGCAAGTGTCGTGAAAATGCAGACAATCACCAACAAGAATTCCGTAGGAACGCGATAAACACTCCATAGCAAAGCTTTTGTCATTATAAGGACGCCGTGACTTTTCCCATTTTCACGAAAATATCAGATTTTCTTGTGATCTCCCGGCGCACTGGAAAGTTATACAAGGCGTGTAAACGCAGTGGAAAGTCGGCATAGTGTGACAGGGGTATTAATTACATAAATGAAATAAATGACAAATGGCTGAAATGGTAATATGTATATACATGTACATAGGACTTAAATTAAAACTGAACTGAATTTACGAAAGGTACTATATGTGGTTATAACTGTAATAAAATCATTGCTGCCAACATTTACGTTCCTGATATTTAGTATTTATGAGACAATATCTTCTTTATTTCAGAAGTTTGCAAGTTTGCTGCAATGGTTGTTAATATGTGTCAGAATCAGTATGGAGAAGTAATTGGTAACTTCAGATCCGAACACTTTTGTAGTAAGTAAATGTTTAACAATATATTGCTAATTAAACTTCACGGAAATGTTCAACAGTTCCTTATATGTGTTCTTCTACTTCATATCCCTACTCCATTTCAAATATGTAATGGTTGCCATTGTAACATTTGTAATGGTAGCCATCATGTGTAATGGTAGCCATCATGTGTAATGGTAGCCATCATTTGTAATGGTAGCCATCATGTGTAATGGTAGCCATCATGTGTAATGGTAGCCATCATGTGTAATGGTAGCCATCATTTGTAATGGTAGCCATCATTTGTAATGGTAGCCATCATGTGTAATGGTAGCCATCATTTGTAATGGTAGCCATCATGTGTAATGGTAGCCATCATTTGTAATGGTAGCCATCATGTGTAATGGTAGCCATCATGTGTAATGGTAGCCATCATGTGTAATGGTAGCCATCATGTGTAATGGTAGCCATCATGTGTAATGGAAGCCATTATTTGTAATGGTAGCCATCATGTGTAATGGTAGCCATCATGTGTAATGGTAGCCATCATGTGTAATGGAAGCCATCATGTGTAATGGTAGCCATCATGTGTAATGGTAGCCATCATGTGTAATGGAAGCCATCATTTGTAATGGTAGCCATCATGTGTAATGGTAGCCATCATGTGTAATGGTAGCCATCATGTGTAATGGTAGCCATCATTTGTAATGGTAGCCATCATTTGTAATGGTAGCCATCATGTGTAATGGTAGCCATCATTTGTAATGGTAGCCATCATTTGTAATGGTAGCCATCATGTGTAATGGTAGCCATCATTTGTAATGGTAGCCATCATGTGTAATGGTAGCCATCATTTGTAATGGTAGCCATCATGTGTAATGGTAGCCATCATTTGTAATGGTAGCCATCATGTGTAATGGTAGCCATCATGTGTAATGGTAGCCATCATGTGTAATGGTAGCCATCATGTGTAATGGTAGCCATCATGTGTAATGGAAGCCATTATTTGTAATGGTAGCCATCATGTGTAATGGTAGCCATCATGTGTAATGGTAGCCATCATGTGTAATGGAAGCCATCATGTGTAATGGTAGCCATCATGTGTAATGGTAGCCATCATGTGTAATGGTAGCCATCATGTGTAATGGTAGCCATCATGTGTAATGGAAGCCATCATTTGTAATGGTAGCCATCATGTGTAATGGTAGCCATCATGTGTAATGGTAGCCATCATGTGTAATGCTTGTAGTTGTAACATTTGTAAATTGGCATTGTTACATTTGTAATGATTGTCACTCGACGTTAATTGTAGCTAACCTAAAGTTTTACATTTTTATACAAATGTATTTACCAAATTATATAATTTTATAAGTTCTTGACTATTTGAAGTTTAATGGATGCATCTTTATCATGAGTTCTGAAATGGTTTTCAAAAAGTGTTAAAATGTTTATACGTATAAGGAATTATCATCCTTTTTTAAAAAAACTATGTACATGTTTTACATGTTAATGCTGATTGTTTTTGAAAGAAGTTATCTTTACAAGTCTGTTCATACATTTAGATATCAATTGCGGTGAAAACATGGAATATCAAATTTGTGGAAATTCGAATCAATGGAGTTGTTCGGATGTGGTTACTGATAATTACCAAGACGTGTCTACCACCCAGTGTAATGAGGGATGTTTCTGTAAGGAAGGGTTTGTGCTGGACGGCGATATATGTGTTCTACCCGAAGAGTGTGGATGTTTTTACAAGGGAAGATATTACAAGGTATCCACTGTCGATCAGTGTAGTTGGGATTAAGTTGGACTAATCTATTTATGGATGTTTTTAAGTGTCTACTAGAATCTTTAACTTGAAAAAGAAATGGTTCAACAATGTTTAAACGTTTTAATAAATTGTTTACACTGCATTAACATTGGTCATCGACAGTTTAATGTTCATTTCGTATCGGGTTTTGTATCGGCAGCATTTAGATGCAAAATTGCGGTTCAAATGTCATGATAACGGCAGTTACTTATATACATGTATTGTCTGGAAGATTTATCCTCCTCAATCATTGCAAAAAGGGGAACCTCCGTGGTTGAGAGGTCATAACCTCTGACGTGCAATCACTGGCCCTTCACAATTGCACGTGGGTTCATATCGAACTGGTGACCAAATATCACACGTCAGAAGCTGTGAAGCACAATTAACTAACATAATGGCAGTGCTTCTATCCAGGTGAATGATTTGTGACTTCACCAACCGTTAAAGCTGGAAAACTTGACAGATGACCCTGTCAGTTGGTGCGCTTTTAAACCCCGGTGCTTGCAAGAATGATAATTTGAATGGGAAGGTGCTATTTTTATATTGATCATAAGATTATCAAATGAAGATTGTAAATTATTAAAGGTTGGCGAAGAGGTTATTGACGGTAAATGCAACGAAAAAGACGTTTGTTTACAAGATGGTACAATGCACAAAGAAGAGGGAATTGAGTGTCACGAGTTCGCTACCTGTACCTTACGTGACGGTTACCATGGATGTCATTGCTTCGAAGGTTACTATGGAGACGGGATTGAGACATGCATTCGTATGTATCTATAGTTCTATGTTATCCCTAACCATGTTCCATTTTTATATATTTGATACTGTAAACTATGCGCTTTAAAACTTAATTGAATAGCATGATCCTGGTGCATATTATATTGCCAATCATTGAATGATATACTTAATATCAAAATGCTTTTCATTCTTAATGAACATAAATGATTATTCTAGAACCGTTGCTTTTAGGGAGTTCTTAGGAAAAGGTTTAATGAATTGTCTTATCCCAGAATCCGTTTTGAATGTTCTGTATCTATGTCACAAATAATATTCATTTTCTTTGTGAGTAGTTCCCGGAAATAGCCTTCTTTGTTGCTATATCATCGATCTCATGCATCGTGTAACTTTGTCTGTATGTATATGTACTCGTCTGCTCATGGAAGACAGGTTTTTATGGCTTATGTTTTACTGTTATGTCTTTCAATTTTCACAGCGGATCCTTGTATCGTAAAGCCATGTGGTGAGAATGAGGTATGTGTCAAAAATAGTACAGTAACAGCTGGCTATGTATGTCAGTGTGCCATGGGATATAATGGAGACTGCGGTAACTGTACGGGTAAGTTGTCGCTCAAAATATACCTAACATATATTGGGATCTGTCTTACTGGGACAGGTTCGGACCTAGGAAGAGCACAGAGTTCACAGCTTATAGGATTGCTTAAGGGTTTTTTAAGACCATTCATTACTAAGTTGTTTTACAAGTATTTAAATGAGGAACAGAAATGAATAAATTAAGAAACTGAAACTGGGAACTATAGCTTTTGATATGGATTTCTTAAAACAATTTCTCTATGTGATACACAATGTAGGAAAATCTTACAACATGTAAAAGTATACCATTCTTGTAAGTTCACACTTTCTGTTTGTAGACACTGATGAATGCAAGACGTTGACGTACGAGTGCCCTTATCGATCTGAATGTGAGAACACAATAGGTTCCTACATATGTAAATGTGAAACAGGCTATACCATGGAGGATGGGAAATGCGTAGGTATGAAAATCAGTATCATATTTAACTGTATAATACTTTAGACTGTACAACTAGGTAGTGTTGAGTTCCTCACACTCATTTGATTAATATAATCAATGCACTTTCAACAATTTCACTTCACTACATTTATGATGTTTTTGTGATGACTTCAGTATTTAGCATGTCATGAACACAATTCAAAAACTGAAATATTTATGAAAAACATTAAACTTGTACATACATATGTTAACATAAAATATTTTTATTAACTTCAATGGTAGGCTAACAACCACTAAATCTATCTGTCTGCGAACATTTCAACTTTGACCATTCTGAAATATGTTGGTTTACGAAAACACGTCCCGAACGTTTAACAAAGGGGACTATATAAACAGGCATTTTTCAATGATTCATAATTGTACAGAAACAAGAAGCTGTAATAAAGACAGAACGAAAGAATGTCAAAATAGTTCAAATTTGCGAGGTACATTTTGCTTACAATGTTGATTTGAGTTATACAGAGCATTTGTCTAAAAGATGAATTCTTGCTTTCACGCTTGTGTGTTTGTGGTTCTTGTTTGTTGAATGAGCTTTGCTATAATTGTATATGAGTTTTGTCGTGATCGAGGAATGATACTTACTAATATCAACACCGTTTATTGATATTATATGTTTTTATTAGTTATAATTATGTGTACACGCAAAAATGTGACGTTGTTACGCAGATTATGAAGCGATGTTTATAAAAAGAATTATGCCCTGAAGAATCAGGAGGCAAAACCGATTGGCAATTTTAAAAATATATATATAATACCTAGGTAATACCAATTATTATCTTTTATTATTATATACATGTGTATATATGTTTTAATATTCCTAAAGATATTAATGAGTGCACAATGGCCGCGCTAAGTGGAACGCAAGTATGTGGAAACAACAGTAAATGCTCCAATAAGATCGGAACTCATGAATGTGTGTGCTGTGCTGGTTTTCAAAGAGACGAGAATGGTGATTGTGTCGGTAAGAGGTTTTATATCATTTCTGGTGAACACCTTTACTGTCAATGAATTCACAAGAGTATATATTCATGGACGTCCAGATGTTTCATAAAGTTCCTTAGAATAATAGTATGCTTGACTCTCACAGTGATTCATTTTGATATTTTTGTATGTGCTGCAAATCAAAAGGGTCGTTACATAAATTATCATTTGATCATAAAACTAAAGTACTTCATTATATTTGTTCTTGTAAAATCTTCATTAAATTATTGTTCCTTGAAAAGAACTACGTTTCTTTTTAAATGTGACTGCTACACCATGGGAAGGCGTATCTGTGTGGTTTGACTTTTTTTAAATACATGTATACAACTAAAATCGCAATTAAGAGATATTATTATGCAAGAACGAGCCTAGCAAAACCCCAAATAAACAGAGCTGAGATTAAAGTTTTAATGCGGCAACAAAAAAAAACATAAATTTTTAAATAGTTTCATATCAGAACACTTGAAATGACTAAAACATACATTGTTGGTTATACAGAAAGACAACAATGACTAACTTTCGTCCGTATGAAAATTGGTTTTTGTTTAACAATCGGTAGACTTAAAATGATAATAATTTGGTGTCACCTATTAATGAAGACATAAAACATGTTACATGTTTAAAACATTAATGCTTTGTATGTAAACTGAAGAACTAGCGCAAATCAAGGCAGTAAACAAAACAATGTCACGCAGCGTCACTTTATTCAATACCAGTGTTTTTTATACAGAATCAGGATCATCATCCGAAGAAGGCCCTAAGTGTTGTACATGTACGTCATCAATATGTGATAAGCCAGGAAAGGTAAATTTTATTTATTGAGATTACATAATTAGTACAACCTCTCCAGAGCGACCAACAACCTCCCTTCAACAACAGCATGGTTTATTTTTACTGCACGATTTAACTGTTACTTTAACCTCTCTAGAACAACAACCTCTCAACAACAACATAAAATTGCAACTCCCAAAGGGTGTTGCTTTGGTGAGGCTGCACTGTACATTGTAACATGTAAGTAAATCCCTACTAAGCGAACATTTCAATAAGACCTATTATCTAATCAAGAAGACTATCTGCTTAGTTCAATTTGTACATCGTTAGGTCTAAGTATATCTGGTATTTGGGGGAGGGTAACATAGTAAGTGCTATCCGAGACTGAGCTGAATGTCGTGCTGAGAGTTTACTTGTAAAAGACAAGTATAGTCATGAAATGTGTAATAGGTGTGTAAGGAAACTGGTTTGATGTATACCTGAAATACTGCTCAAGAGATGAGTAAAAAAGAAATATTTTCTAAATGATGTGTCTGGTACAACAGTCTACAAAGCATACTGGAATACCAATACCAATATATATTATGAAGCTCTTTCCGCATAATCACATCATTTCTTATACTTAAAATAAGGTATGTGGAACAGATGGTAACGAATACAATACTATAGGAGAAATGATGATACATAACTGTGAACATGATCTTACACATAGAACCAAAGTTCGAGTTGATTACAAGGGACGATGTCGAAGTAAGATACGTTTTGTTAAATAAATATGTAGGTCTACCATATGCATGTATGTATACTAACTTATTGGTAGGTTGATTTAACAAACCAGCGAATCACTAGAAGCCAGGCGAGCATGTCTTTGAAAAAAGCATCATGAACGCTGAAACTTCATGTAGAAATCACGGTATTGGCTGGCATGACTGGTCATGTCAGGTTTCACCAATTTATAGATTTAATAAGTCAATATATGTTACAAAATACCGAAAAACACTTTAAAATCAATCATGAGTTGTATCTTATTATTTATGAAAATAACTTGAAAGTAAAATTGTTTTATTGTATCAACATTATGTCTTCCAAATAAAGAAAAGGGTTGTTCATATTCTTCCTTACTTCTGAAACCAAAAATCAGGCTAAAATTACAGTATTTTATTTATTTATTTCTTTGGTTTTAACGTAATATTCGTCATTATTTCAGTCAAATCGAAGCGGGTAGTTTTCTATATATTAGGTTTATTAGACTTCATTAAGACCTTGACCAGTACTAACCACAGTGTTCTGTCCACAGGCTACAACTACCAAGCTATCCCACACAATACAGAGGTGAAGGACTATTTAACATAGGATGTAATATCTTCAGTATTTTATCAGTAATGTACAAAATATTAACTTGTATTTATTCTCATTTCTTACAGACAGCTGTAATAAGGTAAAATGTCCAATGTATCAAAACTGTAGTGTGATAGATGATAAACCAACGTGTATCTGTGAACCCTGCACTGAAGAGGAAAAGAAGACGACCGGTACGCACATTTTCTTGGCGGAAGCATAGTGAATAATTTATGACATCGTCAGAAATCAAAACAAATGCGAAATCTTACTTTTTCCACTTGCGGCTTTCTAATTTATTTTTTTATTGATTGAAAGTATGATTTTCTGCATACTGGAATAACTGGATACTTTTCCACATTATTTCATATATGGTGGATTCAAACATTTAGATGGGTCTTGTAATTGTATTTAAATACAATCGTGAGTTGACCCCCTGTGACCCCTGGAAAGTCTTGATATGATAGTGGATATGACAATTATGCTATAACTGTATCTAGTCTTTAGCTCTCATATGCACAAAGTGCTCAGGGTGAACTTTTGTGATCAAGAGGGCACATTCTTAAATTGGATTTTCATAAAACTTGGTCAGTATGTTTGTATTGACAAAGTCATGAACGAGTCCGATATTGGGTCATTGGGGTCAACAATAATGTCGAAATATCAAATTGAATGAACACTCCATGCAGAGGTCACTGTTTTGATTGGATCTTCATGAAACTTTGTCAGAATGTTTGCCTTAATGATATCTCGGACAAGTTTGATAATGGGTCATCTTTGGACACTAGTCAAGATCGCCAGGGCAAATTGCAGGAAAATGTTGTGAACATTCTAGATGTTACAGTTTTGATTGAATCTTCACCAAACCTAGTCTGAATGTTTGCATTAATATTACCTTAGACATATTCGAACATGGGTAAAAAACTGGGGTAAAAAACTTGGTCACCAGGTCAAATCTTAGGAAGCCCTTGTTATCACTCCAGGTGTCACTGTTTTGATTGGATCTTCTCCAAACCTTGTGAAAATGTTTGTCCTCATGATATGTAGGACACGATTGAACATGGATCATCTGGGATCAAAAACTTGGTCATCAGCTCATATCTTAGAAAAGAAATCTTGTTAAAACTCGACATGTCACGGTTTTGTTAGGATCTTCACCTGACCTTGTGAGAATGTTGGGCTTAATGCTATGTGGGACAAGTTCTAACATGGGTCATCTAGTGTTAAAAACTAGGTCACCAGGTCAAATCTTAGAAAAACATTGTTGACACTCTAGATGTCACAGTTTTTATTGGATCTTCGCCATATCTTGTCTGCATGATAATCTTAATAATATCTTAGATAAGTTTGAACATGGGTCGAATTACGGGAAAACCTTGATTACAACCGACCTTGTGACACAGGCTCAAAAAATGTTTCAACACCGAGTAATGATTCTAATGAGACCGACAATTTGGTCTTCTTGTTTGTTTCCACGTGGTGGATGTGAAATTTGGTTCATAAGGTTTTACTTTATTTCTATAATCATTTATTTACTGTCTATGATATTAAACTTTTGTAATTCCCGTATTTAAACAATGCCAGTTCTCTTAAAATACTGCAATGCAAAATCTCAGATTCTGACGGGAAGCATCATTGCGAGTCAACTTATCTAATAGAATTACTGTTCATTTGTTCATAGACTACAATATTACATTGCTCAATTTTTATAAAAGGTCAACATCGTCTATTCACAAATTATTTAATTAGCTGGACTTATCACCTACATTGTTTGATACGTCAAATGTGATTTCATTGTGTTGTAAACTTCACTTCTCCTGACTTAATGGAAATGTGCATTTTATCCGTATATATTAAGATTGATATTGTTTTTGTCTTAAAGTGAATTATACATTTTTGTAGTTTTAAACAATATTTGGACATTTGTTTGACCGGTTATGAATGTTGAGCAGTGTAGAAAGTATGTGAAACTGACTAAGTACTGTAGTAGTGTAATTTGTATCTATTTGAACAGAGCCAGTGTGTACTCCAAAACTGACCATTTACCCAGATTACTGTACATTCAAAAAGGTACAATGCATGTTCGATGCTGAAATCAAACCTCTAGATTCTATGATACCCTGTGAAGGAAAAGGACATGGTAATTATTTTATAGTCAATCACATCTACGTAAAATCGCCATGGTAACACGACTACAGTAAAGCACAGATATCCTGATCATGGATAAAGTGAAATACAATGTAGTTATTTTACTTTTTCATTCTCAACTTTCATTGTGATGGTTATATTGAAATATGGTTAAAATGAAATACTTTTGTTATTATTCGGGTCCCGAGGGATTCAGTATAGCTGCGTTCTATACAATATTAAAGCATTTAAGTGTTCATGTACTAATCTAAATTGCGCTTCATTTGGCTACAACGAAACAAAGTAACTGGCTCGAAATACTTTAGAGGTGAATAATTAAATAATGTAATTTGGAAAATATTTATTTCCACAAATTCAACTTGTCATTAAGGGTCAATGTGTTGTTAAAATATACGTGTGAAGAGGGCAAATTAATGTGCTATTTAAATGTACAATTATGTGTTAAGAGGACCAATGTGCTATTCAAGTTTATGTGTACAGAGGAGTGTGCTGTTTGGTGGTCTATACTGTTGGAGCCCTTACTTGACATTTTGTGTGTTTTTAAGGAAAACCTATTACTCCTTGGAGTGAATGGAGTGAATGTAGTGTCTCGTGCGGAAAGGGGACTAGTACTAAAACTAGAGAGGCACTTATACCTCTGAACTCGAAGCAGAAAGAGAAGTATCCATTGTCCCAGGAAACAGACTGCTATGCGCCTCCATGTCCAGAAGGTAAGATCAAATCTCTCTGTCATGTTCAAAACAATGAAAAGTTTTGGGTTTTTTTTAGCCGTTGGTTTGCAATTATGCGACTGACTCATTTAAATACTGTATTTTCATTTATTTTCGTTGGGCTCCACGAAATTAAATCCCAAACGAAAATTAACGATTCCACAGTATACTCCTACTCAAGAATCGTTTCAGTGATTTTGACTCATGTGTTTTTGTCTTTGTTTAATCTTCGAGCTCCCCCAGGGTAACATCGGGTTTTCCGACATTCTTATCTTAACAGATACGTTCAAACTTATTACCAAACACCGTGTATACATACCTAACCACTTTTAAAAGATTTGTAAGGGTAGTGTTAGAGTAGTCAGTAAGATTAGTTTCATGGTCGCAACCGTAAACAAAAAGTCTACAAACCCATGTGTCATTTTCCCATTTTGAGAAAATCGCATTTGAATTTTGGCGTAAATAAACGTTACGGGTTCGTAAAATCTGGATTAATCCTATTTAGGGGAGATCTAGAAGCAGGTAAGTATGTTCATGGTAAAGAGCTCATCAAGACGAAAAAGATATACCAAAATCACAATATTGCCATAAAATGAGTTACGGTTTTGTAGAAATAAGACAGTGACTTTTTAGAGAGAAAATGTGTGTCACATATTTTGGCTCTAAACGTATTTTACATTTTGAATGTTGTTTGTAAACAGGACCATGCGATGTAGAAAAACCTTGTGAAAATGATGCCGCTGAATGTTTTGAAAATGAAAATGGAGATGCAGAGTGTGAATGTCCATCTTGTGAAAACCAATTAGATCCTGTTTGTGGTTACCTAATTGGTACATCTGAAAGTTTTACCGAGGGAACATACACGTCAGCCTGTCATTTACAACAGGAAGCATGTGAAGATGATATTCCAGAATTTGAAGTTATGCATACAGGACCATGTGGAGGTATGATCTACGTACATGGTTTTAATACTTGCATTTTCTAAAATGTCAATCTCAAATCGATTTACCATCTGTATAGTCATTTACAAAGCCTTCATAGATCCATATTTTGTACTGTTTACTATTACTTTTGATATATAAGTCAATTACCAAGTCCAGTCTAAAGACCAGACTGTCATTAATTATTTCCTTATTTAAATAATCATTTTAACAACACATTAGATAAGCGTTTGCTAAAACATAGTATACAGTTATTAATAATGAGTATTGTTCATTCAACAACTATATAGTTGAACCATTGAACTGCACCCGTGTTCCCTACTCTGACTACATACATGATAAGGATGACCCGAGTTATGTATCTGATGATACATATAACCTGTTTGATTGTGATGGAGGATGTGGTCGTAGTACTGATAAATGCTGTAAGCCTGCTGACACAGAAGAGTTGACTGTAACTTTGAGCAATGGGCAAGATACGAAAGAAACCACGGTGAATAAAACATATTTTTTTATTATAAAACCATTCAGAATGTTGCTGCATATTAAAGTCTTTGATTAATGTTAATGATTCAATTCAGTTTTATATCATTTAATTCATTTATGCCGACATGACAGCAAACCAAACTGGAACTAGATAATTTCAGCCTCAGCATATACTGTACTTAGTCTCAACTGACTAATTAGTACATAAACTATATAAACTGACCATAAGCAACTGGCCATTATAATAATAATAATAATAAGTATATACCGACCATTAGTACTGACCAATAGTAAGTAGTATTAACTAACCATTAGTACATAAAATATACTGACCATTAGTACATAGAATATACTGACCATTAGTACATAGAATATACTGATCATTAGTACATACAATATACTGACCATTAGTACTTAAAATATACTGACCATTAGTACATAGAATATACTGACCATTAATACATAAAATATACTGACCATTAGTACATAGAATATACTGACCATTAGTACATAAAATATACTGACCATTAATACATAAAATATACTGACCATTAGTACATAGAATATACTGACCATTAGTACATAAAATATACTGACCATTAATACATAGAATATACTGACCATTAATACATACAATATACTGACCATTAGTACATAGAATATACTGACCATTAGTACATAAAATATACTGACCATTAGTACATAGAATATACTGACCATTAGTACATAGAATATACTGACCATTCGTACATAGAATATACTGACCATTAGTACATAGAATATACTGACCATTAATACATAGAATATACTGACCATTAATACATACAATATACTGACCATTAGTACATAGAATATACTGACCTATAGTACATAAAATATACTGACCATTAGTACATAGAATATACTGACCATTAGTACATAGAATATACTGACCATTAGTACATAGAATATACTGACCATTAGTACATAGAATATACTGACCATTAGTACATAGAATATACTGACCTATAGTACATAGAATATACTGACCTATAGTACATAGAATATACTGACCATTTGTACCTAGAATATACTGACCATTAGTACATAAAATATACTGCCCATTAGTACGTAGAATATACTGACCATTAGTACATAAAATATACTGACCATTAGTACGTAGAATATACTGACCATTAGTACATAGAATATACTGACCTTTAGTACATACTGACCATTAGTACAAAGAATATACTGACCATTAGTACATACTGACCATTAGTACATAGAATATACTGACCATTAGTACGTAGAATATACTGACCATTAGTACATAGAATATACTGACCTTTAGTACATACTGACCATTAGTACAAAGAATATACTGACCATTAGTACATACTGACCATTAGTACATAGAATATACTGACCATTAGTACATAGAATATACTGACCATTAGTACATAGAATATACTGATTATTAGTACATAGAATATACTGACTATTAGTGTGTAGTATCAACTGATCATGGACTTACTGGGCTATCTCGGTTTTGCTGTTAAGCTTGAGAAAAATTCTAGTAAATACTAAAATAATTCAGTTTTGCATTTTCCAATTTGAACACATCATATATTTTGCATTTGAAACTGTTAACATGATTTTGTTATTGTTTACAGGTGCAAGTTATAAAATCGTGTGAGTGTGAGTACATTCCTCCTCCACAGGCGTAATACGTATATTGCTTATACGTGCTTTCGGTCATAAATTATATAAGCATTCACTAACTTTTCTTTGCTTCATTAATACTTTTTGGGAAGGATTCAATCGTTATTTTTTGGGTTGAGGATATAGTATTAATAGTTACTTGTAGATGTAATAAATCACAAAAAAATGTATACCTACTTTAAAACATGCTTGTTGTACCTAATGGATTGATTTTCGCCATTTGTATGTCATAAAAATGAGAATGAAGACCATTGTGTTCAAATTTTTTCACTAGGCCAAATAATGTTCTTTATAAAGAGTTTTTTTGCATTGGTATAAGAACTATAACATAATCATTACACTTGTTTATCACATAACCTGCGGTCCAGGAGTGCCGTAAACCCGTGTCGGAAATATCGTTCGGCACTGACAAACCGTGCAATATACATTCGAATTAGCCAAATCACTACATTTGCATATTTTGTATTACTACGCTACTACGATATTTGTAAACATGGCCGACTTTCGATCGGTACCAGGCTATTTCGTTTGTGTAAAAACACTAACAATTTTATGTCTTTTATCTTGCATTTTATTGCCAAACGATTAATAGAAGCATGTACTACTTTTTTGCGGTAGCGCACAATAATGAACAATCTACACTAGACGTCTTGTATATAGGTCATCCTATAGTCTGTTTCATTTCTGTGATCATTTTTACGGTTATGTGATAAATAGAATCTTATATTCGTGCTCATTCCTTACCATTTTATTTAACTCGTTGACAAAAACAATATGACACTCGGCAGAGCCTCGTGTCATATTTTTTAATCGTTTAATAAAAATGGTAAGGAATAAGCCCTCATTCAAGATCCTCCATATAATTATTAATCAACTATATGATATTGGTAATAAATTTTACAAATGCCCTGTGTAATATGAGAGAGGCTAGGTCAATACAGGGGTTAACTGGATCAATATGATAAAATCAGGGTCAATACGAGAAACTGAGCCAATACGAGATTCAATCATTTTTACCGGCTGAGAGGGAGGGCCAATACGAGAATTGATAATATACATAGAAATGGACGCCATCTTGGATGAAGGTACCGACTAAGGCCCTCAAAAGCTAGTTTTATACCTGAAAGCAGTTGCTACCTCTGACCTGTGTGATTTTTTGGTGTAGCGCAAGCTTTGAGAGATTTTCACGGCATGTAAATTTACTGAAGAAAGACTGACGTCAGCAGACGATTATAAACCGCACATTGTGAGAAAAAAGTCATCATAATGTGTTTTTAATGTCCCCTATCATACATGTACAGCATACAATATTGTATAGTTAATTAATAAACTTCTCATCAATCAAGTGATATCATATTGGCCCAAAAACAAAGCCAAAATGAAATCACTTGATCAATAACATTATATTATTATTTAATTGTTGCAGTTAATCTTTTGATGGAATGGTTTCAATTATTCAAATGTTAGAAAAATAAATGTTTCTTGTTGCAATCGTATCATGCTTTGTTCAGTATTTACATCCTGCGTTTTTCGTGGAGGTCAGTCTCTGAATACAGATGTGATCAAAATGTTAATTTTACGCCATTTATGATTCGTGTTTATACAACGTTCATACAACTGCTTTACTCCTTGATCGAGTGGTTAAGTTCGCTGAATTTAAATCACTGTAACCTCTCACTGACAGAGGATCGTGGGTTCAAGCCCAGCTACGAACCATGTCTCTTTATGTGAGAAAGTAGGCAGTTGCTTTCGGAGGATTGGAGTCTTGTACTGGTTCTTCCCAGGAACGATGGTTAGGTGAACTGTCCACCTCAAAGGGGTTTGTCACGAAAAAAAAATCCAAAAAAAAAAAATTGTTTTCTATGTAACCCATATATATATATAGAAGTCTATATATACATGGGTTACATGGAAAAAAAAATTTTGGATTTGTTTTCGTGACAAACCCCTTTGGTCCCCCTAATATGACCCTAACTGTTGAAAAGGTGCGTAAAACTCAAACAAACAAACAGCAGCCGCTTTAAAAAATATTGGGAAACTGAGTCGTGAAAAAGAGACTAATTCCATAGAACTATGATCAGCAGGCCAATACATAACAACTTAAAGATGAACCATATGAAGAATATAAAACATTGTCCGAACATACAACCGTCTGTTTAAATACTAGTAGTTGAGATTGAAAACAACGACATGTGCATAAAAACAGGTTTTAATAATAAAAAACGACAGATATCATTAAAAGTTTGTTTATGATATTTTGAATCTACATGTGATCAAATCAAATTAATTATAAATATTCATATGAAAACACATTACAACATATATCACAGTTCGAGTTTTAATCGGTTTCTCTATAATTATGCTTATCTCCATCAGTATATGATGCATTTATTTTTTAAACTTTGTGTTCAGTGGCATCACATTGTTTGCAGTCGCCCGAGATTTTATATACACAACTACAGCAATGACCAAAGCTATTGCAACAACACCACCGGCAGCTGCTCCAGCAATCACGCCAACTGACAATGATGATGATGATTTTGATGATGGCGTTGATTTCTGCAAATAAAATAAATGTGTCGTGTACAGATGCATATAATAAAGAATTATAGTTCCCAATTAACTGTATGATATCCTGGAAATCCTTTGACTAGGTTGTAGTGTGCTGTCGTTGGCTTAAGTCAAGGACTTTGACGAAAATTCTAGTGTCTGTAGACGGATGCATTTCCCGCTAATTAAGTGGAATAAAAGCAGTAGACCAGTCGCACATTAATCGTTCCAGGCAGCGTAACATGTGAATACGTCAAAAAGGCATATTATCTAAAAACCGATGATTGTGCCGAGTTAAGCCGATTCCTAACATGTGTAATAAACAAAAACAAAGATAAATATTCACGCACAGCGGCAAAGTAACCAGCGTTGGTTCTGTTTGAGTTTCAACACTTATTCACCCACTTACTAATTAATGTTTTAAACTTTAAACCTTACCTTTTGTTTTGTAACTGATGCAGACGCAGACGCGTGGCACTGTCCTGTGTTTGAGGCAAAATCTATCAGATTTATATAAACATCCATGTGACAGCAATCGGTACTGAAAAATACAGATTCAGAAACAGTTTGAAGAACCTTACACCAATTACCGTGAATCTTTATCAGATACTAACACGCGTACATTCATGTGAACCACGTGAACAAAATCTTGAATATTTTACAATCTTGTATTAACTTACTTATTATACATGAAGAAAACAACATATACATGTATGTGTATCAACTTCGTCTTCAGTGCAAAAAACTTGTCAAGAATTGAGAAGAAAAGTCGTAAATGAAAATTAATTATATCACGTGTTCTAACACTTCCGCAAAAATTAAAAAGTAAGCAAAAAATACATTACATGATAATCTGTAAATTTGTTAATGAAACTGACTTACTATTGGAAAAGTAATTACCTGACAATTACGGTATTGTTGTGTCTGGACAACGTTGCATTTTTACCCGCTTTATACGGAGCCATATTTACTTTACCAATTGTAACATTGCCAATATGAGCTTCAAATGACCACATCTTATCATTACAAGTAGACGATGTAGTATTCATACAAGACTCAGTCACGTTAGTGGTGTTACAAGAAATTTGATGAGTGCTTCCAGAAGACTGAAAATATGTCACAAGAAAAGCTGAAATAAGGTCACACAGAATACTGAAATACGGTCACATATTCACAGTGCAACGTCTCCAAAGCAAAACCCTTTGGAAGTAGCAAAGTTATGTTGATGTCGAGATGTTGTTGCTCTAGAGATGTTGAATAAATAGTTACATGATGCAGCGGGGAAATAAGCACAAAGTTGTTGAAGGGAGGTTGTTACTGAAGAGAGGGGCGCTTTGGAGAGGTTGTACTGTATGAATATATGTACTTTGTGCATGTATACACGAACTGGTAAAATAACACTTATACAATGTTCGTATATCAGATATAAAGACAAAAAAATAAAAAAGGAACGTTATACCAGTATGTATTTGGAAACAGGCGTGTTATGATGGTATGATATTATATTCGGCGAAATGGAGAGAGGGTGCTTGCAATGCTTACTTGTTTATGGTCATGCATACGTCTATGGATAGTGTAGGCGAAAATGAACACAAAAAAATTAAGTACCACGATCCTAACACCATAGGTAATTGTATCATGAATAGATTATAAATACATGAATGAATAATATGTTAACATATTAATAAGTAGTAGGGTAGTTGTTTCAAAAGAAAATATGATAGTTATTTTAAATTCATGATACAGTTACCTGTGCGTTACACATTATCATGCATGAAATAAGGTGAAAAATATATTTGTGTAACTAAAATAAAACAATAATATTGTTGTGTTGTCCTCAGATGAAGTGTAGTCATTTACTTACCTGAGGTGTTGGTGGGTTGCACAATTTGGGGTCTGGGGAAATGAATCCAGGTGTTATTGTGACGTCACACAATCCAACATTTCCTGCAAGATCGACAGCCGTTATCTTAGCATGTTGGTGACAACAATCGGCTCTGAAATGAAAGGAAATATCAGCTCGTAGCACAATGATATATTTTTTCGGCGCAGCTGTATTAAAATTGATTTTGACCTACATTTGAACCAATGAAACTGTTAGATACAAAGTTTTCAACAAAAGAAGGAAGTTTGTCATTGGTTAAAAGTGTTGTCGTTATGAATGTTAGGGCAGAAATCGTAACTGTTAGTTGTTCGTAATTGTCTGAAAATAATGCAATAAAAAAATCTACTACTGTATAATATACGTTTTAACCATGCAAAATAAATTCAAGAGCTTTGTTTATCCCATAAACTGTTATGGGAATAGTACACGTGGTTTGAAATATTCAAATGTTAAACCAGGCACTGGCTCTAACAAAATAAACACACAAAACTTAAAAAACATATGTGAATCGAGTACCAGATCTTGTGTGCTTGTATTTACCATACAAGCGCACTAGATCTGGTACTCGATTCACATAATATGTTTTTTAAGCTTTGTGGTACTCGATTAAACAAATAAATATGATAGCTATGAGCATATCCACCATCTATTAGTCATTTTTTCTGCCACTATACAGCTATATGGCATTAATTTTGTTCTGTACCTGTGCCGATTATCTTTTTTAAAAGATATGTCTTTTTTTATGTAACTATGTTTGAAATACGTGCGATACGGAACCGAATTTGAAAATTAACACATTTTTTTGTAAATTAAAACGTATAGCAATTGTTCTTGATTGGTGTAACTTCCGGAAACATTTCATAATATTAGAAACAATCGTATACACAGAACATGAACAGGGATAATTTATGTACAAATTTTCCTATATTGGGGGTTAGCAAAGGGCATTAAACATATTACGTAGATATCCGTATCTAAAACTTTAACATGATCTTATTTATGACTTACTAACCTGAGTGTCGTATTAATAAGTCCGTCAGATAATTTATGACCAATCGGAAATGAGTCTGTCGTTGATGTTGAATCGTTTCCAGCACCAGACGCAAACACCATTGACAGACCATCGCCGTCATCTCCAACAACAGCTGTCATCTCCCACATGTACTTTGAACACAAACAAACATCAGCACCGAAATCGCATTTACCACTCGTGCTCGTGACGTTACACATTGGTGGGGTGGTATCAATCACCTATTGTGTTTAAAATTGACCAATGAGGACATGTTGTTCTGGGTTAATTTGGAAACTTCTCTCGATCATCTGTATATGTTCATTTGGGTTAGAAGTGTTAATAGCGAAAACACTGACTTTTATGCATGTTGGAACGTTCGCTCTTTATGTACAGTGCATTCTCTCCAGAGCAGCCCTCTCTAGAGCAACAACCTCTCAACAGCAACATAATTTTGCTACTTTCAAGGGGTGTTGCTTTTGAGATGTTGACCTCCTGACGAGCATAGTACGTACTCGTTGTACAGCGAAAATAAGAGAAACATTTAAACAAAATAGTATTTATCCGTCTAGAACATTTTGAAGATAGTTAAAACAAATTACAATCGTGTAGATAACTTGAAATAAACGTTCTTATTTACCCGCGTGATCTTTTCCTCGACCGTGAATCTTCGGACGTAAAATTGTACTTTATTATCTGGAGCACCTGATGCCTTGGCTGATATGGTAACGGTTCTGAAGATACACAATACAGTTTTATGTATGTCTACTACTGGAGTGTACTTGGTTGTAGTTTTTCTATGTTTGGTTGCAGGATAAGCAATAACATAAACCAAAACATGAATGAAATAATGTCATTTAATAATAAATGTCGAATAAGTATTGCATTATAGTAAAATAAAAAGGATGACATATCAACACCGCCAAAAGACATATAATAATGATACATATAAATATGATAAGCAACACATATATCAAGTCATTGTATCATTTATTATGACAAATTTATAAAAGCAATTATCATCCTTGCTTTATCTGAAACCAAATGTTGGATAACCTGTTAATATGCAATACCCTACTGTTGTTTCGAACATAGTACCAATGTCATAGTTATAATACAGTAGGCGTTCCTTCTTAGTTTGACGCAGACAGGTGTTTGTAATTAACTTGCAAGAACCTCCTGTTTAATGGACTAAGCTGATGATATTGCATCTTGAATGATGTTTTGTGAACAGTTGGAAATAATGTGTTCGAAACTTTGAGCGTTCTTATACTAACGTAATTACGCCTTCAGATAGCTTTTCAAAGTATAATAATTAAGTATTTAGGTATTATTTACTCACGTGGTTTCACCTTTGATCGTCCCTGCCTTCAATACAAAAGTTCCATTGGCCACATTTTGTGACGTAACTCTATGGGTTCGTGACGTCGGAGTCTGGGCAAAAGTTTTATCATCAGTAATCGCCACAACTATATAAGTCGTGCCACCTCCAACGTTCCTCACTCGGTACGGAATCGTTACTGTCTTGTTTATATACAGCGTACCTATAACGAAACGTAAAAGATAGTTTTTATACTTGACCGATAGTTATCTCCCTTTGTTGCTTTGCGAAAAAACTAGAATTTTAGTTGATTGTGACGTGTGTGAAACGCATTTCTATAGTCATTTCAAATACATGTATCATAAAATATATATTCTAGGTCTACTGAAATTTTCTACCATGATATGCGTATGTTTAACGCTCAAAATGCACTATGTCCAAAACTGCATATGCACAGGGTCACTCAACACTCATTTGAAAGACCTTGATAATAGAATAAAATAACTGAAGTTCATAAATACGATTATACTCGTAGCTCACTGGAACACACAGCGAGAGCCCGATCTTGAAAATGTTCAAAGTTTAACGTTAAACGAAAGTTGTTATATGTTCATACCAGTGGTTGGAAACACCTCTAGTTGTATGGCTAATGATGATACTATTTTGGGATCTAAACGCCTAAACGTGTTACCCACGGTGTCCTTTCCTTCTATTGCGATCATGAATTCCTGAAAAGTTTGATTGTACAGTAAAACATTGAGATGAAGACCATACTTTGGATCACAAAATCAGTCCTAATAGTCAGGTGGTCAAACTACCAGTCTAGACTGTATCTGAAGACTTGAAAACCGTTCCAACAATAAGGGATCTTTATGATAAGGTGCTATTAACATTCAGATGATCGCCAAATTGTCAAATGCAATAAAATTGTCCCTCCAGACAGGTTAGTATGTCCAAGGTCCTCCCAATTCGGGATCATACAAGCATCTTAAACAACATAGGTAACACTATTTTATATACATTGGTATAATTAAATGATAAAATTATACACATCGAAGAATGGAATTTCTCACTGATCTATAAACTGTTTGGAATGTTACTTTGATAAATGTTATAATTGCCCTTGTTACTTCTTGCTTGCTTGTGTATTTGCTTGCTTGTTTGTTTGCTTGCTGCTTGCTTGTTTGTTTGCTTGTATACTTGCTTGTTTGCTTGTATACTTGCTTGTTTGCTTGTATACTTGCTTGTTTGTTTGCTTGTATACTTGTTTGTTTGTTTGTATACTTGTTTGCTTGTATACTTGCTTGTTTGTTTGCTTGTATACTTGCTTGTTTGTTTGTATACTTGCTTGTTTGCTTGTATACTTGTTTGTTTGCTTGTATACTTGCTTGTATACTTGCTTGTTTGCTTGTATACTTGTTTGTTTGCTTGTATACTTGTTTGTTTGCTTGTATACTTGTTTGCTTGTATACTTGCTTGTTTGTTTGCTTGTATACTTGCTTGTTTGCTTGTATACTTGCTTGTTTGCTTGTATATTTGCTTGTTTGCTTGTATACTTGTTTGTTTGCTTGAATACTTGCTTGTATACTTGCTTGTTTGCTTGTATACTTGTTTGTTTGCTTGTATACTTGCTTGCTTGCTTGTTTGTTTGCTTTTATACTTGTTTGCTTCCTTACTTCCCTATTTACTTACTTACTTAGTCCTCGTCTTGTCTGGTGTCATATAGAACAAGGACTAGTCGCTTCCACTCGAATTTCGTTTATATTACAACCTAAAACTCTATATCGTGATAATGATTATTAAAGATCTGAAGATCCCTTATAACCAATACCTTAGGCGGGATAGCAACATGTGCTATGAAAAGTGATTTTCCTCTCCGACCTCCAACGTTGTGTAAAGTATCATTACTTATGACGTTGTTCTGTCTATCTATTAACACCACAGAGTCAACACTTCCGACTTTGTCTACCAGTGGTACTGTTACCTGAACAGTTGTATTATCACCTGTAATATATAATACATGTACGATTATACAAACGATATAAATCATGTTTTTTTTCTGTTTAAATGCATAAAATAATAATTTTGGTAATCTAAAAGTCTTAAAGCTATGGATGACGTCAGCTGCTGATGGCTTCGTCATTTTTTCCGAACCATCAGATACAAATAGCGTTTCATGATAATATAGCCATTATTTAATATTTACACATGTACATGAAATGTCAAACCGAAAGTTGTGTGCCTATATTTATTACATGTAATTTATTGTCGTTTTTTTAAAGAACTTTTCAATGTAAGATATTAAGCTTTCTTAACTAGACGATGTCTTGTAAAACTTGACAGTGTTTACCTCGGTACGAATGATGTTTTATCTATTCTCATTAAAGGTAGCATTGTTTTAATGTCTATTACAAAAATGTCAAGCAAACTTGTGTACTACCTGAAGTCAGCATGAGTGTTTTTAGACTACTTCCGGCCTTTTACAGCGATTATTAATTAATTTGGGTTTTTTTTGTGATAAGGGTGGTTAAGGCGTGTTGTCCAAGTACCTGCTATAGGGCGTCCAATCAAAGGGTACATTCCAAATCCTCCTGGGCCCGTCTGCATGAATTTGTGAAAAAAATCAAGATCTGTGTTAGCACCTATGTCTACCTCCAATTCCACAGCAGACGTCCTTCTCACCATTCTCCATTGACCGTATTCTGGGTTCTGTATAAATCAACACTTACATGATAACCTGTGGTCAGATTTGCTGCACATTTTTATATCAATGTTGCATAATCATGTGCAGTTTTATTATTAATTAAAACTGACATCAAAAATCGAAAATAAAAATATACGTACATAAAACAATCTACAGTCAGACCTGTGAACAAAGGCCATCCCGAGGGAAAGACAGGTGACAAGTGGTCTTTATTCGGAGGTCATTAAATATTCTCCAATTATGGTATTTAAATTAATGACATTTATTCACATGGTGGTCTGTATTCGCATGTGGCCGCTAACACAGGTTTGACTGTAATTTGTGTTCACGTGACACACGTCCCGCCTTTAATACAATATCTTGCGTCACATTGATGACGGTCCCTATTATTTTACTATCTATAAAAAATCTCAAATTTTAAACTGTTATTACAAATTGTGGTATTATATTCTTCTGTATAAAATAGTCATACAAGGTAGGTACATTATCTTTTTTTATATATGTGTACAAATAGTTTTCTTTAAAACAAACTCGGTTAACACATACAAATATTTTCATCACTTCCAATCGGTTACCAAGGCGTTGTTTTGTGGCTAATGAAGAATTAACAAACCGTTCCTCTGAACCTGCAACAAATTACACTCAGAATTAGCCTTTAGTTTCTTTACAATCAACACGTTAAGTAGATGTAACAGTACATACATGAAAGTCGTAAGAAATGAAACAATACTACTAGTACTTTAATAGTTAAAACTTCAGGTTTTGTATTAATAGACCTTTGTGTTAATAGACCTCTTTTGGTAGTTCCCTTGGGTGGCCTCTTAATACAAGATTGACTACAGTGTATGTACATGGGCTTACGGCGATAGAAATTTTACGTTATATTTGTTTACATGAGTGAGCCCAGAAACTTTCTTAATTATCAAGTTTTAAATAAACAACACATTTACACTGCTCAACTTTTATAGGCGGTCAATAATGTGTACTCTGATTATTTTGTGAGCAGAAAATTCACTTATTTTAGATTAAGCGTATAATGTCATTTTATTGAATCCTAAGCTTCAGTTATTTAGAAATATTATCACATTTTACCGTTTGTATAGTGTAGGTCTTTGATTAGGCCTACGTTAAATATTTTAGCGGTGTCATAGTTATGTATATAAAATACTCAAACATCTAGGAGACCGATTTCAAAAGTTAAGCAGTGTATACAAATGTTTATGTAACAGTCCGAAAAGTGGTAGGGTTCTCTAATGAAGGATTTTGTGGATTCTGAAATGATAAAAGTGTTCTGCCAGTACCGGATTAAGTTTGGTCCTGTATAACTGACGAGTGGATTAAGTTTGGTCCTGTATAACAGACGAGTGGATTAAGTTTGGTCCTGTATAACTGACGAGTGCTGTCTATGGACACTTACCATTTGGTCTATACAGACGCATGGTCGAAGATATCGTGGAGGAGGAACTTTGTAGTCTAATTGTTAAATTAAATACAAGATTGTCCACTGGTATGTAAAATGCATGTGTGGCTGTAGAAAGATCAAACTTGAGGACTTCCACTGGTGGCTTTGCTGACACGGATTCCTTGAGATAAACATATTTTAACTGCATAAATATATTTATTTTTCATCATTTCATCGGATTTAACGCTATTTTCAACATTATTTCAGTCATATTGTGGCAGGCAGTTATTCTAACCAGCTTCCCGGGATTTCATTTAGACATTAACCAGTACTAACCACATCCTAGCCACAAGCTTCTACCAAGCTACCCCACATAATTCAGAGGTGGGGACAATTTAAGATAAGATGTATTCAGTCAAATTTGTCAGGGACAATGTGAGCCTTGCACGGGGTTTGAACTCACAACCTCTTAATCAGTAGACAAAACATCTCTATACAGAGGCTCGTAAATATTCGTAAAATTGATCTTTGTCGTTATTTGACAGAAAAACTTTTTTACTTTTATTTGATGTTTTGCTCGAAATGCGACCAAATATTAGATTGTATATTTTTACGAATTATATAAATATTTGATAGAAATATAATTATGCAAAGCGAAAAGGAATTAAATACCGTGAATGAATTAGACGTCACATATTTCCAGTTGGGATTACTGGGAGGTCACACGTACATTACATAAGTTTGCAGGTATCACGTGACTGAAAATTCCCAGTTACAGATACATTAATCTAAATCTCGCTATGATCACATGTTTATATCTTACCTTAATGATATCAACCACAGCACCTATGTTAGCCTTGTTTGTAACATACACACTACCGCCAGATACTCCCGCAATGAGATCATATGCCCCTAGGCCCTTTAATGATGCACGTTTTACTCTCCTCCCTGTAGTAAACAAAATGATGCTAGTATTTGAATTTCAGAATCAATACAATTTTCTTAAAGCAATAGTGGTACGTACACCTTTATATGATGTAAACAGTATACATGTGTATCAATTAATAGTAATAGGTTTACATAATTCCAATCGTGTTGCAAATACTGTCCCTAATGCCGAGAAATGTATTAGTATAGAAAATAATTACTTGTACACATTATAATACCTGATTCTCCTTCTGTTTGGTTCGTGACAAGGTAGACAACTCTTACTTGATGTTCTGCGCATTCATTTGGTAATTGAGTTATCCTTCTTTTGGAGTTTACGTCACGAATCACAACAATTAAGTTATCACTGTATAAGCACGCTGGAGCGAAAAGGTGAAACAATAAAACACAATCATAACGTTGGATTATTATTATTATATTATTATTCAGTTATTAAAAATATCCAAATCGCGTACTTAAATCAACACTTACACAACCAGTGGTACTATTTTTCAACGCGAATGTATGGATAAGAGGCGTCAGGTCCACCTTTAAAGAATGGTTTGTTTGCAGGTACGTGCCTGACTAATTCCAAATCCCACCCACATTTTCGATGATCGTACATTCAGAATACAAAAAAAAACATCTTATGAATCTATTACAAACATTCATCAAAATTCAGTGAATCTATTTTTGAAAAACTGAATGGTAGTCCAGCTTTCCACAGCCGTCATTCGTTCGGTGCGCATGAATTTAGATGTGGACCAAAGTACTACGTTTCTCTACATCCGCCATGCGATTGTTAAGCTAGTTCCCGTTACATATTACAGTGCAAGTCTATGAAAGTTCAGTTTACATGAGTTCTGTCAGTTCTTTGATTTAGCTAATATTCTTTACTGGAGATGTGAGTGCTAGTTAAATACATCGTGGCATAATAGTTATGATTTTACGTCAAGGTCGGTCTTTATTTGATAATTTATTGAGGAAGAAAATACAAAAAAGATAGCATTTACTTACCATTTTTAAAAGAAGAACTATTCATAACACGCATGTCTTCTTTGAGAAGGCAGTCCGTAAGTTGGGTCAATGTACTGTTTTTAATATCGACAAATATCATTGGGCTTTTGGTGTCTTCCGGGAGAAAAATGCGGGAAAATTTCTTGCGTCCAATAGCTGCCCGTAGACCAAATTCTAAAAAACAATCATGCGTATACCTGCTTTTATTTTGTAATAAACACATACTTTCACATTTAGCTGATCTGTAACACTTTTTTCACTGATAGTGAAACGTGGTGGTGTATACTGTAAAGTAAAATTAAAAAATGTAAAACTAGAAATGTGTCCGGAGGACACGAATGTACCCGCTGACGCTAAGTCAAAAAGGGGCCATAACTCCTGTGGAAATGTTTGGATTTTAACGCAAATAAAAAATAGCCTGTATTTTATTATTATACATATTCATTTAAAATATGTAACCTATCCCTGAAATATTTCTTGAGTTATCGCTCGGAAACATACTAACGATAGGATACTTAAGTGGCTTTCCCATGTTAAAATTTGTTCAAATTTAGCCACATAAACCCGATTTTAGCCACATAAATCTACTTATGGACATTTTTTTAAGTGACTCCGGTTGAACAAAGAGTCCTAACCCTAGAGTCACCCAAACCCAATTTGTTTGTACGGACGTACTCACTGAAGTGACGTTGTGGGTGCCGCCTTTGATCTTCTTTTGATCTTCTAAACCCCACAAGCAACATTTTTGCACCCCATAAGCACAATTTTCCCCACAACGTCGGTTTGTACATACTGGAACCCCATAACGACAACTTGTACTTACCCAAACCCTAACCCCATAATGACACCTGGGTGCGTACGGACAGACGGTCGAACGGGGGTAACACTTAAGGTACATCGTGGGTTTCATCCCGAAAAGATGGTCATTTTTTTAGAAGTTATATAGCGCACAATAAAGAAATTTTGCATGAATATCCTTCAATGTAGTGGCTAATGCAGAAATGATATATTCAAATGATGGTTACAATGTTGAAAAGTTTACCGAAGCTTCAATCTTATTAACTGACAGACAGGAGTTAATGTATGTAACTTATTTTCAGTTTATTCTTAAAGCGGGAATTGATAAAACAATAAATAGTTTGTTATTCACAGTCTGATTCAGTGTTTGTAAAATATTAATAAATTCATGGAGAGAATGTGTAGCAAACACGCTCTCAGTTTATTATTTCATGTAGAAACATGTTTCTATTTATTTATTTAGCATACGACATCAGCGTCCAACAAACCGTTATGAATCTTGAGGTTTCATTAAATAATAATGTTCAGGTTTTTTTTACAAAATCAATAAATTCATTTTTTCTTTAACAATCTCAGACAAACTTGTCTCCGGTAAACATAACTTATTAATGACAACATTGCATTTCATTTGATGTTATGACACTAAATTTGAAATACTGACATATCATGATATCACGACTAATAGCTACCGATATATTCATTTATTACTAAAACGGAACAGTCTTATTGGACTTAAAAAATAAACTACATTTCAATGAAGTATTTTGTTTCCACGTAATGTGCTGGTTTAATGATAAGGATATAATATTCAAGACTACATACATGTATATGCGTGGCACAGGATGTATGACTTATATTATGCATCGTATCACATGTCTGGTGTAAACAAATTGTTTACCCCGCTCATGCGCTGCAGCCCGTTCCAAGGCGGAACCCTCCAAGAGGCTGTTTTTAGCCTCCTCTTTGTATGTGTTTTTCCATTATATAAATTACGAGACGTTTGCAATACTGTATGTGATTACATGAAATGAGATTCTTCAATTTACATTAATTTATTACACCTGATGACATCATGCGCTTAATGTGTAAAATCAGTACTTTGTAATTATATTTATTCGCGTTACCAATAAAACCATTCTCTAACTATATATAAAATAAACTATGGATTATTATCGGTAACTGTTAGTCGCAGTGTATAACACATTCTGTAGGGGATTTATGACTAATATAGTGTTTGCTAAACTCTTACCTTGGTCAAACAAATAGAAACTTATATGTTGTATGGATGAAATGGCGACAGTTTTATGCAGGAAATAATGCGGTGAATACTCTTCAGCAGACGATATTTTGTTGATTCCGCCAGAAACTGACAGTGGATGGAAGAGTTTATCGCCCACTCCACCGTGTCGACATTTTCCAACCTTCTCCATCAGCGAGTTGTCATCGTGTACTGTAGCTGAAAGTGATTCAAAAGGTATGTGGGTTACTTTAATACAGAAATTTCTTGAATGCATAATTATTTAGCCATATTTGTTGCAGCTAGCAATTCCAATAAAATGTACTGTATCATCCAACGCACGCTGTAAACCTATTGATTATAATGGTAACACAAACAAGTACTTAACTGCTCAATTGAATCAATTCTGTCGTGTACGGATTATAAAAAGGAAGTGTTTTACTAGTAGGAAGTTATGTATTATATTACGTTCATCTATTAAAACACATTACACGTACGTATACATGTAGCTGTTCAGCTTCCTCGTTTTGAAACGTCTTTGCTGTCATTTAGACTTGACCAGACTCCAGACAATCTCTGGCGTTTTAAATATATTTTCTGAATGATCACATACTCGAAAACAATGCAGGCGTTTATTTTTCAATTTATTTCATGATTGTATTGATATTAAAGCTCCACATAATTAAGTTCCAATACGTTTCATTGTATGAATCATTTATTAGCCTCATTAATTAATACACATGTGTTCATCACTATTCACGACTTACTCACGTATTTATACATATTGGTTGTGTATTACACATGTTTACCATTACATGTATATAATGCATACTTTGTGCATACAGTTCGCATATTATAAATTCAATAAATACATGCATCTCTGTTCTGAATTACAATATGTTCAAGACACACTGAGGCCCACCTTAAAATTTATTGGTTTGCAATAACGCGACTGACTCGTTCAAAAATCTCCGCCGGACATTTTTTTTTCAGCAATTTTGACCAATTTTGTCCATCGCCGACCTTAATTCCAGCAAAAACATGTTAATTAATACAATGTGGACCTTAACCTGTCCGCTATTAATAGTTTGGGTTTAATATATTGGGTCGCTTTTCCACAAACCAACATTATTTTTAGGATTGACTCATACATGATTATCATTTTTACAACCTACAGGTAGATTATACCTTCGCTGTATACATTACTGTATTTAGTCTATTGACTAGTACTCATAAATCAATATTTTTGATCACAACTAGTTGAAAGTAAATTTACAAACCATTAATTCCGAGGTATCCGCTTGTCAGAAAACGTGTCGTAATCAGATTATGATGACATGGGGTTAAATATTCTACCCTGAAAAATATAATTTTCCCCTATAAAGCTTTTCAATACACAAAATCATGTGAGAGTATTATAAGCATACCCGGCTAGCTCAATATGGTGAGCATTAGGCCTACGAACATCGAGGTCGTGGGTTCGAATTCCGGGCGCGGCACCAGCTCTGTTTCATGATAAAGTTAAAGAATATAAGTTTTAATGTTTTCCATAAATGATTCATGTAGAGAAATTGACAGTTACTTGTGGAGAACAGGGTTAGTACTGGTACATAATCTAGGAACTCTTGTCCGCGTATATAAGTTTATATCTGAAATACCATTGAAAACCTAAACCCCGGAATTCTTTGAATAAAATATTGTTTTCATCGTTTTTACTCTTCATGTTTCTTGCCCCCAATGTTATTGAACTTGGTAAAATTTTCCGAGCTCAATTGCACCAAAATTGCGTTTGTCACTTGTAAAACCAATTATTACCGAAAAGTCAAAGAAGAATGTCCACTAAAAAATGACCCTATAACGCGCGCGTCGGTATTCTATATGTCGGTTTGAATAAAAGGCTTACAGCATTTTATTGACGACAACGATATTTCCGATACGTCTGGGAGTTTAACTGAGCATGTGCGCTGCCTTTCAAGTGAACATAACATGAGAAATACTTACCATTTCAGTTTGTTGACATTTTTTCCGCGATATTTTCGGTTTTGACAGAGACCGAAAGGGTCGAGTTGTGAAAATGACGAATAATTTCTGAGGCCGAAATCGGCAGGTTTTGTAAATCTTGAAATGTGCATTTTGAGTAAACTAGTGGGATGTTTTGTAAATATTTTATAGGGTTTTCATTAATTGATTTAGGCATTAAAATAATACCAATTTGATCGTTATTTGAGACGCTTCAGTTCCAGGGCCTGCCCCTTTAACGTTGACAGATTGTCCTCAATATTACACACATCACTCATTTCTGTTTATACATGTAAACGGACTCCATAAAATGGTAAAAATGCACGTGATCATTTTTACTTTTTGTTTGATTTCGGTTATTTATTGCTGGCGTAATAAAATACAGCTATCAGAATTTATTATTAGGCACATAAAATTATGTTGGCTGATTGACGATAATTTAATTTATTATTGATCTCATTCCGCCTTACTTTAATGATATCACATAATACATGTAGACGTCGTCAACACGAATCTTTTATCGTTTTATTATAAACAATACTGTCACACCTTTGAGCGAGGATCACCATGGACTGAGAAAGAAAGGACTCAGTTCCGAGGTCCACCACGGGGTGAGAAAAAAAGAATATTGTATTCTGGGGTTCATCACGGGGTGAGAAGAAAATATATTGTATTCTGGGGTTCACCACGGGGTGATAAGAAAACATTTAATCCAAGGTTCACCATGGGATGAAAAAAAAGCTTTTATTTTGAGGGTTTTCACAGATGACTAACAATTAATCTTTCTCTGTAACTGCACTGAATGTACTTACCCACACGACATACATGTATTAATAGAAAGAGGCGCCACTGGTAACAGCTGATTGTTAGTCAGTCCTGTAATATAAATATTACATCATTCTAAATAAGTACTCATATATTATCAAATATAAATGTGTATTATTTTAATAGGCACTCGGGTAAACAAGGATGTTTGCTTAGATGGACAATATCAATACATTGTGACCTGTTTAGCCATATTTATAAGTGCACGTAAACATCATTTTCTGTAATTCTTTAAGGAAAGCATTCTTACCTATAAGAGTTGCTTTTATTACTTAAATTTTGACATAAACCTTGCTTTTGTTAAGGGAAGGGAATGACAAAAAGTGTACAATATTCAACTTTTTGTTCAATGTCGCTATAAGTATTAGGATACGAACAGAACATAATGCGTTTGACAAAGGAAATGAGAGTTTGTCAAGGAATGAGCCATGCGAACAGGTTCCTGGTATGTTATAATTACCAAACATTGTATTCTCTTGTTAACCAGTAGTTAAATCCATACTCACCAAGTTGTTTATAGATTTTGCTATGGTTAAGCTCCGCCCAATTTGTGTTGCTATAAAACGTTGATATTAGCCTAAATATCTGTCCAAGAATTTCTCTAGCTGCTTTGTAGTCAGGCTTGTTCGGATAGGGTTTCTGTGGCCCTTCAATGCCCCCCTTCATAGGTTCTTTTCCTTGAATTGTCTCCTCGGCTCCATGAGGAATGGGTAAGTATGACCCTCTTGTAAATTGATAATGTTCACTTGGTGTCACACCACTATTAAATATTTGCAATAAACGATCCCGAAGTTCAAGAAGTAGCTTGTGACCTAAAGCAATAAAAAAGCTCCCAGTAGGTATTCTATATTTATAGTCACTCCTTATTTTCTGTAGGAAAAAATGAGCGTTTATTTTATGTAAATGCTCGGCCTTCCGAGACCGCCTCCGAGGGTGGAGCATCGAAACCGACAAATCTGATTGGTAGACGCTGTCAGTGATAGCGGGTAGTCTGGTTGTAAACATACACAAAGGGGCAGGTAATCCAGACTATGACAGCGGGTAGTTATATTCTTACTGTCAGTCTAAATTTAGTAACAGTCTAGAACGCGTTTCACGTGCGTCAACACAGAAACTTACCACACGTTTTACTCACTAATAACACGAAAAATACGCGTTTTCTAACGGTCAACAATGATTTACGTAAGAAAACAAAGGAAAAAATGTAAATACATGTATAAGGAATGAATCTTATTTTTCGGGCGTTTATGCAGTATATAAACGTTCAGGCGGGATTTAGAAAATTTACCGTGCTTCACGGAATTTTCAAAACCCCGCCTGGGGTGGTATTCACGAAAGATCTTAATAGTAATAAGAAATTATTCTTACAAAGCTTATATAACGTGGAGACAGTATTTAATGATTAAAAATTGTCCCACAAAATATTTGCTACAATGTAGTTGAATTTGAATTACATAAATTCTCTAAAACATACTCTCTTAGTTTAAAGCTTTGGAATACAAAAACTGACATTTTTAGCTTAATGTCTTTTTCGGATTGAAATAAACTCCTTAGCTTCAAGATATTAGCATTATGTTCATAATACAATTCATATGGCATTGATTATAATGGATGTTTAAAAGATGAAGTTTTAACTAAATATTCTAACTTAAGTGTAAAGCCTTAGATATGGAAAATTCCATGTTTATTTAATTTCAAGAGGAAAACTACATTAAATTATTAATAAACTCAAGTGTACTTCCAGTCAGTTATCTTTTATATGTTAAACAGGTAACTGTTGATTGAGGGGTACTGTTGGTGGTTTTCATATTTTCATCCTAGTAATTATATTATTGATAAACATTATTCAAATTTTCTAACCTAATCTCGATATTTTGACCAGTATTTAAGTACATGTAATTCGTTTTATTGAAACTATAACATGAGCGCTTATTTTTTAGTCCTATTGATTGAGGCTCGTTTCTAGTGGTAACAGCTTAATCAATGACTTAGCTTACTACAGGCCGTGTACACTATTTACTGGACAGTGAAAATTTCAGGGCAAAAATATTTCTGAGGGACATGTTCCAATATCCCCTAGAATTCGGCCTACACGTTATTTTAAACTACCAAGCTCCGCCCATGTTAATGCAGTACAATTCTCAATATTTGTGAATTTATGCTTCGTGTAAACATTAATTGTCATGTTCAGATCATTTATATATTGTCTATTCGTGACTTTCACGGGAGAATCAATGAGTCGTTGATTAAAGTTAAGGGATTCTCTTCTTTGCCTAGCTCATATTTACAACGATTTGTTGACAAAAACGAACGTATTTCGATTTTCGGCCTATTTTTAGTTTTTCCTTTTAAAAGGTTAAGGATGTCCCTAGATAAGGAAATCCTTAACATATGCTGAGGAAAATTTTAAGGATAAAAATTCCTTATCCTTGATTAAGGAAAATATGTAAAATGAATAAACGAATTATATAGTGATACATACTTCATTAATATGTATAATGTATTTTAAGTTAACATTATTAATTTTTGGAACTGATTCTTTTCGAATCGCTTCTATCAATATATGATAAATAATGCCCAAGTTTTGTACGGAATGCAACAAATTGAATATGATAATCATGGATATAAATTACAAATAGATTCTGTCTTGAATAATGTGCATTAAATTAAATGCATGTACATGTAAAAAGTAAAGGTTTTTGTTTATTACAGTGTCGCCCCTATTGAAAGGGCCAGCCAGGTTAGCTTATGAGACACATTTCTTTTGTTTGCACAGTACCCCCCCCCCCCCCCCCCGAATCCCTTCTCATATGTTTGCCAGGTGCCTGACTGAAATTGGCCTACGGTAACAATTATCTAACTAGCTGGGGCTCACCAACCGACCGTGTCAGTTCTAACCCAGTATCCACTAGGGTTCGAACCTTCGATCTCCGCTCCGAACGTGAACACCCTAACCACTCGGCCACGGATGTCGTTATGTCATTTGTACTCAGATACTTTTAAGGCCGATAATGTGACCTAGAGACGGAATTGGAAAGTCCTCAAATACATTAACAGAATCATGCTGGTTAAGTTTGATAGCGTCATTTAATAACTTGACTTTTCCGTCTAACAAATTCTTTGTAAAGTAGCAGTTGTATATAAGATAAGCTGATGACATTCAATATAACCCGGAAGTATTAATTTGTATTTATCATAATTTGGTAAACTTTCCAATTATAGTTGAAGTCAATACATTTAGCCGTTTGATGTCGAATTCATTTCAAGAATGAAAATACCACTTCAAGTGCAAACTTAAAACTTAGTTGTCCACTTGAAGTATAGCACGCTGTTTGATAAACTCCCTTATTCACTTACCCTTACATGGAAATAATCCTTAAAAACCCTCTAAGGGGTCAGTGATCAATAAAAAGAATTAGTTAACTTTCAAGCATCGATTAAATCCTTGCAAAACTGACTCTTTCAAATGTCGATTGCCTCTTTTATTTTTTATCTTGAGTGCAAAACAGTATTAATGATATATCAAGTGGTTTGATTGGATAAAACAATTTACTTCATGTGCTCCTTGATCACATAAACTCTGATTATACGCAACATTTCTAACCTCTTGATTGTAACCAAAATTCTGTTAAAATAAAACACGTATCAATCTCTGAGTACAGGGTCCCGGAGGTTATAAAACTTGAGATCTGTCCCCAATCTCAAATCTCATATATTGTTCATTATTGTTAACAAAACGACTATCATGATAAATAATACTGATATTAATTATACAGTTTTCTGTCAGTGTAATTGATCTGAAAACGTATTAAGTTGAATTTTAAACTGTATCAGTTTTTCATCCAGAATGTGTTAAGAATGAAATTAAGATTTGAGCTCAGAGGCTGGTCTCAAATTTTATAACCTCGGGGCCTTGGGCATGATAGATCAATGCTGTAACATGTGACCAGGGGGGCATGTTGATAGGTCTTCATTAAGTATTCTCTGTCTTTATTTGTATGTCTAAGTCAGCATTACTAGTAGCGCTTTAAGAACTTAAACATGATTTATTATATATACATGAAATTGCTTTTTTTCATTCAATATATCAAAATATGACGTAATTAATGTAGATATTTGCATGTCTCTGTCATGACTTACTCTGTCTTTTCCTGTATTTTGGTGTGTTTAGTAAGACCCCTATTTCTCCGTCTCTCTGATATAACAAAAATGATCGAGAAAGTCGACACCACCGAAGCAAGGTGACCACTTTGCCTAACTGCTGTCAACTTCTTGTATGCGCTAATTACAGATCATTTTAAAAAGGGGAATGCGATTTTCAATAGAGTCCATTTTCCAAACAAAACATGACAATGTTGATTAATTGATGTATTTTACCTTCCATTATTTTTTCGTCTGAAAACGTCCATACTGGATCGCCGAGATGTTCCATTGCTGCTATGTTTGAATAATGAATTATTTCTGCCACACACTCGTCTGAGATTTCTTCATCTGAAATAGTAACTTACATCAATACCTATTTATTGATCAGTGTATAAACTGATACTTAATTACTTCGTTTGTTGTTGTTTCTGCTTGAATTTCTTCTAAAATGTGTTTGAAACTTGTTGATGTAATTAAATTACCTTCGGTAGAGCTTTATCATTCATGTTAAAGTCTATGTTTAGCTCGTCTGTCTTCAAAGAAAAGGTTGAGCTATGTTGATCACTGTTGTGTCCATTTCGTGCAATAACTTTATTGTAGCTCATAAATCAGAAACTATAAGCAGTGACAACACGAAACTTCACTAGTGGATAGATCTGACTGAGGCGGTGTACAGACGAGGGTTGACACCACTCGCAGCCCTCTTGTTTTTGCATACTAGCTGATTTTAAGGTTTTAATAGTGAATTTTAAGCCGCCATTGCATAATACAATACATGATAATCATGAAGTTTTGATTCTCAGAAAGTTAGTGCTTTTTCTTTACATCAAAATAATGAATTTTAGAATTTTATAGGAATCTTTCAAATAACATGGACGTAAACATTATTTACGGAGGGGAGATTGACTGCGTTCTAGTGCAACTCGTTTCACCATAAACTTGTGCTTTTGTACTAGATAAAAGCGAATAAAGACATACTTACTTGACGTACAAATCGCTGATAAAATATTTCTGATTCGACGCTAAACCTAAGGTACAACAATTCTTACTTGAGACCAAATGATATTTTTTATTTTATGTTTTGAATAAAAAAAGAACAGTTATTACCATTGTCACTCTCCAACCGCTAATTAATCAATTTTACATCATTGATATTATATAGGTGGATTTCCTAATCGATCTTGAATAAGACCACAGTGCCATGCTTTTTATCACGATTTTAAGAATGTTTGTCTTAAATAAATATAAAACACTAGTAAATTTAATACGATGCTATTCTAATTAGGAGTTTACATGCTTATTCTAACTATGAGGAGCTAAATTTGTCATGTTTTGAGTTTGAGAAACGGAGTCAATCTGATGTTCATGTTTCGATTATTGCAGAATCTTTAAAAATAATGAGTGTTGTCAAGGACTTATATACATACATGTATATAAGTCCTTGGTGTTGTATAGTGGTACAGTAAAACCCATGGAAACCGGACTCCATGAAAACCGGAATTCTCTGAAAATCGAACAGTTTTCCGAGTCCCATTTTTCGGATTTTTTATTAAAAGCTCTGTGAAAACCGGGTTGGTCGAGTCCGAAAGAGGTTCGGTTTTGATGGGTTTTACTGTATTTGGTTCGATGAAGATACGTAGATACTGCTTTATGAAAGACTTGAATCAGAACTTTGTCAATTCATTTATCACGTTCTTAACCAAATCGACCATTATACATCAACAGGCTTCATAAAATGCATTGTATGGTTAGTGTGATTATGTAACGTAAATTCTTTGAAGCTGAGATTAGCTATTCAAGTGAAGTGCATTTATCGTATTAAACATGTTAAATCACGAAATATAATAATAATGTAATTGTTATCGTTTCTGCCCAACCTTTTTAGACTGATGGGTCCAGGTAACACATCGATATGATAGGATACTTAACCATGCAGCCTAACAGATAGTTTTGAACTTTATTCAAATTGAAGTGATCATGACAATAAGAAACCTGGCAACATGATATATTTCTAAATATACAAATAGTTTAAGCGCTGTTGTCGCTATTAAATCTTTCGGTTGTCAGAGAAAATTTGAAGACTGTCTTGATTTGTTGCAGTAAATAGAAAAACACGATCAGACTGTTTTTCAGGATTTCTGTAATGCTTTGTGGAAACCAACACTGTATCTATGCAGATGCCACGTATTTTCGGGGGGTTTAACGACTTAGGTTCACACTAGCGTCGGTGGAGTACCAATAAATGATCTAAAACATACAGTACAACCTCTTCTGAGTGGCCCTCTCTTGAGAAGCACCCTTTTGGAGTAGCAAGATTATGTTGCTGTAGAGAGGGTGTTGCTCTAGAGAATTTAAAATAATAATAAAATCATGCAGTGGGGAAAATCGTGCTGTTGTTGACGGGAGGTTGTTGCTCAAGGAAGTGCGGCTCTGGAGAGATTGTACTAAATCGTAAAAAATATACTGTCCGTGAAGTTGGCAGCCCAGCAGCCTAGCAAAAAATATATGGGTATTTAAGTTGATTCTAAGAGCCCGATCTGGACCTTTCTATAAAATACGTAAAACTCATTCAAAAAGGTGAGTCATTTAGTTCTTATTACATTGAAGTTATTTTAGTAAAATGAGGATAGCAAGACTACCGTACAACCTCTCCAGAGCAGCCCTCATGAGAGCAACAACCTTCCTTCAAAAACAGCATGATTTTTCCTACTGTACGATTTAACTATTAATTCATCTATATAGAGCAACAACCTTTCAACTACAACAACATACTTTTGCTACTCCCAAATGGTGATGGAGAGGTTGCACTGTATATGATTCTACACGTGGCATAAAGCCAAGGCGACAGAATAGTCGTAAATCAAAAGTAGGCTAGATCTCAGCGACTTAACTACACTGACCTAAATCCAGGAATGACAAAACAATAATGATATGACATTTAAGAGATTCGAAGCCATGACACCTGGACTATGAAATAATTACTACCAATACGAGCCGATCATTCCCTTGCTGTATGTTAAGGTGAAATGTTACCGATCTTTATGCTGCTTGATGAAAGCAATGTTTACGATTAATGTTGTAGGCCTACTTACGAGCATCCTTCCTTATTTGGAGATAAGAAGATGCGCGTATTTCATACATTTTATTTATATTTCTTTTACAAATGTATATCTTACCGGGCGGGGCACAATCTATGACCGTAATTATGGAAACATTTACACAATCAAATAAAGATTGGTATGCATTTAGTTTATGCCTTGACTTGAATGTAACTATTCTCAATTCAAACGTAATACTATATTAGTTTTCAAACCGTAAAACATTTCACTGGAGTAGAATTAATTTTTTATAATGGTTAAAAAAAACAGAAAATTAAGTCTTTGATCAACTACTAAATAAGTCAGTGATTTACTTCTCGGTTCGATTTTGTATAATTTTCTTTTTTCATGAACTGTTGTCGCGGGGAAACTTAATGTGTATGATTATAATTCATCGAATTCTATCTGGAGTCGAGAGACCGGTTCGATTGGACCCTCGATGGAAGATAATACGCCAACTAGAAGAGCTCAGAACAGAAACCCAATCGAACGCAATCGCGGCCGAAATGTCTGCATCGAAATATTAGGTATATACTAGTAATTAACAAGAAAAACTATAACAAAACGTTACAGGTAGACGAATTTCAAGAAGCATATTGGTTTATGTTGTTTGTTTTTTTGTATGAAGTTGCTTTTTTCATAAAGGATATTGTCTGTATATTTGATTAAATCCAAGGGTATAAAATGTTTACATGATATGAGTTATACACATTATAATGACAATCATGAGTATTTGACAAATGAATAAAGTCATGTATATAGTTCACAAGCACATGGTAATATCATACCCTACATCAATCAAATAGAATCAACCCCAAATGTTAACGAATTCACCTTAAATCTGAGCACTATCATACATCCACATTGAACTTCAAATAGCCACACAACAACTTATCTAGGCAATGCCTGCATGATTTACTTACCTGTCAACTATTAATAGATTCCGTCATCACCATTAGCCAATCAAATGGCCAGATTAGCCAAACTAGTAATAGACACTACAGTAAGTACTCGCAAACAGCTATAATAAACAAATACTCGTAAGTATAATTCGTCTAGAAAATCTAACCGTCAAGCCAATATTCTTTAAACCGTGTGGACAAACTAATGCGCACTCTGTCATTGTGAACAATGCAGCTTGGTCACGTGACTAATATCTCTTCCATCTCTTCTAACTATCAGGCGGAATAGATGGAAGAGCTTCTAAAATTAGATGACGACCAATTGAACAGGTCGGAAGAGGCAGAAGCTCCTCCGTTTGACTAATCGAACCGGCCTGAGCTCTTTATACTTCAACTTTCAAGTTTTTGGAATGGTGTTTCGGTGTCTAGATATATTACTTGTAGTTCTTTTCTTTGACAGCAGTGATGTCAGCGGCATTTCATACTTAATTTTCAGTGTGTCAGTATGACTGAGCAATGACTGGTATTTATAAGCATATCAAATTAATAACAATATATAAAAAGACTTGTGTCTATAGAAATGATACTAAAATAACAAAAAAACACCTGACATTATTTTTATGAGACGTAGCTTCAAAGGCATTTTGTAAGTATTGTTTTAGAGCAAGTAAAACATATAAAATAAAACATCATTTTATCTATTGCTATGTATTACTTAATTCAAAAAGCTAATGGGCGATTAAATGAAACACATCAATTGGTGTATGCTGAAATAGTAGACGATGAAATATCTGTGCATCAAATAACACCTGACCTGTTTTACAAGTTTATATCAGATTCATAATCGTCAAAAAAGAGTTTTAATTTTCTTAACTATTTTTCAAATTAATATTTCCTTATGAAATTGACGATTAGCTCACTTAATAAAAACAAGAATTACCTTTATTTGCAAACGCATCGCCATTATCGTGTAATTCTTCAAAATTGTCGCCGAACGTGTCACCCTCGTCACTAGATTGTGTTTGAAGAATACCTTCACGTACAATGTCCTCCGTTGTATAATCGGTGTCCAAAATGGCTGAAGCCCTGTTAGGCATGAAACAATCTCTCTCACGTAGAAATGTCAGAAACAACACATAACATAATATCATCTTCATCATTGTTACTTTCTCAATATTTGTATCGTCCGGTTTTCGAAGCCTAGTGTTCGGTTCTGATTTCTCGCCTATTTATTAAATTTGAAAAATGCCGATTTGTCTACCATAAATGGTAAATTAGTGAAAACAAGAATTACTTCATTAAAATAAAAATATCATGTATTTGTTATAATTTTTTATAAAATACGCTTCCAATAAAAATGGTTCAATAATAATTTCTTTAAAAAAAATTATAAAGTATAATCTGTGTACAACTTGATATGCATTCGATGTTCACTGGTTGAGACGTTTTTAAAAACTGATATTAAATATCAAATGAAAGAATATAATACACCTGGAGCTTGGACTGTTAAGTAGTTTGCTATTATGTCAAAACTGGATAAACACCAGATAAAGACTACTTCATTTTGTACGTATGATAGACAAGGAAAACTTGTCCAATTTGATTCTATTATCTGTATGAACATTCCTACAGCCAGTCCTAGTTTCTAACCGTTTCAAAGCTTACAGTATTTCTATGACAAACTTACTATTTTCTCACTCATGTATCATCACACGAACAAGCGAACGCACGCACAAACGAACGAACGAACGCACGCACGCACATACATAAATATTCGCGACAACTATGGTTTTACATAACATCCGTAATCTGCTTGATTTGGTGTGTTTTACGAGATTCACGTTTGATAATAAACCTTAAATGACGAATTGTATTTTTTCTTTATTTATCTTTATTCTATTTTATTATTTTGGCAAAATTAGTAGTTTTCTCTTTTACTAGGTAGTACAATAAATAAATTAATTCTCTTTTTATCCTTAAGATGTTAATGATGAGATACAAAATTCTGTGTTGACTAATTTAAATAATAAATAAATAAGTTAGTTTTAATAAAGGAATTCTGCATAACATAATCATTTACATGTACTTGTATAGTAAAACCTAAATAAAAATATAATCACGAGTTAAAATAAAAGGATCACATAAAAAGACGTAACAGCTATACAGAAAACAGGCGTGACAGAAATTTGTGTTTTTATTGGGGTGGTCAACTAAGGTGGTTTGTTAATGAGATATTTGTACATGTACTTCCTACTGTACATTGAAATGCACGGTAATACATAGTTATGGTGCCTGGATTGGAGGATATATTGATTACAGGATCAAACGTTTGTCTATGTCGCTGTTGTACTCTTCAACTCAAAATTTGTGTATAAATAAGTAAGAATTCGACAGTCTTAATTATGACCATATTGAAAAACAAATGTATCAAAACTGCGGACAATTTCAAGTTTTTAAACTGTTTGATATACAAATAAATGTTAAGTACTCTGTCGTAGAATTCATAAAGATAGTCTCGGCTCGTTAACAAATACGGATAAATATTTAAGAATTATCTGTTAATCTTATGTGGCTATGTTAGTATATTGTCAATGACTATTCTTGATAAAATCATACGTGTTCCTAGAAAGGTGAGCCATTTCAAAACCAGTGATAGGAGGACATGTAAGGGATGTTCAAAGTCGTCGTTAGCGAATTATTTTGATTCGTATGGTCGCAAATAAAGAGTATTTTTGAAAATACCCACTCTTTGTATTTAATTTAGTTGGACGAACTAGCGGAATGTCGCACGTTTATTCGATCACTATTTAATGATTTTAAAACATTCCGTTACATTTGATGTTTAATATTCTAATATATAACTCCATCTTGACACCATAAACTATTAAATCAGATCGATATTAAACTTATAAATTCTCCGATTTCAAACTTTCAAGAAATCTTTGTTTTCCATAATACACTTATGAACAAAAATATTGTCCGGTCTACAAAAATGCAATATTCTTTTGCTATACATGTAATCGTTCATTTATAAAAATGGTACCATTTGAAAGATGACGCTAGGAGTCATTCAATGGTACAACTTGCTAAGAAAGACGTATAAAGAAAAATAAATTACCGAGACGTAGCTTTACTTTGAAATATTCTAGAAAACCTAAACTGGACAAGACTTGATTTTTATTATGCATAATTATTCAAGTGAACATAATTACGGCGAACAATACTGAAAACTGAAAATGGGCACGTGCGCTTCGTGCAAGAAAGCCACACAGTCAGTTGCAACGAACTTCGTTAGTGAGTTGAGGTACCTAGCAAAAAAATGGTTCGAATGTCTTTGTAGCAACGAGGAATCGCCATTGGTCTTTTACAAGGCGGTGCACAGCACCACTGGTTAAGCTCGCAGCTTAGATATAAGTCCTGGAAGTGTCGCCGACCTCCCAATGGACAGAGTGATAACACGTGTTCAATATTGTCTATGTTTCGTGCAAGAGTCTGAGAATCACATATCAATATGATTAAAGTTTAATATACAGTCCTAGTTTGACTTATTTTTCTGAAAACCTCTCCAGAACGACCGTCTCTTAAGCAACAACCTCCCTGCAACTACTGCATAATATTTTCCAAACTGGGCGATTTAACAATTAATTTAACCTCTCTATATAGCAACAACCTCTCATTAACAACAATTTCTTACTTCTCCCAAAGGGTGATGCTTTAGGGAGGTTGCACTGTATACACGATACTTAGACGTTTTAAGTGTGTTTTAAGTTTATGAAATGGAAGAATCACATGAGCAGTAAAAGCAATATAATGTTTTTTTCACACGAGAGTGACTGACATGTTTTGCCTATCTTGTACTGTCGGGAAACTCCTCAGTATGATCTTGTTTCAAGTTATTATCTGCCATATAGCAAATGTCATTGTTAACATTGTGTTAATAGAACACACGCTGTTTGTGACGATTTTATTCATCATAAATGGTCACTTATCTCTTTTAAATACGTATATAAACCCATTAAATGATATTAATCCGGATGAAAGACATTGTTTGAGCATAATCTGTAATCCATCTATAACCTACTCACATTTCTGGCATATTTTCTTTGATTCAGTATTTAATAAAAGCGTACGAGTTAAATTACTGAATACCGTTTTTTTTTTCAGGATGCCAAACAATCTGAAGATATCCCGACAACCACAGTCAACATTGAGCTTTTCAGATACGCTTAGTTTACTGGTATCCGCTTCTAAATGGGCTCAAATTTTGAAATATTCACGATAGAGGAAATAAATCGCTGACGTCACGATATCCTACTAGTTTTTCTTAGAGATCGATTCCATCATTATATGGTGACGTATTGAATTACTTGGTGCTAAGCATGGAACGTTTCCAAGACAATATTTTCAAAACGGGGCGTCAGTGGATCAAATGTCCTGGCGTACAACGCAAATATACTGTATTATGTATTTTGTTCGCACTTCCGGTCATGATTTACGTATGGTTACCGTTTCTCGACATTCCAACAATGTTTGTGCGTAAAGGAAAACCGTGCAAGCTGCATGAACTTGATCCCTGGGATAAATCATTGCAAAGTTACCTTATCAATCCCAAACCGATACATTGTGCTGAAAAAAAATATTCTCTTGCTTTTGTTGACGAAAACGGCTTATTGCAATTTAACCAGTCCGCCATCAACTTTTATTCATTGACCTCATTGAAATGTGTGTATCATGTGATCAGTAGAGTTGATGGTGATATGGAAATCAAGATCGGAGATGCTGTTGAGTTCACGCCGCCCTATTTCGTGCCAAGTTCTGTGTTTCTAATTGAATGTAAAAACACAGAAAGTAAAACAGTTTACAAATTTGTCCATCATAATATGTTATGGAATTCATCGCATTCTAAAGAATCGGATATTGAGAAAGAAACAGAGAGTAAGTTAAGTATAATATATTTTGGATTAGACTCCGCATCTAGGTCACACGCTTTAAGAAAACTTCCAAAGGCGTATACATATTTAAAAGAAAACCTCCACGCTTATGATTTTCGTGGTTATATGAAAGTAGGACTAAATTCTTTCCCAAATCTGGTACCTTTATTGGCGGGCAGGAGTCACGGTGGATATGCAATGGAAAATCTCCAACTGACTTACTTAGACTCTATGCCATTTATCTGGAACGAAAATTCCATAAGACATCACGTGACAATGCATTCCGAGGATAGACCTGATATTTCTACCATGAATTATCTACATGCTGGCTTTAAAAAGCAACCCGTTGACTATTACTATCGTCTGTTCGCACTCGCTATGGACAAGATCGAACCTGTCATAATGGAACCTCTAGGAAAGTCCTCTTGGCACTGTTATGGTAACAAAGATCATTATAAATTACAAATTGATTATTTGAAACGATTTTTGTCCAAATATACTGGACGTCTAAAGTTTTCATTCACTTGGAATAATCAGATTGGTCACGAGACATTTATATCTTTAGGTCTTGGTGATCAGCCTCTCTTTGAATTGTTGCAATGGATGCGCGCTCAGGGTCACTTGCAGAAATCAGTTCTCATTGTCGGAAGCGACCACGGGTTCCGACTTGGAGGCGCCAGTACCACGTATATTGGGAGATTAGAAAATAATATGCCGTTCTTGATGATCTATATTCCGGAATTTCTCAGAATCAAATATCCATGGCTAGATGGAAATTTAAAATACAATACTGACAAATTGACTACACCTTACGATATACATGAGACGATGGTTAGTGTTTTAAAAAGTGAGTTTGGTGAAACTGTATCTAATACTGTGTTTAGGTCTCAAACTAGTCGCAGCCTTTTCTCAAAAATACCGGATACGCGCACATGCCAAGACGCGGGAATTCCAGATCAGTACTGCACGTGTTTCGATGCTAATCCTGTAAGGACCTCGGAACCGTTGGTGAACAAATTAGCCAATTTTGGTGTAGAACAGATAAATGTCCTACTCAAAGAGTATGGGAAATTATGTCGGACTTTGGTGCTTAAAAATGTCACTGAAGCGAAAGTAATGTACACAGCGGAAGGCGACAGTGACAATGACCATATCGACCGGAAGCCAAACTGGTTTAAAAGAATGATGGGGCACACAGCGGATGACAGTGGTAGATATATCTTAATGCTGTACACAATGCCAAATAATGGTCTTTTTGAAATTATGATAGATTATAAAGCAAATTCGAAAGAAAACAATTTAAAAATGATTGGAGAACCAGTCCGTGTGAATAAATATGGCAACCAGTCCCATTGTATAAATGACGCCACCTTGCGACAGTATTGTTTATGTTATGATATTACTGTTGGTTAAGTATCAATCATTAATATAAATATTTATTCTTGATATGCATTTATGTTGAAGTATTATATCATTGTTTAGTATTTAATAGTATCTGTTTCAATTACGAAAGCCCGCCAGTGTAGACGCTGCCAATTAGCGTACATTTGAAATCCACTCAGGACAAGAGATCTGATATTACATATTGTGTCCTTATTTCTAAGTGAACATGTATGTTTATATATGTATGTATTTTTACGCCTCGTACCCTTTTGCATGAATGTAATACCTCATGTTTACATGTTTATACTATGTATATTGCATGTATTGAGAGAAATAAAGGTATGTTATGTTATGTTATGTTATGTAGTGTATAATATAATCATTTCCAGACCCATTATTAATCCAGATTTGTTTGCATTATGTTTCTTTAGAATACTTCAAACAATCTACAATATAATTCAATGTGAATATTTATTGATCTACTCAAGGTTCTATAATATACATATTATTCAAATATACATTAATTAATTGGTTATTGATGAAAGATAATTGAATTGTTTAAATACTTTAAGTTTTTCATGATTTGTTGACATGATTACACTAAAGTACCGGGTTAATGGTTTTGAATTAATGACCATATCATTGCATATATACTTGTTATGTAAAAACTCTCAATATTCAACCAATCTGTGTTTATATAAGACAAAATCAATGAGGAAGACATTGTTCATAGTCTTCCTGTATATAAAATTTAGTGATGTGAAATGAAGCAAATACTGACGCCGTTGGTTCAAACATGGATGAAGACATGTACGCAATATTGTAAGCTTGATACGTGAGGGAGTGTATTTGTCTTGGAACTCGATTATTTTTATTTCAACACGTTAATGAATTTATGCTGCATGGTGTTATTTCTTTTGTTCGAAATACAATAAACTCTTCTTTTGAGTTTATTCAGCAGTTTTATTTATTTCATTTGTCAGTGATCTTTTTTCGCTATATTTTACTGCAGAATATGGGCAGTTTCCCCTAGTAAAATTTCCTTCATTTCCCCCCTAAAATGACCAGAATTTCCCCCTAACCAGAAGTGTTTCCACATGATCATGTAAAAAGAAGAAAATTACAACAGTTTTCTCACCATTGTCACCAATCACAGTGTAGTAATATTTATATTTAAGATTTAAACAACTAAATAATCATATATTCCATAGAAATAAATGTTATTATATATTCCCATTTTGAAATTTGTTGCGCTAAATTTCCCCTTTCGATTAGCATGTGTAGTGAGAAAATTTTGGAAAAAAATCACTGTTTGTGCAAATTTGTTATTTGACATTACGAAATGGTTGTAGAATGTTTGTCTATTTGTCACATAAATTGAAGTGTAATATCAAGAGTGTCGATTTCAATTGATCAAAACACAATTATCTTTAAATGGCTGTAACAAAAAGTTAAATGTTGACTCGTTGACACTCAAATTTTCAGGGAATACATTTTATACATGATTTCAGGAAATACACAAAAAAATATGATTTTTAAGCCGCATGTCTGGTGTTTGCACATACATTGTATTAATTTCAAGGTATTATATACTGATATTTATGCTATAACAGATTTAACAAATTATCACATTGTCATTCGTATCTATTAATTTATTTTCACTGCTTACTTCCTTGACTTCTTGGTGCTGTTTAGCAACAGGACGACTGACCTTATGGAACATTGTTAATGGCGTGGGACAAGGTAAGCAATTGAAATCGTCGAAGAGAGTCCTTTTTGTAAAATTTATTTCAGTCAGCGCTTGACCTATTCTGGTTCCTGATTGACATATTGTAATGAAACTTTTTATAACGAATAAAGTTAAACAAATTAATTAAAAGCATTTTAACAATACCATGACAATGATCTTCTGTTGTCATGACAATTAATCATTTCAGATTACTCTGACAGTCGTTAATTTAATTCATCCATTTTTAATAATCCGCACGTGTATCATAAGTATAAGATATTATTCTGTGCATGTTTTATAAACAATACATTATCTGTTTGATTACATAATCCTCAAATGTATACAACTGTCAAGTTAATGATTATGATAAAATACACGTTATGCTCAAAATACAAAATTTCAACATTGTATTAGAAAATACATAAAATGTGACTCTTCATAGAAATTACGATGTGCAATTTATGATTATCATGTTTGTTATATAACGTATAAATCTATTCGTATTCATGTATATGACTTCATATTTTGATTATGTTAAAAGCCTCAAACCATTGTTTGCAAAGGGTACTGTCACATAAAAAATACATATAACAAAAAGTATTATGTAATATTTTATATCTTTTTGTTAAAAAAATTATGTATTTTTATGTGACATGACCCTTTGATTGTTTGTACATTATGTTCGTCATATTTTCGTGTATACATGAAGTGAAAGAATAAAAGGACTTTGACTTGACTTTGATTAATTTGCGGTAGCAATTCTCATGTTCTAAGTCTCTCTTTGTTTTCCTATTAGATATCAATTTATTTTTAGGTGTGTGTGTGTGTGTTTTGTAAAAATATTTTTTTATAAATGCATAAATGATTATACTACGTGTATGTCATACGTATTAAACAGTATTGAGACTTTGTGTTTTTATTTAATAGTTTGATACAAAATAACATGAGAACAAATCTTGAAATAAAAGTGTAAACATATGGAATTGTGTTCCGTTTTCTTATATACATGTATTTATGACATGTACTAGCCAGTGTGTAGAGCATTGCTCTACTGATCAAGAGGTTGTGAGTTCGAACCTCGGGCGTGGATCACGCTGTCCGTGACAGTTTTGACTGAAAATATTACATTCTATGTTAATTTGTCCCCCACCTCTGTATTATGGTGGGCGTAGCTTGACAGTAGCGTGCGGATATAATCTTAAGGCTTAAATGAAATCCAGAGAAGCTGGTTAGGATAACTGTATAAATCTATAACTGAAATAATGTTGAAAATGGTGTGAAATCCGATGGAATAAATAAATATAACGTCTCTACCTTACCACTTAACTAATTGGATCTTCTGTGGTCAAGCTTTTCTGTTTAAAGCAAGCATATAATGTTAAGAAAAAATACCTACCAATAAGTAAGGTTACTACCAACCTACCTACCAAAGTTTTGGTCACGCAACCACAAACCAATATTTAATCAACGATTGCCTTACGTCTTTAGTCGAACATATTAAGTATGTATGAACAAAGTTTGGAGCATTTATCTCTGACGAGGATTATCTTAACTAATGTGTTGACTGACAAATCTGAGTCTTTGCTGCATTGATACAGCGGTCAGTGCTCAGTATGCATCGCGTTTCAATTTCTATTGTGACAAATAGTCAGTTCTTGATATTGCAATCGCTAACCAGCAGGAAGACTGTATGTATTGTTTTCTATACACAGTCCAGTACTTTGATCCGTATAGAGGACGACACTATTATAGAGCAAATTGCTGTTATCAAATTCTACACAAAACTTGCAAATGAAATCCTGACAGAATAGATACAAAACAATCGAAAGTGGCAGCAATTTAATCAATGAGCTTCTGACAAAAACAATCTGTTCATGGATACATCTACAGAAAAAAGCAAGAGCTAGGACCATGCTGAGCCAATTTTGACCTCCCGGGCAATACTTTGAACAGACTTGGTAGAGGTTGCACTATACCACTTGAAATTATCAAAATGCAAAACTGTTATCAAAATCCTTTTAAAAAGAGTTGAGGACAAATCCAAACTATATTATAGAAATGTATCGGGAGGACATGAATGTCCCCACTAAGAGTTAAGTCAAACAGGGGCCATAACTACTGTGAAAATATTTAGATTTCGGAAATCGATCTTGACTAGTACAGTGTATATGTATACACCTTCATGTAAAACATGAAACCAATCCATGAAATATATCTTGAGTCAACGATCGGACACCAAAATTTTAACGGATGGGCGGACACTTTATGCCCTTCCGCCATTTCGAATACATGTATAATAGGCATAATGTAACAATAATTCCGCCAACAAAACACCGAATAGAAAAAGCTTGAAAACATCCACTGTGGTACTTACTTATTGCGATCTCTTCAAGTTTCATATTTTTTTCATAATTGATAATAATTAATAATCACAGTAAATTTATTAATGATTATGAAATAATTATGAAACTGAAGAAAATCGCAAAAAGTAGGAGTTGAGCACAGAAGCAGAGTAATCCTGAATGCATGCAAGTACGGCATTTAATACTGACCATACTCACTGAGAATCCCATAAGAATTGCAATAGGAGTTGCGAGGACAGAAGAATAAGCAAAGGGAAATTACTCTACCAAAAAATGACCGATTGAAAAGTCCAGAGTGCATGCGCCACTTGATAATGATCATCCTGTGAAAGTTAGATGAAAATTGAATAAGGAGCTGCAATGATAAGAAACGGGGACAAACAGACGGACGGTCGGATGTATAGACGTTAGAACAGTTCAACTATTTTCCACAATAATGGTAACATAAAACTATCGTATGAAGATGGTGCGGTATGTTTCAAATATTCTTTTTAAAATGATGTGTGTATCTGAGCGGGGTAAATGTATTCTCACTATACGTAGAGTCTACAAGCGTCTCGTGACCTACGGTCTAGGGATGTGAACGAACATTAAAAAATAATATTCGACTGAGATATTCGAATATTCGTTTTTGGTCCATTCTTGGATCTATCCGATTCTGTTGAATTCGAAAACTGTTTCTATAACCAGATATAGGTGTGTTATTGTAAACTTAACCTTTTGTACAAGATATACTTAATAATCAATTTGTTTCGAATCTAGAAACAAAAACGTTCCATGATGTAACGCATGATATTAAAAATATGTCTATAAATAATATTTTACCTGAACTGCGAATAAACTTGTCAGAAAAATTTGGTGGTGATTCTTGTGTTTTGTATAAAATTGGACACTCCACTTCTGCAGTGACTTCAGATGTTTCAGATTCGATGTCATTCTTTTCCGAGTTATTTATGTTCCCATCGTTTACAACCTTGAAATGTAAATTTCTTACACAAAATAATTCCTAAGAAAATGATGAACTACTAAAATTGGCGAGAAGCCGAGTTCAGGCGTGTTAATTTTCCGCCAAGCTTTAGTGATGGTCGGTGGTCTAATGGTAACGCGCTGGGCTAATGTATGAAAAGCCGTGGTTTCGTTTTTGTTCTTCGAGTAACTAAAGCATAAGTATGTTAGTGAAGCAGTACCCCGGACTAACTGAGCGAAAGGTCACGGGTTCGATAATCGGCTCCACTTTTCGAATTCATGTCCAACTTTGGCGGACACGGCCTTATCGAGTATCTGATCAATTTTCAAGGGAAACAACTACAATTCAGGGGTTTATATACAGTCTACCTATTGTTACCCTCCTTGCTTGCGTTATGCTGACTTTATTAGGGGTCATAAAGTAATAAAGTCAGTCACGCGTAACAGATAAAATCTGTTATCTTAATTGATCCAAAAATCAACTACCTATTTAATTTCTATTCTGAGGTGTTAAATTAATGATAATACATTCAAATGCAATTCAAGTAGCATTGATCTATCATGTTTTCGATTGACTCTTATTATGAACTATGTATACATGTATATATTTTATTTACTGTCTGTCTGGTGGTATATTTCTGCTTATCATAGCATTACTCACATGAGAATTTTGACAGCGTGTGATTACTTACAACAGAGGCTCAGGTCATCTAAAACTGAACATTAATGATTAATAACAAAAAACATCCGTTTCAGTTGTGCAATATTTATGTAAGTTCATACAAAAGCAGATTATAAACATTACTGATATCATTTACCCCATTGAATTCATATTGTCAAGGATACAATTGCATGTTTACTAATAGTTTCAACATAGCTTATACCTGCATTATTTTCTATTCAACAATCTACACAAAAGAATACATAAGTTTTAATATATGACATAATAAAAGTCACAATGTAGTACTTGCAGGACAGCTGGTACAAACTTTATCACAATGTGTGCATTCAGAACAAAATGTATACAAGGTAATAAAGATTTAAGATTAACAGTTGTCTCTTAATTTCTTGTTCATATAAAGATTGATACTGCAAAACAGTAGTTGAATCCATATCATGAACTGTCTATGTCTTAATTAATTAATGTCATCATAAATGGTACACGAAGTCCTCAAAAGAATCTGTGAATACAAAGTACATCATTTCAATTCATATAATGTCTTCATATTTTATACATGTACAAATACAAGTGAAATATCTTAAATGATGTAATTTTAGGTAACTATAATTTTGTAAAGATTAATGATTAATAAGCAATGGTAAAACCAAGGACTTATATACATACATGGATTCGCAACTGCTAAAAATAGATCAAACGATATCGTTCGGCGATCCCACAATACATTGCTATATACTCGGCAATGTCCGACAGCTGTATTTGGGTGTTTACGAATTTGATTATACTAATAAAACTCTGGCAATTGGGCACGGGAAATTGGTAAAGGATGCAACAAATTCCTTAAAGATATTGAGATACATTTATAATCCACAAAGTCTAAGTATAAGCATCGAAAAAGGCATCAGTCGAACATTTTAAATTCCAAGATGGCGGACATCTATTATAATCCTTTCGTCTCCGAGATTAAACATTCGGAATACCACGGATATTTTCGCTGTTATTATCATTCGGATATCACGGATTTTTTCGTATTTTCGCTTTTGTAAACAATAGCTTGTATTCCCGTTGATTCACGTCTTATTATCGCGGGATTTGATTACTTTAAACTGTTAATAGGGAAGTTGCGAATCCATGTATGTATATAAGTCCTTGGATTATCTAAATTATCTTAGTTTTCGCCAAATTTTGCTAACTTTGCAAGATTTTTCTTAACTTTCGTCTTAGAGTGAAAAGAAATCTTAGAAAAATTCTTAGATCGACGATTTTTTATCTTAAAAGTTAAGTCAAGGTGCGAGGTTTCTTAACTTTAAGAAATTTACTTAGATAAAAACAAAACGAATATGGATGCTACGTCGAACTCATTATTTTTCTATATCTATTACTTTTTAACACCGTAGTTTTCTGTTGTTAAAAATGCGTAACTCTTGCTGGTATACCAGAGAGTATTTGTGGGTTGGGCTATGTAAACAGGTTCCAACATGACTTACAGAAAAATGCAGTATCAATACATTTGTTGTTGACATCAAACATGATATTGCTGATCGACTCAACATGCAGCAATTTATAAGATATAATCATTTTCATTCATTGTTTTTCTAACAATTTGTTTAAAAATAATAAAAAATGCATAAACTCATTATTTTATTACAATTCATTGAAAGTATGTTTTACCAAGGACTTATATACATACATGGATTCGCAACTTCCCTATTAACAGTTTAAAGTAATCAAATCCCGCGATAATAAGACGTGAATCAACGGGAATACAAGCTATTGTTTACAAAAGCGAAAATACGAAAAAATCCGTGATATCCGAATGATAATAACAGCGAAAATATCCGTGGTATTCCGAATGTTTAATCTCGGAGACGAAAGGATTATAATAGATGTCCGCCATCTTGGAATTTAAAATGTTCGACTGATGCCTTTTTCGATGCTTATACTTAGACTTTGTGGATTATAAATGTATCTCAATATCTTTAAGGAATTTGTTGCATCCTTTACCAATTTCCCGTGCCCAATTGCCAGAGTTTTATTAGTATAATCAAATTCGTAAACACCCAAATACAGCTGTCGGACATTGCCGAGTATATAGCAATGTATTGTGGGATCGCCGAACGATATCGTTTGATCTATTTTTAGCAGTTGCGAATCCATGTATGTATAGACGATTCTATTTCCATCAATTAGACCGCCGCCATTGTTTTATCACGTGACCGTCCGCCATTACAGGAGTGAAAGTTCCTAAGAAGTATGCGAGTTGATTACCGATAAAAATCTATAACCGCAAGTTTTTGTCTGTAAAAATGACACAGAAGGAGCAATTTCGTTAGTATTTGCTAGCGGAGTAGTGTATAATAATGAATATACCTGTAAATAAATGATTTGCCTATCTTGTGTCTTTTATTATTTGTTTAATTGCTAATATGAGACCTCAGACTGTTTCTACCTGCCTTCATAAGCAGAAAACGAATGCTTGATCAGATTTTAATTATTCAATTGAATATCTGGTGCTATATATAGATCCTTGGCTTTTGAACAGACATGCATTAGCGTGTGATGATGATGGTGCTCGTCGTAATTTCTTTGTTTTCTTCGTAATGATGATGATAATGATGGTGGTGGTGATCGTGTGCTGGTTGTGATAAAAACTTTGTTGCATGAATATGATTGTTTAAAACCACGTTTTCCTTTCAGAACTGCATGATGACAAATTTAATGTGATGTATTCGTTGTCAATTTCATATTCCTGTGTCCACTTTTTGGAATATGTCACATCTGACACGTGTGATATATTCGGTCGAATTTTTCACTCGTGTTACATATTCGATCTGTGACATGTGTGACTCGATCAACAATAGTTAATCAATAATAAACAGCAACAGTTCATGAAAAAAAAATCAATTAGTAATTTTATATCACAGTTCTTATAGCTTTTTACTGAAATAACATCTAGCTGATAATGATTTTACATTTTATTTTCAAATTATAGACAAGTGACACACTTTGTTTATTTATTCTATGTTGTACGTGTACCTAAAACAATCACCAAGGTCCCAATATGCTACTATTAATCCAATTCCACATCATTAAAACATCAGATAAGATGTCACACGCATATACTGTCTCAGCAAGTTTTATGATACCGAGACAGGAAAACAGGAAATTGACAGCTGACTTCAAAAAGAAGCACCGACACTTAAAGACATTGAACCAGGAATGCTAGGCAAGTGCGTTATGGACCAGCAAGACCCCTGTTTCCACAGTAGGGGGTAATAAAACAGACAGGGTCATTGATAGACTAGCTTCTCTTTACATAATCAGTTACTCTATGCTTATAAAAACAACAGGAATTTAGTCATAAACTTATTATCACCATTTCAATAAAATTATGACCCTACTTTTTTGTCAAGTCTACAGACCATGACCAGCCAGGATTAATCCAATTAGGGACAATAAAACAATTAAGAGATTAGACCTCATGTGGATTTGGGAGGGGGGTCACTTATATAGTAGCTGTTCAATGTCTTTTAGATGACTGTGTAATATGGCAAACCTAAGTGTGATCGTGTGATCAATTAATTAGCGACTTTCGGTTGTTCAATTAAAATTATGGATCACTGCATGATACAAATGATATACTGGGTGCTTATGCCTTATCGTTAATAAAAACTATTTTGTAAAATACCTGCGCTATGCGTAAAGACAAACTGAATATATTTATTTAAAATCATTGCAATGAACTCTGTACAGTGATTTATTTTATGTATACAACTATGGTTTAGTTTTTAAATCTATAAATTGACTAAATATATATGACTGGATAATAAACAACGAAGAAGTTACTACGCTTTCCTATTCATTTGCTGTAGTTTTCACTATTTTACTAAAGATGTACATTATGTTTGTTTGAATTAATGTTCACAATGAAATGGAATTGTTTTATTAATTATGGCAATGAAATATCGGAACATTGTGATATTAGTTTACTAAATTTTACAATGATATATTGACAATTTAATAATGCTGTACTTCTATAATTTGTGTTAAAATGTATGTCGCTATGTGTGTCTGGCACGTAGAATTTCCCATTCATTTAGTCTTTTTTTTATTGTTAGATCAATCAAACACAACACATTGTCTACCACCACCGCGCTTATAAGGCATTTTTACTGATTTATTTACTATCAGTTTCTTTGTGTTTTCACTCCTGTAATGGCGGATAGGAGATTGAAGAGTACTTTTTCAGGGGAGGTAAATCGTACAAAATTTAAAAATAGAATCGTCTATATAAGTCCTTGGATAATCTTAGTTAGTTTGTGAATACGGGCCCTGTATAAACAGTACAATCAATTTCTGCAATTTTATGGCAATTTCCATCCGTCTTAATTGAAATGATATCCAACAAATATAACTCGTGGTGCCCAATTTTTTGTAAATAATGTGAGATGCGTATAAAAATCAATAATCAGGTAAAGTTAGCAACCATATAAAGGGATCTCAAAAATATGAATTTATTATCCGTCCTTTGTTTACACATCATTGAAAAAATAAATATACAAAGTAGTTAATCTATATTATTTTATGATATGTTTTTATAAGTGACATGTGGACGTATGACAAAATGATATATTTAGCATATAGTTATATTATCAAAAATGTATTAATAATAAATTTCATTTAATGAAATATCATCGTCTATTTAAGGCCTATTAGAACAATTGATGAAATGATAGTAAAATATAAGAAATATATATTACTTGATCTGTAACAATATTTACATAATACCTTCCATTAGGCATATCTCATAAAATAGTTTTCAGATGCTTTTTCTTATTTTTTTGTGTACTTTGTGATAAAAAAAAATTGGAACGTTTTTATTGCAAGTAAAATTCATTTTCACATTTATCTAGGTAAAATAAGACCTACTTCAATTTTAACATCCAAAAAGCTAATGGGGCTTTAACAATAATGAAAACCATTTTTTTTTATAATATCAACAAATTGGGTTATAAATATCGATTTTGCCCATTTATACGGAAGTAAAGTAAAATATTTCACAGATTCTAATATTTTCATCCATGTTGTAATATGTTTTAGTCTTCAACCTCAATTATCCTAAAACTTGATTCAACGCGTCTAATTTTTATAACCCTGTATAATACATCATGCTGTGGCTGTATATATATGGGTACCTAATCAGCAGATATGATCATCGCCAAATGCACGTTGTTTCCGTAAACGTACGTAAATGTCCGAGATTTGCCGAACGATTGACGAATTGAACTTAAAAAAATCTAAGGGGTAGTTTTAAAAATCATCAAAAGGGTCGAAGAAGATATTATTTGATTGTTTTCATATTTTACATGGTGAATGAAATTAAATTTTCAAAACGAATGCAATGAGTACAAATTTGATCACATTTCCGCCAAAAAAGTTATGATGCTGAAAACATCAAATTTTCATTGAAAAATCTACCAATTTTACGCGTTTTACAATGAATATAGAGGGAATCGATAGGTGTCTTTTTCAAACGCAAAAGGGTCGAAGAAAGCATTAATTTAAAATAATAAAAAATACACCATTAGAAAGATAAAAGATTAATTAAACTTTTGTGATGAGTACAAATTTCGTATTTTAAAGAGAATAAAAGTTATGACGATTATAGCGAAAATCCCCTTCTTTGTTTAATGTAATTTTTTTATCGATTTTCTAAATCAGCATGTCCGCGAAAGTTGGGTATGTCTCAGGGACGCCTTTTCAGCGTCCACAACCCAAATACCGAGCCTAATACTGCCGGTACTGTACGTGTCGCAAAAATCACAGGAAAATGATTTCTGTTCTTTTCACCGGGTAAAGAACCAAGAAAAATATATTCGAAAAGAGTAAAAATATAAAACGCTCGGTTTTCCTGTATCGAATCTTCTTTCCCTCTCTCTGGGTCGGCTCTGATGTGCCCGTAGTTGTCGAATGGGCCGGTAAACAACACATAAATAAATTGAATTAGATTTTGCCCAGACAATATGCACTTAATCTCATGCAAGTTTTTTTCGTTGCGATTTTGCATTGATTTTGACTTTGAATTGAGAAGAAGAATTTACCGTTCACTTTACACATTTTTTCTTCACGAAAGTTTATCAGTTAGGTAAAAATAATGCCTAACTAGTACATGTAGTAATTAGTCAGATAAGTCAGAAAGAGCGTAAAGGATATGTCACACCTTGACGGATAGCGTAAACGAACGTCATACGGATGCGAGAGTTATAGACAGGAATGTCACTATTATTATTCACCCGAATTATATTGTACGTCATCAGTGTCGTCGTCAGTTTGCATGCAATACTGTGATTCCATGTCAGTAATTGTCCGCTGAACCTTCGGTTAATGCCCGGTACATCTCCAGTTGAATCGTTATATGTGTTAGGTAGTAGCCCGGCCGCGAATCATGTACACCGGACAACTGGAAATTAACTGGACAAGTTGGGAACGCACGGATCCAGCAGTCGCCCTTATCCGGTTGAGTCCGTTCAAAATTTTGAGCATGCACAAAACTTTCCACTTGATTGAACGGACCTCACCTGGCTGTCAGACAAAGACCACATAATATGCCGAATGAGATACGGACAATAAACGCAAAAGGACGAACACAAATGGATCGAGAATTTTGTTCTCCGTCAGACGTCCGTAAACGCTATCCGGTAAGCCTTAATATACGTGTCACAAGGCATTAAGTTTTACCGTTTGACTTAATGTAGTAGAATATATATTAATTAAGTGTAGTTCATGGAAAGTTCTAATTATTTCATCAAACATAATTTTGATATTTTACCACGTAATTACTAACATTTCAGTAAGAATTTGGAATTTATGAATTATCTAACAGTTTCGCCAATATATTTGAAAGAAAATTTTACACCTGTTAATTTCACCAGGTTTAGGTCAAAAGCATATTCTTCTGGTACTGATCTTGAAATGACAGACAGTGGTAGGTACTCTATACCAGTAGTGAAAGGTTTTTGAAAACCGGGCCGGTTTATGATATATAGTAGATATTGGCCCGCTTATTGGAAATACCAATGCATTATTACGCCAGGCAGTAAACAAGTTACAAGGCTGATTATAAATAGTTATTTAATAAAATAATAATAGATAATACTATTCGGCCTTGGGCCAATCCGACTGCCCTCTGACAAATAACAGGGCCTATATCAAATCACTGATTTATTAACATATAGCAAAAACTTATTATTATTTGCATTATGTCTTCCTATGTCTGTTAGCACTATATATTTAAGGACCACAATGTATATGGAAATAAGGGTATTGATTTACCCTTTTTGTGTTATCCTTACTATATAATATTGATTGACATGGCTTCTTTAATTCATACCAGTCTTTCATTATTTGTATGTTTTAATGTACTTGCCATGTTTGTCTTAACATTTTATAGTCGGAAATAAATCTATCTATCTATCTATCTAAAAAAACGCATTTGAAGATTTTTTATAGAGTGTTGATTAATTTATACTAAGATACTAAGTTCAAATGATTCAAAGAAAGGATTAAAACAAGTCAAATACATCCGTTCTATTGCATATGTTCTTAGAATCACCTGAATATCCTTATTGTTTGGAAACTTAGTATAGGCCTAAGTGTGCTGCAAACTCTCCGTCGACAGACAGAGCTAAACATAAATATATAATGTGTAGGGCTACATTCGTCACATATTTGTTATTGTTCACAATTAAGTGATAGCTATCCTAATATGGTCGGATTGACTTTATTTTGGTAAATATTGTAGATTTGCGAACTATACAGTAAGCCCTATGTATTACCAGGTAGTTGTTTTAATAATTGATACCTATCTGCCAGTATACTTAATTGGTATTACCGAAAGTCGAGGATAAAACACAGTTTCCCGGAGTCCCGCCTTGTAAACGTTCTGTGAAAAAGAGTTAAAAGATACATAGAAACTACTTTGAATCTAATTAGATACATGATAAAAAGAATCTGTCATTTGCTAAAAGCGACACTCATAAGCTTTAAAGAAGACATACTTATGTAGAACAATAAATTTAAATGCAAGAGCCGGTACTGAGTAGCGTCGTCATTAGCAACCCAGGTTATTTACACGCGGAAGTACAGGTGTTTGTTTACTTCCGGTTATTCGTTAAATGTGCTTCGAGTGAACGAACATGTTGAATAGTGATATATATATGTGAATTTCTTTAAATAAACCTATGGTTCTGCAGTATTATTGAAGGTAAATATTTAATATGCATCATATCTATCTGTTTTCCTTCTTTATATTTTTTTCATAAATTGTTACCGTTCACTATGTGCTTGATAAAGTTGAGCATCAATTACACATAGGGGAATGAAAAAAATGAGGGCCATGAGTATTTCACTCATTGAAATTGAAATGGATGCGTAAAACAGCAAAATAAAACCAATCGAATGAGTATTTTGTAGTCAACCATATTTTGTATTAATAACTCAATTAAGCAGTTAAGTACATGTCAAAACAGCTAGCTTTAATTTGGTTTCTTCAATTTCTACATCTACATCTACATCATGACGTCAAACTGTCAGACTTGACATTTCTTTGACGATGCGCAAAAAGGAAGAATAATTAATACTATGTAAAAACAAAAAGGAAATAGTAAAAGACAGAAGTGAGTTCTGGTCAAGAAAAGTTGCATATATAGAATGAAAGTAAGAAGAAAAAAAAAGAAGAAATGAAAAACCAGTTAGTTTTCACATCCATCAGGACTAGACCAATTCGGCTTCCGTGGCGGTACCAGGGCATTATACCCGCCGACATAGCTCATGTCCCTCATATGGATGCTAGTTCATAACTGAGGTGAATGCCCCCTTAGAAGGTTAGGTTGGAGAGCCCACTCTTAAATGATGCCAAAGAGTGTGCCTCAGCGATTGACGCTGGTAGATCATTCTACTTTGCTACTGGCTTGCATAATTATTTCTAGCCATGCACCATACAATCACATACCATAATCATTCGTGCGGAGGTCGCACATGTGTATAAGATGCAGGTAAAATATCAGCAGAAATCGTGAGGGAAAATATATTCATGGGTGAAACGCAAATATACTTTTTAGCAAAGAAAATGGCCATATATATATATAGAAATGACAAAAGTATTGAAAATTCTGTGCCATTTTGTTTACGTTATTATTACGAAAAAGTGATAATGACTATCATAGTATAACACCATTTAATATCCCAACCTGTGAACACATTCTAAAACCTATCAACGCCCTCGATTATCTCTAAATTAGCAGCATGATCGACAAACAGTATTATGTGATTATTGTTGTTGATTTAAAAAACTTGCGTAGATGTCTGGACTCTACGAAATCGGGGAAAAGAATGGAATTATATCATGAAAGATTTATTTCCCTTAGTCGTTGTACAATGCATTTGTATAATCATCTCCAGTAAACTAAGTTTGGTCCAATTTTGACTGTACATGAAAAATTTGGATCAAGTTCAATTTTTTACCTGATTTTAAGAGTGATGACGGCCGGTACGTACCGGTAATTAGACATTAGAATTTGGCTGTCAAATTTCCTTCACCATATGCAGGTATTCCTGCATGTCTAAATGCTTGGGGCCCGGTGGTTGTTTTGATATGTCAAATATTCCTATGGTAGCTTTTTGTTGTTCGGTACGAACAATAAAGTTATTACTGTATTTCAGAAATCACTCAGTTTTCATTGAAAACCTGCATACCGAACAGCTTCCATTAATTCAACCTTCCGCCTATGAACATAGTTCCATTTTATTCAGTTCAATGGCATAAATACAAATTCAAATATTATGTGCATATAAGTCAAAATCAGATGACTATATGCAATATTGTAAATGAGCAATACAAAACAGTCGTAAAAAATCTAAACAGTCCTCTCCCTCTGATTATTACAATATTTACTATCAGTACACACATTTCAATGAGGGTGACATCATAATTCACCTGCTGGATATGCTAATTTAGTCTGGTTCCTAGCTTCTATTGTAAACGTATAGAAATCATCATTGAATTCATGGACGTTGCGATGATAACTGGGTGCCAACCGGATATTTAAAAAAGTGATTCATCGGGAAATTGTAATCAATTAATTTAATGCTTATAACGTGTAACTTTTTCTTCGAGCATGTCTTCATGTATGAGATATTACATTCTGCATAAGTGGAGTATACAAAGAGGCAGGTAATGTCGACTATATAATATTATGCTAATTGCTGAACTACTTTTGGTGATCAGATTGGAATCATAAATAAAAGTACTGAAAGCACATGGAACGGGAACAACTTTAACAACTGCATAGCGATGTAGAAAAGCGTCAGTAGTACTTAAGTCTGCATCCAAATTCATGTGCGAACTATTGTTCGGATTCAAAAACTCACCCTACAAAGAAATTCAACTTTTGACTGCTTTGTAGTTCCGAACAACAGCAGAACCTTCAGAGCTTTGATTATTACTAATTTACTGTGCATAAAGATGAGTTAATTAACACAACAAGAAAATAGGCGACTGTCTAAATTCCCGTCACTGGTCCATAAAATATATGGGCCAAGTCTATTTCCAGCTCCCTGTGACTGCAGTGTATATCAAATTCCCTATATATCAGAAAGGTCTTGCTGTCTAATTCCCTAGGCTATATATATATATCCCTGCAAGCCCTCTGGGGGAAACATTGATAAGTGCATAGTTAGTTAACCAACCAAAGGCTTATATAAAACAAGGATATAACATTATTAGCCTTACATAGTTACTAATTTGGCTTTTAACTTGCATACCAAATTCAGAGTAGGTGTGCTAGATGGTGCCAGATCAAATAATCTTATGTTACTCAGATATATTACTAATTTTCACTGTCGAATATCAGTGTGAAATCAACAATGCTAATGGCAGAAGTAGGAACTAGGGTTGCTCATTCCTCATTCCACCTGGCCCCTGAATTATTTCATGACAAAACTGCATTTATCTCACATTTTTAATAGAAATATATAATGTAAGTGTAAAACAGAATGGAAGTTTTTTTCGAAATATTTTGCTGTAATCTCTGCATGGTCAATCTCAACATAGAATGCTCTAGCTAGCTGTCTTGTTTCATGTATTTATAGAAGTGCTCATGTAAAAGCTTATTATGTCGACTGGATTAAGATCGATTTAATCCGTGAAACCAGGTTAAAAATTGTGTGCCCATTTATTAGTTTAAAACTGTTTGATTGCTTGCAAGTATCTGGTACTTAATAAACATTTGAAACTGGACAGGAGGAATGTCATTATGAATTAACTCTAGCTAAGTATATATCAGGGCCTTTTTTCCAAGAATTGGGAAGCGCCTAATATATAGCCTTTCATTTTGGGAAATTCAAGCGCAATATTTGGCCAAATTTTTAGAAGGTTAGACAACCGAGTTAGAATAGCATTGTATTTTGGGGAATTTCTTGCCTCAAATTGGGAACAAAACAGCCTTTTTGCAAGTGGGAAATCACCCCATTTCAGCCTCTGTTATAGAAGGAAAAAAGGCCCTGTATATAATTCCAATACATTTCCAAAAATAATTAATTAATTCTTATGAAAAATACTTTATTATGAAAAGTAGAAATTTGGGTATTTTATTTGTTGAGTTTTAATTGCATGTAAGCACCAAACTGTTTATTAAAATGAAATTGACACATGTTTCTATTCCTGATACATGTATATACTGAATTTGGGTATGATTTGATTGAGAACTATGTTTATGAAAGACTGCTGACTTTTAAAGATTTCACCTGTCATTATATTTGAAACTGTAAGATATACATAATTTGTTCTGATAAGGCCATTGTTAAAATATATTTTTTGTTCAGGGTTTTGCTTCCTGCTCATCAAAAACGGCCCTACCCAAGTTTTTTTTGTCTCTTGGTGTAAGAATTTTATTTTGACTGGTATTTGGGATTCTGTGTTAAAGAATAAATTGTAAAAAAGAATTTCCTACATACGTACCCGTCGAAAATTCTCAGGATAGGTTTTTTTTTAAGGATACATGCCCATGGCATGCAGTGGCTAGAGATGAATTAATTCAGTCCTCATTGCAACCTGCAATGTATATGCATGCATGGTTTAATAACTCATGGCATTATTATTTGCACGCATGTATTTTGTTTTTGCATGATTGGATTTACACATGTATAATGTTTGCGTTCAGTGTTTTGGAATAGAACGTTTGTGCCAATATTGTTTCATTGTTTACACACTGGATTATGCGTTCAATATCCTGGTATTTTAATATTGGCAAGCTTAGGATAACAAGCTTTTTGATTAAGATGTTGTTTTATGTTACAAGATAAGTCTACACAGTTATACACATATTTTAAACTTATCTGTGTATTTTGGTATTACTATATTTAGTGGCATGTAAATAAACATTAAACCTTTGAATTAATCATTGCAAGCAAAGAGGTGCATTTTAGCTGAAGGTATTGTTTTTTAAACTTTTTTATATCAATGTAGAAGAAATTTATATGTGCAATGAAGAACTTTTTTGTTACTTCGAATGTCATGCCTTAAACGCTTGTTGTGATAAATTGCATTCATATTAATATGTTCAATGAACTGTTTGTTGATCAAAGGGGCCACAATGCTTCATTGTCCCCATCACAACTACTGAGCCAAGTACTCTGTTAAGAAAATCATAGGAAATGGATGAGGTGTATATGGTTGCTTTGCACAATAAAAAACCTGTATCTTGTTTCTTCTTTCCCCTCTCGCTGTGGCAGCTCTGAAATTAACATAGCAGTCGAGCGGGCTGATAAACAACAGATAAACTGAAACAAAAGATAAAAAAAATCAACACATTGATTCCATTTCAATTTGTGACAGTAAATTATTTGCATGAAAATTCAATGTTAAAGTGGTCATTGTAAAATTTGTATGAATTGGGACTTATTTGGAAATATCAGCCAAGTATTACAAATTCTTTTCATCCGGAAATTGTAATTGCGTTATTCAGTTATGTTTGGATATTGTCCACTGACATAAGTGCTCGTTTTCCAAATACTGATCGAAAAAACAATTATCTGGCTGACAATTGCTAGGCAAACTTTGCGTACAATTGTGTATTTTATTTCATAAGTGATAGCAATTGATTAAAATAATCGTTCATCATTTATTATCAATTTTTAGACATTTGATAGCTATTTAATCAATGGTTCCAAGTAGGTTTCATTATTTCTTCTGTTTGTTTAAGATGTATGTTGTCAATAGCTGTTGCCTACTTTAAAAATGTTGTATGAACTAATAGCTAAGGAAATCATTGCCGATTTGTGCTCCCTAAAATGTTTATCTTTCTTGGTGATTTCTGTAGAAGTTGCTTTTTATTTTGTACTTTTCATCTTGATGGAATTAATTGGCAGTTTTTCTTTTGTTATTGAATATTTCAAATTGAATGTTAGATAATTCAAATATTGACATACTGTGACGCTCTTGGATCCATTAGCGATATATACCATAAATAGACACAACGCTTTTACTAAGAGTGCTACTGATGTTTTTCTACAGTTGTTCAACTTGTTGTGAATTATTAATTGTGCTTAAATTATAGCTAAGATGACTTAACTGCAACTGATGGAATGGTTAAGTTATCGATGTTCGATATTTTGTTACCCACATGTGTCCATTTTGAACCAATTTAAGATGTGTTTCGTGCTTAATGTTAATAGCAGCGATTTTTTTAAGGATAAATTTATTTCAATCAATTATTCAAGTGGATTTAAGTAGATGAAAAGTGGTTCTTTGTATTTGCTGTGAGATTACACATAAAATGATGAATAAAACTTTCCAGTGGGCTTGGTGCTGAACTCTGCTGGTATTGCGTAACGTTTAGAAATGTTTCACTTTCTGGAAGGATATTAATTTGTTGGTGAGGAATTGTGTTCATATTACGCTGTAAGACTTTGTGTTTCATGAATAAACATTGACCTTAATATTTAGTTCTTCATATAAATGAATTATTAGATATCGATGATGATGCTGTCTGTATATTTAAATGTTACCATGATAATATGGTTGAAACTTTGACAATTTTCAGAGGACTTTGGTTTACAGAGAGTCTGGTTTCCAGGGGTTACACTGTATGTTGGATTTTGCCTATTAAAAAGAAAATTAAGGGTTGGCACAAAAAAATAAGCTTTGTCGGGTAACCATTCACACAACTATTTTTCTATTGCCTAATGAATCAAACCTGATTTGTTTTGATATTTCAGAACCAATGATGAGAAACAAGTAAACGTTTATTTGAACTTGGGTGAAGAAATATGGCTGCTAAAGTAGGGCCCTCGACTCTTCCTCCATTTCCTCCAAAAAGGGCTGAAAGCCTTCACAGTATAAAGTATGAAGATACGGCAATGGAAGCAGAGGCTGTGGGTGGAATTCCTGTGGTAAGTTTTTGATAACTGGCTCAGTCCCAAAAGGTTAAGTAAAAATATATATTTTTTCGGTACATTTTGTCAAATTGTGAAAAATAATTAATTGCATCTCCAAAAAACAATGATATATTGTTTTAGAGAATTCAAATGTTTTCATTTAAGCTGAGTGCTTAATATTCAAAATGTATGTATTTATTAAATACATTCATTTATTCAATATCACTCTCGTCAGAAATTTCTAAAAAAAAAATTAAGTCACGGAATTTATGAATGACTCTGTCCCATTAATTATGAAATTAAGCACAGACAAATCATGCATATCAATTCATAAAAATCTATTTTTAAAGTATTGATTTCTTATTTGTCCATGTATAAATGTAATTGACATAAAGCAGGGTTTTTTCTCGGTATATTGGGAATATGACCCATACCCTTGGGATTGGGAATTTTCGCGGTGTTTTAATCAAAATTGGGTAAAAAATGTATTACTACAAGTTTTGCAATGTTCAACTTATTCTCCCATAGAACAGTAGCAGAATAAGGTATTTACTACCAATAGGATGTTAATGAACTTATAAAATTAATAAAAAAAAAATTTAAAAAACAATTTTCTTTTTTATTGGGAATTTTTGTCTGTGAATTGGGAAAAAAAGATACTATTTTCCATTGGGAATACCGGTATGACCGAATTTCGGCTATAAAATCGCCCCCAAAAAATCCCTGTAAAGTACATGACCTCTGTAATGGTCATTTCACCATTTATGCTGGTGGTTACCAGAGGGTTTAATTATTTTATTATAATGTTATTTATGTATTCTTTGTTTGATCAGTTCAAGTCTGTTCTACTATCTATATAGTTGGGTTGATTTTTAATGCGATTGATACATAATAGTCATTTACCGATAGGTCTGATCTTGTACATACAGATAGTATAATACATTACAAAGACAGTGATAAATTTATAACATACAAACAATAAGCATTATATACATTAAGGCCATGATTACATGTATGGCCCTGAATAACCTATTAATATAGCCAGTTACTTATTTCCAATGGGGTCCCTTAACAATAACTTCAAGATCTTAAATATCATTTGATATCTCACATGGATTGATGCATTTATGTTGTTATTACATGTAGATGTTATATTTATTCCCCCTAAGGGAGCTGTTTTTGTCTGTATTTTTATCATAACTATAAGTGACTGTATTTGAAATAGTAATAGTAACTATTGTATTTGTGTACTAGTATATGTGTGATACAAAGACCCAACATTTCAGTATTTCATGGATAAATGTTAAACAGAAAAACCCTAAATCTTGAATGCTTTATTAAATATTAGTTTTTGAGGATTTAAGGAGTTCCCATGGAATTTTACACTCATGATATTTGTTGCTTGCCAAATTCACAGGCAAGAGCTTTTTTATTTTGATAGGGCACCATTACATATAACCGCTAGGGTAATTTTAATCAAACTTCACGGGAATGATCATTGCATGGTTCTCTACAAAAAGAGCTAAAATTGTTCCAGTCCACTGAAAAAGATGGCCGCAAGAGCTAAAAATTGGAAAATCTTTAAACAATGTCTTCTCCTTAACAAAGAATAGATTTTGATAAAATTTTGCAGGAATGATCCTTACACAGTCTTTAACAAAAGTAGTTGAATGGTTTGGGTCCACTGAACAAGATGGCCGCCATAGCTAAAAATAGGAAAACTTACCAACAATATCTCCTCGTTATAACGACATGGTGGATTTTGATAAAACTTAAGAGGAATGATCCTTGAATAGTCCTCTCCAAAAATAGCTACATATAGCGGGTCTGCTGAACAAGATGGCCAACAGAGCTGAAAATAGGAAAACATTTAAATTATATCTGCTCCTTAACAACAGGTTGGATTAAAACTTTACAAGAATGGTCCTTGCATAGTCATCTACCTTTCCAGTCTGTTGTACAAGATGGCCACCTGAGCTGAAAATAGGAAAACACTTTTATAAAACTATATAGAAAAGATTGGATACCGGTAGCTAAATTGGTTCCGGTCTATTGAACAAGATGGCCTTTAACGACTACTCCACGTTATCTTAAGTTTCTTGTCCTTTAGTGCATTGTTACTGAGGTGAGCGATATAGGGTCATCATAGTCCTCTTGTTTATCAATTGCTCTAAAAGCACATCCAACAGTGAACTAAAACAAAAACAAAATACACCTACTCCTTAACTTTGTTCAGATTGTACACATTGGCTTTTTGTACAATTGTACTTGAATGCTATAATTGTGATCTATTGATATAAAGGAAGTTTTCTAACTTATAACGGTTTCAGATAATGTTATTATCTTCATCTCCTTCCTTTTAGTCAGGACATTGTCTTATCCTGTATGGGACAATGTACATGTACATTTCATCAAGTGCATTAAAATGACTCTTTATAAAGAGAAGTGGATTTATTTCTGTGTGAACTTTGGTAAGTGTTTTTACATTTATATCCATATATCTATACAGTGAGTCAAATTTCTGAGCTTCCACCTTATAAAACTTGATTCTTGAAAGAACTCAAATGAGTGAATTACTGGTAATTCTTATGTTTTTTCCATACTAAGTATTGAAAGAAATGGAATATGCAAAGTAAATGTTGTATTGTAAATTAAAATTTCCCCTGGAAATCAATCAAGAGTCATCCAGTGCTAAAAAACACAAGATGGACATTCAGAAATTTGGCTCAGTGTACTGTTATGCACTGCCTTAATTTGTATATTTATTAATGTTTGTTTTACATGTCAGATGTTAATATTTGAATTAAGCTACTTCTATATTTCACTGTGACATGTTTTTTATATTGTTAGAATAATGCTTTGAGTATTAATTTATGATATCTCAAAATTTATCTTTATCATTGTTCAGCTTTGAAAAATATCTTATATCTAGTTTGATAGCCTACTTAACATGTTTTCAAATTAAGTTGGCAGTACATAGCCGAGTGGGTAAAGTCGCTGTCTTCAAGTCACTGTAGCCTCTCACTGATAGAGGGTCATGGGTTTGAGCCTCAGCTACCATCCAAGTCTCTTTATGTGAGAAAGTAGGCTGTTCTTTACAGAGGATTGAAGTCTAAAGTACTGGTTCTTCCCAGGTATGATGATTATGTGAACTGCCTGCCTCATATGACTCTGACTGTTGAAATGGGGCATAAAACTCAAACAAGCAAACAAAATCCATTTCCTGTTGCAACTTTTTGAAATATTGATAATTTTTTCTTTCAGTGCAAATTTGTCTACCTTAAAACATGTTGTACTGAGAGTACATGTGCTATCATATGACTCAAGATCAGTGACAGACAAGTTGGACTGCATTGTTATTTTACTGTATGATTCTGAACTACACCACTCAACCATTTAGACATTTACTTATCATCATGGCTGACACATTTGCATGTCATTCAGATCTGACATCTGGGTCATTCAAGGGAAATAATGTGAATATAGTTGAAGAACTAGATTCAGAAGATGACAGTGGCAATATTAGAAACATGATTGAACAAACTGATGACATATTAGAATCTGATGTAGATGTTCCAGATGGTCAAAATAAATACAGGATCTTGAAGAACATAGATGAGATAGAAAAGACAGGAAATATGACTAAAAATGGTAGAAAAACATCTAAAATCTGTCTTCATATTAGAGTTCAGGAACAAAATGAAAATGAACTTAATGAAGAGAGTAGAATGGTCGAAAAAGGGTCACCTGAAACTGATTCTGAAAACATTCCATTGCACACTGTATGCCAAGGAGACAGTAAAGACACTCAGTTGGAACCATTAATAACATCTGCTTCTAAAATTGACATCACAGATGCCAATCCAGATGTTGAGTGTACTGATACTGACAAGAACAAACTGCCTAGCAAAGATAAGCCTGATTCACTGACTGCCACTCTGAAATGTATTAAAGATAAAGCTATCAGGTATTCTAAAATTGACAAGAGTGGATTCAGTGGAATTAAAACAAGACATGACAGTGCTTGTTCCAAACTAAGTGAAGGCAGTATAAATTCTGATGGACAAGCATTAAACAGTTTTCTGGACATTCTGTGTGATGTACAGATGGTTCCAGTTAGTTCAATTTTTTAGTGAATGGATTCCTTTTGTTTATGTATTGAATTGATCTCATTAATTGTGGTAGATTTATGTAAGATCTACTCTGAGGTTGCATCTACCCACTTTGCTCAAATGGGAAAGTGTGAAGTGTGCAGTCTTTAGGTTTTGTGAATTCAAAACTGTAGGTTCAGAGCATTGTCTGCATTTTTATTTGGTTTTAACATTACATCTACATCCTGTCATCCACCCCCAGACGATTCTAGGAGGGGTTAAAATTGGCAGCTACTTGCTGAGGACAAGGCATTAATAATTCGAGGAGCTGGTTTTGTGAAATTTTACATTTATCTTAAATTATTACAAGGCAACACCCCTTAATCTTATGCTGGCATGTTGCTTGCATATTTAGATACATATATGTATATCTACTCACTTTAAAATGAGGTCTTACATTTCAGACAATTTTGATATTATGAGAAGATAAAATATTTGTTTTGATATTCATGCAACTTATTTAGTTGTTATTTATAGGGGACTTTTCTTATTCTTTTCAATATCACACTTAGTGCAACAAGCTATGCAGTTAAACATGAGTTAATTGCTCCCTGTGAATAGAGACCACCTGTGCACAGCAGTCACAATTTGACTTTTATTTCATGGCCAGAAAAAAAATTGGTGCTCACGGTTATCAGACAAACCCATTTTTTGCACCAACCCTCAAATTACGAATACAGTAAAACCTTGAGTATCTGAAATCGACGGGACCCAAACATTTTTTCGTTTAGTCCATGGTTTTGGTTTAAATAATTTTGATAATCAAGTTTCTTTTACATTTAACTATATAGGGAGAAATCGGGACCGAAAATTCATTTCGGATAACACCAGATTTTTGGATAATCGAGTTTGGATTACTGAGGTTTTACTGTAATAAAATAAAAATATAAACATTTTTGGGAATAATTGTACTTCCAAAGTACAAAAGGTAGCTAGGTCTAAAAAAAGTAATTAGTAAAGAAACCTTTTTCACCTTCCTTCACTATATTTTTATTTAACCATAAACTCAGGGTTGTCATTTATGTTGTGGCCAACAGGCCCAAGAACTAGACTAACAAGCCTGCTAGGGGGTCATTTTTTCCAGCAATGTTTTTAAAATTTTGAGGTTTCTAACCAGCCCAAACTAATTTCTGAGCGGCTAAAACTGCCAGCGCTGGTTATTATTGAGAACCTTGAAGTCATGATTTTATGTCTAACTTGATGTAGATCAAAATCAAATTAAATTTCGAATAAAGTCAAGTGCACTAAAGTCCATATTTCTTAAGTGGCTGTTGTTTACAAGTTTTATATTAAGTGTAATCATATGATTTAAGATAACCTTTTTCTTGTGTAGTTTATTTATGTTTTATATTTTGTAGGACTTGGATGAGGAGACAAAATGGATAAATCGACACATCAAACGGAGACAATGTTCACATTTTATTCCTAACAAGAAGAGCACACCTGATGCTAAGTGAGTTCACTGCAATGTATTTTTCCACATTTTTGCATATTTCACACAAAGATCAATCAAATACTGTGAAACTTCCCCAAAGCAACAGCCTTTGTGAGAAACAAAATTATGTTGTTGTTGAGAGGTTGTTGCTCTAGAGAGGTTAGATTAATAGTTAAATCATGCAATGAGGAAAATCATGCTGTTGTTGAAGGGAGTTTGTTGCTCATGAGAAGGCCGCTATGAAGGGGTCGTATGGTACATTGTACTTGAATCATATGTTTCGATGTTAACATGTTTTTTTTTTTAATAAATTGAAAATGTGTAAATTTAAGATTGGATGCCTTACCTGTTAAATAAAATGATTCCACACAGAAAGTCACCATTTTGATCAACCTGTTGCAATAGCCTACCATTAAGTCACACAACTTTATTGTTCATGCTTGCAGGAATAGACGTCGTTGTTTCTGTGATTATACATACAGTGAACATGATGTTGGAGCTCAGAAGAATGAGTTAAATGAGGACACCAAATGGGATTACAAACAGCACTCTGTACAGAAGAAAAGCGATGCTTTCGGGGAGATTGAGTTTGTTGGTTATGCTGGAAGCACAGGAAAGGTAATGTATAGTTTTTACGTTTATCTCTAATCAAGATCTTTAAACCCACCTTAGTCTCCATCATGAAGCCTTACCATTGGTCAGTTTTTGGAAATTGAACGATGCTTACCTGAATCAACCAATCATAGACCTGAAGGTGATATTGATGGAAATTTTAAACCCTTGGAAAGTTTTTTTTGGGTGGTTTCTTTTTATAAATGAAGTATTAATTGTTCTTAAATGTATGTAAGAAACATAATTATTTAACTTGTACATTGATTTAATGATAAGCCTATTTTCGGCAGACATTAGATGGCAAGCAGCTGTAGTTTTATAAAGTAACGAGTTGAACACCAAGTGTGTATCAGTGGTTTACACCAGGCACAATAAAGTACCAGGAAAAACAGTTTGAAAAGAGTAGGGACATAAATGCCTGGCCCTCCATTATCTTATCTCCCCTCTCTCTGGGGCGGGTCTGAAATGACAATAGTTGTCAAATGGGCTGTTAAACAATAGATAAATAAATGATGTGTTAATGCTGTTTTCTTTCATCAGTATATAAGAGTGGATGTAGATACAAAGATGTCCGACATGTTGGATCTGATGATGAATGTATGGGGGCTAGACAAACCTAATCTCCTCATCTCTGTCACAGGTGGTGCCAAAAACTTTCAGATGAATAAAAGACTTAAAGATAATTTCAGGCGAGGTTTGATGAACACGGCATTAACAACAGGTGACTTATTAATCCTTTTATTTGTATCTTCATTTTGGTTTACCTTTTCTTGTGATTGACCTAAACTTCCTTTTACAGTGGAAGAGAAACCTATGAAATGTGATCTCATGATGTGTTTTACTAGAAAACAAATTCGATGATCCACTTTTGATACTCGCTGTTAATTTGTTATTAATTACCTTTCTTGTATTTTAAGATTATACCGGGTATGTACAATCAAAAGGCCAAATATGGCTGCTCTTCATCTTTCATTATGTAATAAGAAACAAACCTCGGAATAAATGCTTACTGTATGTATAGGTAATTTTTCCCCATCCCATTAGTGGCTTTGGTTCATATAATTGATAGTATAAATGTACAGGTTGTAATTGTAAAATATTGATGATATTTAAGGTGCCTGGATTGTGACAGGAGGCACACATGCCGGTGTCATGAAGCATGTCGGTGAGGCAGTGAAGGATTTTGGGATAGCGTCATCGTCTAAAAATCCTGTTATAGCAATCGGCATTGCCCCATGGGGTTGTATACAAAACAAGGACTCTCTAGTGAATGACTCGGTATGTATTTAAATGTAACAAAATTGGTCTTTTACAATGTTTAGATATAGAAGAAGATTTGTGCCGTTTAATAATCCATTGTCAAAAAAAGTGTAATGATGTTATAACTTCTTAATAGGATGAAATTGATAGGAATTTTGTTGAAATTCATGGTTTTTATTTTAGATAGTATAATGTTACTGTGCTCATACATACTTAAAAATTGCTAATACAGTGTAGTATTATTACTGTGGTCTTTATCAATAGAGCTTTCTTTGACATATCAAAATCATTGTGCATGAAACCTTTTCTCAAAAAAATAACCAGAAATGCATGTAGTCATGTGGTCATGAATTAAGATGTTCTAGACGTACATGTATTTATGTGTTATCTTGTTAATTCAGTTATATCACAATTAAGTATTCATACCAGTATCTAGGACAAACAAAAAAATATTTCTATAAATTCACAATATATGACTTTGTTTCAGTGTTCAGGACTGTGGCCAGCTAACTACAGAATCGAGAAGGAACAAAAACCTAAGGAGAGTTTTCTGGATCCAAACCATTCACATTTTATCTTAGTAGATAACGCTAGTCAACATAAGTTTGGTATAGAAATCCCTTTCAGAGCTCGGCTTGAGAATGAGGTGTCCAAGATTCGTACTGATACTGGAGAAAGTAAGTTAGCGCATTATTTTGTAAATTTTAAATTCAAACGGTAATTATTTTATCATGTTTTTTTATAAGATCAGATGATAATATAGTCATTAAACAAAGGTATACCAGGTGACTTGTAATATGTTATACCATAAGGATTCTTTATAGAAATCACAATTCTTTGAGTAAAATACTGATGGAATTGTGAGAATCACAAATATTTCAAAGTCACGTTCATGTGTAAAATGGTGACGTCTAAGCAAGGTGAATAAATCATTCAATTTATTTTTGTTTCCAAGTTAACGTTGCGTAAACAATGCAATAAGGGTACCCTAAAGATTGTATATTTACCAAGCTTGAGATGCTTTTGCTATTTAAGAGATGTTAAATGACAGAATCAGTTTGTGGCAGCAGATACAAAACCAATGAAACTTAAAACACTGACTCAAGGCACACACCACAGAAAGACTGCAGTATATTTTATCTCACTAATGAAGTCATAAGACTTATTATTGACAATTTCTTTCTTCAGACGCTGTATCTGTGCCAATAGTGTTGTTAGTTCTGGAAGGTGGACCAGGGACTTTACAGACAGTACATCAAGCTATACAAAACAATACCCCAGCTGTAATTGTAAAGGGGTCAGGAAGGGCCGCTGATATACTGGCTTATGCTTACCAGAATGCAAAGGAAGAGGAAATCGAGGCTTGTGACCAGGAAGGGAAGAAGATTAAGAGGTGAAAATATCTATAGTAGAGACTGATCTATGAAATATTTATCCTTTATAGAAGTTTGCATGCAATGCCAAATAAAAATACTGTTAAACCTATGTGGCTGCCTCTGAATAAAGGCCACCCTGTGAATAAAGGCCATTGTTTTGTATACTGTCATTGATTATTTAGAACAAATTGACCTCCAAATGAAGTTCACCTCTCAATAAGGGCCTAATTGTTTTGTCATGCCAAAGGGTGTCTTTTGTTCACAGGTCTGTGCATGTTTATCTGAATGTGTTGTAAAAATGTTAATCGCTTTATACAACTTTTGAAAATTCTGGCTCAGTACTGATTAATACAACTGACTATTTTCTAGACTTTAGATAAGATTGTGGTTACTGGGGAACAATATCTGGATCTGAATCCTAGAGCTATAATCTACATTGTTTTGGTTAGTGTGTTGGTGTGGTATCACTCTACCTCCTACAAGTGAGAGTTCGGAAACCTTTGGACATAAAATCTGACATGAATACATAGATATCAGAGAAAAATAGATGCTCCACTAGGCTACTGACTAATTGATAAAATAATATGAAATACAATTCTGTTGGTGAAAAAAAAAGTAATTTTGTAGTTTTTATGTTTTTTTGTAGAACTCACCGTTTAATGGATGATGCATTGTTGGTAGAAGTATGTGACATGGTGGAACGAGAATTCTTAACAGACGTAGATCTCCATATTGGACGTATAAAAGATTGTCTGGAGAAGTCTGATCTCATGTCTGTGTATGAAATAGACAGTCGGGTCGGTGTGAAGAAGATTGATGTTGCTGTGTTACAAGCCTTGTTTAAAGGTATGTAAGGTTATGATATATAAGAGTGTGGCTTCAGGGTTTTTTCTTGTGATAAATCTATAGCACTGTTATTTCTCTACTGGAATTAAGTTAGCAACTTCCAAATTCAATGCAAATCTTAACAAAAGTCATCATTGTGAAGGCTTGGTAATTAATGGGTAACAATTGACAAATCAGATGTATGTATCTACATATAAAGTAGACAATATGTTTAAAATATCTGTATGTGTCCAGCCAGAAAAAATAGTTGTATGGTCATCCAACTAACATAATTTTTGGCACAAACTTTAAAGTTTCATATCGCAAAATGTAGGTGAATCTCTTCATATGCTCTCAAAAAGTATGTTTGAAAAAAAATCAGAAATGAAAAGTCTTCTGACTTACCTACCCCCTGTCACTGTTGCTATCATCATTTTAGAATTACTTGTCATATGAATAACAAAACTAAACATTTTACCATACAGCCATTTTTTTAAAGGTAAAAACTGCTATAAACCTTTTTAAGGAGTCCTGGAATAAGAGAATTTCTTTTTTCAAGCATAAAACAATGAAACCAGTCCTGGTTATGTATTGTGCGGTGTATTTAATTTTTAGATTTTAAACAGAGCTTATGGTCTTGTTTCTGGTTAAAATTTGTCACATGATTGTTTCAGCCAATAGAAATCAAGTCATGGATCAGTTACGTCTTGCCCTTGCATGGAACAGAATTGATGTTGTTAAAAGCGATATTTTCACAGATGATAAACGATGGCCGGTAATACACCAATGTCTTTTTATATCAATTTATATAGATATCTATGTTGAACAAGAAACCAAGATTTATAAAAATTGAGCTGTTATTTACCAATATGCAGGTAACTCTCGATCATTCAGTTGTCAATTTTCTCCTAATTGTTGTTCTTTGAAAACTTGAAAACCAAACCATAAAACCAGTAATGGTATACCTGTTTCCATACAATGTAATATATAGAGTTTAATGTGTCATATCTAGACCTCAGAAATGTATACACTGTATTTGAATCAGTTGCAGTTTATTTCATTTCCCCAGCCTATTTTAGTTATATGATATGAGGTGGAAAACAAATATACAGATTACAATATGTATGTATAAGGAAAACATGTTGTATTCTACTTAACTAGTGCGTGTTCATAAAGTAGTCCCATGCTGTTTCAGTTTGGCACAAATGCTCGCCGCCTCAAGATCTCCAGAATTGTCTTTGACAAATCAAATATATTTACAACAATGTTGCAAGTACAATATTGTTATTACTGATATTGTTGAGATGTTAATGATTTATAGAAACTTTAGTAACTTTTTTTGTGATTTGTATAGACTGGTAGTCTAGATGATGTCATGTTATCAGCCATACAACTGAACAGAACAGATTTTGTGGAACTTTTCTTGGATCATGGTGTTAGTCTCAGAGAGTTTCTTACAAAGAAAAGACTTCTTCTGCTGTATAACAAGGTGAGTAACTTAATTTATTTACATGTATTTATTATACCCCCCGCAAACGAAGTTTGAAAGGGGGTTTATTGGAGTCACTCTGTTGGTCGGTCTGTCCGTCGGCATAAAGTTTGTGGAGCCAACTACTTCCACATTCTTTAAGCGTTTGCAATGAAACTTGAGATATGTTATCACCATGAAGTGTAGATGTGCAAGACACAATTTTCATGCCCAGCGATCCAGTCATTGCAGAGTTATGTCCCCTTGAACTTAGCCATATAGTGGCGGGGGTATTTGTCACTGTGACAGCTCTAGTTTTGTATTGTTTTATGGCTTATCAACAACAATATGGTCATACAGTGCGCAATAAGTATCAAAAAGGGAAATCAATAGATATAAGTCATGTAATAAAGTTATGTATGTAAGTAACTTAATGGTAGCTTAACATGAAGTAAACCTTAAAAATAAAGGCCTGGTTTGGAACTAAAGAAAAATGTTGAAATAGTGAAGTAACATAGAAATCTGACAAAAAACGATGTTTATAAAGAGTTGGTTTTATTACCGGTAGCTTGTTTGTTTTCCAAGAAAAAGTCTATTATGATCACTGCATAGTCTGTGCAAAAACTTTAATGTAGCTCATAACTCAGAATCTAAAAGAGGTAGTAACATGAAACTTCATAGGTGGAAGGATCTCACTTAGGCGGCAAATAGACAAGACTTTAGTGTTGGCACCACTTGCGGCGCTCTTGTTAATATTGATGTCTCATTATCAAGATAAAATATGGAAGAAATGTAGAAATTCTGACAAAAAGGGGACTTTATAAGGAGTTGATTTTACTATCGAGGTTTTTACTGAGCATGGAAATGATTCTGTCTTATGATGTTGATTATCTAAGTTAAACTTCAGACTTCAGTAATGTGTTTATGCTTTTGAACATATTGAGTGGGTATTGATCTGTATGTAATATAATTATCATTATTTTCATGTGATCCATTGTGATATACAATTAAGTATTATTTTACCTTTTTTTCAGATTCCCAAGAATTGTATACTTCGAACATTGTTAGAAAGATTAAAAGTTAGAGAAGACCCTGTAAGTTGAGTTCCTCTTAGATATTTATATTACAGTATGATAACATTTTATCTATTGTTGCAGAACTTGTTTCGTTCTGGCTAAAATAAACAAGTAGCTAGTGTACCAGTCATAGACAGATCTAGGCACCTAGTGTACAACTAAAATTTGTGGAGCATTTTGTCAGTTATAGATAAACTTTGTTACTCTAGATATTATCAATAGGAAAAATAATTGTTTTAGGCAATTAGTATGATATTTTTATTTGACCTCAAAAAACGGAAATATTGAGAACCAGTCTGAAATTAAGTGGAAAGATTAGGAACCAATCAGAAATTAAGTGGAAATATTGAGAAACAATCTGAATTTAAGTGGAAATCTTGAGAATCAGTCTGAAATTAAGTGGAAATATTGAGACCCAGTCTGAAATTAAGTGGAAATATTGGGAACCAGTCTGAAATTAAGTGGTTGTTATAATAAGGTGATCTTAATTTTGTGATGGTCACTGTGTGAGGTTTAACAAAACATTATGTTTTTTATGTTGAACTTCAGAAAAGAAAGAATTTATCTTTGATGGATGTTGGCTTACTGATTCAAAACTTGATGGGCGACACATACAGAACTCACTATACTACAAAAAATGCATACGCTTTACTCGATGTCGACTATATTTTGGATGGTATAACCTCAAGACAAGCCAAAGATGGTTTGAATTCTGGCATACGGTCCATAGTTAAAGGCATTGATAATAAGGCCCTGCATTTACTAAACAGCAGTAAGTACTAGCTATGTTTTCAGTACATTTCTCCTATTATTTTATTGGTCTGTAGTCTTCGAACATTTGAGTTGCTGGTTTTGGTACATGCACTGTACTTAAGGGACATGATGACTCTGACCTTTTCAACAGATGACATAGACCCCACAACCTGCAGAATAGGGGTTGAGCATGCTTCCTGTTGACTGCTTAGGATCTTACTAATATTTAAGTCTTTTTTGTATGTTAGTCATTACTCTTTAAATGCCAGTAACTGTTTAAATATATGATTATCAAAACTTAATGTTCAAAGCATTAATTAATTGTTGTTGCTTACATTCTAATTTTCCTGTAAGTTTTTTATGATGCTAAAAATCCTTCATTTTATAATAATTTTGTTAACCTGGGTTCCTTAGACAAATGATTTCATGGTTTTATCATTTTGGTTCTTATGTTATCTCATAATTTGTTGCATACTGAAACTGTGGTTGGTTACCAGTCTGTGTATGGAGCGTTACCATTGGTCAATTTCTTGACTGAACACAAAATTAACCAATCAGAAGCTGTGGTTTTTAGACTGGTGTACAAAGTTTTAAATCTTAAACCTGATACATGTATTTCTCTCTAATATACAGATGATCAGGCAAAGAATGGTAACCCACAAACACCAGATTTTGAGAACCCAGCTCAGGAATTGTTTATATGGTCCGTACTGACAACAAAACAAAGTATGGCTAAATTGTTTTGGGCCGATGGAAAGGTATGTCACTGTTTATATAAACTGATTGTTCAGTAATGATCAAAGATACAATATAAACATGGTTCAGAATTATTTTATAGATTCACAACCCAATCTTAAAACTGTGAATCAGAATTATGATACAATATTTTCCTCATTAATTTTGTGTTTTATACAGAATTCATCAAGGATTGTATTTATTTTGTGTGTATGTGTGTACATATAGTATTTTTAAATTCACCTTTCTGAAATCAGTCCTTAATAAAAGGTACTAGGTTTTCATACTGGCTGTAACATGTAAATGGATAAAAACTATCTCATGTCGAAAAAAGTTTAACAATTGCTTCATAGTAAAATAGGGAAAATTCTATACATATAAGTTGACTACTGGTACAAACCAATCCAGTCAGTCTACTCATCTGTCTAATGAAGGAAATCTACTCAAAGATTTTAAACAATCTGAATATTTTTAGAACTGGTGTATATATTATATTTGTGTGTTTATTTCTACACCAGGATGCCATAGCTGCAGCTTTAGTTGCTAACAGTTTACTGAAAGCAATAAAAGGTAAAACTGAAGATACAGAGCTTGCTATCAGTATACAAGAGAATATAGAGTGAGTATACATACTTAACCATATTATAAAATATAATACATCATTGTCAAAAAAGATATGTTTAATTCAAATCATGCACAATTGCTATGAATGCTTAATACTGTGAAATCATTCATTTTCGTTGCGTTCAGTTTTCATGTTTTTTACTAAATTGGCTATTTCGTGGGGACATAAATTCGTGAATTTTGATTTTTGGAAAAGAAATGCCTTATCTCCGCATTCTAATTCGTGGGGATTTGATTTCATGGCTAAGTCGACCAACGAAATCCACGAAATTAAATCCCCAATGAAAATTAATGATTCCACAGTATCTGTCAGAACATTTGAGTGTTAGTGACCATATTGCCAAAGATGATAGGGGTCATTGTTTGCTGACCTTTTCTCCCTTATTTTATGCCTAAAACCCACTTTCTTTCATGTTTGAAGTGTGAATCAGTGAATTGGTCACTTTGGAAGCATTGGGTTCTATAAAATTGTGTCTTGGAAACATGTGCTTCACCTGGTTTTTAGTCACTGATTTGATAGAGTACCGTATCTTATCCTTTCTTCTGATCCATGTGTATTTCACGATAACCAAATCAACTTGACACTTCTTTTTCAGTGAGTGGTCAAACCTGGCTGTAGGTGTACTTAGTGAATGTTACTCCACAGATGAACATAAAGCCCAGGATTTATTGGTGAGGGAGCTAACTAACTGGGGTGATGCCACTTGTATGATGATAGCAGTAAAAGCTGACAATAAAGAGTTTATCTCACAGACAGCTTGTCAGTCATTGTTGAACAGTATATGGATGGGAAAATTATCTTTGGACAATTCAACGTGGAGGGTTTGTTTTTACTTTTATAAAATTCTCACTATGATAATATTATGAGTCTGAACGTACCTTGTACAGAATACTTATTGTATATTAGATCCTGTATCATACTGTATCAAGTCAGTAAGAAGCTACAACATAAAACTAGTTTCTGTCTGGTAACAGGGTACCCACAAACGTGACTGTTATTCCTGGCCTCAGCAATATTCTAGTGTATTTTGTTGTTATTTTGCTATTTTACTATGTTGTTATTTTGCTATTATGTTATTTTACTATGCTGTTATATTACTATGTTATTTTACTATGTTGTTATTTTACTATGTTGTTATATTACTATGTTGTATGACTATGTTGTTATTTTACAATGATTTTGTTATATGATGATTGTGATGATCTACTTTCAGTTATTGATGTGTACCATTATTCCACCACTTTCACTGGTTATGCTCAACTATCATCCTGACCAGGAAACAAAGGGGAATAATAAACCCAAAACTCAGGAATTTGAACTTGATAATAAAAAGGTAAATATGAGAGTACATTAATCGGTTTTGTGAAGATATTTGAAAAAGAACACAAATATTGGACAGTCATATTTTCATTGAGGGCTATTTTGCAAACCTTGATTGTAATTAAAAATAGTAAAAGATTTTGTTTATTATAGTGCCACCCCTATTGAAAGGGCCAGCCAAGTTGGCTTATGAGACACCTATCTTATGTTCGCACAGTACCTCCCGAATCCCTTCTCCTTTAGCCTGATGCCTGGCTGAGACAGGCCTACGGTAACCATTATTTAACTAGCTGGTGGCTCACCAACAATAGTATCTGAACTAAATTCAGTATAATTTGTTTTGTATCGGTACAGAATTTCTTGAAACACAAGGTCATACGTTTTTACTTATCCTGAATATTTTCAGACTGACAAAGGTAAACCTAAAATGTTGAGACGGCAGACAACGATGTTCAAAACAGGACCTTTATCTGGGAGCAGAACCTCTTTGTATGATAAACTTTATCTCCTTATTAAGAATTAAGTTCATGTTTATTATTTCTTAGTGAATACCTGTTTCTCCCTCCTGTCTACTTTACTGTGTACAGATAGTAAGATTTTAATATCCAAACTTGGCAGATTGTCTGAACTTTCCCTCATCCAAGATGTGTGTATGTTTAACAGTTTCCAGTTAGTTACTTAATAAATGTCTAGTGTTTTACACCTTGTTAATATATTTTAGTCCAGTGTATATAATAATTATGCTGTTTATATATTTTTTTATTTTTTTTACGTAATACTTATTACATCTTTGTATTATTTTTTTTCATCTTATTTCTTCATCCATATACAGTAAATCTTGCTCATGCGACCATGTGTATTAAACGACCACTTCAAAATCCCCCGAGCTTTTTTGCACTATGTTTTTAATGTATTAAGCGACCTTTGCTCAACGCGACCAGCGACCGTCAATGTGTCGACAAGATCCGCCAGATTTTTTCATTAAGCGACCGTTTGACACGTCAAACCGTTAATTCACATAGATTGTTAATATTGTAAACACAGACATAATTAACACATGACGAACGTGTGAAAAACATGACCGTAATCACTTGTGTACGCATAGAACACTTGAGTGTAGGATGTATCGTCTTGAGTTGTTACTTATTGTGGTACATTATAATGTATATCATATTTGCCTCAAACTTTGAAATTAGATATGAAGGGAGATATCTGCCTGAAAAAGTTTGACCTTGGCCTATATCCCTGAAGTTCAAGGTCATATTGCTCAAAATCTCACTTCTTGAGTTTTCTTTAACTATAGAATCAATTCATGAATGAGACATATTGTTTTTTGTTGAATCATGTTTGAATTTGTTGTTTGAATTCCACATTTGATTATCACTTGATATTTCAGACAACCTGAAGAGAAGGAGCCCCCAGAGACAGGAACCTCTAAACAGGATGAGCTCAGTATCAAAGATAAACTTTTCTATTTCTTCAATGCTCCAGTCATCATTTTTATGAATAATGTGGTATGTATACAAAGTAAAAACAGATTCCCATGATCAGCCATTACCCTTGTCTGTCCTTCCATCCATCTGTCCAAATTTTGTTCTCCTTGTGATAACTCAAGAAATGTTTCATGGATTGATTTCATATTTTCTATGAATGTGCATAATAGTAAAATACAGGCCAAGTTCGATTTCCGTTAAAATTCAAACATATTCACTTGAGTTATGCCCCCTATTTGACTAAGCGCTCTGCGGGGGCATTCATATCTTCTGGACACATTTCTGTTTCAACTACCTACTCTGTTGTTTTTGGTCAAGTAATCATTACTGTGACTATGATTTTCCTAGAATTATGACACATAGTCAAGACGTCAAGTTGTCGAAGTCCTATGTTAAGTTCATTTATATCAGTAAGTTAAGTGCCGTATTCAAGCTTGTAATTATATCAGACATTGTTATAGAAAGGAGTTTTTAAGTTTGTTTTCAAAAAAAATGTCAAGCTAATGTGATCACTGTGTCGTCTGCATCTATGCAAAAACTTTAATGTAGCTCATAACTCAAACACTATAAGAGGTAGCAACATGAAACTTCACAAGTTGGATAGATCTCACCGAGGAGGTGAAAAGAGAGCATCGGCACCGCTCTTGTTTTAATGCAGTGAATTTCAAAAAACATGTTTATCAAATCTTAATAGATGATTTTTCGTTTGTTTTTCAGCTATCTTACATAGTGTTCCTTGGTTTATTTACTTACGTGCTTATATTCAACTTTAACCCGTCTGTCTCTGTATCTGAGATTGTTCTCATGGTTTGGGTGTTTACAATATTTGCTGAGGAGATACGGCAGGTATGTATTGTCAGAGTTCACATTGTGCCCCTCCTGGCCCTGAGGTTATAAAACTTGAGATTGGTCACAGAGCTGAAATCTCATATATATATTATAAAGTTAATTATAATCAGGCAATAATGATATTTGATATTACTGATACATTAGTCTGTCAGCATAATTGATCTGCGCATATATTTAAACATTAATCAGTTAAATCTTTTCAACCATAATACCTTGAGAATGGAATTGAGATTTGAGCTTTGAGACTGTTCTCAAGTTTTATAACCTCGAGACCTGGATGTCTTTTATAGACGCTTTGAGCTCAGGGCACATTTTCTAAAATAAATCTCTATATTTCAGTTATATACTCACTCAACTAAAAATAAGATCCTAGTATACTTAACGGAAATAAAACATACGAGTCAGTGATATAATATCCAGGTTGACTAATAAGGGGGGATAATTCTGTTCTTTTGTAGTAATTGTTTGGTTGTCAAACAAGATTACCTGTACTGTTACAGTCACATTAAATTATTATTTGCTTATTTCAACATGCAAGAATGGTAAACAGTCTGAGTAAATTTTGGGTGAATTAATTAGCCATGGTCTACTTATCTTATAAAATTGTTATGAATTTTTGTGGCTTTGAAAAACATGAATTTTTTTACACGGCCAGAAATGATGCCGCAGCTTTGCCCTCCAACTTAATGAATACTTAGCTTTCTGTCTTTTGGAAATTTTGGGATTTTTTACACATGCATGCTTACTATCCTATGCTGACTTGTGTTTACATTCAATTTTGTTATCTTCATCATTCTGAATGCACAGTTTAATACTCTTTAGTTGTCTGTTTATGTTCATATTTTTTTGTAAAATTAATGTTAGTGAAGTGTCTCATTCACTTTGTCGAATAGTAAAACTGTTACAAATTTAGTGTTATACAGTCAAATCTGTGTCTGCAGCCACCTCCCAATCAAGGCCACCCTGTGGGTTTGAATAATTATTACTGATTACTTGAACAATCTTACCTTCAAACAAAGGCCACCTGTCTATATAGACCAGATTTTGACTCTCCAAAGACTGGCCTTTGTTCACAGGTTTGACTGTATATTAATTGATATTTTCTGGATTTATCTTTAGTTATGTGACCTGTTAGCTGTGTGTCAGATAGTGTCCTCTGTCACATCTTTAAAACTACATGAACTTATTGCACCCAACCTGGTCATGACATTTTAGAGAGATTACTCTAAACCAAGTTTCTCTTTCTAAATACTTACAATAGTAACATTAGTCACTTGGTTAATATTACTTTGGTAGGCAGAATTATGATACCACACTTGTTTCAACCTCTCAGTACTTACTGTGGAATCATTAATTTTCGTTGGGGATTTAATTTTGTGGGTCGGCTCATCCACGAAATCAAATCCCCACGAATTCAAATTTAAAGATAAGGCATTTTATTTTTCAAAAGTCAAAATCCACGAATTTATGTCCCCACGAAATAGCCATTTTAGTAAAAAACACGAAAATTGAGCCCAACGAAAATAAATGGAAATACAGTATTTGGAATTTTGGACGAAAGTCAATTATGTTCAACTCATTTAAGTAATTTTAGTATTTTGATAAATTGTTTGGAATGGTTAATTGGTCTCTAATTACAACATTAAGCAATGTTTAGATCTATCACACAGCTCTATATGTTCCGTTATGTTCCATTCTGTTCTGTTATGCATGTAGCTTCATCAAAATGTCCTAATTGAATCAGTAAGTCACAGTGGTTCTATCAAAAATATTATGAACGTTATTAAAGCATAACAGAGATATTGTTTGTTTGTACCTGACCAACCCTTATTTGTCCCTTAATTTTAGATTTTGTAAAGTCAGCAAAACAGACAATCCATTTTCTCACTTCTTTTTACCTTTCCACATTGTACCCTCTGAATAGTCCAAAAAAGTCCCACTTATCTTCCTTATTCCCTATTTCTAATGAGCATGAACCAGAAACAAACATTTTTGAAGAGCTGATGATAATCTGGATTAGATTATTTTATTGTTCAGATAATGTGGTACATGAATGTGAGTATTGTGAAACAGTGTGTGGTTATTCATGTACACATATTGCTGCTACTTAGAGTTTTGCTCAAATATTCAAAACTATGATATATAATGATTGTTGAATATTTTAAGAGTATTATAATTCAGGGATTAGTAAACAAGATGCCTTTGGTGTCTTTCTATGCCTGAGCTCTTAAAGTGGTTATATTCTCTCACTAGTAGTCTTGTGCCACTTACTAATGTGAGTTTGAATCCTACCTGGGACCAAATACCACATGTGCAGAAGCAGACCAGCTGGCTTATAGAAGGTTTGTGGTTCTAACCGGGTACCATCCTCCACAGTTTAAGCAGGAAACTGAAAAATCACCAAATGATCCTGTCTGCTAAACCACAGTAAAAAAGTTGACTAGAGGCAGAATTGTTGTTTATTTTGTTCTATGTGCATACTAGAGCATTCATTATTGTGGCCATGTTTAATGGTTAGAAGAATGTGCTGCTAGACTTACTTAGTGTATTCATTATTGTGGTCATGTTTAATAGTTGGAAGAATGTGCTGCTAGACTTACTTAGTGTATTCATTATTGTGGTCATGTTTAATGGTTGGAAGAATGTGCTGCTAGACTTACTTAGTGTATTCATTATTGTGGTCATGTTTAATGGTTGAAGCGTGTTAACTTTAATATTTACCTTGGCAAACTGTCCAATACCAACTGGGCAGTGTGGTAACACTATGTGTCTAAGATCACATGACTGTGTGATAGATCATATTACACCTGTTATATCATGACTAAAGCCATGGGTCTGAGATTACATGATCACATGACAACAGTTACTGCATGACTGAAATCATATGACCATGGGTGGGTCTGAGATCACATGACTGTGTGACAGATAATATTACACCTGTCATCACATGAATAAAGCCATGTCACCATGGGTCTGAGATCACATGACTGTGTGATTGATATCCAAACTGAAATAGTGGAAAGGTAGAAAGAGACACTAGAAATCAATCGTAATGAAAACTGCCATTGTTTGCCATTCAAAAGTATAGAAACATCTAGTTGTAGACACAGTGTTGCTTTATTTCTAGTAATATGTGATTTCATGTGTTTTGTTTTAGCTTGAGCTACATTACTGCAGAGAGATTAATATTTGTATCAATAAATTATTTATATAATTATAATATAGATATTTTTTATCTGTATTCCCAAACAGTGTGTTTGTATAATGAATTAGGTTATATTAATTTTGAACACTGATATAGAATTATTATAATTAATCTCTCTGCTAAGTTCATGTCCATGTGTTTGGTTTATTTATTTCACATTTATTTGAAAGACCTAGCTATGCCATTTTAGAAATATGTGTTCTTTAATTTGATTTCATTTGATTTTTTTTGCTCACTTTTATGTCACTTCACTCAGGTTGCAAGGAATTTTCTTGCTGGCTGGGCCAAGCAGGTATGGAAGTCAAGTTCTGTGACCATCTTTTGTGTCTGTCACACATACAGTATGAGATTATACAAGATTTATCTCCCTTTGTTTATTCTTCACTTTGATACATTCTTTAAACAATTTCGAAAATGATCTGACACAGGAGTAAAATCATTCAGCAAGATTATGACTGTGTAGGATATACTGTATACGTCTTTAAATTGGCGGGGCTAAAATTTGGTGTTTTTTGGGAAATTTAAATATTGGCGGTGGTCAAGAATTGGCGATTTCTTAAAAATCCGCCAAAATAAAACCATCTATTGTCCGCCGCCGCTAAAATTAAACCAATGTAACCTATATTTTAATTTGCTTTACATCTTTAAATGTTCTTTGTTTGTAAACATGTTCGCACCTTCCATATACTTGTACAATGCCCCTGTTATAATCTCATACTGTTGTTTGATTTAGATTTATTTTATTGTACACTGTGTAGCACAATGTTGTGTACTTCTGTTTCTTTGTAGTTGTTTGTGATTTTCGTGTCTTACACTATAACCGTTGTGGTAGTTTTTTTTAACCCTTTTTTTAACCCTTTTCTTAATATTAAAAAATATTTTCATGTAACAAAAAAGCAACACACAAGTCCCTGTGTTTGTATCATATCATTACTTCAATAAACACCAGATTCTTTCCAGTAAAGTTGATCTCATTAAAACTAGGTTCATTAGCTTGTCTGTGTACGAAGGAATCGTCGAGCTGGTGTGATCACTGTGTCATCTGCATCAACGTCTGTGTCGTGCAAAAACTTCAATTTAGTTCTTAACTCAGAAACTATTAGTGGTAACAACATGAAACTTCATCGGTGGATAGATCTCACTGAGGGGATGGACAAACGAGCCTTGGCACTGTTCACGGCACTCTTCTTTTTCATTTATTGCTGTATACTTTTTACACTTTCTCTGGTATTAACTTTTTTAATACATGCACTTACAATAAATTATTTTGTTTTTATACTTTCAGTAACCTGTATCAGCCAATTGCAAATAAACACAAACATTGTCATCTAATGTTGAACTTTTAATGTTTTTCATCATTAAATGCTGATTTCTTGCATATTCAGTTTAAGATGTTGTGCGATTTTTTCTAGTTCTTTTTAGACTTTATTGTAATCCTAGTTGCATTATATTACTAGTAGTTACTATAGCAACATTATTGTTTGTATAATTATATATAAATTGTATATTTCTATATCCATTTCCTATGTAGATGTCGAAGTTTAGACATATTAGTTATAAGAACTACTGCTATAGTGTCATCAAGTATTAAGGCTCAAGTCTTCAAACATTGATTTATTTAAAATCTGTCCTGTGGTTGTGCATATAATTCTGTGTTACCTAATGATATAAAATGTCGCATTTAAAACGCACAGAAAGAAATGTCCATTCCCAACACATTGATTTACAGTAATTTGTATTCCATTGCATTTAATTTGAAATTGTTCCAGATAAGAATATTGATTTTGCACATAATTAAATAAAACAACAAAGTACTCTTGACTACATTTTAACCCTTAGCATGGACTTGTAAGACAGTATGCCCTGGCTGTCTTTAAAAAATTGTGGTTTGCAGTTATGCGACCCAAGCTATAGGCAGGTTTGAGCAGTGTTTATAATTTTTTATGATATATGTAGGAGAGAAAATGTATTTTATGAGTTTTTAAAGAAATCGGAGAAAAAATTATAAAGCAGCCAAAATCTAAAGAGAATTTGCCTGATGAATCTGAAGTTACTGATGTGAAAACATTGTTCTCAACAAAATATTTTTTATAACCAACCTGGGCTATGGGTTCTGAAACAATATTCTTAATTATAATCATTTAACCTGTAGTTTATTATCTAATGTTTTTTTTTCTTTAAATAGGTTGCAGCAACATCGTCAAGTACATTAGCAGCCAAATTACAGAGTTATGTAACCGATACATGGAATATAGTGGATATGATTACGATTGGACTGTTTATTATTGGAATAATTCTCCGATTTCTACCGTATCCAAGTACTTTTGAAGCCGCACGAGTGTTTTTAGCTTTGAACTTTGTCTCATTCTTTTTGAGGTTGCTGCATATTTTCTCTGTACATAAGGAGCTGGGACCCAAACTAGTTATGATTGGTCGAATGGTGAGCAGAGCTTTATTTTGTTTATTTCTATTCTTTTCCTGACAGTAAATCCAAAGTACTAGAATAACTGTAGGTCAACATTATTGTAGCTCCAAAGTAAGGAAGGTATATTTTGAGGAAAAAAATGGAAAAGAACCCAAGCACCCTCTTTTAATTGGTCAAGTATCCAGTGAACATGTCCTTTTTTTCTAGCAAAGTCGAAAAGCAATGGCATAACCTGGTCTTTATATTTGTTATACAGTTGAACCTGTGTCAGCGGCCACCTCCAAATAAAGGTCACCCTTTAAATAAAGGCCATTCTGTTAAAACCATCATTGATTATATAGTGCAAAATGACCTCTGAATAAAGGTCACCTGTCAATAGAAGCCAAATATTGACATTCCCAAGTGTGGCCTTTGTTCACAGGTTTGACTATACTCTGTATTTTGTTGTTAAATTCTCGATGTTTTATTCTATGTAATTAATTTAGGTACAAGATTTGATGTACTTCCTGGTTATATTGATGGTGTTTGTGATATCTTTCGCTATTGCATCCCATTCTATTCTGTACCCAAACTCGCCTTTACGATGGAGCACTGCCTTAGATGTAATCAAGAAATCCTACTGGAATATTTACGGAGAATTATTCTTGGAGGAAATTGAGGGTAAGTTTGATGATCAAATACTATCTTTGATCTAAAATGCCAAATATATCATATTACAAGACATTCCCTTACCAGTACATTCCACGAGTAAAGCATTATTTTCTATGAGCTTTATTGTAGCACCAATAGTCAGACTTGGTCATTAAGCGACTTTTCCACCTTTAATGGTAGAAGTCTGACTCAATTCATGGTTTCAAGACCCTAGACATAAACCTAGATAGATCCATCAACCTTCATCAAACTACCTGGACAGCTTCATCACTTGTGACATGTGGTCCTAAGTAGAATCCAAACTCCCAGGGGTGAGGGGCTAGTGATTGTTAATTAGAGACCATAACCTTAAGGGAAATGTTATTTATTTTTTATGCAAAACAATCACATTCAAAATATTCAAAACATTGTTCTACTCATGTTTTTGAATATTAGAAGAAAATTCTCGTCCTAGTTTTTAATCATGTACCATATTGTAGGTGATAATTTCACTGAGTTTGCTGAACAAAATCTTCAGAAATTTAAGATGTATCATTAAGTGATTTACACAGAGTGATTAAAACATTGTAGGTAGCGGAGACTGTACTAACGATGAGATGTTATGGATGAACGGTACCTTACCTCGTTGTCCGACCAACACGGGTAAAGTGTTCGTACCAATAATGATGGGCGTGTACATGTTACTTGCTAACGTGCTATTGTTGAATCTTCTTATTGCTATGTTCAGGTAAGCATTGCTTTTATTATTTAAAAAAATCAAAATTTTGAAAGAAAATGAGATGTCAATGTGCTTTTAATGAATTATTTTGTACTTGTAAATCCTAGGATATTTTATAGAATGCAACATTTTTGTCTAAATTTTGTTTGAAATTTTCTTATTACAAAGTCTTCTAGGGACTATATCTTAATGATGATTATATTTGTTATAAAACACAATTTTTGAAAATGATTATTTACATGACGTGTATGGTGTGTATGAATACATATTTCTATGTATAATTACATACTTCTGTATAATTATATATTTCTGAGTATGATTACATATTTCACAACTGGCTAACAATATCAACACATGGCAAACCTTTCTTTTCTTTTTTTATAGCACAATCCTATTTTGTTTATTTCTATATATTACTCAAGTATTCACAGACAAATAGACCAGACAGCAACTAGGGTTGGTCTATGACACAACTGTTTGTTTTCTGGCCTTAGTGCTAATGTTTTATGAATTTTATCTGCTGTATTTTATTTTGACCATTTTACAAACCTGGGTAGTTCTGATCAAGTCATCATGATATTCATTTTCTGTATCTCTTGTAGTATGAGGTCCATCCCATATGTTTGCTATATCATGAAATTAGTTTTTAGAATAAATATTATTTTAGGTGAAGCTGTACAGTGCAAGTTTATCTAATAATCTTTTGGGACGACCCTCTTATAATACTTGTTATATTAATTAACCATATGAACTGTATGACTGTTGTTACTGTTATATAAATATACACAATATTTACACATATACCTAGGTTAGCTACCATAGTTAACATAATAATCAGGTGTTTTGTCTATTTTGATTTTCAGCTACACATTTGAACTAACACAGCAGAATACAGATGCAATCTGGAAATTTATGCGACTAAAATTTATTTTTAACTATCGCTGCAGATCTCTAGTTGTCCCCCCTTTTACCTTATTTGTACATGCTGGGTTTTTATGCCTCTGTCTAGTCAAGCGAGGGTCGAGACAAAAGTCATATCAGTTTACTCTTAGTAAGTCTATGTTGTATGATAAATTAGTCCCCATATTATATCAGTTTTATGTTTTACTGGTTCCCATATTTGACCAATCTTATATTTTTCTAGTTCCTATATTTGATCAATCTTATATTTTACTGGTTCCCATATTTGACTAATCTTATACTGGTTCCCATATTTGACCAATCTAATGTTATACTGGATCCCATATTTGACCAATCTAATGTTATACTGGTTCCCATATTTGACCAATCTAAAGTTATACTAGTTCCCATATTTGACCAATATGTTGTGCATAACTGGTGCCCAATGATGACCAGTCTAATGTTATAATGAATCCCATATATGATCAATTTTATATTAAACTGGTTCCTATATCTGACCAATCTTATATTATAATGGTTCCCTATTCGAGAAATCTTATGTTATCCTTTCAGTAGACCAACTTCTTAATTATAATGATGCAAATTATATATTGTGTGCTTGAACTTAGCTTGTGACGAACTCACAGCTTTTATATTTGTTTTAGCTTTTTGTCATGTACATGTATAACTTATTACTTAAATTCTCAATTCAATACAAGCTGTACTTTCTAAGTTCTAAATTTTGATTCTGCTAATGGTAAAATGCAACGACCCATTTTTGTTATTTGTTTTATTTGTCTACAAAAAAAAGAGATTAATTGCTGATTTATATAATTCACTAATTAACAGACAAAAAAAATTACCAATCAAATTTGTTCTTTTCTCATTTATAAATGAAGGACTTTTGAATTTTAGTGATTATGTTATTACTTTATAATTCTGTTGGTATTGCTTTTATAGTCATAAATTATTTATTGCATAGTTTGAATATCTAAGTCAGTCACACTCTATTAACAGTGCACCGAGTCATTTCTGCCGTATGTAATTGAATTTTTTTTTTAAATGGCGTTAAACCACTGAATAACTCACTGTTACAAATTCTACTCTTGATAATGAAAAACATTTAAAACACAATTAAGTCTGTACATATATGGCTATATAATTTTCATTATTCAGTTATTACTGGTTGTTAATGGGTGACAGACTTAAACTTTCTAACTGCATGTACTGTGTAATTATAGCAGGTGTACGTGAATATTCTTTAACTGCTTCATGTATTTGTTGATTCAATTATAGTCAAGATTTTGTATTTTGTTTTAATTTCTAGCGAGAGTGAGATTACTGGATCTCATTTATCAGGATTGAGATTAGACTTCATTCTCAAAACTAGTTATATATATACAGTTAAACCTCAATAATAAGACCACCTTAGTGACCTGAAAAAATCATAATATTGAGATGGTATTACAGTGCAACCTCCCTACAACAGCCACCAATGGCAAGGACAGAAATGGTTGTTGTAAGGAGGTGACTGTTGCTGAGAGAGTGAAAATAGAGTAAAACATAAATTAGGGTTGCTAGTATACTGGCTGTAACAGGGAAGTGGCTGTTGTTTGAGGTGACCGTTGATAGAAGTTACACTGTATTAAGATATTGAATTATAAAGGAAATGTTTAAAACCTGTCCATTAGTAAGTGGTTAATTGTTACAATGAGTTGCTATATTGAGGTGGTCACCAGATGAGGTTTCACTGTAGGTACAGTAAAATCCCTGAAAACTGAACCCCATCTGGATTGAGCCAAAAATCAAGTTTTATGGGAATTCAGGTTTCAGAGATTTCAGGTTTAATAAAATGAGACTTGAAAAATTGTCTGATTTTCAGAGAATTCCGGTTTTCAGAGAGTCCAGTTTTCAGGGGTTAATATATGCTGTATATGTATAGTTATTTATGTAATTCAGTTTTTAGTTATGCATATTTCCAAATTTTGATTACTATTTTAGACATTTTGGGTCATAATCAAAACAAATGATCAATTTTGTGATAAAATTTGTTAAAATGCCTGACCAAAATTAAATGATGTACATCTTTATGTCAAATGCATAAAAAAGATCTTATTTTGATATTTGAAAGTTTTTGATGCTTAGTTGAATTTTCTGTTTACAATACTTGATTTTATGAAAAAAGAATAGTATTGAAGCATAAGAAGTATTTTGTACTTATATGTAAGTGTTTAAGTGACTTGCAGTGCAATTAAAACTGAATATCAAATATCTATGGATCTTGTGTTACCTGGGCACCAGTAAGAATAGAAGTGTCAATATTAGCTCACCTAGTGTAGGATGTTTAGCCAATGATGTTACATAGTTGTCTTACAGTTGTAGTATTTAAGCAGTTGTTATAGGTTAATTATGCTTTCTTTTGTCAAACTCTCATGCTTTTCTTTGCTATAAAAAATATTAGGCCACACTAAGAACACTGTTACTGTAAAATTGTTTCTTTGTGATCACTACATACTAGTCAAATCTGAGTTAAAGGTCACCTCTGGATACTGGTCACTTGCTAAAGATAGTCATTCTAATTGACTAACTAAACCTAGTAAGGCCAGCTGTATATAAATGTCAAATTGTCCCCCCCTTGATGATCTTTATGTAATGGTTTGACTGATTGGTTCATGATTGCATTTCTTTGTGTTACCAGGAGACAATAAACATACAGCATTTTAATGTGGCCTAATATCAATATTTTTGAAAATGCTTTTCATGTTTTATGTTTGTCTTTTTCTCTTCAGTTACACCTTTAGTGTCGTTCAGGAGAATACCGACAAACATTGGTTCTTTCAACGTTACTCTCTGATCTACGAGTATTATACTCGACCGGTGCTATGTCCGCCATTAATTATCCTCGCCCATATTTACCTGCTTTTTAAGTTCATATTAACTCATACTTGCTGTCGAAGTTGTTGTTCACCCTCAGACTTCCATCATGATGACTTCCGTAAGTTTGTCTTTATTCTAAACATTTACTGATAAGCGCCCCATGGGGCTGACTATTTTACACATTTTTTCAGTTTGGTTATTTATTGTGGAAACAAATTTTGAACACATTTAAGTGATTTGAAAGTTTATTGAAACATTTATGATGAAAATTCTATTTGATAATTTTCTATTCTTAATTACCAATTATACCAAAGTGGATTTAAATGCTATTTTGTTTATAATTGATGCATACATGCACCATGTTCCACAGGCTACCGGCATGTGAAGACCCCCCCCCCACAGACTCTACTACCCAAGAATTATTTTCACACTATGAAACACTGTCAAATATTATGTTTATAACATATTTTAATTATAACAACAAAATAAAGTTTATAAACAAATTTTATTTCACCATTTATATAATCATTATATAATATTTGACAGTGGTCCAGAGTGTAAAAAGAATTTCTGGGTAGTAGAAGGTCTGTGGGGGATCTTCATACAAGTAGCCTGTGCCATGTTCTGTTGTCAAGTTTTGAATGGTTTTATTTTAGATTTTTGATTATTGTCAATAATTTCTTCCTTCTGAAGTTTGTGATCTCCCTCCTGTCTGACTCTCAGTGTTGTAAATTCTTTTGTAAGATCTTCACGAAAAGCTTGATGAGTTGATAACAAAAATAGATTTCAAATGAAAAATAAAAATTAAGATTTTTATACAATATTAGAAAATATTGTCTATTTAACCGTTTTATTGTTAAAGGAAAAATAAGAATTAAGATTTTTATACATTATTAGCACACATTATCTATTTACCTGTTTTATTGTCAAAGAAAATTGAATGTGTTTATTATAAACCTATTTCATTATTTATATTCAAAGTAAATGATAGAATATAATTATATGTTCTACTTTTCAAGACTTAAGTCCTTATAATGATTGTCAAGTTCTGTGGTTTTATATTCAGTTGAAGTGACTATATATCAAATATTGGATAAATTCATTTTTTCTATTCTATACAAAGTATCAAAATTGCAAAGAATTTTTTTATTGTTAAAGTACATACTGTGACATACTGAGCTTTATTTTATGATACTGTTTTCAGGTCGTAGATATAAGAATGAGAGAGAATTGGTTCAATGGGAGAATGTTATAGCTGATGCTTTTCATCAGAAATCTGAACTCAAAGATACTGAAAGCATGGATTATAAAGTTAACAACACTTATTGCTTGTGAGTTTCATTTATTTAGATCTTACATTGGGTTTTGTTTGTTTATTTGTTTATATCGGGTTTTACACCCCATTTCAACAGTCAGAGTCATATGAGGCGGGCAGTTCACCTGACCTAACCATCAGTCCTGGAAAGAACCAGTACTAGACTTCCATTCTGGGTAAGCAGCTGCCGTCTTTCTCACATAAAGAGACATGGTCGGTAGCTGTGCTCTAACCCACGACCCTCTGTCAGTGAGAGGTTACAGTGATTTGAAGTCAGCGACCACAACATTTTGGTAGTAGCCAAATTTATTAACTAAACACAATATTGGTGTAGCTCAACCATATGTTTTGAGCAGTGACAGAAGAAAACAGTGTACACTAAATCAACTGGGGGATGTTGATAGTCGGAACATGATCATGTTATTGAATAAAATGCATTTACGGATAATAAAGAATAATTTAGCAGAGGTATTTCAAGTGTTGATGGTGCCGTTGGTAGAATGTAATTACATGAACTGGCATGAGTTCATTTCCAGATTTGTTTCGAACAATTCCACATCCTCTATTTGACTTAGTGAATTATTCGGAATAATTTCATCACAGCTCAAAACACATGGTCGAGCTATACTATTTCTATTTTAAACAATTGTTAGCAAAACACATGATTGCCAAGATTAATTAATCACTCAGTGGTGTAAAAAGCATGTGCAACTTCAATGAAATATTCAAACACACAGAATGTTCTTTTTAGTACAAATTTAATTATGTGCTTATGTCTGTTTATTTGCAGTTATATGTTAATGTTTAATTTGACTGGTTTTGTTTTTTAGGATGCATGAAATAACAAACAGACTAGATGAATTGCAAGAACACCAGTCTATGCCTTTACCAATGGATCGTACTGTACAAACTATGCCAGTGGCACCTATGTCTCCATCAAATGTTGTTGTTAAAATGCCAACTAGACTGGATGAGAGGCTCAATACCATGGAAGCAGCATTAAAGAAACACGTAAGTTCAAAGCTGGTAACGCTTGCGGTGCAACATGTAAGTTCTGAGCCGGTACCCCTAGCAGAGTGATGTGTAAGTTCCGATCTGGTACCACTCACTGTGCAACATGTAAGTTCAGAGCTGGTACCACTCACTGTGCAACATGTAAGTTCTGAGCCGGTACCCCTTGCGGAGTAACGTGTAAGTTCCGATCCAGTACCACTCACTGTGCAACATGTAAGTTCTGAGCTGGTACCACTCACTGTGCAACATGTAAGTTCTGAGCTGGTACCCTTTGCAGAGTGACACTTATGTTCCAATCTGGTTCTGCTCGCAGACATTGATTTTTGTTCCAGACTTTTAGCTCACTTGAGCAAAGGTCGGGTGAGGTATAAATATACTATTTTATCTGTCATCCGTCCGTCCACAATTCTTCAAACAAATTCTCCTCTGAAACGGCTGTGTCAAATTTAAAGAAACTCCACCGGAATGATATTTGGGTGGTCCTTTACAAAAGTTGTTAAAAGAATGTCATTCCATGCAGAACTCTGGTTTCCATGGCAACCAAAAGGAAAAACTTAAAAAATCACATGGTCTATAGCTTATATATTTGACATGGAGCACCATCTAGTGACCGACTGACAAAGTTGCTAAAGTTATGTCTCGGGGTCAAAATCGTTGTCTTATTGTACAATATTTTTACAACTGGGGAATCTAATTTTTAAGTGATATTATCATAACTCGTTTTTCAGGTGAACATTGTAGGGCCAGTTGGTCCTCTTGGTTTTAGATGCTAATTGGTTACTCAGTATTTCTGAGAAATGATTTTACTTTTAATCTATATATTTTGAAATTACAGATGGAAGTTACCCATAATTCCTTGAACTGGATAATGAATGCTTTAAAAGAGGGAAAAGTGGCCAGTGATCAACAAGCCCCATATGCTTCATTTAACTGGGATGAAAGAAAGAAGAAAGGTAAGCTAACTTTAATTAGGCCATCTTTAAAAAATTGTTGGTTTGCAGTTAGTGACTGACTCATTCAAACATCCCCGACCCCAGTTTTTTTCTTCAGTTCTGATCAAATTTTTGTGTGCTTAATTCCAGCTTATTAATTTTCAGTGCAAGCATATAATATTAACAAAGACAATGGCTTCCTAACTGTTTGTAAGACATAACTGTGAACCAACATTTTTTTATGTGTGACCTTATACTGTGAATACATAGAGATTATTTTGAACCAACATAATTTATGTTCAAAGTGAGATTTGAATGATTGTAGCTGTGTGATAGATTCCATTATTTGTAGGAAGATATTGGCAAATTTTACATTTGTTAGATTTTCAGCCATTTTTGAAGTCTGTTTTTGTAGAAACAGATCGAGGCTTGCACATTTCTGTTGTCATTTTGATCACATAATATTATATAAACTGTACATCACCAGTGGCTACATGTTTGTATTGTTAGCAATATTTTTACAATGATAAATTTGAGATTGGCTTGAATAGAAGTGATCAATATTGAAGTATACACAATCATGCATTGCAGTCTTCGAATTAGTGGGTTAATTGCCCCCTGTCCGAAAAGATTTTTTTCCTTCTTTAAGTCTATTGGGGGACAACCTAGTTTTAGAGAGTTTCCCTCATAAAGTATACAGTCGGGAAACCTGTCACAAAAAAATTAATTCAAAGACTGGTATTGTGACGTGTATTTTTTAAATACAGTGTAACATTTGCATAATATTTTAGTTACCACAATTCATACAAAATTAATAATATTTTTTTAATAATATCAAGTTTGATGCACTATTTGTATTGTACTGTTTTTATTTGTACTGTTGAGTATCTTTTATCTACCTGTGAGAATTATGTTAGATTTTTGTATTGATATTTGTTTTGTCTGTCATATAAAATATTAACAGATGAAGAAGAGGGTAATTATTGGAGTGTTTTATAATCTAATATGTTTCTTATATTACATCTTAAGGCTTAACATATAGTGTAACCAACATAAAATAATGGTCACCTCCAAACAACAGCCACCTCCATGTTACAACCAGTATACTAGCAACCCTAATTTACGTTTCACACTATTTTCACTCTCTTAACAGCAGTCACCTCCTTACAACAGCCATTTTGGTCCTTCCCATTGCAGGCTACTGTAGGGAGGTAGCTCTGTATATGTTGTATCATTTTGTGGGCAGGTAGAAATTCTTCATAGATTCCTTACATTCTGGATAATAATTTTATTAAATTCAATTACTAAAAACTTAGACTATTTAGTCTGCAGATATCAAAACTTTGTTCAAAGTACGTAGCTTGATTACATTTTACCTACCGTGTTGTTTTTGGTTTCGTAACGGTATACATGGCTATTTTATTATTTATTTATGGCCCAAGTGATGTTGTTATGTGAGAACTATATAATAACATATGTTGAGCCTTAGAACCCCATACCTCACACTCTCCACTGTTTGATGTGCCTATGTTTTCCTGACTTGCAATTGGTCTTTTTCCTTCAAAATCTCTTTATTTTTATCTCCCCTTATTCTGTTTATGAGTTGAATATGTTAATATCGTGTGTTGAATATGTTAATATCGTGTGTTGAATATGTTAATATTGTGTGTTGAATATATTAATATCTGTGTTGAATATGTTAATATCATGTGTTGAATATATTAATATCTGTGTAGAATATATTAATATCTGTGTAGAATATGTTAACATTGTGTGTTCAATATGTTAATATCATGTGTTGGATGTGTTTATATTTGTGTGTATACTTTTAATAAATGCCTCAGGACATAACCAGGGTATAAGGCATTAACAAAAGTAACAGCTTCTTTGTGAACTGAAAACTGATTAAAGAATGGCTGTAAACTATGGTGGCTTCCCCTGTTAAATAGTTATTCATAATTCATGAACTGTTTATGAAGTCGGCAAGAAAAGTTCAAGAAAAGTTCATGTTTTCATGAATTCCTTTGGAAGGAGTTGTTCCATCAATTCAAATTTATGGACGATTGACCGATCAGGCAAACAATGATTGTAAGCTATAGAAATGTACGGTATAGAACATAACTGGTATAATCATTAATGCTGATCATAATCTGTAGAATGTTGACTGTCTGCATGACCAATCAGGCAATATCCAGCTGTACACTGCAGTAAACTGATTAACCAATATAAATACGGAGTGTTTAGTTTTTCTATCAGACAATGGTGTTTGTCCAAATATTTTTTCAAACTGAACCCAATAAATAGAATGGTTGAAGTAAATACATATAAAACAACAAAGAACCATTTTGACAGCAACAACAACATCTCCAGCCTTACACTTAGCAACATTTTGAGAAAAAGGTAAATATTACATTATCTACTTATAATGTGTTTGCTTCCCTGGCATGGCTGATTAGCAACCAAGGCAACAGACATGGAGGGTTTTTAATCCAATAAGTTTAAAACATTATATATTTCACAGTCACTGTTTAAATATAGCTTTGATCTGGAATTAGAATTGTTGGTATTAAGTAACTTTTAGAAAGTGAAATTTTGAGTGAGCTTAATGTGTGTTAATGACTACATTATTTTATTAATGTGCCTTATTTAGTTTAGTGTTTTCTGTCGCTAATTGTCCTTAGTACTAACTCTGTAAACTTATGAGTGAATTTTTTTACTGACTTTTCTTTCCTTTTTCAATTAAGAGTGCTATCTTGTAAACTGGTCATAACTTTGCATGAGAACATCAGTTTTTTTAGATATATTTTTTCCACTTGTATTCAATTTAAGTGTTTTGTTCTTATAATGAGAATTATTATACCATATCACTTTTTAATGTTTCAATACACTATAATTTATTCCTTAGGAAAAGAAAAATTTGCATTTACGGATAAAAAAATGGAATAAGCTGATATATTCCATCCATTAAATGATTAAGACAGTAGATATAATATGATATTAGATTGACGAGGACCTCAGTTGTAAAATAAACATAAAAAATTCTGACAAATCTTGAACTGTCGTTTTTCACTCTATTTATAAGACTGAATATGTTATAATAGAAGGTCACATGTGTTTCTTCTCTGAACTGAGTATTACATGGAGAAACTAGCTCCCACTTATTTTACTTACTTATAATGTTTTATTACAAGTACCTGCAGTTTCAGACTACCTCAGGCCACGGCTGTGGTCCAGTGGTTAGTGTTCTGAACTAGCAGTCCAGGTTCGATTCCTGGTCGCGGCAGGTCATATCCTACCATGAAAATTTGACAACAATATTTGTTTTTCCTCCACATGTGGAAAAGTTGCAGCTTCCTTTTTAAAAAAACACACTGGAAAACTGGTTAGGTGAATCAGCCGCTGTTTATAACTGAACATTGTTGATAAAGGCATTAAACACAAATAAATAAACAACAAGATGGTGAACTTGAAGTAATGCCTGTTGATCTATCTCAGTTAGAGTACTATGATATTTCTATAAACGGTTCATATCCGGGCAGCTCATATATTTGTATTATGGTTAATGACTCTATGTTTGAAGTCATTCATCCCCCTCTGTACATCTTGAGTTGTTCTTGTTGAAAACAATCTTAGTACTGGTACAGAATCCCTGAATATTAATTTGGTGGTTGGTAAAGTCCGATTTTATTAAACTGTCAAAGATGCATATTTATACGGTCAATGATTGCATTCATGTTTGGCTTCGGTTAGGTTCGATTACTTTTGTACATTATACGATAATTGTCATTTTACAGTTATATCAACACATTGATTGGAACATTCCATAACAGTAAAATAAACGAAAACTATCAACTGCGAAACGAAACTAAAAATAATCGCATTGAGCGAGCATGTAATTATTCAGCTTTGACAGTTTGATTAAATCACACTATACATAATATCCATAAGACCAAATACAGATGATGTAAATCGTAAATAATGTGAGTACTGTAGAGCATGAAACTTGTGTATTAATATGTTTTTTACTTTATCTTTCCAGGTTTTAGAAAATTGAGAGACTTAAGTTTGTGCTAAGATTCATGAGTTTCAGCTGATAGCTGTTTCAGTGTATTGCTGTGGCAATTAATGACTTTGAGTGATTTGTTTTTAATCATGTGAAGTGTTTACGGCTTATTAACGTTGGTAGTGTGACGCCGATTTCTTGTGCATGTTAGAATGTCAGATATGTGCTAATTAACTTATATATTGTATTCCTTGCCAAATGTCATCAGAGGATTATTTAACATGAAATATGGAGATGAGGACCACTCCAAATGAACATTTTACACTCGTGTACAATATAAGTGATGAAAATTTGAAATGTGACTATTCTTTTATTGGCATTTCTAGTACTATTTATAGCAAAGTGCATAATTTGGACTTATTGTTTTGAATTTAAGATGTTAAAGTTGTAAATTATGCTTCATCTAGAATCATATCTAGAATTTCTTATCCTATGATATGTCTTGCTCAATGAAACTTTGGACCCTGATTTCAAAGCCCGAGCCCAGTTAATCTCCTCAGATCAGCAACACAGACTTAGTGCTGTATTTATCTTACTGTGTTCAATTCATTCTATATCTGTTGTATTTCCATCACACATGTTGCTTGTTTTCTAAAATTTGTCAAAAATTGTTGAATAATAAATTGTTTAATTTTCTACATAAATTATATTCTTTTCCTTCATGGTGTAACTACTACAGCTGAGACGTCTTGTCAACTATACTAACATTATGTATAATTCTACAGTTTGTTCTTATATTTTCATGATGTTATTAATAACATTTGTAATAACATTGATAACATTGCTAACCAGTTTATGGTCAGTGATATTATATTATCTGAACTGAAAGGATAAAAAGGGGGTCTTTCTTAAAACAACGTTGGTTTGCAGTTAAATAACCCAAACTTTTAACAGTTAGTCGGTAGGAAGGCATTTTTCTGTTAACATTATATGCTAGAATGGTCCGATATAAGGAACAATTAAAAATTAATGTCAAAACACCAAAATAATTGGGGGCTGAGTGTTTCCTTGATGAGTTTGTCACGTAACTGCAAACCATGAACTATTTTAGGATGATCTTGTTTATTTTTGTATTCTGCTGTAAAGGTGTATAGCTTGACCAAGTGTTTTGAGCCGTGATGAAATTATTCAGAATAATTCACTAGGTCAAATAGGGGATATGGATTTATATACATGTATATAATATATTCTTGAATTGAACTCATGCCTGTTGATTCATAAGATTACGTTCTACCGACCGCACCAGCAACACATATACCATTGTGCTAATTATTCTTATCTATTATCCGTAAATGTCTTTTATTCAATAACATAATTATGTTCCAACTATCCATATCCCCCAGTTGATTTAGTGTATTCTTCCGTCATGGCTCTAAACACTTGGTCGAGCTGTAGTCATCTGGTGTTGTTTACCCGTAACACTTTGTGACAAACATTTTAAATTATGTATCCATAAGTGTACATTTTTTGGAGTAAGTATATGTCAGTTTTCAGAATGTTTATTTAGCTTTTTTTAAATACATTTTTGTGTCTGAAACAGAATGTTAAAGAGTTAGCTCCCCTGAATACACGATTTCTTACTATCTGCTTGTATTTGATTCATTTTGATATACATGTATAATTATGTAATAATGTAGTAACATTCTGCATGATTATTTTGTACAATAGAAGGTCAATAGTTCAAGCCCAGCTACGGACCATGTCTCTTTATGTGAGAAAGTAGGCAGTTGCTTACGGAGGATGGGAGTCTAGTACTGGTTCTTCCCAGGAACGATGGTTAGATGAACTGTCCACCTCATATGACTCTGACTGTTGAAAAGGGGCATAAAACTCAAACAAACAAACAATCATTATTCTGTACAATTTATGTATATTTGTTTCAGTAGTACATCTACTATAATGTATTATAAAAATAGATTTGGTAAGATTATGTATCTATTTATTTATCTCCCAACTTTCAATTTAAAAAATATTTGAAGTTCTTCACTGATTGAAATTATTTCTTTATTTTATATTTTAAGAAAAACGAAAAAAGACAGCTAAGCAGAAGGAATTGAATAGAATGGTGTTTGAGAGGTTAGAAAAGGGAAATGACCTTCATTTTAGGGCCCGTACAAGCCCCTACCAGTTCAGCAATGTAGACAGATTTCCTGTACCAGATGATAAGGTTGATTGGAAAGTAAGCAGCCATTTTGTATGTGCATGTATTTCAATGTGGTAAATGTGATTTTTGTTCGTTCACATGGGATTAATGACATCATGGTTTGGATTTATGACATCATGATGTGAAATTATGGCATCATGGTGGGGTTTTATGACATCATGATGTGAATTTATGGCATCATGGTGTGGATTTATGACATTATGGTGTTGATTTTTGACATAATGATGTGGATTTATGACATCATGGTGTGGATTTATGACATCATGGTGTAGTTTGAATTCTTATGTCTCAAAGAGGTGACCACCCTGAAACTTTCAACTGAACATTTTTTTTTTTTTTACTAAATGATCAGTTCTTATAGAGGGGACTATTTGCTTCCTCTAGGTTGCACATTAGTATATAGCTGTTACTATTACTTCATGCCTAAAACCATGTGTGCTTGATTTAGGCTGTGGATGATTTGTTTTAGAAAGTTGCAACATATGTAACAAGCATATAACATTCATCTTAGCTTTACTACATTGATGAATATGTGTATTCTGTGATGTTTTTCATGAAGTAATGAATGTAAATCAAAATTTTGTTTCTAGAACCTATATGTAACATAAATTTTATCTTATTGCAGACAGATTATCCTGAGTACTCACCCGCTGCGTATACGGCCCCTCTTGTTCTCGGTATGCCTGTATGGGCTGACCCTGATCTTATGGATATGTAAGTTGGTCTTTTACATATTGTTTCTACAGTATTACATACAGGTAGTTCTTTTAGAATTGTGATTTTTAAATAACCACTAAATATTCCCGATTTATATATATGGACCTTTTTTCACTTTATTATAGAATATGGTATTAAAAGACTGATTTAATTGACAATATAACATTTTGTTTATCAGAAATTATTTTTTCTTTATCAAGTATCAGAAATTTTCTGCAACCCAAAAGAGGAAGTATTGTTTCATTCTAAGTTGATCCCAATTTGTCCATCTTTGATGCTTTAAGTGTGTCTATATGTCTTGTTTCTTTCACCCTCAGGTCACCTGTAGAACGTGAGGCAGCCATTTCATGTTTCAATAAAGAGGATACTCTGTATAAGGTGAATCGTGTCAGTTACACAGGAAAATATAACGTCATTGATGGCTTACCAGTTAATCCAAAAGGACGTACGGGTATGAGAGGGCGTGGCCTACTTGGGCGTTGGGGACCAAATCATGCTGGAGACCCCATTGTAACAAGGTAATCTCATTGATTAATGCATATTGTAAGAGACAGATTCTCCTTTATAAATGCTGTTTATGTGTAAACCCAACAGTTTAGTCTGTCAAAGAGGGATCATTTTTGTCAAGCCCGCCTGCGGTGAGCTCGACTTAGTCGCCACAATGGCGGTTGCGTGTCTGTACGTTAGTTAGTTAGTTAGTGAGTGAGTGAGTGAGTGAGTGAGTGAGTGAGTGAGTGAGTGAGTGAGTGAGTTAGTGTGTCCGTCCGGATCCTTGTCCGGGCTGTATCTCCCTTATGCATTGACACTTTTTAAAATAACTTGGCATAATTGTTAAACACCATGAGGCGGTGCGCAGTGCGTAAGATCAAGGTCTCTAGCTCAAAGTTCAAGGTCACACTTAGAGGTCAAACATAAAAAATAATCATTATACACCTTGTCAGGTCTGTGTCTCCCTTATGCATTGAATTATTTAAAAATGACTTGCCATAATACAATGCGACCATGTGTCTTGGGCAACACCCAGATTTTTATAGGTCAAAGGTCAAGATTACACATTCAGTTAAATATATTTTCCTTGTCTGGGCTGTAACTTCTGTTTGCATTCAAGGATTTTTAAATAAATTGGTATAAAAGTTTACTTCAATGAAATGATGTGTCATGAATATCACCCATACTTGTAGTTCAAAGGTCAAGATCACAAGCTGGCTAAACAGGGGCTCGACATGTTGCCCTTGGGCTTCTAGTGTTAACTTGGCTGTTTTCGAAGATCATGATTAAGGCTTTTTTAACTCTGAATTGAAAAAGGGCATAGTGAGGCTCATACTGAATTAAAAACTTGTATGTTTATTTTATCAGATGGAAGATGGAGAATGGTGTACCAGTTATGAAGGAAGACAAGCCTGTCCTAGAGTTTGTTGCTGTGTTACGTTCAGACAACCGAATGTGGGCTTTACCTGGGGTAAATTTATTTACAAAAAAAATTTAGGAAGATAATTTGATTAACTTGAGATTTTTCTTTATTAAAGATTAGTGTATAAGTGTCTTTTTCAAGGACTCAAAAAAGTCACATTTTGAATATAACATGCATCTTAGTTTTGATTCAGTTTGCCATTTTTTCTTAAGTCTGTACCCATATCATATAAACTCACTAAGAACAGAAGTTTGATTTTATGGACAATTAAATAACAGAGTGACTACTTTAAGTTGGAGTATTTATTAGAAATACTGAGTATTCACAACTATTAGGGAAGACATCAGTTTTCATGATGTATGAGGTGTAATATTCTTCAGATACATGTATTTTTTAATTCAGGTTATGTTACAACCAGACACATTCCCAGCTGATCATCTGAAGGCAGAATTTAAGGAGGAAGCTATGGGTGATCAGGCTAACATAATGGATGAAACTACAGTGAGGAAAAAATTAAAGAAGCTATGGAAGAAAGGAGTGAAGGTAGATATTGTCTGGGTTATAATACGAATATTCCCTTAAAAATTCCAATGTAGGCGTTTTATTTGACAGATTATTTTGTCCGTTAGTCTTGACTTTTTCCGTGATTCATTCAGACAAAGTTAAATATCACTGGATCTTAACGCGGTATGAGGATGATATTTTCACCCAGGCCATCCGTAAATAAATGTTGGTTTGCGCTTATGAAACCCAAACGTCTTCAATGGGTAGGTGGTAGGTAATACTTTTATTGTTTAACATTAAAGGCATGTATTGTTTATGAAATACTGGAATAAAGAAAGTACTGTAAGACTGTTTTGTCAAAATGGTTGAATATTTTTGGGTTGGGAGATTTTTCAATAAGTATTTGTGAAGTATGGTCTCACTAATATATTTGATTATATCCAGGTATATGAAGGGTATGCTGACGATCCAAGAAACACAGATAATGCATGGATTGAAACTGTGGCTTATAATTACCATGACAATGAAGGAACAACCCTCAATAAATTCAACCTGATGGTATGTAACTAGTATCTTCAGTTTACAAATAGAGTGCAACCTCCTTAAAACAGTCACCAATGTGAAGGACAAAAATGACTGTTGTAAGGAGGTGGCTGTTTTTGAAAGAGCCAAAATAGAGTAAAACATCAATTTGGATTGCTATTATACTGGCTGTAACAGGGATGTGGCTGTTATTTGAATTTTTACAGTAATGTCCATATATTGTATATCCATAGTTTACATAATTATAGTTTCTGTAGATGGGAGCTACTGACATGTGATTCAGAATAATGTAAAACATTGCAATTCAACTGGAAAATTACAAGGCAATAATTGCAAATGTAAACCTATTCAGTTGATATTAATTAATATTGAAATCCATGCCATTGGTATACATTGAAAGATTTAATTTGAGCTGCATCGTGTCGTATGATTTTTATCTTTTTTCTAGGGTCTTTTAGTTAGATAAGTTCATGAAATAAAACCAAAACCAGTATTGGAAAAAGTTGTGTTGACTGACAGACCCTATCTTATGGACCCAATCCTAGTTTCTAACAGAAAAATATATGAAAATACTCTGGGATGAATTGTACCTGTGACCTAAAGTTCCTTTATTTTTGTCAATTAACCATAAACATGCCTTTCAAGCCTCTGTTGTACATGATGAATCAATAAATGGGATTTTTTCAGGCTGGTGAAACAGTTGAACTTGCCTCCTGGATTACAGTGTCACACAAAGTTACCATACATGGATCACATCTACACTTCCTGAAACTAGTTTGTGATAAACTTGGAGCCTACTTTTGATCACCATAAAATAATGTGATGTGTCTGACAGAAGACTTGCAGGTGCTCGGGGTCGACTAATGAGAAGCTGATGGACGGAACTCAGTCTTATTTAGACATGTAGCCCTTGTGCATTTGTGAAATAGTGTAGTGCTGTAAATGTCAGTCTTCAAAAAGTAAAGACTTCTTAACGTTTAATCTTAAAACGAGTCAATAAGAACTCTTTTTAACTCACTCGACTTTTGTAGAATTTTAGCATGTACCGGTACATGTTTGATTCAAAAATTTATTTCCTTTTTTTTAGACACAAATATCAGAAAAAATAACAGTTAACTCCTACATGTGTCATAGAAATAATGTGGAAAAATAGTTTTAAAAACATATAACATAAGAACAATGATACATGTACTGGTATTGTCTCCCTAAAGTTTTAATTCATTCATTTAATGAAATGAAGGTTTTATTTCTTTTATTTACATTTTTTTATTGTAAATATGGTTAATAAAATTAATGCTGACAAATTTGGTGCACAGTGACTTCATTTGTCTGTGTGATGGAAGAAAAGTTGTACTAATGATTTCATATTAATTTTGTTTGACATTATTTAATTTTTACCCTGGATTTCCATGATAAAATCATGATCATAATACTGTACAGAAGTCACTTTTTGTTTTTAGTATGATTCCTGAATATTAATTTTATTGATGTTCCATGAATTTAATTGTTCGGTTCTGTTAAATTTGATCCATTTACTTGCGTATATATTTATTTACCGGTATAATAGAAGGGGTGGGTACTGTGTATAAAAGGGAGGGGCCTATCTCTAATTAGACAAAGAAGATAGGACCTTCAATTGTTGCTCATGTTTTTCTGTGATATAATCCATGACAAGTCTTTATTTATTCATTATTATTATGTGCCTTACTGTGTGTATTCTTTCAGAACTTGTTATAGCTACATGTTTTCTATTTGTAAAGAAATCAGGAATTTATGTTAATTTTTATTTTCACTTTTATAAATATAAAAATTTCTTATCCTAAAAAATGTCCCCTTTGTGAAAACTAGAAACACGCTTTGCTATTTATGCTTTAATAAACCTACGAATTACACCTTTAAATTTCAACCTTGTTTAGTTCAAATAGTGAAAATGTGTAAAGAAATTACATCCCCAAGGGAAATTCTTTACAGAGCAATTGGTACCCAACACCTTGTCTATTGTCTCAACCATATGTAAATAATTACGATATATGCAAAATTGAGAAAACGGGTCATTATTTTGAAAACAATGTGAAATTTTTAAAGATTTTATAGTATGTTCAATAGCTTTGTAATCAGTTGGTATTTTTTTTTATATTTCCTATGTTCATTTCATAAAATTTATAGAAAATAATTTTAAAAAGAGCTGATTTTAGGAAAAATGATTGTAATGTGTGAGTAAATCTTAATAAATTGTGCTCCAGCCTGTTTGATCCTTACCCGCCTCCATGGTCAAGTGGTTAAGGTCGCTGACTTCAAACTACTGTGACCTCTCACTGATAAAGGGTCATTGGTTTGAGCCCAGCTATCAACTGTGTCTCTTTATGTGAGAAAGTAGGTAGTTGCTTACTGAGGATGGGTGCCTAGTACTTGTCCTTTCCAAAAACGATGGTTAGGTGAATTGTCTGCCTCATATGACTGTTGAAAAGGGGTGTAAAATCCAAATTCACTGTTTAAACCTCAATTTTAGCCTAAATGCACATTTTATACCTTCATTACTTTTGTACACATTTTTTCATTTTATTTCATAATTTATGTCTATTTCATAATTTATGTCTATTTCATAATGGTGGACATGATACATCAACTGATTCCATAGTGCCTTAAAATCTTATGCATTTATTATACTGTAATGTAATGTTGTATTTAATTTTTTTTAAACTTATTTCAAATTACTTGATAACTTCATTTCACTTAAAGTACTAATCAGGCCATTTCTGATCCCACAAATGAGAATTTCCCCCCATGATGAATCAGAGGGGAGTCTTTCCTGATTGTTAGCTATGGACATCCTTAAAATGTTAGTATGCAGTTACAAGAATCAAACTTTTAACAGTTTTTTAAGCATTTTTGTGCTTTTTATGTGCTGGTACTTAAAATAAAGTTAGAATAATATGTTGAAATCGCCAAATAATTATCTTGGGTCCAAAATTTAAAGAGGAATTCATATAACTACAAATAACGTACATTTATTTCAAGGTGTCCTTGTTGATTTGTGATATAGGAGAGATCACTTATTCATATGCAAAGTGCCCACCGTCAGTCTATTGGATGAATGAACAAAAGTAATCTACCATTCACCAATAGCTAGCTGGTGACCACATTTGCATATGAATACCTCTGTATACAAACATGATCTCTCCTGATGATTCACTATTAAACTGTAATGTGAAAAATATTGATAATGTTATATCAACATAAATTTTATATATTTATCTCATTTGATAGTTGTTAATTAATGCTATGATTACTGAACATATTTTGTACTCCTCTGTTAGTTAAACTTTTTTATCTGTGATGTTGATTTGATCTGATTATTCTGAATGGAATAAAATAAAATATACTGAGCTAAAAAGAAACTTGACATTTTGTTTACTAGTATTTCAACAGGTATTTGTCATATGTGAAAAGCCTACTGTACACATGTCGACTCGATAATCTTCTACAAGTGTGGCATTTTCTGGTTTTGATTTCTATAGCCAATCACTCGCTCAGCATGCATGAATTTTTATGCAAACGCTAAGTACTATCCGCCAAGCAATTGTTAAAACTAGTTCCTGTTTCATGAACATTGCAGTGTAAGTCTGTGTAGGTTCAGTTTACATGAGTACTCTCAGTACTTTGATTATACAGTTCCTCTAACCATATTGTGATTAATGCAGCCCACACTGTGAAATCACCTCAGGTAACCTAGGTAATATCATTTGACTGTGAATATAACATATACAGAGAAAAGAACAAAGTATATTATTACATAAAACTATAATGTTTATTTTTCATATTTTAATTTAAAATGTTTAATCATATCAAAGTAAAAATGTATCTAAATGAACAAAGCATACCTAGGCATTTCAAGCAGTTAATGTAAAAATGTACAAAGAAAGAACAGTAGGATACAACAGAAGACTGAAAGAGAAGATATATACAGTCAAACCTGTGAACAAAGGCCACCCTTGTGAAATACAAAATGTGGCCTTAATTGACAAGTGGCCTTTATTTGGAGGTAATTTGTTCTAAGTAATCAATGACTATCTTTAAAAGAATGGCTTTTATTCACATGGTGGCCTTCATTTTGAGGTGGCCATAAACATAGGTGTGACTGTATCAGTAAGAAGTAAGATGAGAAGTCACATGATATATCAGAAACAGCTTTGTACATATTAATAACAGCTGAAAGCAAATACAAGTACAATTTAAAAAGGGATTGCCAGGAGAAATAAAGGAAAACATGATTAACTGTGTCCATTTAGCTTCATGATTAACTAGAATATTTTCTGCCATCTAGTTATTTAGTAAAAATATGAAAAAAGGTAGCCATAGTAATGAGAATGATTCAGAGATTTGGACGAAATGATCGAGAGACGCCATTATTACAGAAGTGTGTGACATACATGTTAAAATAAGTAGAACTAATTCATAAATACTTCCATAAGGAGGAAAATGGTACAGGGTTAAAAATAATACCAAAAAATATATTTCAACATAAAAAAGAGAATAAAATATATATTAAACACTGTCAAAAGTAGCTATCTATATACATTGGCTTATAGCCTTGTTTTTGTCTAACAAAATAGTATAACAAATATTTACAACCAATCAAATCTCACTAACTCTAACTTTGATCACAATCTGTTCTTTACAGCAAAATACGCAAATGATGTCGATATATCAACTTCCGATAAAAAAAGAAATTTAATAGAATAAAAATACTGATCAGAAAATAATAGTTCCATGACAGCAAGACATTTACTGTGGAGATTTAAAATTTCATACTTCAATAACTTCACAGTCAATAAAATGTTCGCAAGAAACTACAGGAGAGAAAACATCAAGAAGTTTACAATAAAATGCGATGAAACACAAAATTAAACACAGACGAATAATCATAGAATGCAGCAGTAAATAGGGTGCATAAACTAAATTCAGCAGTTTTATAGAAAAACCTATTTTGTTCATAATTCTCAGAAAAAAATATAACCCACTTAACACAATTTTCAGCAACATCTCACATACATAATTTAACTCATGAAAGAAAACATGCAAGAATGGTTGTTTAAAAACCATACGTTTTGCAATTTTTGTGACAGTAAATTTTTAACAAGGACATAAAGTATATGACAATTTGAAGAAATAATATATATACTGGTAAATATTGCCATTGTAGTAGTAACTTTTCATGAGACTATGAAATGCTTCTAAATCTACCAAGTCATGTTACAGAGATGAATATTGAAGATGGCTAGTGGGGAAAAAGAAGAGCACTTTTTATGGTAGGCAAACAATGGCACATGTTCAGATATGTACAGAATGGTGGACTGATACAGAGAGAATGATGAGAAATGAGCAATATAAATATTTACCAAATAATAACAGACTTAACTAAATGAAATATATTTTCTTGACTTATATTGCCTTTTTTATCAAGATAAATCAGAATACTGCAATAATATTTCAATATTCAGGTACTACCATTATAAAATAATGTATACTTATTTTCTATTCCATCAATAAATCCACAAAAATATTGATGAAAAAGGTTTCTTTCGCTCAATGAACATATTTTGTCATATCAATAATAGTCTACGAGAGAGTAGGATGCATAGATTTTACATTACGTATGATACATGATGGTTTACGGCATATTTCTGTTACCAGATGAAATTAATGATAAACATAATACTGGGAAAAAGTCCCATAATAACCACTTTAAACCAAGGCACATCATTAAAACACAACCAGACAGAGAGGGGTGTGGGGGTGAGACGTAGGAATAGAAAGGCACGCAAGTGAGAACAAGGAAAAAGATGTTCTACAAAATATTGTACTGAGAAAAGCTTTGTAAAGCTATGTAAAGAAGGCACAATTCAATGAATAAGCGTTTAGTTAAATAAATAATAAACGTCATCATGGTGATACATATCAGTATAACCTGATCTAACACTACTAAGACAATCATTTTTAAGTAACACGAGTAATAGTATGCAAACATTTCAGATTTCCTCAGAGTATTCTTAATAATTACATACTAAGAATTCAACAGTTTAAAAGCAGCACTAAGTGTGTAATAGTTCATTACTTGAAATAATAACATATTTACAGAGAGAGATCTAATAAAAATGTTCATGTAAAAAGTCCTCGTTATCAAAGAGAGACTACTGGCCACTGAATAATACAGTCACAACCAGGGTGATCTCCCTTGCCTTAATTTACCACTGCACTGCACAGCAGAACATTTCATCAAAAGTCAGAATTACCAAATCACAACAAATCCACTAAACTCAACTGAGGCTGTTTACAAAACTGTTTCAATTCAACACAACCTGAACCCATATACTGGATACAGAAAAAGCTAGATTTCTCCATATACTGGATACAGAAAAAGCTAGATTTCTCCAAATTCCGGTGAAAACCAATGTCAGTCAACTAATTTTGGATTTTTATTTTAATAATGAATTTAAGTTTTGAAGACAGTAGATAATTTGAAACTCTAAAAGGCCTACAATAGATTCTAAAGACAAGTTTTTGTAATGGTGAAAATACTAAAGCCAAATTAACAAAATTTCCACAATTTTGAGTTAACTCCCTTCTCCTAAATAATAATAATTAATTTCTATCTTATTTGTACTCCGCAGATAAATAAATTACTTACAAGAACAGAAAGTTACTACTTTAAATAACAAAAAATCTAGATAACAGCAACACTTGCATCATTTAGTTACCTCCAACCAAGAAATACATTAATACGAAGGTAGTGTAGCCAGGGATTATCACAGTCACGCTATGATGTAGTTCAAGTTTCTCTTAATTACAAAAAATTCATATTACTTTCTTCAATGCAAATGAAATTTGATATTTGAAAGTTGAACTGTTGACATGTCAAAAGAAAACTAAAATTAGTCATTTTAACTTAACAGGTTTTCATAAATGTAATTTGATACCATTTTTTGTTCAGAGTCAGAAAAAAAGCTTATAAATAATACATGAGATGAAATTCTGTTTTTTTCTGTCTCGAAGAATGAATGTACACAGTTCAACTTTTTTTGTCAAATTTCATTCCCCCTTTTTTTGCTAACACCTGGGTATTTAGCATCTCAATGTGGCCTGAACTCCACTGGAAGATTTAATACTGGTACACATTCAGTATTGTTAAAATACTACAACAAAGTGAGTTCTCCACTATTCCCCTGTTTATAAACAAAGATGGATTTGTTTTTTCACCTTAAATGAAAAAAATCCACAGAAAACTTAAATATGACTCACTATACAGTGAAAATTTGTAGGAAAATATGTCCAGTATATATTTAAATTATGTAAGTTTAACTGGGTTAGTTGACTGGGACGACATCCTCTATGAATCTTATCAATATTTCTCTGATAAATGCGTGTACATGATGAATTCCGAAACGTAGTACCTCAGGACAGGTCTGTATTCTGAAGTCATACTCAGGAGTGAAATAAGACGTCATGCCATTTTTAATTGAAGAGTTCGAGTCAATCAGAAATGTTCAAACATCTTTGTATATGTGGTTGGGAAGTTTGATAGCACCAAATTTAGCCAAGGAATGGCATCAGCATGCATGTTGACTGTGTCAATCAGATTCAACTAATGGCGGTATCTCAACTGAGAATATACTGGTACCAGTCTATTTCATTTTCGACTGGTTCTCAGGTTTTACACTGTTGTGCCCATTTTGGCAGGATTCTTCTCCTGGCATTGGTGAACCAATAGTTAATCTGGTTTATGGTGAGACCAGTCTGTTTAATAAGCATTGCTTTTTCATCGTCATTAGGATATGGGTTGTCTTTATGTTGACGTAACCAGTCCAACATTATGGCAACAGCCTGAAAAATATAATCAATTTAAATCATTATTACCGGTACTTACTATTCATGACAATTTGAATTTATTCTTTACATACACAACCAGACTTCAAAAGGTTCATATTAATGATTATAATCTGATAAAATCTTGTACATTCAGCTATTTCAATTTATTTGTACATTCAGAGCAGACATTATCAAAGTCTAACAAATGCAACTACATTACATATCCAACGGTGAAAACATTTTTAACAACTATAAAAATTAAGCTTGTTGCCATGGAAACTAAATAAAAACTGTAAACAAAATGTGGCCTTTACTGATGATGACCTATATCTGGAGATCATTTTGTTCTAAATAATCAATGATGATTTTATAAGAATGGCCTTTACACACACTGTAACCTTTATTCAGAGTCGGAGGTCATTAACACATGTTTGAACTTACCTCTTTAGGAAGACTGGGATGTTTCTTGGATTCTGGTTTATTAGGATGACTACTGCTGCTTACAACACTGCCACATTCACTTCCTGTTTCGAAATCAACCATCGACTTAAAGTTTGGTGACATCATTCCACCGAATTCCAATCCTTTCTTTGCTTGAGGCGACATAAACATGGCTCCTGGCATCTGAAAACAGAAAAATGTAGAAACTGTTAATAAGATAGCTGGTCAAGTCTGTTATGAAAATTTCATATATTTTAAAATTCTACAACATAGGGCCATCAATCAATAAAGGCTACATTCCAAAGGGTGACCATTGTTCACAAGTTTGACTGTATACCAGTTTATGATTCCTATCACTGTATACAAGTTTATGATTCCTATCACTGAAGGATATAATACTGTCGATAAAATGTTTGGGAAGTCCCTGTGAAGACAGGATAATACTAGTAACAATCGCAATCACAAGTAGAGGCCATTACGTGAGTAAACTTACAGAGAGGTTTTATCACTTAATTGATATTAGAATTTGCAGGAATATGTTAATGTTCAGGTGCATCTTCTAAGAAATATTTAAGGGAGTGGATTATCTTCAACGGAGCAAATTTCCTGTTTTACCTATTATGCTAGCATTCAATGAATATTAATAATCCATTCTCTTAAAAAATAAAAAATAAATATTGACAAGCATTGAATACAGTATCAGAAAATCTTCATAAGACTCAATACTGATCAAGTAAAAGATACCAGGTATCGATTTTTTCCTTTTCAGGTTGTCGTAAATAAAGTTTTTTTGTCCATCATTTCCCTCTTTATCAAATCAAACTCATAAACTAAAAGATACGCTGTTACACTCTAGAAGCAATTAGTTCCGATGGCTCATGGAAAGATTTTATATCAAAATTAAAATGTGTCAGTATAATGAAGCTCACAGGATCGTTACAGATCGCTTAACAGACAAGCCGTAATAATACAATCATTTGAATCATTGCAAGGTCAATTGAAACATAGAATGGAGACAAACCAGCAACCTGTCGACTTTTAATTAATAACACTTGTAAAAAACAGCCAGCAATTTCAAACAGTTTCAATACCTGCTTTCATAGGAAGTGATTGATCAAGCTGTATTGACTATAAACTACACAGAAATAGCTGAATACAGAAAATGAAAGTGGATTGATTATTTGCAAACTTGGTACTTTGAGTCCAGTTCCCCGCTCCTGTTTATGAAACAATTTTCAATATCTTATTACTTGAGATTAATAAACGAGAAGGTAAACAGGTTAAGGTATGAGACTCGTCTAATTTTTACCAAATAAGACAGCAAATATATGATATATACATGACCGTCTGACCGTGATTAAAGACTCAATTCGCGGTTTCATTAATAACACATACATATAATTATTTATACCAGTAGTGAACAAACTGTGTAATGTATGCATACAGAATAAGATGATGAAATTTTCACATTTTTCAGCCAAGCTTAGTAAAATGACATGCAGCAGTCTGTATTTAAATGATTCAACTGAATAAATAAGTTTATTATAATCCACTATCTCTGTAACCCGAGACACAGGTGCCCCCTGATTTATGAGGAGATTGAATAATGTTTCTAATCCCCTGAACACAAAAACCCTTTAAAACTCCCCAGGCGTAAGCTGCAAAAAAGTCGCTAGACATAACAATACTTCAGTGAAATACAAGCAGAGTAATGATAGTTCATAAAAATGAATTGAATTAACCGAAAGCTTGTAGAGTCTAGTTTCTAATATTACATTATAGAAAAATATTTTTTTCATTTATTAGATCAAAGATCAAAAATTAATGACAGTAAACCATTCAATCATAGCAGAACAATACGGAAAATACATCGTAAATCAAAAGATAACTGTGGTCGATAAAAATACGACTGATCTTGACTGATATTAAAACTCACCCAGGGCTAATTTAGAATAATAGCAAAACAAATCCAGATTCGGAAACTGAAAGACTCACTAGACAAGGTCTTAATCAATCTAGAAGCAAACATGGTTTTATTAGTTTTCAAAAAGTGCAATTTTCATTAGTTTTGTCGCTATTAAAATGACGTTGAATTATCATCATGTTGCATGCACGTTGATTTTTTCCTATGACAATCATTATACCGCATATCACAGCAGGTTACGCCATCAGAGCCTGGTACAAACCCACTGCTTGCATTCAATGCATTGTATGCCATATAAAACTTGAAACTAATTAACAGAATTGATCTGATTTTGTCCTGATTTCAATGAAAATCTATTTTTACAGTAGTAACGATAAATAGCCATGGCGCCAGTAGATACCGTATCAAACATACATTCTAGTGTAGTCCACAATCACAATCTATTCCCGTGATTTTTTTCGTTACGAAATCAATCACGATAATATCTACCCGGAATAGTAAAACTGTCAATGCCGGATGAAATATATTCGAGGCAATCTCAGATATGATTGATTTTACATTATATTCGAGAGTTAAATTGATTCAACTATTAGCTAGCTCTTATTAATTCAATATTTAGCAGGAAAATAACACTTTAAAAGCATATTCTGGTCTCAGAATGTTACAAAGTTTTCATCTTTTATTAATAACCACTGCAATCTGAATTACCAAAAGTACTTGAATCAACATTCTGGCGACAAGTTGAGATTTAATATTCATAAAACATTCATCATATTGATATTAGTAAGGGAGGTAATTCTCCGGAGAGATATAACGTAGTGAAAAGGAGGAAATCAAATAAGTTAGACAAGTTAATTGAGTGAAAGCATCGGAAACCATAAAATGATTTTGGACTTGAGATCCAGCACTCTTGGGTTTGAATTTAATTGTAAGCCTGATGAGCCAAGCCCAATGAGCCATGTTTTAGTTAGTAACCCAGGAAGTAACTTAGACACGGAGAGTGATTTATAAGTTCTTATGAAAACTTCTCTCTCATTTAATGTGGAAAGGATAAATCTAAAACCAAAAAGCTGAAATTCTGCATTTTCAACCAGACCAATGTATGATATTAAACATTTAAGCAGGTGAACGTACATTTTAGACAACAGATTACATGTATTTTTTAAACAGGTTTACAAAATATAAATTTTGACTTTAAATTTATTCATGTACTAAAAATACACATGTGAATAAAAATCTCACTAACTTGCCAAACTTACACCTCCCCCTGCCTGATAAAAGATCTCTCTTACCAAAATTTTCTTTAAAAAACCCCGGAATTTTCACGGTTAACCCGGGAGTCAAATTTTTACTAAATACACATATAATGTGCACCTGTGAATTTTATGTCTTGCACTAACTCCGCATTTTAACACCTGTTTCTACAGACAGAATATAAACAGTACTGCATACTGTATATCTTTACAGCATAATATCAACAAACTTCATGCAAAAAAACAGAAGTTGGGTAACCAAGACACACCGTAAATAGATAAAACAAAACAATCTGGTTATATAAATTAGCAGGTTTTTTTGTTACAGGACTTTTACTGTCATAGGGTAAGAGAGTTTTGGGAGATTTGTAACTTATGAACAGACTTTTAGTATCTAGAAATGCATCTGGAGCACACCCATGTCCCTGCTGAGAGCTAAGCTAAAAAGGGACCATAACTCCTTTGAAATTTAAATGTTTGGATTATAACGGAAATCGAACTTGAATTGTATTTTATTTTATGATACATGTTCCGGTAAAATATGAAACCAATCCTTGAAATAGTTCTTGAGTTATTGCTCGGAAACCAAAATTTGAACAAACAGACGGACAGACAGGGGTAACATTTTTAATGTGTGCTTCCGCCATTTTGAAAGACGAGTGCATTAAAAGGCATGTTTATGATCATTGACAAGCAAAATAGGGAAGGTAGGTTGCTATATCTTGTATTTTGCAGTTAGAAACTTCAGGTTGCATGCAAAAACATAGAGTCGGTCAAGTTACCATACTCAGCCATTACTTTTTGCCCATGCAGATTCTAACTTATAATTTAGTTTCCATAGATAAATGGTCAGTACAGGGAGTTGGGTGTTACATTAAGGATGTATACATCATGAATAGATAGATATTTCAGACATCAGAGTAAAAGAAGATTAACACGAGAAGCACATGTTACATACAAGCAACTTCCTTTACACTACTCAATCAACTGTCAGAATATTCAACATAACAATCTCGCCATACTGAAAAACTTGAAATAACTTCACCACAAGTCACCTGCCTACATGTATCTACATTACATTATCTTCAACCTTACATACAAGAATATCTACATTATCCATGCTTGGATGAACTGGTAAAGGAATAATAACATTTCCATGGTTCCTTGCCTCCATTGATAACTGTATAGGGAGATGGGGTACCAGGAAAAAATATGTAAGAAAGATGCATCAGACTGAAAAGATATTAGTAGCATTACATTAATTCATTGTGCCTGATACAGACTGACACTTAAATTTCCACCAAAATCACATCTGTATTCAATTTAGCAATTAACTACATTACAAGCAACAACCCCATCCCAAAATTATACCGAAGAAATTGCTGTTTTCTACTCGACTGATTTATAATTAAAGGTAACAAATTAACTTCGTAGGAATAATGCTCCTTTGTTTGAAATAATTTTAAGACAATAATTTGCATAAACAAGCATAACAAGCGTTATATATCGAGGCCTCAGCGCAACACTGTCGTAACTTGTTCTTATTTCAATATGAGTTACGCCACTGTTGCGTTGAACCCTCGATATGCAGTATTAATCTTGATAAACACTTCTACCAACAAGAAGTGCCTGTCCAAAGGGTTGATAGTTTTCTCAGAAAAAAAAAACATCCAGGAAGAACCAATCACTGAATAATTAAGATGGAATAATTCATTACCATAGTTACGATCATAAACAAAGAGATTCTGAAGTTTCTCAACAAACAAAGAAATCTATAAAAAGACATTATGGACCATTTGACACAGAAAGTTATGTAAAGGTAATAATTGAAGTTTCCAACAAGCACCAGGAGGAGATGTTTCATAATATAAGTGTATCATTGTTACCCACCAGAAGCCACATGGCCCAGCAAGTTACCATTCACATGTCTGTTTTACACTCCATTTATATAAAAACCATCACGATAAAAACATACTGTAAGCTTTTTGACAAGCAAAATGCAAAAACTCACAGATGGGAGGCGTCTGGTTTACTATAGTTTACCATAGGTTGAAAATCTTAGATCAAGTCACTGATTTATAGCTAGATTTCATATCATAGTTCATTTACAGGCCGTACTGTAGTTACTCTGTTTGTTGTATACATATTTTTCTGTTAAAATAATATACAGTCAAACCTGTGAACAAAAACTAACCTTAGGAAGGACATAATGTGACCTTTATTGACGAGTGGCCTTTATTCAGAGGTCATTTTGTTCTAAATCAACAATGCCAGTTTTTCAAAGACTGGACTTCATTCACATGTTGGCCTTTATTCGGAAGTGGCCACTAACACAGTACATTCAAAATACATAAGAACAGTTGTATTCCTTAGCCACAACTTGCGACATTGTTTAATCCGAAATAAAATATAATACTAATGATATACCCGGTACGCAACATTAACGAAACATTAAAATAAAGGAAATCATTCCCATTTAGCGCTAAAACCAAAAAATCTTAACATTTTATAGGAAAAAATAATAAGATAACTATGGTAACACATTGATAAAAATTCAATTAAATGCTATATATTTATAAAGCAGTAAGCTGTTCAACTATAAATCACATTATTTAGCAAGCTCACTGTTTCCATGCATCTTGATAAAGCTGTCTGATAAAGGCCTGTTCACTTTTTCATTCCAAGTTTAGAGATTTTTAAGGAGTTTTACAAACATTGAACACTTGAAAACACTTGGTATGTCCCGGACTTCATTTCCAAACACAACCTAATGAATTTATTACGTTTATGTATACAAAAATATGTGTTTGAGGGTAAACAATAGAATTACCTACAATTTAATTTATTATAAATCTTATACAAAGACTTAACTAGCATCTAGACCTTTTGTTATATCATCCAACGAAAGTAACACAGAATGCAGCTGACATTAGGAGAACTACGGTACATAAATTTATATTCAGCAGATTTTTACAATTACAGCCTGTCAATGTGGGGTACTGGGTATATATTAAAGTAATGTATTAAACCAAGAGACAGGGAAAGAAACAAGAATTACACAGATAAGAATCCAAATTATTACAAACAGAAAATAATTGAAAAAAATACACAACCATGCAGTGGGTTATATTGTACATGTATTTATCTACCAGAGCCCATAAGCCCACCTAGACTACATAAGATAGAACTCTTCATTTTTGAGGTAGAAATCTTTACTGGACTATCTGAGATTTTTAATAAATGAATTTAATACAGTCACTTAATTTGTAGATACAAATGACAACAGCAACATACATTGACAAAAGTTTGCTATTTTTTTTTTTTAGATAAATATAGACAAGCATGAAATACAACCAGGTTTCCATTTCTGATAGACAGACAGATGAGCGGATAAACTCACAGGCATACAGACAGACAGTTGAATTGATAAACTAACAGGCACATTAGACTGCCCAATTCTACAGTCAATTTTTTACAAATTTCAATTTCCTAATGACATTAAAATCTGAAACGGAAATTTGATCCCTTGGAGTTCATAAGAGAAGAGTTAACCCTAATGTTTGTTTATCATTATAACATGAAGCACCTGAAGAATATTTCAACACTTATCTAATACTTAAATAAGCATACCATTTTTTTTAGTAAGAGGTCAAGTGTTGGGTAGGTAAAATAACCCAAAACCTTTTAATAAAATAAAATTAACTTAGTAGGTTTCATGGACACAATAAAGAGAGTTGAGTGATGGAAAAGTTCAAGTAATTTATAAGATCCCGAATTATATAATTTTGCAATTGTAACGTAACATCAAATTGTGTAATTTACAAAATTGAAAAGATATAATCAACCAGAGGTACTTAAATTTTCGTTATGATGTAATTTTAAAATGTCATTTATGGGACAGTTTGCTACAAAAACGTTCAGCTTACATTGTGTATGAACATTATAAACAGGTCTAACACAGACTGTCTTGTTTTCAGTATCTGTTATGTCTAGTTAATGTGGGACTGAATGAGATTTCCTTACAAAAATAGCACAAAAAATAGTGTAACCATAGTAACAAAATTATTGTGGAAATGTGAAACAAAGTAATGTCGAAAACATTAACATTAAATTTCAAATTTACTGAGTTGAATGTAACATCTATCATAATAATGGGGGGGGGGGGGGGGGGGTACCGGTAATTAAATAACTGTTACACAATTTAGACACAGGTACCAGGTATACAGTGAGGCAAATATTACCAATAAGCCCAACACATTTATTTATTTATTGAAAGTGTTGATGAATGCCCAGCAAACTAATGGTGATCTTTTTTATCACATTTAACCATCCTGCACAACGCACAACATTAATTTGATAAAATTGAGATGTTTAATTGAAATAGCAACAGCCTTACAACAGAGAACTCAAATTTTGATTTAACCATCAATGTCCATTTAAAACTTAATTAATTCAACTATTAACTATCATAAAAGATGACTTTCAACAGTAAATGATGTATTTATTGACATTTACAAAGTGTTGATGAGCGCTAGAAGGATGTATGGGATCGTAATTCAACATAATGTATAATTTTATGATCATTAAATTCATTAAATAAATTGTATTCATCTCAAACTGACTGAACTATTTCAATTCATACTCTGACATACATACAACTTGATAAGCAATTATCATATCAAAAGCAATGAAAAAGTGCGGTTTTGTCATAAATATATATATTAATAGTGATTCGGTAAAGAAAAGTATGTAAAATAATTATCAATTTTTCAAAATGTTCAGCATAATCTATCATAAATTCTCCTCTTGAATTATTTAATCATTTTAATTCAATTTTTTTTTTAACAAAATCTGAACTTGAGCAAAAAAAAGAAACAATGAATGCCATTGTTGCTCCAATGAATTTTGGCATGTTATGAAAAACTTTACCATCCCGCTCTTGATAATCTCTGCAATAATCTAACAGTCATACCCGACACAAGGTCACCAAATTTTAATCGCAACAAAGCCCTCAACGCACTGATAACATTAGAACGATTCAGTCACGAAAGAATTTTACCTCTGTACAAGTTTTTAATATAACGGCGTTACTCCTTTCATTCAGAAGATGACAATGCGATTTTGGGTAATATATATAGGAAAGCTTTTCATTAATTCTACTTTGCGGAGTTTAATTTTCAGTAAATGCGGTTTCTAAGGACATAAGATAAGTGGGTTTAGAGCTAGTCCAGGGAGTGATCTGTAAGGGGTCCTCCAGAATTTGATATAGACATAAAAATTCAGTCAGTGCTCCATTCATATTATATCTAATCAATTATTGAGTCTACAAAATAATCAATATATTTTTGGCACAACATCACTAAAATGATGACTGGCAAAGGATTTATGACCAAAAATTCTAACTAATATTTGGTATAACACAACTAAATCATGCAAATTTCAATCGATCGGATCTCAGTAATTTTACATAAATTAGAACATAGCTCAGTAAATATTTATCATCTAAAAAATGACTTAAAATTAAACACTGAAAACCCATTCAACTGACAAGTTAAACTGTTGGATTGTATTGCACCATTTAATTACTGGTAAAATACTTCTTTCATACGAGATGAGGAGTTTAATAACAACTTATGTTTGTTGTACAGTAGTTCAACAAGTACGCCTCCACATTGTACAATACTATCAATGTTACGAATCAGAGCGTATTCAACCACGACTTATCCGTATTCATATGCCATGAACTAACTTATCTGATTGCCAACCCCCACTGTCAACAAAATGGCTCGATATACTTTATGTGCTTGTATTAAATTTAAGATTTTAATCTCTTTTTTTTCGGCCAGTACCGAGATTTGTAAATCCTAAAATTCAATATCAGAACTATAATCAATATTTTTCTAACTTACTCCTTAACAAATTTCATCTTTTGTGTTCATTTAGTACAAATATTGACAAACAGGTTAATAAACCGGGTGATTCATTCCTGCTAATCTCTAACTATAAACCATAATAATAGCCAAGTCTCTATGAAGGGGATTTAGCCTAATGGCCGCCATTTGTTGAATAAAAGGGTTCCCTAATGGAGGACCAATTCAATAATACTTAACCAAGTTTTAGAAAAATCAACCCATGTTCTTACTGTGGAAATTTATCTTGAGGTCAAGCTAAGGTCATATCCTATCAAGATAAGCAAATAAAATCAAAACTCTGTAAAACAAACTAACATGTAAAATACCAGTCATTGAATTTTAGCTGTATACAATGTAATTATGAACTCTACAGTTAATACAAATGATATTTTCAAACTTTTTAAAAAAATTCTCATTCTTATCTTCAAAAATGTGGTTAATTCAGGAATCCCAGATTTTATGAAAATGTCACATGACCATCATACTTTTTGTTGCCATAACAACATTTATCTTAAATGAATTATCATACACATACCATCAAATTTCCCATGCCCATCGAAAACTTCATATCCTTCTGAGGAGTTCCCATCTCAGGTGGCCCCATTGGCCCCATCTGTGGTCCATTTGGCATGTTACCATGGTTACCAGGGCCTACACCACCTCCAATCTGAAGAGTAGCAGGCTGAAAGAGAAACCATATAATTAAGAGTTAATTTCTTGTAGCACAATATGCATGACTCATTCAGTTATTTTCTTTCACTGATAAAACTGAACAATATTGTAAACCATAGATATGGTAGGAAAATATTTCAGCTAATTTTATGTCAAGATACCTCTAAGATTTTAGAGACATGTCAATCAAATTTATACAATTAAACAACAGTGCAAGAGTTCAGAAATCGTCAATTTTGATAATTAACTGGGTCAAATGTGGAGCGTAGTTTGATGAGAGTATTTACAATTTATGGAAACCAACAAGGGAAGATTCCAATCCATGAAATCATCAAGTTTGGTATTTTCTTTCTTGAACTTTTCTTGCATATTTCTAGAATAGTTCATAAAGTATGAATAATCATTTGAAAGGGCCAATAAGGGCTTTCATAATGTTACGGTCATAGACAGGATGAAATTCATTGATCTTCATATTACATACAAATTACGATATTTGTGTAATAATTGCATTTACAAAAAAACTTTATCCCATTGCATTCAGCCTAGACAGTTTCTGGTACATATGTCAGCTAATCCTAGTTGCGTAAATATTTACAAATATCCAAAATACTACTGGAAAAGAGAAGTTAATTAATACTGGCGCCATAATGAATTATATGCAACAATATGCCATGTTAAAGCAAACATGCGCAGTGCTATCTGATTAAAGCTATCTGTTTAACATAGAGTACTAGCATTACAGTATTGACTCTCGAAATAATTCCAGTCTGCAAAACCTATATATTTTCCATGCAGAAAAACTTGCTGAAAAAATCCACAAAAACAAAGCAGTTTAACCTGCAGGTACTTTCGCATGATTTTTTTCTCAGAAATTGGGAAGGTGATTAAAACCATTAGTTTTGCTGATAAGCCTCCTTGAGTCTGGTGAAGTAATCAGGAAATGTATCAGTTTCCCCATAAACACAATCAGGGGACTGGAAACATATCTGGCTGGCGTTAGTGGTAATAAATACAAAACTAGTTGAATTCATTCACGCTTCCAACAACATTTTTTCTTCTTTTTTTGCAAACACAGTAACATACACCATCTCTTTGTTTTATATGTGTGACCTAATTTTGATTAGTGTCTAGTGTTTACATCAGATTTCAGACTACATGCTCGTCTCATAATAAACTCCATATGAGCCTTAAATTTGTTTGAAATAACTGTTTGAAAAATGTCATTCAGTAAGTATTTTTAGAATTTTAAACAATATTAAATGCAAATCATAGCAAAAATAAATAAATACTTCATCAAGTTTGCACCTGCTTTACACAGTATTTCAGCGATATACCAGCGAGAAGTGAACCCGACCAATTTACCTGAATTCAGTTAATCAGTACCAGTACAAACCAAGTTCTACGCACGGCACTGCTAACTTCTCCACATAAATGACCAACAGTGGGGGACAAATAACCTTAGATGGAATTACTTCAACAAAATTCTTACTGAGATATATGTCTTTAAAACAAGTAGGACAATGTAAAGTAAAATTGAATATTTATAATTTTTGCACTATAGAAATATATTTGTATTTGTACCCAAAAAGGGTTCAGTTGGCTGATCGGAAGCAAACAATTATTTCCTGGCCTTCTAACAGACAGTCTCTCAATATCTCACAGATTTAACATTTTAATCATATCCAAAAATAAATGTTTATGATCAATTGTTGTCATTAGACATATATCTAAAACATTCTGTTATAAAAGGGGTTATACTTTGAGATCCCTTTTTTGTCATTTATGTTCAAAGATCAGACTTTAATGTAAAATATGGTTTTCTAAGCAGACTTCCTCAAGCCAAAGGACAAGGAAATGAGAATATTTAATAATAGACAGCCATCAATAAACAAACCACAGACTACATTCCTGCATACATTAACATACTGTATTCAAATGAGGCCAGCCTTAAAAAATATTTTGTTTTGAGTTTAATACTGTCCGCTACCTTCTCACCAAAAACGGTCCTACCTAACCTTTTTTTGGTCCCTTCGAGTATTTTTTTTTTCAATATATAAATAGCATTTTCACAGGTATTTTGGATTCAATGTAAAAAATAAATTGTAAAAAAAAATATTTCCACTTTTTCTGGGTTGCGTTACCCCAAATTTATCAATTTTTTAATGATGGCCTGAACAAAAAAATACCAGTTCTAATACCCTACATCATTTATACATCAAAATTAAATAACAGCACACTTGCAAAAAAAAAGATTTCTATCATAATTCAACTTACCAGCTAAAAAATACATGAAATGTGTTACATAAAAAAAATTTATGCTATGTCTAGTTTCACCAATGAAGGGTTTACATTTCAAAGAATGATAATTAGTTTCATCACCAGCATAAAACATTATTTATGCATGAGAAAATATTCATTAATTAAAGACCACTCACACATAGAGATATTATGCCAGGTAAAATCTATCATCGCATTGCATGATTTCAGTTGACATTCTAACTAATTAAAATTTAGATTTATTTTCAGGTATCTAAAGAAAGCAGACTTATTAACAGTTCAGACAATAAGACAGAATGTGTGTTCTTGGAATTTCACAAATTATCAGTCAAAATATGTATTTCATGTCATAACTAGACTTCTTATTTCACCAATATGACAGTGTCTGTGTAATTAAGACTTTTATAATTTGATAAACCATATTTTTTGATACAAGAAGTATCACCTTAGTTACCTAAAATCTAAAAAAAAGATTTTTTTAAATATTGCAATTTTTAATTGTAATTTATTTTAATGTTCAGATAAATCGGGATGATTAAAGTGATCAGATTGCCCAGTCAATCAATGTACATGTATAACTATAGTTTGAAAAACTTTAACCCATATCTAACATCTTGTGACTCATCAGTATTGTACCAGATTATAAACCACACAATTTTCAGATTCTAACCATACACCATTATAATCTCATAACCACCCTAGTTTTTATTCTCAATATGAACTTTCTTTCAAAAAATTGTAAACCTTAACCACAACTCTACAACGCCACAGGAAGCCACCATATGCTTAAAAAACTTAATGGAAAATTAAAGCTAAAAGCTTTTTAAACGAAATTCAAACATAATGGCTTTAAAATCTGGCTCAGCAAAACACCTTGGGGCAAATCAAATTGTGATTTTTCACTAGATACAATGAAAACCATGTGAATTAAGCACATAATATATGTTCCAGGATACATACTACTAGAAAATTGTGCCAAAGCAAATAACATTCAAGCATTAGATGAACCAACTTCAATGCATAATTAAACATTAAATAGTCATAAACCATGCTGTGAAAAAGCAATATAAAATATTTAATTTAAGGTGTGTTATCATTTTTAATTATTTAATTAGATTTTAATTAAGTTATAAAAGTTACTAAAATATTCCAATAAAATTCAAGTAAGTTAAAAAGGATATTTCGTTCATATCAGTAGTGTCAATAGAGCCAAATTAATTATAGAAAAATCTTCAGCGCAGATTTAACTGACCATAACTTTGCCATTTCTTGAGATTTTCATCAAATTTTTTTTATTTAGCTCAGACATCATGGCTCTTTCAGGTCAGATATATCTGGAATAAGGTGATTCCTATGATATAGTAGAATATTTTGTCAGACTCGTAAGAGATGAAAAAAGACTACTTATTTCAACAGTAAAATCACCACTTTTAAGTTATTTCAACATTTAAGACATTCACTTTTTACGGACTGATTTTCAGTTTTTTCACTTTATTTCAACTTGTTATGAGACTACATCAACAGTAGGGTTTTTTCTAGGTCCCAAAATGTCATAATATCAACATTTTGCAGTGTAAATAAATTATGGTCAAGGTTCACAGCTGACAATAACGTCAGTCAGTAACTTCAGTAACTGGAGGTATGGTTGCATGTTTAATAGAAGTAGTCGGTAACTTGATGATATACTTGGTCAAGTCAAGTAAAACCATACAACAATTCAACCATTGTAAATGTCCTGATTTAAACGCATCAATTATACAAGACCTCCTATGTAGATTGCTTCAAATTACTGCCATGAAACATATTTCACAATGTGTAAAAAAAATGCACCTATTCCCACGTAAACAAAACAATGCACGGTAAATTTTCCAATGTGGTAAATTAAGACTTACAGCGTTAAATGTCATATCTTTATCATGGGCAGTTTAATTGTTCGTCTGACATTCTGGCATACAGTTCAATTCTTTCTTACAAAAGAAATATAAAGGAACTGCAATCAGCGACAATTATTTCAAAAACATTCCTTGCTACATAGAGCTGACAATTTTGAACGAAAAAAATATGTACCAGATAACTTACTGATGATATTAATTCAACCCAAAAGTTTGAAAAACTTGGATAAGAGGACCAGTCTCAGTTTGAAACCTTGTGATTGGCTGATTTAAGACTGAGCTTAGATTCAACCAATCAGATGCTTTGATTTGGATTTTGATGTCTTACCTTGATGTAGCTTTTCCTCACTGATTGGTCAAACTTCTCACAGAATTCTTCAATAGCACTCAGTGATTTAGATGTAGATTTGCTGTGTTTGTCCGTGTCCTGATCTTGTTT